>CM069141.1:21328655-21928655 GCA_035221665.1 Okamejei kenojei | reverse complement strand
GCTGTGCAGCAGGCAGTGAAAAAAAGCGGATTGGTATCGTTAGCTTTCATTGCAAAAAGGATTTGAGTACAGGAGCAGGGAGGTTCTTACTTCTGTTCGTACAGGGGTCTTGGTGAGACCTCACCTAGAGAGTATTGCGTGAGTTTTGGTCTCCAAATCTAGAGGAAGGACATTATTGGGGGCCAATAGAGGGAGTGCAGAGAAGGTTCACCAGACTGATTCCAGGATGGCAGGAACTGTCATATGAAGAAAGACTGGATAGGACTCGGTTTATACTCTCTGGAATTAGGAGATTGAGAGGGGATCTTATAGAAACTTACAAATTTCGTAATGGGGTTGGATCAGGCTAGATGCAGGAAGATTGTTCCCGGATGTTTGGGGGAAGTCCAGGACAAGGGGTCACAGCTTAAGGTAAAGGGGGAAACCCTGTAAGACCGAGATGAGAAAGACTTTTCTTCACACAGAGAGTGGTGGAGTCTCTGGAACTCTCTGCACATGAGGGTAGTTGAGGCCTGTTCTTGATGGCTATATTTAAGAGTGAGTAGTGGATGTGGCCCTTGTGGACAAAGGGGATCAGAGGGTATGGATGAGAAGGCAGGTACGGGATACTGAGTTGGATGATCAGCCATGATCATATTGAATGGCGGTGCAGGCTCGAAGGGCTGAATGGCCTACTCCTGCACCTAATTTCTATGTTTCTATGTTTCTATGAATGTACACGTCACATTGATGCCAAGATACTTGAATCCAGAATGAGTGATTTTAAAGGGCAAATCAGCTTCCTGAAATTGCAAACCTGCTGCGTTAATGGGGTAACATTCACTCTTTTGAAGATTTAGTTTATATCGTGAAAAATAACTAAAAATATCCAGAATAGATAGAAGACAAGATGCAGGATCAGTTACATACAACAACAAATCATCCGCATACAGAGATAAACGATATTTGACACTGTTACGAATAACACGTTTAAAGGAAGTGGAGGACCTTAAAGAAATGGCCAGTGGTTCAATAGCCAAAGTGAAGAGAGATTGAGATAAAGGACAGCCGTGATGTGTCCCACGTTCTAGTGCAAAGCATTGAGAAAGAATATCATTTGTTTGAACACCAACTTGTGACAATGCATACAGTAATCTTACCCAACTGATAAATTTATCTCCAAAACCAAATTTCTTCAATACCGCGAATAGGTACCCCCACTCAACCCTGTCGAATGCCTTCTCAGCATCTAATCAGATTACAATCTCAGGTAAATTAATGGAATGTGTTGAAAGAATAATATTTAAAAGAGTGCGAGTGTTGAAAAATAAATAGCATCCCTTAATAAAGCCATTTTGTTCCTCAGAAATAATACTAGACAGAACCATCTCTAGACGGAGAGCAATAATTTTGGCCAAAACTTTTACATCAGCATTCAGTAAAGACAGAGGTCTATAAGAACCACGGGAAGTGGGGTCTTTATCTTTCTTTAAAAGAACTATCGAAGCTTGAGTCAGTGTGGTAGGTAAGAAACCATTTTCCAAAGATTCATTGAACAACAACAAAAGTAGAGGTGCCAATTTATCAATAAATCTCTTTAGAAACTCTATTGGAAATCCATTAGGACCTGAGGTTTTGTTAGATTGTATTGCTGGTATTGCAAAATGTAGTTCTTCAAGGGAAAGTGGAGCATCCAATTCTTTTGCACGGTCAGATCAATGGTAGGATTCTCAAGAATGGCCAGGAACTGATTCATTTTGGTCGTATCAGCAGGGAATTCTGATTTGTATAGGGAAGAATAAAATGATTTAAATGTGGCATTAATTTCCACAGGATCCGTAACAGTCGTGTTAGAAACATTATTAATTTGAGATATAAGACGTGAGGTGAACTGACATTTTAATTGGTGTGCTAGTATTCTATTTGCTTTGTCACCATGTTCATATTAAGTACCAAGAGTTTGTAACAACAGTCGCTCAGCACATCTGGTCTAGAAAAAAAAGATCAAGTCATAGTTGGTCTTAGGTGTGAAGACTGAGGTCGAGATGGGGTACATAGGCTAGTTCGTAGACTTAATCGTAGGAGGTCGTAGAAATAGAAAAACTCGATCGTAGGAGTCATAGGAGGTCGTTTACTTTGGGGGCGAGTCAACACGACCTTGACATTTTTTTCATCTCTTCTAGGGTTTCTTAGTTACTTACTAGTAATTAGTTTTTTATGGATGGGAAAAAAACAGAATAAAAATTCACAGTACATCTTGATTTTAGCATACATTTTCCTCCCTGTTTGTTTTTTATAAATAAAATAATATATAATAATAAAACAAAATAATCCTATCCCACCCGTCCCTTAAATTGCCCCTTGGCAGCTTATTTTTTCTACAATCCAAAGAATCACATAATCAAATGCACGTTTAACAAGAATAAAGGAACCATACAGAATAAAAGGCAATCCCCACGTTATGTTCAAGTGCCCTCAGCAACAGGTGGTTCCTTTAGACCCTCAAAGTAATATAAAAAGGGTTCCCATTTCAAATAAAGACCTGTTGTCAAAGTCCACCATTGGGTTGGAAAGCGGGATAACCTTAAAAAAAAAACATGACATCTGCCAGCCAAGCAGCGGCAGATGGAGGATGTTAGATTTCCAGACAGCAAGATTCTCTCCTACACTACGGCCAAATGATGTAAATGTAAGATATCAGTCTGGGGTTGTATAAACCCAAGGTTTAAATTTGCTACACAACCAAATACACTACAAGCGGGCAAGGTCTCAACTGTCCATCCCAAGGACTGCACTGATGGTTTTAAAAAACCACTGCCCAGTAGGTAACAAGTGGGGCTAGGACCAGAATCTTGACTAGAGTGGCTGGAGAGAACGGCACCGGTGCCTCAGCCAGCGTTCCGTCCCGGGACAATGTGTACAAGCCTGGCTTTGCTTTAATGCACTGTGTAAAACTGTGTTAAATTGTATGAGCCCCAAATCTAGTCACAGGGATGACGAGGAGTGGACGTTTTGCAGCGCTTCGTCCAGCAGTCCTCAGACAGATCACAAACCCTAGGTCTTCCCTCCCACCTAGCTTTAACTTTGTCAGGTTTGATCTCCAATGCAGCAATCGAGAATATACTGCAGAGATCAGTCCCTTTATTTGCCAAAGGTAAGAGAGTTTATCCACCACTGTGACAGGAGGGAGACCAGAAAAGAAGAAATTGTTTCATGATAAAGGCGAACCTGATGATATTTAAAGAAAGATTATGTGGGACGCAATGTTTTTTGTGTAGTAGGCGAAACATCTAGTAGGTTTGTTATGTATAAACCTTTAAGGACATAAGACCGTTCAAAACCCCACGGTCGAAAGGTTGAAGTCAATGTAGAGTGGGGGGGGGGGGGGGGGGGGGGAATAAATGGTTACTGTGAATGGGACCCCAGAACTGTAGCTGATGTACTTATAAAGCAACGAAATTGGTTAAAAATTTTGATGTTTTGATAGTCACGACAGGGTTGGATGGAAAGCTAGAGGGTTCAATGAAGGGAGAATTACTAAAGCGGGAGAGACGAAGAATAACATAAGTGTGATTCAAGCAAGACACCTGTCTTATCTGGTCCGTGGAGCCAAAATAATCTTTTGGATAATTGGATGCCCAGTAATAATTAATAAAGCTAGGAAGCCCAGTCCACCTTTTTCTACGATCTCTTTGGAGAGCGAACACTTATATTGACACCTTGGAACCTGTTACCCCATATAAAGGAGGTTAGATGGGTGTAACTAGGTTAAAATACTTGGTTAGGAAATAGCCGGCAAACATTGGAACAAGTAAAGTAATCTGGGAGTACAGTCCCATCGTCACTGACTGCACTCTCCCAGCCATAGGGATGCAGACTAACGCCAATCTCTCATAGTCACCTTCTTTTGGCTAACTTGAGGCATGTAGTTAGCTCAAACTGGGATTGAAAAGCGGGTGAGTGTATTCCTAAATATACAAACCCTTCTTGAGATATGGAAATGGCAAGGGTGTCCTGTATGGATCTGAAGGGCTAAGTTTGATGAAAGCATTTGCTTGTGTTGGAGGTTTAGTTTATAGCCAGATAAAAGTACCAAATTGATCCAACAAAGACACAAGGGCTACTGGCTAAGGGCGCTCACAATAAAGATGAATGTCACACAAATAGAGACACACATGTTTCCCTGTTTCCTCGCCTAATGCCCTGGAATAATATAGTTGACTATGTGTGATAGAGAGAGGCTCATGCATGGCAAAAGAGGCGGAGACAGTGGGCAGCGGACCTGTGCACAACGTGTTTAATTGAAAATAAGCAGATCGCAATAAGTGGTCGGATACAATGCGAAGGGTGAAATGATATAATAGCTTAACCCAGCTACAAATATTTTGCCAAATCCAAATCTCTCCATGAACTCTGAACAATATATGCCACTCCACTCGATCAAATGCCTTCTCCGTGGTCCAAAGAGATAACAGCCCTCTGGGCACGGAGAAGCACTGGGCGAATAGACCACGCTGGCCAATCGACGGATATTAGAAAAGGATTGACGATTTTTAATTAAACCTGCTTGATCTTCTGGATTATTTTTGTGAAGTGGCCCATTCTAAAAACGGCAAGCCAGCGCCTTCGCCAAAAATTTTACATCCACATTCAAAAGTGAGATGGGGCGGTATGATCCACATTGAGTCGGATCCTTGGCTTTTTTAAGAAGATCAGTGAAATTTAGAAGCCTGTGAAAGAGTGGTGGGGGTAATGTTCCTTTTGCCAGAGATTCTTCAAACATTTCTAAAAGAACAGGTGTGAGCTTATCCTTACAATTTTTATAAACTTCTAATGGCTAGCCATCAGGGCCAGGGTTTTTACCACTCTGCATGCCATAATGGCATTATTAATCTCTTCCTGCCCCAGGGGTGGGTCTAGATTATCTATGTCTTCTAATTCCAGAGTGGGTATTTCCTAATCGTCTAAGAAAGTTTCAATATGTCATAGTATCCAAGGGGAAAAAAAAAAGAATTCTGAGGTGTAAAGAGAAGAATAAAAGGCTGTGAAAGGAGTGTTTCTCTTCTTTTGATTGGCTTGTTATGTCGTGGTGTAGGCGTCTTCTATCTGAGGAATAAGCCGTGACGCGGATTGACGTTTCAGCTGGTGAGCCAAAGCCGGCGCGCCTTATCACCATATTCATAATTTAAAGGACCACGAGTCGGGAGAATTAGTTGATCTGTTTGATTAGTAGTAGATAAAATTTTGAATTTCATTTGTAAATCAGCCCGGCTTTTGTATAATTGGGTGGTGGGTGCTTCAGAATATTGCCTATCCAGGGTCAAGATGGATTTTATAACAGGGTTTGGCCATTTCCTCGCTTTACGTTCTTTATTGGCGTATGAAGTATAAGATATGATTTGACCTCTTAAGTAGGCTTTTAAAGTTTCCCAAATTAAAGAACAGGATACGGACTCAGTTTTATTAATTTCAAGGAATGTGCCTATGTTAGCCGACACAAAACTGCAAAATTTTTCATTGGAAAGCAAAAGGGGGTTGAGTTTCCAAAGAGGTCGTTCTTTAATATTTAAAGGAAAGCCTAGGTCCAGTATCACAGGTGAGTGATCTGATATTACTATAGCAGTATATTCAATTTTCTTAACCTTAGGAATGAAGGGCTATCTATAAAAAATGTCTAGCAGTTGGATTCAGAAATCTCCAGGGGTCCACATAACCATTTTGTTGCATAAACAGTGAAAAGGTCTTTGCCATTCCAGAAGGTGTCCCCTTAGAACTAGACCTATCAAGCAGTGGATTAATAGACAAAAAAATTAACTGGTGCGTGTTCAGATTGGGTATTAATGACAGAACCTTATTTGCAAAGTGAACATCATCCCAATTAGCGGCATAAACATTCACTAAAACGACAGGTTTTTGAAAAAGACACCTGGAAACTATAATAAACCGACCATTAGGGTCACTGACTACGTCAGACGGTGTAAACTGTATTCTTTTGTCGATTAATATTGCCACATCCCTGGACCTACTATTAAATCTGGAGTGAAAAATCTGACTAACCCACGTTTTACGCAGTCTGTTATGATCTTGCAATCTTAAGCGAGTCTCTTGTAAAAGTAGTATATCTATAGGGTTTTCTAAACTTGTGGATTAGGTCGTCCAGGTGAGACAGGCCTTTTAGACATAGCTGATTGGGATAAAGTGCGGGGACTAGAACGATCTAACATTAGGTTAAATACACAATTTAGATCACCTCTAAAAATTCACAAATGGGTATTTAAATGAGGTATATTACTAAGTAATCTATTAGACAATTCAACATCATCAAAGTTAGGTGCATAGACAATTACTAACAACACTTTTGTTTGCATTAATGTACCTGCAACTATAGGATATCGACCATTTTCATCAGCAATAACATCAGCAGATAAAAACTGATGAGGAATAATTCAAGAGGATTTCAGTATAGGAGTAGAGAGGTTCTTCTGCCATTGTATGGGGCTCTGGTAAGACAACATCTGGAGTATTGTGTACAGTTTTGGTCTTCTAATTTGAGGAAGGACATCCTTGCGATTGAGGCAGTGCAGCATAGGTTCACGAGATTGATCCCTGGGATGGCGGGACTGTCATATGAAGAAAGATTGAGAAGACTAGGCTTATATTCACTGGAGTTTAGAAGGATGAGGGGGAATCTTATAAAAACATATAAAATTATAAAAGGACTGGACAAGCTAGATGCAGGAAAAATGTTCCCAATGTTGGGCGAGTCCAGAACCAAGGGCCACAGTCTTAGAATAAAGGGGAGGCCATTTAAGACTGAGGTGAGAAAAAACTTTTTCACCCAGAGAGTTGTGAATTTGTGGAATTCCCTGCCACAGAGGGCAGTGGAGGCCAAATCAGTGGATGGATTTAAGAGAGAGTTAGATGGAGCTCTATGGGCTAGTGGAAATAAGGGATATGGGGAGAAAGCAGGCACAGGTTATTGATTGGGAATGATCAGCCATGATCACGATGAATGGCTGGCTCAAAGGGCCGAATGGCATCGTCCTGCACCTATTTTCTATGTTTCTATTCATCTTATTGATGTAAGCCTTGGCATCCTCCACCGAGTCAAAGTCTTTCTCCACACCTTGGTAGCTGATCCGGAGTTGGGCTGGGTAGAAAATACCGTAGCGAACCCCCTCCACTTCACGCTGCTGTTTTCTGACCTCGTTGAAGGCTGCCCGGGCCCGGGCCACCTTGGCAATATGTTCGGGGAAAACGGAGATCCTCATATCACCAGTATCGATCTGTCGAACCTCTCTCGCACGCCGTAAAACATTTACACAGTCGTTGTAGTAATGGAACCTGGCAATAATGGGTCGTGGTCTCTCACCGGGTCGCGGTTTTGGCTGTATGGATCTGTGAGCCCGGTCCAGTAGCGGCTCTTTGTCCAGCTTGAATGCGTCCTTAAGCAGGGTGGCGATAGCAGTGGAATTGACAACCGTCTCCTCTTGAACCCCCACTATTCTTATGTTGTTGTGGCGCGATCTAGATTTGAGGTCCTCACATTTTTTGTTCAAGTTAAACAACCCAGCAGTTAGACGCTTGATCTGAAACTTCAGCTCAGCAACCTCATCCGTACAGGCGGAAAGCTACTCCTCCATTATCCCCACAGTACCTTGGAGTATGGCCAACGCAGTGTCCGTAGCAATCTTATCGTTCGTGAGATGTGTTTTCACGGCTTGAAGGTCAACTCTGATTGTGGACAAATCATCACCCAATGTAGCTCGTAGTTCAGTTTTTAAAATATCTGCAATGTCCTGTCTCAAAGATGCTAGTAATTCCAGCTTCAGGACCTCCGCGTCGACAACTTGTGGTCCTGCCTTCGGCGATGTAGAGCCATGGGGCGGGGTCGAGGTACCTATAGACATGGTCTTTATCTGCGAACTAGGTCTCTGTTGTTGAGCCACACCACAAGCTCTGGTGCTTTTAGTAGCCATAATAACTCATCCAAAGCATCAAGCAGCCAGCACAAAACCCACTGGAATATCTTACCTCAAAATGATTATCAAAAAGCGCCGATCAATAACAGTTTTAATCGAAATCTGCGGGAAACTCTAACCACACATCCTACTCCATAGTTTGCTCAGCATTTTGCCGGTGGGTTTGTTGAGCAGTGCCCCCAGCTAATAAGTTGAAAGAGGTAGAAGTTAATGGTAGATTTGAAGATTTGATAAATTCAGAATCCAGCAAGAGCAACATAAAAGATAATTTGAAATACCAGGAGATGAACTGTGAGGGCCAATGAGCAACGAATATAAGCACAGACAATAAGAGCTTTATTGTCAAGATGAACTTAGGTCCCTTAGAGAATGAGGCTGTGGTAATGGTTATGAAGGGCAAAAAAAGCAAAGGAGATATTTTGGATCAATCATTCGGGTAAGAAATTCAATTGCCATTGGAATTGACTAATGCCATAGATAAATTAAATACTCTTGCCACCTTTGAAGAAATAGTATTATGAAACAGAAAAATCAATTAATGGTACTGTATTGATATTGGTATTGTTTTATTTTGTCATGTCTACCGAGATGCAGTGAAATACTTTGTGTGCAGGCTATTCAGTCAAATATAACACATTAAAAAATGTAATGCTATAGTGTTATAGCATCAGTTAGACAAAGTATGTATTTAAAAAAGTGCAAAGGCTGCAATGTGATAGGTTGGAAGATCGAGACTGCACTCTTAGAGAGATCCATTCAATAGTCTGATGAGAGCAGGGAAAAAGCTGTTCCAGAATAGTGGTACATGCTTTCAAGTTTTTCTATCTTTTGCCCAATTGGAGATGGGAGAAGAGGAAATGAGTGGGATGTAAGCATCTCTTAATTATGTTAGGTGCTTCCACGCGGCAGCGTTAAGCATAAATGGAGTTAATGAGGGAAAGAGGCTGCTTTGTGTGTGTGATGGATGGGGCTGCATCCACAACTCTCTGCAATTTCCAAAGGCATATTAGTTCCTTACCCTAGATGGCTTACATCCTAGGTTCCTTAAAAAAAGTGCCTGCTGAGATTTTATATACATTGGTTGTAATCTTCGAAAATTCTTTGAGCTCTGGTGTAGTTCCAGAGGAATTTTAAAATTGTCAGTGTGATATCCCAATTGAAAGAGGCAGTGGATATCAGAGTGGTGCAGCGAGTAGAACCGGTGCTGCCTCTCAGCCCCAGCGACTTCGGTTCAATTATCGCTTTGGGTGATACATGGATTGAGTTTATGATTCTCCCTGGGACTATGTGGGTTCCTCTCGGTGCTTCAGTTGGTGGGTTAATTGGCCTCTGTAAATTGCCCTAAGTGAATAGCTGAATGGTGGATCCTGGGATACTCTTTTCTTAAAGTTAAACTCATGCCAAATGTTCCCAAAGACCTGACGAAGAACCCAACTTTTTAGTTTCTGAGATGATACCTACCCTGACTGAAGCGCCTTTCTGCCCAGACATGCACCCACTTCAATAATTCCTGGCACCTACTTCCTTCCATCTGGAACCTAACCCTCACGATTTTCTTTCACAATATCAAGGTCTATAGAAAAATAGTTTTGAGCAGAAATGGAGTACCTTACCTTTTCTGGGCTATGTGAGCCTTACGCACTATTACATTTTATAATAGTCATTGTTAAGCATCTAATGCCTTTTTTTGTCCATGTATCTGCCACCCTAGTGGGGTCATGATCTTACATTTTGCATATTATCAAGTTCAGTCTTTCACATTTGAATATATTTTTTTATCAAAAAGTTAATGTCCAAAATCTAACTTATTTTAGTTTTGTTTCGAGATACAGCGTGGAAACAGTCCCTTCAGCCCAACGAGTCTGCGCCGACCAGCGATCCCCGCACATTACCACTATACTACACACAGGGAAATTAACATTTATACAAAGTCAATCGACCTACAAACATGTATGTCTTTATGTCTCTTTCCTGACAATACTGATGTGTTAATTGCTGGCTATGATAATTTAGAAATTATGAAGGGAATTCTGGAATGTAACCTTTAACCTAGCAACAATTAGGATGCATTCAACTGTATTCAGGTGAAGCCCATTGCTTCCAATGTATTTTTATAGTTAACAAAAAATTAAACAGAGGCCATAAGTAGGCTAAGCTTTACAAATCAGTCTCAGAAATTTAATTTGATGTTTGAGAAGTTTTAATTAATTGAGTTGCAATCAGATTTGCAGTAAGTAGAGATCAAATGGAAAACATTATAACAAATGAATAAATAAGCAGTTCCAATGTTTTAATTCTCTCAAGAAATAGCACATCTAAGTATCATTACATATGTGTTTTCCATTAAAAATGCTTTAGTATTAGTTGTAATACCCATGGTAGAATATAAAATTGAATGCATTTTTATTCCAATTCTATCTGGCCACATTTCACTTTTATATTCCTGCACTGAAATTAAGTAACAAATGATGTGCTGACCAAATAAGTATAAGCTGCATAACTCATATATGAATCTATTTAATCTTCAGTCTGTCCTTAATTTAACACAGCAATCTAAATACTTTTCTGCATACTTCAGTGAAGTTGAATCGGTAGTAAAGAAGGCAAATGCAATGTTAGCATTTATTTCGAGAGGCTATAATATAAAAACTGGGATGTAATGCTGAGATTTTATAAGGCACTGATTGGACTGCATTTGGAATATTGTGTACAGTTTTGAGCCCCATATCTGAGGAGGGGTGTGTTGGCGTTGGAGAGGTTCCAGAGGAGGTTAACGAAAATGATCCAGGGATGATCGGGGTAATATATGAAGAGCACTAATGACAACACTGGGCCTCTATTCACCAGAGTTTAGAAGAATTAGGGGGCATCTCATAAAACTTACGAAATAGTGAAAGGCCTGGATAGAGTGAATCTGGAGAGGATGTTTCCACTAGTGGGAGAATCTAGGACCAGAGGGCATGGTCTCAGAATTTAAAAATATACCTTCAGAAAGGTTTACCCTTAGTTGGCAGGAATTTCTTTAGTCAGAGGGTGGTGAATCTGTGGAATTAATTGCCACAGATGGCTGTGGAAGCCCAGTCATTAACTAAGAGCTTCATGCCCCAGAGAAGAGGACTAATTTTAAATGTTGGTTACACATAGTGTTACAGTCAATTAACACATATACAAAAGGAAAAGGAAATTCCGTTCTTATTTTAAAAAGTCCTTAGATTTGATATATTATATCTCCAGCACCTAGAAACATAGCACAGTGGCATAGCAGTAGAGTTGCTGCCTTATAGCACTAGAGACCTGGGTTCGATCCTGCCGACAGGTGTATGGAGTTTGTATGTTCACCTTGTGACCACATGGGTTTTCTCCAGGTGCTCCGGTTTTCTCGTGCATTCCAAAGACATGCAGGTTCGTAGATTAATTCTCTAAATTGTTCCCTAGTGTGTTAGATAGAACTAGTGTGAGGTAATCGCTGGTGACATGGACTCAGTGGGCTGAAGGGCCTGTTTCCACGCCTTATCTCTCAAACTAAAACAAAATAAATGGTTAGATTGCCATAAAGTGATAGTATGGAAAAGACTCTTTGCCCCAATTCATCTATGCTGACCAAGTTGTCTATCTGAACTCATCCTATTTGCCTGCATTTGATTTATGTACTCCAAAACCATTCTATCAAATCTGCATGTATTTTATTCTAAACCAATTCGCTGATGAGACCAAGTTATTGCCCTTCTCTTGATAACGCCAGATGCCTACATTCTAATCAATTCCACAGCTGTTTTTGGAGAGAGTGTAAAAGTGGTTAACCAGGATGTTGAAACAAAAGACTATCGATGCAGGAACTTTGAGTGAAGATCAAAATTCTGGAGGAATTCATTTGGTCAGGTAGCTTCTGTGGAGGGAATGGAGAGACAATGCTATGGATCGGGACGTTTCTTCAAACTTTATTTTACACCAAAATGTTTTCTGGATTGGAGTGGAGAGCCCCGTCATACACTGCGAAGGTCCTGCCCTGGTTTGCCTTCCCAAATTCTAATACTTCACATTTATCTGCATTGAAGTCCATTAACCATTCCTCAGCCTGCTTGCTTAACTGATCAAGATCCTGCAGTGATTTACGTTAACCATCTTTACTATCCACAATACCAGCTATTAGCCTGTCATCTACAAAATTGCTAATACTGCCTTCGACATTCTCATACAAATTATTGATATATACAAACAGCAATAGGCTCAGCACCAATAGTCACAGGCCTCCAGTTAGATAAAAGCCTTCCAACATGACCCTCTGCTTCTTTCCATCCAATTTTCTATCCACTCAGCTATTTCTCCCTGGATCTCATGCAATCTAACCTTCCAGAGTAGCCTACCATGCAGAACCTTATCAAATGCTTTGCTGAAGTCCATATAAACAACATCAACGGTTTTGCTCTCATCAGCCTTTTTGGTTACTTCTTCAAAAAACTGAATCAGATTTGTACAAATCCATGCTGACTATCCTTAATCAGCCCTGTTTATCCAAATGCACATATATCTTATCCCTCAGATTTCTCTCCATTAACTTGTCTACCACAAATGTCAGGCTCACTGGTCTATAGTTCCCAGACTTTTTTTTGCAGTTCTTCTTAAAGAGTCATAATCCCGTCTTCTAGTGCCCCACCCATGTCTAATGATGAAGCATACATCTCAGCTAGCGCACCTGTGATTTTCCTCTCCAGCTTCCCACAGTGTCTTCAGATATATCCGATCAGGCTTGCGGGATTTATACACTTTAGGATGTTCAGCACCTCCTCGACTATGGTCTGTTCTTAAGACCTCCATTAACTGTCCCAGGTTCCCCAGTCTTCATGTTTTTAACCATGGTAAAAGCAGAGGGGAAATACTCATTGATGACCTTGCCCATTTCCTGCAGTTCTACACAGAGATGATTGTTTTGTTTCTGAGGGGCAATATTCTCTCCCTCTAATTATCCTTGTTCCCTTAATGTATATATAAAATCTCTTATGTGTTCTTTATACTATACCGTATTATCTGCCATAGCTATCTCCTGTTCCCTTTTTGCCCTCCTGATTTCCTTCTTAAGTATGCTCAGTTGCCGAATCTCCTCCAGGAATACACCAAAGTCCAGCTGCTTATACCTGTCCCATGCTTCCTTCTTTTTCCTGACCAAAGCCCCAATTTCTCTTGTCATCCAAGCTTCCTTACTCCCACCTGCCATGCTCTTGTCTCTGACAGGAACATGCATGCCCTAAATTCTTGTCATCACACTTTTAAAAAGCATCCAATTTATTTGCCCACAAACAACCTATTCCAATCAACTTTAGCAAATGTCTGTCTAATACCATCAAAGTTGGCCTTTCCCCTATTCAGAATTTTACCTTTTAATCCTACCCTGTCTACCCATAACTATTTTAAAGCTAATAGAAGAGTGATCTTTGTTCCCAAAGGATCGCCCATGGACACTTCAGTCACTTGCCCTTCCCATTTTCCTAAGAAACTAATTTGTGTAAATAATCATTTAACTAACAGCTTTTGTTTGGGTAGCACAGTGGTGCAGCTGGTAGACCTGCTGCCTCACAGCGGCAGAGATTAGTGTTTGATCCTGATCTTGGTTGCTGTCTGTGTGGAGTTTGCACTTTCTTCCTGTGACTGTGTGGCTTTCCGCCAGGTGCTCCAGTTTCCTCCCACCTCCCAAAGACACGTGGGTTTGTAGGGTAATTTGTCTCTGCAAATTGCCCTAGTATGTAATGAAAGGATACAAAGGTGGAATAAAATAGAACTAGTATGAACGGCTGATCGATGATCGGCATGGAAACGGTGGGTGAAAGAGACTTTTTCCATGCTGTATCACTAAACTAAACTAAACTAAACTCCTGGGGGAATATTCTAAATTACTTTAGAGTAAGTCTTGCAATTAGACTTGAGTAAAAATGCTTCCTAATCTGCAATAGCAATGTATAAGAGGCATTTAGGCAGACATGAATAGGCAGGAATTGAAAGGCAGAGACCACGTTAAGGCTGATATGCAGTTTAAATCGGCATCATGGTCAGCACAGACATTGTTTACCAAGGGATCTGTTTCTGAGATGTTTTTTTTTGTTCTCTACAATATTTCACTAATAAGATGTTCAACTGAATGCATGCATGTTAAATAACCCTCAGGATTATGTTCATCAGAATTCAAATGTACACCAATCTCAAATGATTACATTTTGTCTATTTTGTAGATAAAATGGAAAATTAAAGAATGTAACTGAAATAGAACTTGTCTATCTGAGAACAGGCTGAGTAAGTGAATGGTAAGTTAGATGTTCATGCACCCCCTATCTACAGTATAAGTAGCTAAAAACGTATTTTAATATATTGATATCATTTTTATTTTTAAAGCATTTGTTTTAACTCTATACACTATAAGTGGGTTGGCGCAGACATGTTGGGCCTAATAGTCTGTTGCTGTATTCTATCTTTCTACTAGTCCTTTATGATAAATTTGTAATTCTTCTCTCTCTAAGCTACATTTTATTAAATTCCTTAATATGATGGCGGGGAATTAGAACCTTTCAATTAAATCAACAGAAATGCCAGTTAGTCAATTAGTTTGAATATTTGCATTTGAAAATCATCTTGCTTTCCTTATGACATAGAACTGTTCAGCATGCCACAGTAAATCTTTGGCAGCTCTCGGAGTAATCCATCAATCATATTTCCCTCCTTATTTTGCTTTAACTATTCTCTTATTTACAGCCACCAACACCCTCCTGATTTTTTAAGTTTGTCATGTTTTTCACACAAAGGGTTGTGGGTGATGGAATGAGCAGCCAGATTAGGGGCAGGTAGTATCGCAACGTTTAAGAAACATTTGGACAGGTACATGGAGAGGACAAGGTTAGAGGGATACAGTGCCCTCCATAATGTTTGGAACAAAGTCCCATCGTTTATTCATTTTCCTCTGTGCCTTGTAATGGAAAATATCATATGTGGGTTAAAGTGCACATTGTCAGGTTTTATGAAAGAGTATTTTTATACATTTTGGTTTCATCATGTAGAAACGACAGCTGTGCTTATACATAGTCCCCCCCATTTCAGGGCACCATAATGTTTGGGACACATGGCTTCACAGGCATTTGTAATTGCCTCCTTAATGCAGGTGTAGGAGTCATTCTTGCTTCGGTTAATTACTGTTAGCATATTTTACTATTTTATCTAGATATTACTTGCAGAATTATTTTGTATGCTTGGGGTGGGCTTTTGATACGTAGATGGGTGTCACATACATCGGATTAGGCAAGTGAAACCACAGGGAGTGGTCAGATCGACTGTAACCGGCGCGGGAGACGGCATACAGTTTTTACCAGTTCAGATAGTAAGAACGGAAAGCTACAATTTGTATAAGATTCAAGAGGATCTTGTATGTTTACTTCTTTGTCTGTACAACTACTTCAATAAAAATCAATTAAACTGGAAAGAACGACTGGAGGATTCGTTTTTATTATCGACTGTGTAAGTTCTCCCTGCCTGTGCAGTAACGACTATAAGAAAAGCTTTATTGGAAAGGTTTGAAATTGCCATTACAGCAGGTATAAGAGAGCTATCAGCACCTAGTCTTTCCTCCAGTCTTTCAATCACCTTTGGAAACTTTTATTGCTGTTTATCAACATGAGGACCAAATTTGTGCCAATGAAAGTCAAAGAAGCCATTATGTGACTGAGAAACAAGAATAAAACTGTTAGAGACATCAGCCAAACATTAGGCTTACCAAAATCAACTGTTTGGAACATCATTAAGAAAGAGAGCACTGGTGAGCTTACTAATCGCAAAGGGACTGGCAGGCCAAGGAAGACCTCCACAGCTGATGACAGAATAATTCTCTCTGTAATAAAGAAAAAAAAACAAGCACCTGTCCGACAGATTAGAAACACCCTTCAGGAGTCAAGTGTGGATTTGTCCATGACCACTGTCCGCAGAAGACTTAATGAACAGAAATACAGAGGCTACACTGTAAGATGCAAACCATTGGTTAGCTGTAAAAATAGGATGGCCGGGTTACAGTTTGCCAAGAAGTACTTAAAAGAGCAACCACAGTTCTGGAAAATGGTCTTGTGGACAGATAAGAAGACGATTAACTTATATCAGAGTGATGGCAAGAGCAAAGTATGGAGGAGAGAAGGAACTGCCCAAGATTCAAAGCATACCACCTCATCTGTGAAACACGGTGGTGGGGGTGTTATGGCCTGGACATGTATGGCTGCTGAAGCTACTGGCTCACTTATCTTAATTGGTGATACTGCTGATGGCCATCGTCGTGGCTACCCCTCGAGGTCGAGGATGATGGTCTACGTTCTGTTGTTTTTATGGACTCTCAGGTGGCTTATGAGTCCAATCCTGGCTTTGAAAGTTCTTCAACATTCAGGACAGGTAATTCCAGATGGCAGATCGGGCTATGGTTGTTGCTGCCTCTCTTTCCGTTTTCTTCTCTTTTCTGCTAATTCTGTGCATGTCTTGGCTTTGAAGGTCGCTGTTCCTTCTTGGATGATGGCTCGCCAGAGTTTCCTGTCCTTGGCATTGGTTTCCCAATTGTCGATGTTGATTGCACATTTCTTCATGCTGGCTTTTAAGGTGTCTTTGAATCTCTTCTTTTGTCTGCTTCTTTTCCGTTTGCCTTCTTTAAGCTGGGAGTAGAAGGTTTGCTTTGGTAGACGCTTGTCTTCCATCTGAATAACATGACCGACCCATCTTAGTTGGTTCTTGATGACGAAGGCTTCGATGCTAGATATTTTTGCTTCATTCAGCACGCTGACGTTGGTTCTTCTGTCTTCCCAACTGATATTTAAGCTGCTCCAAAGACATCATTGATGCAACTTTTCAAGTGTTTTCAGATGGCGTCGGTATGGTGTACAGGTTTCTGATGCATACAGGATCGTTGGAATCACCACTGCCTTGTACACTAACATTTTGGTGTCTATTCGGATGTCACGATTTTGAAAGACTCTCATTTGAAGACGTCCAAAAGCTGTTCCAGCACACTTAAGACGATGTTGGATCTCGTCATCAAGGTTGACTTTGGAGGAGAGGTGACTTCCAAGGTACGGAAAGTGATCCACCTTTTCCAGGGTTGTTTCACCAAGTTGTTCCAATTTGTTGGTGATAATTGGTAGATAACCTGAGTCTTCTTGTAGTTGATGGTAAGTCCACGTTTCATGTATGCACTGTGTTGAAGGCAGTCAGGATCTGTTGCAGATGATTTTCTGAGAGAGCTGCAACACAGTTGTCGTCTGCATATCGGAACTCGATGAGGGAGCTCATAGATGTCTTAGTTTTGGACTTGAGACGGGCAAGATCGACAACTCTGCCATCTGTTCTGTAGACAATTTTGATTCCTGGGGGTAAGTCGTCCTGGATGATGTGGATGGTTGTTACAATGAAGATGGTGAACAGTGTTGGGGCAATCACGCATCCCTGATCTGACTTGAAACGGCTCACAGTTACTGTTGCTGGCCATGACTGTGGCAAGCATGTCATCGTGGAGGAGTCTCAGGATTTGAATGTACTTTTCAGGACATTGTGAAGAGCATGTCGGCTGTTCCACGTGATGGTCTAAAACTGGTTTGTGTCTCTGGAAGAATCTTCTTGGCTAAAGGCTTGAGTCGGTTGTTCATGATGCGGGCTAGGACTTTGCCTGCTGTTGCTAATAGGGAAATTCCATGATAGTTTCCGCAGTCAGATCGATCGCCATTCCTTTTGTAGATGGTAACGATTGCTGAGTCTCTAAAGTCTCTTGGTACATCTTCATTTATCCAGATCTTGATGAGAAGTTGATGCAGATGGTAATGGAGCAGGTTACATCCAATTTTGTAGACCTCAGCTGGTATTGCATAGAGTCCACCTGCCTTGTCGTTTTTCAAGATTTTGATGGTTTCCTTGAGTTCTTCAAGTGATGGTATTCTGCTTATGGAGTCATCAACAGGCTGCTTTGGAATGTTGTTGATCACATTCCTGTCAAATGTGGCGGTTTGATTTAGAAGATCTTCAAAGTCCTCCCTCAAGTCAAGTCAAGTCAAGTCAAGTTTATTCATCGCATACACATACGAGATGTGTAGTGAAATGAAAAGTGGCATTTAGAATTGATGTCAGCATTGCTCTTCAGGATGGTTGACCCATCTTTGCTTTTGACAGGGGCATGAGCGGGAGTGGGTGGACCAAAAATGGCTTTGGTGGCATTGAAATGCCTCGAATGTCATTGGTGTCTGCTCGTTGTTGGATTTCCTGTGCTTTCTCCCTCCACCATCGGTTTTTCAGGATTTGGGTGCTCTTCTGAACTGCACCCGTGCATTCCTTATAGCACTTCCTTTTGGAAGCCGACTGTTTGTCATTATTGACATTGTTAGTCTGGACCCTCATCCTCGACCTTACCTTCATGGGTGGCCCTACCAGAAGCTGGTGCTTCTGACGGCATTGCTCTTGGAATCATGGGGACACACAAACGTCTTTAACACGACAAGGTAAATGATCCGAAGAGGTGCTAATAGTAGTAGCATAATGAATTCTGAAGTATATAGACGCATCCTATCTACTCAAGTTCAAACAAGTACCTCAAAACTCATTGGCCAACGGTTCATTCTACAGCAAGACAATGATCCCAAACATACTACTAAAGCAACAAAGGAATTTTTCAAAGCTAAAAGATCAGTTCTTGAGTCAATCACCCAATCTGAACCCAATTGATCATGCCTTTTATATCCTGAAGAGGAAACTGAAGGGGACTAGCCCCCAAAACAAGCATAAACTAAAGATGGCTGCAATACAAGCCTGGCAGAGCATCACCAGGAAAGACACCCAGCAACTGGTGATGTCCATGAATCGCAGACTTCAAACAGTCATTGCATGCAAAGGATATGCAACAAAATACTAAACATGACTACTTTCATTTACTGTGTCCCAAACATTATGGTGCCCTGAAATGGGGGGACTATGTATAAACACTGCTGTAATCTCTACATAGTGAAACCAAAATGTATAAAAATGACCTTTTTTAAAATCTGACAATGTGCACTTTAACAACATGTGATTTTTTTTTCATTACAAATCTCAAATTGTGGGGTACAGAGGCAAATAAATAAATTATGGGTCTTTGTTCCAACTTTATGGAGGGCACTGTGTGGGCCAAATACTTGCAGGTGGGACTAGAGAAGATGAGACATGTTGGTCGGTGGGCAAGTTGAGCTGAAGGACCTGTTGTATGACTCTGTGACTCACTGACTCCTGCCTGGCATGACTTACTCAGTGCAGCAACGTTCTTTTAAAGTGTCTGAATTTATTGGACATGCTATGACTCCAGAACCATACTCTTATTTTTATTCTTTTAATAATTCATGACAGTATCTTTCTAGAGATTGCCTACAATTAGCTTTACCTAGGATTTACCACATAGTCTACACTAAACTAGATTTTGATCTGTCAGTTTAATTTCATTTGCTGCTATTTTGCCAAAGTAAGCATTTATCTTTTCAAAATTTGCTGAGAGCTGGGTTTATGCATAAAACATTAAAGCATATACTTTGAATACCATTTTAATCCATACTCAGAATAATTAAATTCATAATATTGGGAAGTACCAGGTAGAGGTGCTAATTATATATTTTAAAGGAACACGGATGCTCTGATATTCAAGTTGAATACATTACCTTTGCTCATGTTTTTTTTTTTTTAATTTCACTACCTTAAAGACTATTTCAGTCCTACAGTGATTATATTTGAACAAATTGAAAGAATGAGTTTTGCTGAGAATGATGTTTGAGGTTAGCATAACTTTACACCATTCTTTTATGCAGTTTACACTTTAATTGTTGTAACATGCTTTGAGACGTCATATTACAAAGAGCCATATAAATGCAAGATTTCTTTTATTTTGTTTTCATTTCTGTGCTTTTGTATTTGTGGACCACGAGACTGCCAGGTGAAGCCAGAGAACAGACTGTCACTATTAGAAAATAAAGATTTAAAAAGAAAGATGAAAGAAGTATGTTTTTGTACCCCATTCTAAAGACACAAAATGCTGGAGTAACTCAGCGGGACAGGCAGCATCTCTGGAGAGAAGGAATGGGTGACGTTTCGGGTTGAGACTCCTCATCAGATGAGATGCTGCCTGCCCTGCTGTGTTACTCCAGCATTGTGTGTCTATTTTCAGTTTAAACCAGCAATTACAGTTCCGTCCTACACATCCTATCTATTTTGGGTATTTCTATGGGTAAAGATTATTCATGGCTATTTGACTATTACTATCTAATTTTATGTTATAAGATATTTGAAGCTTAATCGGGATAACTTTGCTCTGGCGAATGCTACAACGGCAATGATGGTGTATTGGAATCCACCATTACATGCAATAATGCCAGTTATAAAATAAAGGTTGCTAAATTGTGCATGAGCTACATTCCATTTGATGCTAATTCTTATAATTAAACTGATTGCCAGAACAGTGAATTTGACTAGCATTTTAAATTAAGTTAATAGAATCAAACTCAGCTGAAAGATATTTTGAAATGCGTGTGCATTCTTGTCTCAAAATTTCATTTCGCATTAATTTTTTATTTTACTTCACAAGAGGTGGATTATGGAGTTGTGGAGTTCATAACTATTTAATTATGATTGCAGGCACCATTTTCAGTTCCTGTCAGGTGAATGTCACATGTGTAATTATATCCAACTAGATAGGAACTATACCTGAATCACCTTTCTTAATCTTCCTATTGAATCTAAATTTAAACATTGAAAAGATAATATTCAATTATTTAAACTAGAACCATGGTATGTATTATTACAATCTTTCCCTTCTTCATTGACTCGGAATAGATTTAAAGCTTGGTTGTGTAAGTTTCTGAATGGTCCTGTAATTCAAATATATTCCATAATAAGGTATAAGGAGGATTTGCATGGAGTAGTAGTTTACCAACAATTCCAGTGTCACAAAACCACTTCAAGTAAACAGATTTACTGGTCAATATAACAAATGCACTTTATACATAGAGACTACAGATTGTACAAGTGAAAATGAAATCCAATACATCAAACTGAGAAGACCATAAAGAGATTTGAAAGTGCTATACTCTTGTAGGTTTATGTAGTGCTATACTCTTGTAGGGTTTGTGACTCAGATGAGATGTTAAAACAAGACCCCTATCTACTCTTTCTGCTGGATGATCAAGATCCCACTGGAATACTTCGAGAAAAATAATGGACTTTTGCTAATGCAGCCAAGATTTGTCAGTCAGTCAATACCCAAAATAGATAATCTAGTCATTTTATTTTCATTCCTGTTTGTTGGACTCTTGCAGAGGCAAATTTCTCTGCCACCTTTTCTTAATTGCAAGTGAATATATTTCAAAGCACTTCATTGTTGAAAAGTGCTTTGAGACATTCTGAGAATGAGATAGTGGATAAAAGCAAATCTGTTTACCCATCTATTGATCTTCCTTTTTTCTCTACAATCCTGATGTTCAAAGCAAAGTATCTCAAGATGCTTTTATCAATTAAATTGATTCAATATACTAATCCCTCTCACCTTTATATACTTGTTACCTCCCCTCTACTTTTTCAGTACAAATGAGGAGAGCAAACCGAAATGACACGTGTTTATTTCCCTCCACAAATGTGCCTGATAAACTGTTCCTACAAAAAGTGTGATTTTTGCTCCATTTTCCAGCATCCACATCCCCCTGAGTCTCCATGATTCAATAAACTATTCATTGCATACTTCCGTAAGTCATTTTAACGTACATTTTGAAATAACTTTAATCACATTTATTTATTTGAGGATTTCATATAAATCTGTTTTAATTCAACATAATAGTTCTAGTAATTGTACAAGCAAGAATATATCTTAATAATTTAACTGGGTTTCCATATCCTACAAGACCCTGTTATAGAAGAATGAACATCTTGATAACAACTTCATTAAATATCATCATTGGATTTCAGTTGCACAGACAAAGATAAAATCTAAAAGTACCCTTGGAAAATACATTGTAGTCACTGTGCTGGCACGATATCTATGCCATCTGATTTGAGGGTGTTGTTGTCAGTAATTTGGTTTTAAATTAGGTAAAGAATAGTTTAGAAAAAAATATGGGGCTAAATGGGATAGCTGATGAAAAGGGAGGCACGGAGACATTGTGATTTCAACCTAATGGCAAATGAATGGCTAATTCATACTAAATGCTCCCTGTGCAAGATTTTCTTGCACTGCCAGTAATAATTGTGTTGTTCACTGCCTTCTTTCCTGAACATCCATCCCAATTTCATGAGTAGGCTGGTTAGACAGTTTGCACTGTCTGAGGTGGTTCATGAGGTGGCTGCAATGGGTACTAATTCATGTTTTATAGTAGAAAATGCCTGGTAAACATCCTGGCAAAAAGACATCCAGGCACTTTCTCAGAAGCTTGCGGGTGTAGATAGCTGTGAAGACAAATGCCAAAATTCAGGCTTCAATTTGAATGCTGAACCATAGTTCCCTCACACGTGCATCTTCAAATGTCATGGCTCACACTTACACCACTATCTACCCTCACCACAGAGCACTCTTCCATTCTCAAAACAACATTGAACTGCTTGCGCAGGCCAGATACAGCACATTATCGGACATTTACACTGCTCACACATGACTGTGCTGCCAGATTCAGGGACAACAGGATTATTAAATTCGCAGATGACACCACAGTGGTGGGACTGATCAGTCGAGAGGATGAAACAATGTACAGGGAGGAAGTGAAACAACTAGTGGACTGGTGCGGCAACAACAACTTAGAATTAAACGTCGCCAAACCGAGGAGATGATTGTCGACTTGAGGAAGTCGCAGCCCAAACACACACCCCTCAACATCAGTGGCACCACGGTGGAGAGAGTGGAGTGCAAATCACAGACAGACTCACCTGGTCCAGGAACAACACTGGGATTGTCAAATATGCCCAGCAGCGACTGCACTACCTGAGGAAACTCAAACAGGCCTCACTCCCCACCAACATCCTCAGGACTTTTTACATGGGCACGGTGGAATCTGTACTCACGTACTGCATTAACATGTGGTACTCCAACTGCAACTGCTCAGACAGAAAGGCTCTGCAGAGGGTAGTGAAGGGAGCAGTGAGGGTCATTGGCATCTCTCTACCCTCAGTACAAGAACTGTTCCAGAGCCGATGCCTGAAAAAAACACTGAGCATTGCAAAGGATAGACTGCACCCCCTCCACACATATCTGGATCTCCTGCCATCAGGCAAGAGATACCGTAGCATCAAAGCCCGGGTAACCAGACTGATAAACAGCTTCCTTCCACAGGCTGTGAGGCTGATAAACAGCCACTCCACCTGATTCTGCTGTTTTTTTTGCACTGACAATTTAATAACAAACTCTGGTACTGGCCACTTAAATCAGCTGCCCTGGACAATTTATGACTGTTTTTACTTATATTTTAACGTTGCTGGGTTTTTTTACATGTACTTTTAACTATTGTATTGTTTTTATCAGGGACTGGATTGTTTTTTATTGTTTTTATTCATGTGTGAAATGTTTAAGCTTTATGTGCGATGCTCTGGTATTTCCTGGGAAACATCTTCTCTGTTTGCACTGTACAACTGTTGCTTTGCAAGATGACAATAAAGGTTGATTGATTGATTGATTGATTGGTTACATGTGAGCTGTTCTCTCTCTAAGAAAGTGTTACCACACATCCAGAATCATCGGCAGCTGCAAACAGGAGGGGGTGAGAATGGCTACATCTTCTTCCCCTAATGATGGAGACAGTGCTTTCCAGATGTGAAGCAACCATTTCTGAGTCTGTGACTATTGAAAGGAAAAAAAAAAGAAAGATAATACTATGCTACTACCTTATCATCCTTTTCACATTTCATGAAAATCAAAAAGATCTGCAGATGCTGGAAATTGAAAATGGAAAAAAAAAAACAGAAAGTGATGGAAAAACTTGGCAGTCAGACAGCATCTCAAGAAAGAGACATGTTGATATTGGTCAATTAACCACAACGGATTCTAGACCACTCCAGGTCCAGAATCCATACTGTTAATTGCACTGTATTAGCCTTTTCCCCTTTCTACTGATGTGAGAAATAAAAGAAAAGAAAAAAAAGGCTGTAAAAAACACAACAGGTCAGCAGCATAAAAAATCATGACCACAGTGGCTTTAACAACCTCTCGCAATGCATTCCACACCATTCATTGATTTTGGGGTTCTTTTAGAATTGTTGGTGCATTTCAGCGAAGACTGACAATCAAACACCTCCACCAAGGTGCTGTATTGAAATTCAATCAGGACTTGGACCTTCATCAACAGCCAGATGAATATGGTCTCCTACTGAGAGCCCATCCTCTCTGGTTCCTTTAGAGATACGGGGTGGAAACAGGCTCTTTGGCCCACCGAGTCCGCACCACCCAGTGAACACCCTGTTGTTACAAGGGAACAGGTTCAAGGATCTGACTAGTAAAACAGTAAAAGGCTCACTCATCTGTTTAGTTACAAATCAGACTTCCGTGTAAAGCAACACACAGCAATACAGACTTAGTGCGCAAATCAATACACACAGCGCTACAGTCTTGGTGCGTGAAGCAATACACACAGCGCTGTCGGTTTGGTGCACAAAATCAATACACACAGCGCTGCCGGTTTGACGCACAAAGGTTTAAACAGAGTGCTGTTGGCTTAGCCCGTGGGAATTTAAACAAAGAGCTGTCGGCTGCAGCACTATGGGGTTTAAATATAGCGCTACCGGCCACAGCGCTATTGAGTATAAATATAACGCTACCGGCCAGAGCACTATGGGGTTTAAACATAGTGCTGTGGCCACAGCGTTATGGATCACAGACTGTTTGGGCAAAATTCTCGTATAACATTCCACCTCTTGAACAGTCTGGTTATGTCACATCCGGACCACAGCCGTTACCTCGTTACATCCGGCCCACAGGCTGTAGTAAAGTCCACACAGTCGTGATGCCAATCCGCACATACATTGTCGTAATATTATGGCCAACAACATTGTCCCAATGGTCAGACCCCAGTGCACCATTGTTGTCCACATTCTTCCGAGGGATTGTAGTCATGGTACGGTTCTCCGACTCTTCGAATCTTCTCTACAGCTTCAGGGATGTGGCCAGCAAGGTTGGTGATGTTCTCTTTTACCCCACTCAGGGTCAAACCAGTCACTGGGTCTGTATGACCACGTACAATTAACTTGTTTTGTGGTCCCAAACCTTAATTGCCAACATCAATACCACCAAAGATAATCTGTTTAAGAAGGAACTGCAGATGCTCGAAGGTAGACAAAAATGCTGGAAAAAACCCGCGGGTGAGGCAGCATCTATGGAGCGACAAAAATGGGAGAAATTCAGTGGGTGAGGCAGCATCTACGGAGCAACGAAATGCTGGAGAAACTCCGGGTGAGGCAGCATCTATGGAGGACAAAAATACTCGAGAAACTCAGCGGGTGAGGCAGCATCTATTGAGCGACATAGATGGGCGCCTCACCCCTGATTCTCCAGCATTTTTGTCCCAAAGATAATCTGATCGCTTGTGTCATTAAACGTTGCTGCCAGTACTTGCTACATGTTTGAAAGTATGGATTGCAACCTTCTTCTGAATGTCCGATAGCTTCACTGTTTTGTCGTCACTTCGTGTATTGACCAACTGTGGTCCCCGTCGCTGGATTACATTAAACAAAGGAAGAATCTCTTGATTCTTTCACACCGTTAACTGCTACAGTTTTGTCTGTTGCTCCTGGAAAAAAGTATGCTGCCATCCGTGTTATAATGCAATTCCATCACTGGTCTACTGTGATCTTCAATGTAGGTCCAAAACAATATGAGCCGATCAAATCATGCACATGCCAATACCTTTGAGTGAAATTAACAACAATAAACTTCTCCCTCTTGACCCGTTAAAAGCAAAACCCTGTCTCACGTGCGTGCGGTTGGCCCACGAGTGACCCTGAGTTTTCACTCGTGGTGATCAGTAGCGGGAACATTGGAACTCACACGAGCAACTTATCGACTTGGCGCTAACGGCAGGTATTGTTAACTCGTGAAAAATATCAAACATGTTTGATTTTTTCCACGAGTCAAATTAACTGTTCAAGTTAAAAATGGAAACATTTAAACTCGTTGCAATACATCGTGGCCCGTGCATTTACCTTAGTGTCTCGGAGTTCTACCGTGGGTTTCTTATAATCTGTTCGTTCACTCGAGTAAAGACTGAACCAAAGATAGACACAAAATGCTGGAGTAATTACATGTGGTTAAGTTACATGTGGCGAAAGTTACATGAGGAGGTAAAGAGGCTTGAGAAATATAAATGCTGAAATACGCGCGGATCAACGCGGGGTTATCCAGAGCTGAAAGTTGCAATGAAATGAGAATGAACAAGACGACTTTGACACGAAAAGCAGGAGTAACTCAGCAGGACAGGCGGCATCTCTGGAGAGAAGGAAAAAATGCAAAAAAAGTGAAACTAATCGCCAGGGAAAATCGAGAACACAGAACCTAACCCAGCAATCTCCCTTCTCTGTGTATGTGTGTCATGCATGCATTCCTGAAATCAAGAAAACGGCGGTATTCGAATGTACCCCTCCCCCCCCCGAAAACAAACCTAATCCACGTTTCCCAAACACCAGTCCGAAGAAGGGTCTCAACCCGAAACGTCACCCATCCCTTCTCTCCAGAGATGCTGCCTGTCCCGCGGAGTTACTCCAGCTTTTTGTGTCTCATCTCTTGAGCTTTATGTATGACACCATCTCCACTTTCAGTTTTTTTTTCTGGATTAAGTTTGTCTAAATATCAAACGCGCATGCATTGCAATTTGCAGTGGAGACACGGATAGAAAGTATTCAGTAGCGCGCACACTACACACACATACGTCCTACTTCCACACTATTTCTTTCGTGTTTTTGTTTTATACCCTTCTTGTATTCCAGCTGGAGCTGTATTTTCACCGACTCGTCAACTCCCCCCCCACCTCCCCAAACTCGGGAACTTGAAATTCACGAGAACTATTTTGTTTTTGGTCTTTAAAAAAGAACATTTTTAGTTAATCGGTCGAAGGCTGTGGATTGGCGAGAGATTTAGATTTGAAATGCAGGGGGATTGATATTTTTCACGGAGTTACTCAGCCTTCGCGACCGATTAACTCCAAAAAATGTTCTTTTAAGACCAGAAAACAAAATAGTTCTCACGAATTCCAAGTTCCCGAGTTTGGGGGGGGGGGGGGGGGGGCGGGACTTCACATTGTCACATAAATGGGGGGAGTTGGCGAGTCAGTGTAAATACAGCAGATTTTCCAGCTGTGGAATACAAGAAGACATATAGATAAAACTCGGGCAAAAAGGCACTACCCCCTCAAGGCCAGCAAATAGTAACTTAACAGCGGGAAAGTAGGACATATATATATGATATATATATATATATATATATATATTGCCCTATATATATTATATTATATATCCCCTAATGTATGTGTGTGTGTGTATATATAAAGAGAGAGAGAGAGAGAAGAGAGAGAGAGAGAGTATATATATATAGAAACATAGAAAATAGGTGCAGGGGTAGGCCATTCGGCCCTTCGAGCCTGCACCGCCATTCAATATGATCATGGCTGATCATCCAACTCAGTGTCCTGTACCTGCCTTCTCTCCATACCCCCTGATCCCTTTAGCCACAAGGGCCACATCTAACATTCTCTTAAATATAGCCAATGAACTGGCCTCTGTGGCAGAGAATTCCACAGATTCACCACTCTCACAATTGCAATATATATAATATATATATATATATATGTATTTGTAGTATAATATGTATATACATATTATATATATTATATATATATTGCAATTCCAACCCCGAAGCAATTGAGAGGCGATTTCTTGGGGCCATGTAATTTAACGTGTGTCTTTGCTTTTAAAAGGGAAGCGGTTTAATTTTTTACACTGCGCCGTGTTTCGTGTTGGGGAGAGTGCTGCTGTTACAATGCTTTCGATTCTATTCTGCCCACCCCCTTCCACAGAAAAATTCATAAATTTGGCTTTGCGCACGCTCTCCTGGGAGCAATCCAAACCAGGGGAACAATGAACCCTCAGAGGCTTTGTGTTCCTTGCTCCTATATATGGACCTGGCTCGCTCGCAACTGTATGAACGCTCGATCAACCAGGCATCGGCCAACACGGAGGCCTGATTACTAAAAACAAAGTAAACTTGTACCAGACCTCATCATCTTCCTTCCGCCCACCCGTAACCACGGCACCACACTTTCAACATAAACCTTAATATATAAAGAATATATTCTGGGACATTGGATTATCTGAAGAAGGGTCCCGAGGAGAAACGCCACATGTGTATGTATGTGTGTGTGTGTGTGTGTGTGTGTGTGTGTGTGTGTGTGTGTGTGTGTGTGTGTGTGTGTGTGTGTGTGTGTGTCTGTGTGTGTCTGTGTGTGTCTGTGTGTAACTGTGTGTGTGTGTGTGTGTGTGTGTGTGTGTGTGTGTGTGTGTGTGTGTGTGTGTGTGTGTGTGTGTGTGTGTGTGTGTGTGTGTGTGTCTGCTGTCGGGTCCCGGCGGCCGCTCAAAGTCAGTCACCCGAGCTGCTTCCTTCCTCGGAGGTGGCGGCCAGTTCTGCTGTCCGTGCCCGGAGCGCTGCGGCAGCCACCCAAGCTAATTCTCTCCCTGGCCACAATAAAACCATACAGTAATTACAGCACGGAAACAGGCCATCTCTGCCCTTTTACTCCGTGCCGAACACTTACTGTCACCTAGTCCCATCTACCTGCACTCAGACCAGAGCATGGCAAGTGGGTTACTGACC
This sequence comes from Okamejei kenojei, assembly GCA_035221665.1. Classification (NCBI taxonomy): domain Eukaryota; kingdom Metazoa; phylum Chordata; class Chondrichthyes; order Rajiformes; family Rajidae; genus Okamejei; species Okamejei kenojei. The sequence continues at coordinate 21,899,855 of CM069141.1, read as the reverse complement.
CCAATCCCCTCCTTCACAATGCCGGACTCCCCAAACGCTGTGAACTGAGCTCTCCCCCCACCCCGGGAAATACAGTATTTAAAAACATAAAGCACCAAGAAATGCACTTACCACGTTATTGATTATTGGAGGGTGCGCATTTTCCCTTTATAAGTCATATCAATAGATGTGGCCACGCTGTAACTCAAAGCCACAGGATGGAGATGTCTTCTTTAACATTGTTGCTTTATTAAAACATACCTTCATTCACGGTTGGCTCAAGAGAAACGGGAGAGGAACTTGGTAACTCGGGAGAGGAAGTTGGAACTTCGCAGCAATGACATACCCTTGATCATAAACTTGACGTCTCGTGCACAACCACGAGTCTTTCACTCGGGGTACCTCGTGGGTCAATTCGCACCGTGAGATAGGGCCATTAGAGGAGCTTGAAGATTCGAGGTCCTTGGTCCCACCTGCAGCACGGCCTGCTGCCGGCTCCCATGCACCGTGGGCAGCAGCTTGTTGAGGGGGAGCTTTGCCTGCACCAGCTCCATCTCGTTTGCCATTTCTTTTTACCAAACATTTTCTATTCTATTCGTCAGATCCTACCGACTATGCCAAATGTTACAAGGGAACAGGTTCAAAGATCTGACTAGTAAAACAGAAAAAGGCTCACATCTGTTTAGTTTACAAATCAGTTTTAATGGAAAGAGAGAACAAAGTAATTATTGTGTTGGTATGTGCGGGGTCCAGTTTTACATCAACACCTCTCTCTCTCTCTCTCTCTCTCTCTCTCTCTCTCTCTCTCTCTCTCTCTCTCTCTCTGCCTCCTTCCACGACACTGATCACGTCTCAGCCCGTCGGTGAACCCCATTCATACATAAACCGACTCATGGTCCCAAATTCAAACTATAAACAATGACAGGTTCTTCATCCGAGCGAGGCCGCCACCCCCAGCCCTTTTGGAACAAAGCATTATTAGCCGCAGACTTACACGTACAGATTTGGAGCACAAATCAATACACACAGCGGGTTTGGCACGCAAAGGTTTAAACAACGTGCTGTCGGTATTGCGCGTGGGAATTTAAAGAACTGTCGGCTGCAGCTCTATGGGATCGAAATATAGCGCTACCAGCCGCAGTGCTATGGGGTTTAAATATAGCGCTACTGCGCGCAGTGCCATGGGGTTTAAATATAGTGCTATGGGTCACAGACTGTCCAGGCAAAATTCTCCTATAACACCTGTGCAGTGCGCACTAATACTATCCTACACACTAGGGACAATTTACAATTTTCAGAGGCCAATTAACCTACAGACTTGTACAACTTTGGAGTGTGGGAGGACACCAGAGCACCCAGAAAAAACACATGTGGTCACAGGGAAAACGTACAAACTCTGTTCCGACAGCACCCATAGTCAGAATCCAACCTGCTCAATTCAGGGAGCAGGTGTCATCACTCAGTATGCTGTTTGCCCTCTCTCCTGTCAGGCAGCTTTCCACAGGGAATCCCAACTAATGCAAACATATTGTGTAAAATCTACACAATTTTCTTTGGCAGCTATCAGACCAGATTCTATAGACCGTAGCAAGATTAAAGTGCTCCAGAGGGCACCATACCCTTGGAGAATCACAGCAACGATCAGTAGAAATCCATCCTCACATACATTAATGACCTTCTGGTACAGTAGCACAAGCGGCTCACATTGCAGATGAATGTCTGTGCATTTGTAGCCATTTCGGAATCAATATGGCAACAATGTTGCTACGGTTAATGGATCTATGGAGCTGAATTTGCAGTCACTGTCTTGAAATTCGACCGAATAGCTCAATACCTATATGCATTATGTGACAGAATATTAGTCATAGTCATAGAGTGATACAGCATGGAAACAAGCCCTTCGGCCCAACTTGCCCACACAGGCCAACATGTTCCAGATACACTAGTCTCACCTGCTCACGTTTGGCCCACATCCCACCAAACCTGTCCTATCCATGTACCTATCTAACTGTTTCTGAAATATTGGGATAGTCCCTGCCTCAAGTGCCTCCTCTGGCAGCTTGTTCCATATCCCCACCACCCTTCATGTGTAAAAGATATCCCTCATTTTCCTATTAAATCTTTTCCCCTTCACCCTTAAACCAATGTTCTCTTGTCCTCGATTTGCCTATTCTGGGCAAGAGACTCGGTGCATCTACCCAATCTATTCTGCTCATGATATTACCAGGAACACAATGGCTAGTATTTTATTTTATTTGTATTTAAAGTCATAGAGTCATACAGCATGGAAACGGGCCCTAAAGCCCAGCTTGCCCACACCGAACCACAGGTCCCATCTACACAAATCCCACCTACCTGCATTTGGCCTAAATCCCTGTAAACCTGTCCTATCCATTCACGTGTCTAAATGGTTCTTGAACATTGTGATAGTATCTGCTTCAACGACCTCCTCTGGCAGCATAATGCATCGGTGGAGTTGACACAAATCGTTGACGCATTGTTTTAACAGAGGCCCAGGAGACGTTGGAGCAAGAGGAGGAGTCTCCAGGTGGTGAGTAACAAGGCGAATTTAGGGAGCTAGGAAATAAACTTAAAAGTAGGACCTCAAAGGTAATAATCTCTGGACTCCTACCAGTGCCATGTGCTAGTCAGAGTAGAAATAGGAGGATATTTCAGATGAATACGTAGCTTGAAAAATAGTGCAAGGGGGAGGGATTCATATTTCTCGGGCATTGGAACCAGTTCTGGGGGAGGTGGGACCAGTACAAACAGGACGGTCTGCACCTGGGATTGAAGGGAACCAATGTCCTTGGGGGAGTGTTTGCTAGTGCTGTCAGGGACGATTTAAACTAATGTGGCAGGGGGGGGGTGGGAGCATGAGCAGAGAGACAGAGGAATGTAAAATGAGGGTACAAGCAATAGGTAGCAAGGTGAAAAGTAAAAGTGGCAGGCAGAAAAACCCAGGGCAAAAATCAAAAAGGGCCACTTTTCAACATAATTGTATAAGGGGTAAGAGTGTTGTACAAACAAGCCTGAAGGCGTTGTGTCTCAATGCAAGGAGCATTCGTAATAAGGTGGATGAGTTGAATGTGCAGATAGTTATTAATGAATATGATATAGTTGGGATCACGGAGACATGGCTCCAGGGTGACCAAGGCTGGGAGCTGAACATCCAGGGATATTCAATATTCAGGAGGGATAGACAGAAAGGAAAAGGAGGTGGAGTAGCGTTGCTGGTTAGAGAGGAGATTAACGCAATAGAAAGGAAGGACATTAGCTTGGAGGATGTGGAATCGATGTGGGTAGAGCTGCGAAACACTAAGGGGCAGAAACCGCTAGTGGGAGTTGTGTACAGGCCACCTAACAGTAGTAGTGGAGTTGGGGATGGCATCAAACAGGAAATTAGAAATGCGTGCAATAAGGATAAAACAGTTATAATGGGTGACCAATCTACATATAGATTGGGTGAATCAAATTGGCAGGGGTGCTGAGGAAGAGGATTTCTTGGAATGTATGCGGGATAGTTTTCTAAATCAACATGTAGAGGAACCAACGAGAGAGCAGGCTATTCTAGACTGGGTACTGAGTAATGAGGAAGGGTTAGTTAGCAGTCTTGTTGTGCTTGGCCCCTTGGGCAAGAGTGACCATAATATGCTTGAGTTCTTCATTAGGATGGAGAGTGATATTGTTAATTCAGAAACAAGGCTTCTGAACTTAAAGAAAGGTAACTTTGAGGGTATGAGATGTGAATTGGCCAAGATAGACTGGCAAGTGATTCTTAAAGGGTTGACGGTGGATATGCAATGGAAGGCATTTAAAGACTGCAAGGATGAACTACAACAATTGTTCATCCTAGTTTGGCAAAAGAATAAATCAGGGAAGGTAGTGCATCCATGGATAACAAGGGAAATCAGGGATAGTATCAAAACTTAAGATGAAGCATACAAATTAGCCAGAAAAAGCAGCCTACCAGAGGTCTGGGAGAAATTCAGTCCAGCAGAGGAGGACAAAGTGCTTAATTAGGAAAGGGAAAATAGATTATGAAAGAAAACTGGCACGGAACATAAAAACGGACTGCAAAAGTTTTTATAGATATGTAAAGAGAAAAAGGTTAGTTAAAACAGGTTAGTTAGGTCCCTTGCAGTCAGAAACTGGTGAATTGATCATGGGGAACAAGGACATGGCAGACCAATTGAATAACTACTTCGCTTCTGTCTTCACAAAGGAAAATAATCTGCTGGAAATAGCAGGGGACGGGGGTCAAATGAGATGGAGGACCTGAGTGAATTCCAGGTTCTCCGGGAAGTGAGGATAGGTAAATTGAATGGATTAAAGGCCGATAAATCCCCAGGGCCAGATAGGCTGCATCCCAGAGTACTTAAGGAAGTAGCCCCAGAAATAGTGGATGCATTAGTGATAATTTTTCAAAATTCTTTAGATTCTGGAGTAGTTCCTGAGGATTGGAGGGTAGCTAATGTAACCCCACTTTTTAAAAAGGGAGGGAGAGAGAAAACGGGGAATTACCGACCAGTTAGTCTAACATCGGTAGTGGGGAAAATGCTAGAGTCAGTTATTAAAGATAGGATAACAGCACATTTGAAAAGTGGTGAAATCATTGGACAAAGTCAGCATGGATTTATGAAAGGTAAATCATGTCTGACTAATCTTATAGAATTTTTTGAGGATATAACTAGTAGAGTGGATAAGGGAGAACCTGTGGATGTGTTATATCTGGACTTTCAGAAGGATTTCAACAAGGTCCCACATAAGAGATTAGCATACAAATTTAAAGCACATGGTATTGGGGGTTCAGTATTGATGTGGATAGAGAACTGGCTGGCAGACAGGAAGCAAAGAGTAGGAGGAAACGGGTCATTTTCAAAATGGCAGGTAGTGACTAGTGAGGTACGCAAGGCTCAGTGCTGGGACGCCAGCTATTTACAATATATATTAATGATCTGGATGAGGGAATTGAATGCAACATCTCCACGTTTGCGGATGACACGAAGCTGGGGGGCAGTGTTAGCTGTGAGGAGGATGCTAGGAGGCTGCAAGGAGACTTGGATAGGTTGGGTGTGTGGGCAAATGCATGGCAGATGCAGTATAATGTGGATAAATGTGAGGTTATCCACTTTGGCGGCAAAAACAGGAGGGTAGATTATTATCTGAATGGTGGCCAATTGGGAAGAGGGGAGATGCAACGAGACCTGGGTGTCATGGTACACCAGTCATTGAAAGTAGGCATGCAGGTGCAGCAGGCTGTGAAGAAAGCGAACAGTATGTTGGCATTCATAGCAAAAGGATTTGAGTACGAGCAGGGAGGTTCTACTGCAGTTGTACAGGGTCTTGGTGAGGCCACACATGGAGTATTGCATACAGTTTTCGTCTCCTAATCTGAGGAAAGACATTCTTGCCATAGAGGGAGTACAGAGAAGGTTCACCGGACTGATTCCTGGAATGGCAGGACTTCCATATGAAGAAAGACTGGATAGACTCGGCTTGTACTCGCTGGAATTTAGGAGATTGATCTTATAGAAACTTACAAAATTCTTAAGGGGTTGGACAGGCTAGATGCAGGAAGATTGTTCCCGATGTTGGGGAACTCCAGAACAAGGGGTCACAGTTTAAGGATAAGGGGGAAGTCTTTTAGGACCCATCTTTTCCCGAATGAGAAGATATTTTTTCACACAGAGAGTGGTGTCTGTGGAATTCTCTGCCACAGAAGGTAGTTCAGGCCAGTTCATTGGCTATATTTAAGAGGTAGTTAGATGTGCCCCTTGTGACTAAAGGGATCAGGGGGTATGGAGAGAAGGCAGGTACAGGATACTGAGTTGGATGATCAGCCACGTTCATATTGTATGCCGGTGCAGGCTCGAAGGGCCAAATGGCCTACTCCTGCACCTATTTTCTATGATTCTATAAATCTTTGTGAGTATGAAGCATTAAGGTAAGCAACTATCTAGACCTGGACAGTGGTGTCACCAGTGGAGACATAACATGGAGGAAATTTTAACACATGTGCATGACCCATATGTGACATGGTCCACTCCAACACATGGGAGCCCTGCTTCCAAGATATTTCAAGGGAACAGTCCATACACTTAGAAGCAGCTGCGCTGGAGTCCTTTGAATTATGTACATTGCTCGTCTGCCTTGATCAAGTCACCACCACATCTTGACCTCATCAAAACCCTGGCCACCATGACCATGATTGTCTCCACTCCACACCTCATTCACTGCAGCCAAACATAAAACTTGCTCCCCAAATCCCACCTCCTGATATTCAGCCCAAATTCTCAAAGTTCTTATTCAACCATCCTGATAACCTGACCTTTTATGAGGCTGTTGCCAAGACTTGAAACCCTGAGTTAAAAGGAAAGATTGGGCAGGCAAGGACTTCATTTTCTGGAGTGCAGGAGGCAGAGGGATGATCTTACAGAGGTGTATAAAAGTATGAGAGGATTACATAGGGTGAATGCACAGATCATCTCAGAGTAGGAAATTCAAAACCCGGAGCACATGTTTAAGGTGAGAGGGGAAAGATTTAATAGGAATCTGAGGGTTCACAGAGAAGGTGGTGGGTATATAGAATGATCTGCCAGAGGAGTAGTTGAGGCAGGTCGTATAACAATATTTAAAAGACATTTGCACTGTTACATGCATAGGAATAAATTTAGAAGGATATGGGCTAAAGGCAGGTAGGTGGGACTAGCATGGATGGGGCATCTTGGTTGGCATAGGTAGGTTGGGCAAAGGGCCTGTTTCCAGGCTGAATGATTCTTAGACTCTATGACTCTTGTTTCAACGCCAATTCATCACCAATGCTCTACCTGATACATGTCGAGCAAGCAGAAGAAAGAGAGTTGGCATTATAATGGCAGCAAATATTAGTGGAGAATGAAACTATAATTGTGAAAAAATCAGCAGAAACATTAAATTGTTCATACAATAAAATAATATATACCCATTGTAATATTTGACAATGTTTGGAAGATGATCAAAGCATTTTTGAAACAAGCAAACATTGGTTTTATTGCTATCGTACACTAATTGTCCGTCAGGCAAAGAAACAGAATTGAACATTTTTCATAATATATAATAGGACACCATTCAACCCATAAGTCCATGTCAGCTTTCTATGGATCTGTTGTTTTGCACATCACTACTTAGATCTTTGTGCAATTACATTTCAACAGTCAGGAATCTAGAGTGTTTAATTTTGCATGTGTATTGGCAAAGAAACTTGATTAGTATGGGTGCCAGAGGTTATAGGGAGAAGGCCGAAGAATGGAGTTTGGAAGGAGAGATATATCAGCCATGGTTGAGTGGCGGAGTAGAATTGATGGGCCAAATGGCCTAATTCTACATCTAACCCTTATGACCTGATGAAACAATGACATTCTTACTTGCTGCAGCTTAACAAACCCATAAATGCAATAACACACAGATAAATATTTCATAATATTGTGCCATCCACTGGTCTCCACCTATTTCACACACCTTTCCCAGTGCATGAGAGTTTAGAATGAATAATTCTTGCCTCTTTGTTTTTCACACAACTTGTTTATTGATATTTTACAATTCTGCTAATGCAGTAATCAGTCCCATGGGAAAATAAACCCAAAACACTAATATAAGAAAAAAAAACACATAATGAAAAGCGTAGTTGTGTGAAATATATTTATGATTGGAAAAGAAACAAGAAGGCTTTAGGAAGAAAGACGGAATTCATTTTCAAAAAAGTAGATTTGGTCTGAATCAGAAATTATGAGGCTGGAAAGCTGATAAGGGATCCCAACTCACCTCAAAACAGGTGTTCATGTACTTTACAGGGGAGGTGAGGTGATAGGTAGGCAATACAGTGTTAGAGAAAGCCAGTTGCTTCAGGCTGTGATATCATTTTACCACAGTCTATATTTTAAAGCACAGGCAGCCTAGACTCCTGGGAATTGAAAAAAAAAGATGAGAGGTGAAAGGATGAGTGAAGGATTGAATCTGTGAAGCACATGCCTTTAAGGCACTAACCATGGGCCAAACAAAACAGGAGTGTTGTATCCAGGTAGTACAAGCAATAGTAAAATGCATACAATCTTTCCCTGCACATTCACTGTGACAGAAAAACATATCCCATCATGACAGGCCCCCTTACTGTAATCATACAGCCCCACAGTTGCAGCTGAACAACCCAGCACTTCCCCACTGGAACTTCCGCAACCACTATTCCCTCTCATCCCTCCCACATCACTCTAATCCTACCCTGAACATCCACAAGTGTAGCGATAGTATTGTTTAATGTTGTTACATTTCCCTTTTAAGAATCCTGCATGTGTTTCCTCTTTAAGATCATGTATTTTTCTGATCCCAGAAAAATATACTGGGCTAGGCAATAAAAGAAGCAATGAGTCTATCCAGTTAATCATGAATATAAGGGCTATTACAATGCCTTAATACAATGCCTACCTCCCTTCTTTTATATGTACGTGTTATCAGATAGCCCAGCTGAGGTCTTGTGCAATAGCATTTCATGTCTGCAAGCTGCAGGTCATCATTCATGCTAGCTGTGTGCAGTAAACTAACAGAAAGAAAACAATGTTACAAAAAGCAGCACTGTGAGGTTTACTGATCTTCGAATCAGTAAGATTCTAAGACAGTAAAAAGGGTCACATTAGATGACCATTGCTTTTCGGTATGAGGATAATTTCTGAGAGATTTCACATAAATGGCAGAATTTTGTGTCCAATACAAAGTTTGCCACATAATTCTGGGTACTGAACTTAGGACATAGAAAATGGAAGAGTGCATCACAAGAACAGGCCCTTCAGTACACAATATCTGGCCAAACATGATGCCAAGAGCAACTCTTAACTTCCGGCACATAATATTTATCCCTCCATTCCCCACCATAGAGGTAGAAAGCATCTGCCTATCCAAAAGTCTCTGTCTATACAAATATATGACTTCAAAAACTCCCTTAAATGACTCTATTGTATCTGCCTCAACCATCATCTCCGGCAGCATATTCCATGCATTTACCGCCCTCTGTGTAAAAATCATGCCCCTCACATCTCCTTTAATCCCACTCCCAGAACTGCATGCAATAATTCAAACACACCTTAACCAAAGTCCTATGAATCTGTATTATGACTTTCCAAAACTTATACTCTCTATGCATGAATATATGTATATAAATATTTAGCATTCTTCAGTCTGAAGAAGGTTCTTGACCCACCTTTGATTTAAACCAGCTTCTGCAGTTATTTCCAACACATCCTATATATATATATAATAGACCAAGGGGGACCTGTTGGGTCCCGTCTCCTCAACAGAATTAGACAGAATGTAGTACAAACATACCAATATATTCAAGGTGTGTGGTATCTATTTGGAATGTTTAGCATCAATAAATAGAGCATGGCAAATGTAAATTCAAAATCTGTGGCTATAATTTTAAAAAATTGTGTATATATTAAAAATTGTGTATATATCATAAATATGTATTCTGAAGCAATTTACATATATAAATCAGTTTTAACAGTTGGATTTTATTATATGTTTAAAATAGTTGATGTAGCATACCTGTGATTGTATTTTGATCAGGTAACATTCATGCCTATACGAACAGAGATACAACCTACACCCATATTTACCGTCGACGCCAACACAAGAATGAAAGGGCAGAAGAGGAAGAGCCAGAGCACAGAATCCAGGTAGCGTTACATTTTTAGGAGGTTGGGTAGATGAGATTCCATGGCACGAAGAAGTGAAGTGGCTTGTACGGTTAATTCTCCATAGATGGATACATTTTTTCATTGTTGAGATTAAACCCTAAAAGCACTCTATTCCTAAATAGGAAAGGCAAATTAAAGCTTAAAAAAATTCACGTTGAGTGCCTTTGGTCATAGGTTGCAGATGAAACCTCTAAGGATATCATGTATTTACATCTGTGGTAAAATATATTAACTACAGCAGTAGGATTTGCCTCACTTCTCTGCTTGAATATTGCTACTGACAAAAGAAGAATTTATAACAAAGGTGCCCCTTTGTTATAAATTATTTGGCGTTTTGCATGCAAAAAAACTGGGGAGTGAATTAGTTTTAAACAAAGGATATTGTATCATCAACAGCCATGATACCATATCTATTGGGGCTGTGATGGTGTTGTGGCGGCGGCGTCCCGACCGGAGTCTCGTAGACTCAGCCGCGGGTAGACTCGCAGGTCCCAGGTTGGTGACCGGTTCTCCGGAGCTCCCGTGGCCACAACTTCGTCCACTGGACTGGAGGATGGCAGCCACCTGTGGTGCATAAAGAATGTAGGGTGGGGGTCTTTGCCTCATAGAAACATAGAAAATAGGTGCAGGAAGGCCATTCAGCCCGTCAAGCCAGCACCGCCTTTCAACAGTATCCCATTCCTGCTTTCTCCCCATATCCCTTGATTCCGTTAGTCCTAAGTGCTATATCTAACTTTTGAAAACATGCAGTGGCAGAGAATTCCACAGATTCACAGCTTTCTGGGTGAAAAAGTGTTTCCTCATCTCAGTCCTAAATGGCCTACCCCTTATTCTTAAACTGTGACGCCTGGTCTGGACTCCCCCAACATCGGGAATATTGTTCTAGCCTGTCTGTTACCTTCAGAATTTTATATGTTTCTATAAGATCCCATCCTTCTAAATTCCAGTGAATTCCAGTGAATATAAGCTCCATTTAAGAAAAGGTTGTAAGGAAAAGCCCAGGAATTAAAGTTGGGTGAGCTTAACAAGTAAAGTCTTCAAAGTATCCTTTATTGACATTCAGACCTTTCATGCCTTACAGTCACAACATAGAATAAAATAACAAACCACACAATAAACACAGATTTAACATCCACCACAGTGAGTCTACCAAGCACCTCCTCACTGTGATGGAAGGCAAAAGTCTTAAAGTCCTATTCTCTCCCCTCCTTGTTCTCCCTCTGCGTTGAGGCAATCCAGGCTTCCGATGTGTGACCCCACCGGGTGATGCTAAGTCCCGCGGCCAAATCCGAACTCCGCGAACGGGCCGGTTCAAACTCTGTGGCCTGGGGTGGACGAAGCTGCCACCCTCCAGTCCAGTGGATGAAGTTGTGGCCGCGGGAGCTCCGGAGAACCGGTCACCAACCTGGGACCTGCGAGTCTACCCGCGGCCGAGTCTACGAGACTCCGGTCGGGTCGCCGCTGCCACAACACCATCACAGCCCCAAAGTCGCTCAGCCCCGCATTGGTAAGTCCTGGCTCTGCCTCCAGAGCCTCGAGGTTAGTCCCAGTTGGAGGCTGCCAGCTCTGCGATTAGGCCTCAGCAACAACAGTGATGGGAAAGCTATTGATGGGGATTCTGAGACTGGATGTGCATGTATTCGGAAAGTCAATGGATGATCAGGGATAATTAACATGGCTCTGTGCGGGGGAAATTATGTCTTACGAATTTGGTTGAGATTTTAGAAGACATGACCAAAGATATTGGTGAGAGCAGTGTGCTGGACGTTGTCTTTGTGGATTTGAGCAAGGCCTTTGATGAGGTACCCTGTGATAAGCAGGTTTGGAAGGTTAGATCATGTGATCTAGAGTGAGCTAACTAATTAGACATAAAATTAGCATGGAGGTTTGCGAAAGTGGGTGATGGGAAAAGTTTTTTTCAGATTGGAGACCTGTAGCAGGTTGAGAGCCACACTGTCCATTTTTATTTGTTATTTATCTGAACAATTTAGATATGATTATGGGTGGCATGGTTTGTAAGTTTGCAGATGTCATTTAAAAATGGTAATATTATGGACAGTGAAGAAGGTTGTCTAAGATTATAATGGGGTCTTCATCAACTGGGGCATAGCAGTTTCTGGGGAACTGGGGAATAGATGGAGATTAATGCAGATAAATGCGAGGTGCAGCATTTTGATAAGAAAAAATAGGGCAAAGTAAATGGTTGGGACCTGCAGATGTTGTAGAACCCAGAGAGATTTAGGAATACACTAGACTAAGTGGGACCCATTGAGTCCCAGCATCACACGGGAGGGCTGGTCCCCCAACGCAATATTCCACCTCTCCACCAATTCCAATATTGGTGGCCAGTGGGCGGGGGGCTTTCTGGAGCGATTGTATGGGTGTTGTGGGCTGAAGGGCCGACTGGTTTCCAGAGGGCTAGTATGGACATTGTGGGCCGAATGGATTCATGGGCTCATGGCTCAATCACGCAAGCCTGTTGGGCTGGCAGCTCACTCACTCGCAGCTGGTGGTCTGGCAGTTGACTCACGGCTATTCCTTGTAATTGCATTTCAAGCAGAGTGCAAGGCCACCAAATTCAAGTGCAGTTTTGTACCATTTCAAGCAGGGTGCAAGGCCACTAAAGACAGCGAGTCGTGACCTCTCCCTCCTCCATCTTGCAGAGACTAGGCCACGTCTGGGTTTTATAGTCCCTCCCCCCTCCCACCAGAAGGGGCGTGGCCTTCATGGCGTGATTGACAGGAGAGAGAATCACAACATTTTTAAACACTAATAACTCTTTTATTTTTCATTGATGGGAAAAATCCTTGGAGGGGGACTCTGAGTAAGATGGCCAAATATCACAGCCATACGTGGTAACATTTTTCCTAAAATCTATATACAGCGCAAACAGGATGTGGTCAAGATTAGAATTTTAATTATATAAAAGGCAAGGCAACATTAATTTGGCAAGGCAACTTTAATTAGGCAACACAGCTTTAGCATTTCCAAACCAAAGGCAACACACCTTTAGCATTTCCAAACCAAAGGCAACACAGTTTTAGCATTTCCAAACCAAAGACAACACAGCTTTAGCATTTCCAAACCAAAGGAAACACAGCTTTAGTATTTACAAACCAAAGGCAACACAGCTTTAGCATTTCCAAACCAAAGGCAACACAGCTTAAAGGGGCTGTCTCACTGTACGAGCTAATTCAAGAGCTATCCCGAGTTTTTTTTAAAAACTTGTGGTAAGCACGTAGAATGTATGTAGCGGGTATGTCGGAGCTTGGGACGTCTCATAGCGGCTCGTAACGCTAACGGCAGGTACTCGGGTAACGCGGTAAGCTCAGGAAGACTCGTGAAGATTTTTCAACATGTTGAAAAATGTCCACGAGAGCCCTGAGTACCTACGTGCGGCTATTACCATAATTCTCTGAGTTCAAATCAGGTGAAACTCGAGAGAACTCTTGAATTAGCTCATACAGTGGGACAGCCCCTTTAGCATCTCCAAAACAAAGGCAACACAGCTTTAGCATTTCCAAACCAAAGCCAACACAGCTTTAGCGTTTCCAAATCAAAGGCAACAAAGCTTTAGCATTTCCAAACTATATTTTCAAACCACATTAAGGGCACTGACAGGTCAGTAAAACTACTCACAGTTTAGTAGACATGTGTTCAGTGTTATTTACAACTCAGACTGAGAGACGAGACCCTCTCGCTCCCTCATCTTGCAGAGACTGATTGAGGCACTCAACACTTTTGGGTTTTATAGACCCTCCGGAAGGGGCGTGGCCTTCAGGAGAGAGAATCTCAACATTTTTTTAGCATTAATAACTTTTATTTTTCATCGATAGGAAAAATCCTCTTGTCCTGCACAGCGGAGGAGGACTCTGAGTAAGATGGCAAAAATCACAGCCGTAAGTGGCACCGTTTTTTCTAAAATCAATATACAGAACAACAGAAAGTGATCAGGATCAGACTTTTAGTAATATAGATATATAGCAGATAACCCTGTTAAGAACCTTGTGGAACATCACAAACTCCAACCTGAATATTGACTTTCCACCACAATCCTCCGACATCTATCATTTCTATAATTCTATCAGTAAACTAGCTATGAATCCATATGAGCAAGTAATTTTAATCCCGTGCATCTTAATCTTCCAGATTGGCCTACCATGGGGAACTTTATCAAATGCCCTACTAAAATTCATGTAGAAAACACCCACTGCCCTACCCTCATCAAAAAACCCTCCCTGCCTTTGTAATCTTGGACGGGGTCAGTGGTGGAGATTCTTCCAAGTGTAGCAAATGTATACCCATCTTCAGTGCTACTATTTTGTTGGCTTGATAAATTTCATTGCTATTTGTTGCTTATCATCTTGTCTCGTGACATGCAAATCTACATTATATTACCATATCAAAATCCACTGAAATGTTTTAACACACAATGAGTTATGGATGCCAAACAAGTATTAATTGCAAAATACAAAGTGCTGGAGTAACTCAGCAGGCCAAGCACCATCTGTGGAGGGAATGGAATCAGTCAAACAAGGGTCCTGACCCAAAATGTCACTTATTCATTGCTGCTGTACATGCTGAGTTATTCCACTGCTCTCCCGTTTTGCTCAAGATTCCAGCAACTGCTGTTCCTTGTGTCTCAATGAATAATAGCTTTTACTGAGCAGCACTTGTAAAATTGACACCTGCTGCAAACCTACCACCTGAGATTCATCTGCGCAGTTTAACTCCCAAGTGGGGTAATCACAATGTAAAACAGTCCATCGTTTAACACTAAATGATAAATTCATGCAGAATTGATCAGAGTGGCCGCCAGGTTCAACAAAAGGTACAATGATGAAATCAGGATTAGTCCATGGTTCATTATTTAAAAAGTTGATTGGATTCATTCTGGCACCTCTGAAAATGACTAGTCTCACCTTACTCTGGTAAGCTTTACCTGCAATTCACATTGTTGTAACAAACTGAACTGTCATCTATTTCTCTTCTATAAGATACTATGTTAGCTTCATTTAAGACATCTGTGGTGGGTACCTGAAGGATAATGGGAGAGATTAGAAGTTGTAAAGAGACATCTTAATTAGCAAAATATGCTGAAACCGAAGTCAAAACGTCTTGTCAGTGAAATATCTATTTCATGTAAAACTTCGTACTATAGAACTGGAACAAAAAATATTTAAACGTGAATTCAATTGAGATTTCACTTCTTCTGAATTTTTGTCACTGCTGCTATTTTATTGCCTCCACAGATGCTGCCTGACCTGTTGAGTTCCTCCAGCAGTTTGTTTATTGCTCAAGATTCCAGGATCTCAATTATTTTGCATCTCCTATATTATTGTCATTAGATTGTTGGAAAAGGAGCATTAAACTAGAAAAATAATATTGCAATTGCAAATCCTAATTTTAAATCAAAAACCTTCATTTCAAACAGAAGTGTGTGGATGTGTACTCTTATGGACTGGAATAACATCAATACAGTAATACATTTGCTGTTTTGGACAAATTAAAACTCATGTCAGTTGCACATTACTGGGTATGGCATATTGTCATGCTCTTTGCCCAAATTCAGGCTCGGAGTTTGTCCACCAGCCCAGTCTGGCCATTGACCAGTGGGGAGGGGGTGGTTATCGTAGGGCACTAGATGTGAAAGTGGTTTTATGGATTATAGGGGTTATAGATTATAGATCTAGGAAGACTAGCCGTGGAGATTGGGAGAAGGAGATAAGCCATCATTTCGTTGGGAGTTGGATGTGGCCCTTGTGGCTGAAGGGATCAGGGGGTATGGAGAGAAGGCAGGTACAGGATACTGAGTTGGATGATCAGCCATGATCATATTGAATGGCGGTGCAGGCTCGAAGGGATGAATGGCCTGCTCCTGCACCTAATTTCTATGTTTCTATGTCTATGTTTATCAGCAGTGGAACTTTTGGGAACAGCACTGAAAGTGCGAAGCCAACACCATTGCTGAACGGGGGAGATTGAGAATGTCGGCATCCAGATGGAAGTGGATGTTATTAACAGCAGCACGATGAGGAAAACACAGGCAGGACACAGCTCATAGGGAGATGGCAAATGTTGAGGAAATCAGACTCCTTTCAGTAATGGGGGTCTAATGATTTTGAAATGTTTCCCATTGGGATACTGTTATCACTACAAGATTTAAACCATATTAACCAAGACTGATGGATACCCCAGGTTAACGGTCCAAATTCCCCTGCAATCCTTCAAATGTCGCTTCCAAGTGGAAATATTTAGGTATGTTACAAAACATACCTTTAGCGGTGCTGCAGTTCTGCCGAGGCCGTGTGCGCGACTTTGGCGCCTTTAAGGGGGGGCGGGGTTAAAATGCGGTTTTTCCCTTGCCATCCGGAGCTTTCTGTTGTCGGAGTGCGATCTATTTCTGGAGATTCGTTCCGACTGCCGGTAAGTTAATTTTTTTAAATAAATAGCCCGAATAATTCAGCGATAGAGTAAAATTGAAATTAGCTCCTAATGCCGTGAACGCTGACAACGGGGACCGATTTTACGTAGGGGACAGGTAAGTGAAAGCTGTTTATTTTTACATATAAACTTGCTTGTTTAGATGACCTTAATCAACATTTCATGTTGCGAAACGGTGATTTAGTCCCCATATGAACCGGCAGAATTTTCCCTGCCAACATGGGGTTTAAATTCACCGCAACCGCAACGTTCCAATACATCGCGTTCCATAAAATCTCACTCGCAAGCTGTTTAAAATGCCCATTAATTTATGGGCATTAAACACTAAATTCCTTCAATTTGGCCTATAAATTAATGATAATTAGATTTAAAAATCATGTTATATTGTGAATTATTGTGTGAATGTTAATTGGACACAGGCTTTAAATTTTTTTTAATTTTTTTCTTAAGAAATGGATAGATGTTTAGATCTAGTAATTGAATTTTGTAATTAGCTAGAATTGGGTAACTAACTAATTATGTGCTTTAATTTCAGGTCATCCAAGTAAGATTGTTTCATATTTGTTTCAGAATACTTCAATCTATAATAACTGAAAATTTCTTTCAGTTCTCTTAATTTTTAAGAAAGTTATGGGCTTTTCACTGTCCTCGATCACAACTTTTGTGTTAAGTCAGTAGAAAAGCAATAGGAAACAAGTTGCTAATTTCCGAGTATGAAAATGGCCATAACGTTTTTAATACTGAAGATATGAAAGTGAATTATGTGTCAAATTAAACTTATTTTTATGCTTTATCTGATGGGATAAATTGCAGGCTTGATTTTTAAAATCTCAAAATTTTGCAACATTGCTAAAATATCATCAATCAACGTCTCTGATGTACAAGATGTTATTCCAGCTCAGTGCAGTCATGTTTAAGAGGTAATTGTGTCATTTTAGAGATCCACCCAAGCATTTATAAAAAGACAACTTTGTATTACTTAAAGGTTCATTGGCCTAAATCTGTTCCTAGATCTTATGATCTTATGTAGCAAAAAGGTTTCGCTGGCCTCCTCATATGAGTCTCTGGAAGGACATGCTATATATATCAATACTCCTGGTGATACACAGTTGACCTCAAGAGGACACATGGTTCATGGATAGAAGACTTAAGTCCCTGTCCCACTTAGGCCATTTTTTCCGCGACTACAGGCGACTAGGCGACGGGGTGACGCGAGTAGTGCAAACTCGTGAGTAGTTTGCAAACTCTTTCTGATTTTCAAAATTAACCAGGTGTGGTGTGGAGAACTATGTAGTCCTGCTTTCAGTGAGTGTCCCTCAGACGACAAAGGATAATCCAGTCAGTTTCATAGATTGTGCATTACATTTTGTTACACTAAAGGGCGTGACCCACTTAGGAAATTTTTTCGGTGACTGCCGGCGACTGTCATAGTCGTAGCAGGTCGCCAAAAAAGCGGCGAGTGGACCCCCCCCTCCCCCACGACAATGTTTATGACAAGCTATGACAACCGACCACCTAGTCGACATCAGGCTACGGCAAGCTGCCAACAACCGGCGACCCATTAGGACGTTCACCTACGGCCACACCTATGATAACCTCCAACCACACAGATGATAAACTACGACAATGAAAGTCAACTTACATCCACCCACGACAAGCTATGACAAGCAACGACCCTGTCGGCGACAACTGAAGACAACTGAAGACAATTCAGTTGCCGGTACCTGTCGCCGGTTGACATAGGTTGACGTAGGTACTCGCCAATGGAATTCCCCCGAAGTCAGCACCCGGCGACAACCAACGTCACCTGGCGACAATCTACGACAGCGCCTACAACAGGAGAAGACAAGCTACGTCTAACTACGTCAACCTCACAGTCACCAAACCGCTTTGAACATTTCAAAATCCAGCGGAGACCAGAAAAACATTATGACTCTTCAGGCGACTTGAGGAGACAACTCACAACCATACAGGCATCACCCCGCGACCATGTGGCGACACCCTAGTTGCCTGTAGTCGCGGAAAAAATTGCCTAAGTGGGACAGGGACTTAAGTCTTCTATCCAGGAACCCGTGTCCTCATGAGGTCAACTGTGTATCACCAGGGGTATTGATATATATATAGCATGTCCTTCCAGAGACTCGTATGAGGAGGCCAGTGAAACCATTTTGCTACATAATGTCTTAAGATCTAGGAAAAGAATTAGGCCATTCGGCCCATCGGGTTTGCTGTCATTCAATATGGCTGATCTATTTTTCATTCTCAAACCCATTCTCCCTTGACACCCTTTCTAATCACAAACCTGTCTTCCACCGCATTAAAAATACCCAAATGACATAGCCGCCACCACTATCTGTGGCAATGAATTCCACAGATTCACTACCCTCTGGCTAAAAAAAAGTCTCCTCATGTCCATTCTAAATATACAAGATGGATAGCACTTGACGTGCCTTGCTGCAAGCAATAAAATATAATTTGAAGGTGTACAGTCAGAACTGAGGTCCAAAACATGGACAAGGAATGCAGCATGGGACAGGGTTTGAGAACAACAGTGGGGTCAGGTTTGAAGCGAGAGCCAGCGTTCGGGTTGTGGATAGCTGTAGGGCTAAACATCAAGATTGGAAATGCTGGAGGTCAGGTTTGAAATGCTCACATATGTCAGCTTATTTGCAGAGAAGTTAGTCTATCCATAAAGTGGTGAACATTATATGTCATAGTTGCCTCAGTGTCATCGTCAGCGGTCCTGGCGCTATCTGTGTATTTTTTTATGTAGTCCAAGCCCTTATCCCTTGTGACTAATGAGAGCCCAGTATTTATGGGAAATCGTATCCGATGAAGTGAAATGTGAAAATTAACAGTACAATTGTGACTGTATTCATTATTAATATAACACATAAAAAATAATTTAAGAGAATGTTAAATAAAAAACACATTAGTCAATTATCTGCACGTGGTTCCAGAACTGGTTTATGTTATCTTTTATATACCAAAGTTGTAGTGCGCTCTCTTCCATAGAATAGATGCTGCCTTGCTGCCTTTATATTTAATTAAATCTAGCATGTCAAGATCCTAATCACTCCACAGAAACCACTTGCAGCCATATTATTCTCCGGGCAGTATATTACCACAGGGAGTACAATTATTCCTCTTCAACACTCACTAAAGGTTCGCATCTGATCCATCAATATAATTCCACATTTTCCTCTGCCACTGAAGATGACAGCCTGCTGATCTATTGTAGCATGGAGAATAGGTTTCAAGTGAAAGTGTTACCAGGTATCCAATTGAATTCGACATCAGTGAATACCAGAAACCTAAGCTGTCTTATTCTGACTAATGGACAAAACCCCAGTACACTCCAGAATCTGTTTGAATTGTAAAATACAGATATAAAATGCTTTTTCTAAAACAGCATAAAAGGTATAATAACAGCATAACAACATAAACATGATCAAATGTCACTCATTTACTATCTCAAAAAAATGTGATTAACAATTCCACGATATAATTTAAACATGTACTGTTTTGTTTACAAAATTCCTTATTTGGACTCTATTGTGAGCCTTTGTGATCTGTGTGCTTCCCATGCTGAACATGGGGATAAAGTCCCACTCTTTGAGTAGCATGGTGGTGCAATGGTAGAGTTGCTGCCTTACAGCATCAGGGACCGGGGTTGGATCCTGTACAAAATTTGTACGTCCCCCCCGTGACCTGCATGGGTTTTAACCAGATATAACCATATAACCATATAACAATTACAGCACGGAGACAGGCCATCTCGGCCCTTCCAGTCCGTGCCGACCATTTGTTTTCCCCTAGTCCCATCTACCTGCACTCAGACCATACCCCTCCATTCCCTTCACGTCCATATACCTATCCACTTTACTTTTAAATGTTAAAATCGATCCTGCCTCCACCACCTCTGCCTCCACCCCTCACGTTACCCCTAAACATCTGTCCCTTAATTCTCATGTCATGCCCTCTTGTTTGAATCTTCCCTACCCTCAATGGGAAAAGCTTATCCACGTCAACTCTGTCTATCCCTTTCATCATTTTAAAGACCTCAATCAAGTCCCCCCCTTAACCTTCTGCGCTCCAAAGAATAAAGACCTAACTTGTTCAACCTTTCTCTGTAACATAGTTGCTGGAACCCTGGCAACATTCTAGTAAATCTCCTCTGTACTCTCTCTATTTTGTTGACATCCTTCCTATAACTAGGCGACCAAAATTGTACACCATACTCCAGAATTGGTCTTACCAATGCCTTGTACAATTTTAACATTACTTCCCTACTCCTATATTCAATGCTCTGATTTATAAAGGCCAGCACACCAAAGGCTTTCTTTACCACCCTATCTACATGCGATTCCACCTTCAGGAACTATGCACTGTTATTCCTAGATCCCTCTGCTCCACAGCATTCCTCAATTCCCTACCATTTACCATGTACGTCCTATTTTGATTTGTCCTGCCAAGATGTAGCACTTCACACTTATCAGCATTAAACTCCATCTGCCATCTTTCAGCCCACTTTTCCAAATGGCCCAAATCTCTCTGTAGACTTTGAGAATCTACTTCATTATCCACAATACCACCTATCTTAGTATCATCTGCATACTTACTTATCCAATTTTCCACCCCATCATCCAGATCATTGATGTACATGACAAACAACAGTGGACCCAACACAGATCCCTGAGGCACCCCACTGGTCACCGGCTTCCAACCTGACAAACAGCCATCCACCATTACTCTCTGACATCTCCCATTCAGCCACTGTTGAATCCATCTTGCTACTCCGCCATTAACACCCAAAGATTGAACCTTCTGAACCAACCTTCCATGGGGAACCTTGTCAAAGGCCTTACTGAAATCCATATAGACAACATCCACTGCTTTACCCTCATCAATTTCCCTAGTTACCGCTTCAAAAAATTCAAGAAGGTTTGTCAAACATGACCTTCCAGGCACAAATCCATGTTGACTGTTCCTGATCAGACCCTGTTTATCCAGATGCTTATATATATTATCTCTAAGTATCCTTTCCATTAATTTTCCCACCACTGACGTCAAACTAATAGGTCTATAATTGCTAGGTTTATTCTTTGAACCCTTTTTAAACAATGGAACAACATGCGCAGTACGCCAATCCTCCGGCACTATTTCCGTTTCTAATGACATTTGAAATATTTCTGTCATAGCTCCTGCTATTTCTACACTAACTTCCCTCAATGTCCTAGGGAATATCCTGTCAGGACCTGGAGACTTATCCACCTTTATATTTTTCAAAAGTGTCAGTACTTCCTCCTCTTTGAATCTCATCGTTTCCATAGCTACTCTACTTTTTTCCCTTACCTCACAGAGTTCACAGATGATCCGGTTTCCTCCAACACTCCAAAAATGTACAGGTTTGTAGATTAATTTGCTTCGGTAAAATTTTAAATTGCCCCAGTATGATAGTGTCTGTGTGTGGGAATCGCTTGTCGGTGCAGACTCAGTGGTTTGAAGTGTTTGTTTCCATGCTGTATCATTAAAACTAAAACTAAAAACTAAAACTGAAAGATTTATACTGAGACCACAAGTAAGGATGTAATGTACAAATTACTATAACTTATACAAACTGGGTGCAAAAGGTACCCTGAATTTATCTTCTACATTCTGTTGACTCACAGCAACCGGTTACGTTCAAGCGGCACTTTTAGCAGCAGTTTATATGAGATTTGATAAAGCAAAAATGTAAACTGTTATCTTTGGAAGGTGATAGCTGTGTTTTTTTTTTAAATGAATTGCACTTCAGTAGTAGACCTTCCATTATTCTAACTTTATCACATAGTTTTCCTATTAAAATTGTGGCAAATGGGAAACTAAGACAAGCATTAAATTGAACATTCAGTCTGAGGTTTCTTAAGTAAATATGTTCAGGCACTTCCTAATGGATAGAGGTCTGCAGCATAAACAAACTTAAATTTTTATTAACTGGCTATTCCATTAAAAAAAAATCCACATGATACCGGATGTTGCAATTGTACAGTTACTATTGTACAGTTTTAGGGCTCTTATCATATCTTATTTTCTGGGATAATTAAATTTATTTTACCTGGAAAGTTGATACTTAATTGGGAAGAGTTCTGTGCGATTCTTCACTTCTTCCAAACTATATGCAGAGTAGATTCAACTCACGAGTGTGTCTTCAACTTTATCTGCTCTTCGCTCAAAACAAACTGAAATCTCTATCTCTGGTCACGATAGCTCAATAATAAATGAAAGTGATTACCCTAATTAAATATTACTGAAGTAGCTATTATCAGGAGATTTTTTTTTGTTCCATTTCACAATTATTATTTCATTATCATCAAAAAGTAATTTAGTTTAGTTTTTAGTTTAATTCAGAGATTCAGCAAGGAAATGAGTTTCCACTGAGTTCATGCCGACCTGATCACACTCATTCTATGTTACACACTAGGGATAATTTACAGAACCTAATTAACCTACAAACCTGTACGTTGTTGGGATGTGGGAGGAAACCAGAGCACCTGGAGAAAAACACATGTGATCACAGGGAAAACGTACAAACTCTGTACAGACAGCACCCATAATCAGGATTGAATCTAGGCTCTTGCACTGTAAGGCAGCAACTCTACCACTGTCTCACTGTGCTGCCCGAATCAATCATCATCAAATGAGTATGGCATTGTGTGATTGCTTCACATTTGGAACTATAAACTACAAATAGACAAAATACATGGCAGTAAACTATTGTTTGAAGCAGGAACATTTCATGCAATTTTCCTTATATAGTGATAGTCATGTGGCACAGAAACAGGCCCTTTAGCCCAATAGATTTTGTTCATTTTTACCTAATTGGTATCAAGAGCTTTCTTTAGACAATGTTAGGACACAATGTTAGGACACAGTTGGTTATCTCCTTGGGTATGATGATTGTTACCTAAATAGTTACCTTATATATCCAGAGCAAAGCTGTTTTCTCATATCTTAATAAATATATTGTCACAGAGTCATAGAGATTGCTGGCAATGTCCTGTCTAGGCTATTCCTATTTGAACCCCCCCCCCCCCCCTCCTTCCTAGTATAATTTGAGCCCTCCCTGGTAGCAGGAGCAAATATATTTGCCAGTATATTGTCCCCCTCTAGTTTAGGTGCCACCGGGTCTTCTTATACAGGACACCTCTGCCTCAGAAGATATCACAATGGAGCAGAAAGCTGAATCCCTGCTGCCCACACCAACTCATCAGCCACACATTCATATGTCTTTTGCTAATATTCCTACTCACTTAAGCATATGGCACTGAGAGTAATCAAGAAATTACTCTGCTCGAGGTCCTGCTTTATAACTTTCTGACTAACTGCTGGTCTCATCCCTTTTATCTATCTGTCCAAGTTGATTTCTTAAGGTTGCTGTGTTGACCCCAGAGAGGTATCGATTGATTTGCAGCAGTATAATGCATTTTCTATGTATTCAAATTCTGACACATTAGCCATGGTGCAATGGGAGAACAAGAAGATGTTGTAGAAGAGCAAAGATGTTTTTATTTCCCAACCAAGCTAGACAGCAAATCTGCAGATGATAGGAGATTATGACATTTATTCAATTGCTTTACAGATCATTATTCTGATGTAGAATTCTAAAGCAGCCTTCATGTAGAATAAACCTATTTGGGGGAATATTTATCATCAAATAATAATAACATTAAAGAATAAACATTTAATTTCTAACATCAAAATTATTATATTTTTTCCCTGGATTTCATCTCCTATATGCATTTAAATATATGTTGTTAGAGCTTTAACTGTGTTCAAAAATGTGTACAGATATTATTTTATGAACAAGAAAATAGACAGTGTAAGAAACAAAAATGCCTGAGAAGGAGATAAAACCATGAAAAAATATATAATTTTAATCACCTCCCCCCACCCCCACCATTCCAAATTAGTTAACAGATTATAGTCATACAAAGACAAATGTAAAAGCTGAGAAATATGGTTCACAGCTGTGGGAAATGCTCAGCAGATCAGGCAGTAGCAGAGCAGAGTGATATAATGAGTTAAGATAGCAATAAACAACACCAGAACCGAGCATCAAGATCTGTTCTGATTTATGATTATGAAGACACAGTCATTTATAACAATCTCTGTCAAAGGGAACCTTAGAAACAGAAACATAGAAAATAGGTGCAGGAGGAGGCCATTCGGCCCTTCGAGCCAGCACCGCCATTCATTGCGATCATGGCTGATCATCCACAATCAATAATCCGTGCCTGCCTTCTCCCCATATCCCTTGATTCCTTTTTTTAATAATATTTTTATTAGAAGTAATCCATCATAACAACAGTATAACAACTTTTCAAATACACAACCAACTTATTTCAATAAGTATACGGATATTATGAATAATTCTAATAACCTATTTTTTAGAAAATAGAAAAAAGAAAAGAACAGATTTTAATCAATAAAAATAGTGATTAAATATTAATTTTGATTATAGAGAGAGAGAAAGAGAAATGAAAGAGAGAAAAAAAAGGTTATATATATTCAATTAAAACAAAGTATTATATATATATATATATATATATATAAGATTATAGCATATATCTTAATAGTGAGTAACACAATTTCAAATAACGATATCAATAGAGACATGTATTCAAATTTAAAAAAAGGAATTATTTTCATCTAATCTTGCTGGGTACCCATTGAGTTGTGATGCCAAGAACAGCTACCCCTTCAAATATTCTGTATATGGAGACCATATCTGTTCAAAGAGTTCGTATTTGTCCATTAGGACAAATCTGATTCTTTCCAAATGCAATGTCTCCAACATTTCCACTGTCCACATTTTAATTGTGGGGGATAATATTCCCTTCCAAAATTTCAATATTAATTTTTTCCCTATTATCAAACAGTAATCCAAGAAATTTGTTTGGTTTACTGTTAATATTAGATTTGAATCCGGAACTCCTAATATTATTAATTTTGGATCTGGGTCCAGTTTAATTTTAAGAACTTCAGAGATAACTCTAAAGATTTCTGTCCAATAATAGTTGAGTTTTATACGTCATAAATCTATGCGTTAAATTAGCTTCCAAGTTCTGACATTTATCAAAAATAGGAGAAATGTTAGGATAAATTCTATTTAATTTCGTTTTTGAATAATGTAAACTGTGTAATACCTTAAATTGTATCAATATATGTCTAGCATTTAATGAGCACTGATGTATATGTTGTAGGCTTTCTTCCCAGGTTTCCTTCGTTATAGATAAACCTATTTTATTTTCCCATGTTTGTCGATATATTTCCGAAGTTGGGATTTCCCTATACAAGATAGTATTGTATATATACGCTATTAATTTTTCTGTATTTGGGTGTTTATTAAACAATTCATCTAATAATCCTGGTTTTCTATTTTTATAGTCTTGCGGATAATATATTATTAGTCAGTATTCTAGCCGTCGGCTTATCATATAGTAGTTTTACCCATGAAAGTTATCTCCCATATTAAATTTTTCCAATACTTTGAATAAATATTGCAAGGGGCAATAGGCAGGGGTGCGCGTTATCGCCCCTGCTTTTTGCACTAGTGATAGAGCCTTTAGCTGAAAGTATAAGAAGCCATCCGAACATTCATGGGTATATTCCAAACACTCAAATAATAACATTTCATTATATGCAGACGACATATTATTATATATTACAAATTCGCAAACTAGCATACCAAATATACTAAATTTAATAGAAGAATTTGGTTCTTTTTCAGGATATAGAATAAATTAGAACAAAAGCGAAAATATGATGATAAAACCTCAAGAGTCGACACATCTGTTGAAATTCCCTTTTAGAATTGCAACAGAAAAATTTAAATATTTGGGCATCCAAATTACTAGGAACTATAAATCATTACTCAATGCAAACTATATGCCTTTATTAACTAAATTAAATGGGCTGATTAAATATTGGAAGACACTGCCGATGTCATTAATAGGCAGAATAAACGCGATAAAAATGATAATCTTACCACAAATATTGTACCTATTTCAATCAATACCAATATACATACCTAAAAAATTCTTCAATTCTTTATAAATCACACAGAATTTTAAAAAAAAACGTGTAAATCTAAAGAATCAGGGGGACTGACACTCCCTAACTTATTGTATTATTATTGGGCAGTGAATATTAAAAATATAATCTACTGGTTGGACAGTTCTGCCCAACAGGTAGATTGGATAAGAATGGAGAAAGGGGATTGTTCCCCTTATAATATAGGAGCGATCCTTCTTTCTCCGATAAAACTGAACAATGTAATATACAAGAAGAATCCAATTATTCATAGTATAATACGAATTTGGAAACAAATAAAATTAACTTTAAAATTAAGAAAATTATCGCTTCTTTCTCCAATAGCTAATAATCCCTCATTCAAACCATCCATTATTGATAAAACATTTACCCATTGGGAAAGAATAGGAATTAAAATGATGGGAGATATGCATGATATGGGAAAACTTTTATCATTCCAACAATTACAATTAAAATATAATTTGAAAAGTAATCAATATTTCAAATACCTTCAAATTCAAGATTATTTGAAAAAGTATATACAAGGATATCAAACTTTAACCCCAGATCTACTGGAGGAAGGAATGAATAGAAAGGCAGAATCAAGCAATTTAATATCTTACTTATATAATATAATTCTAAATATAGAAACACCAATGACAGAAGCAATTAGAAGAGACTGGGAACAAGAGTTATTGATAAAAATTCCGAACGATAGATGGGATAAAAATGTATTATATGTAAACAAATGTTCAATGAATGTAAGGCATAACCTAATTCAATTAAAAATTTTACATAGATTATATTATTCGAAAACACATGACTGAATAAATTATTTTAAAATGTTTCCCCCATCTGCGACAAATGTCTAACTCAAAATGCCACTATAGCACATTCCTTTGTCTCTTGTACAAAACTGTATACATTTTGGAATGAAATTTTTGGAATTTTTACAAAACTATTTAATACAAAATTGAACCCCAATACTGAATTGATTATCTTTGGATCAATGGAAGAGGGAAGTAAACTAACTATATTCCAAGAAGCTTTTCTTAATTATGGTCTAATAACAGCGAAAAAACGTATACTTAAATTTTGGAAAAACGCACCTGCGCCAACATTCAAAATGTGGA
The DNA here is from genome assembly GCA_035221665.1 of Okamejei kenojei. Classification (NCBI taxonomy): domain Eukaryota; kingdom Metazoa; phylum Chordata; class Chondrichthyes; order Rajiformes; family Rajidae; genus Okamejei; species Okamejei kenojei. The sequence continues at coordinate 21,872,497 of CM069141.1, read as the reverse complement.
TCTCAAACATGTCTGAAACGCTACATCTTGAAGAAATAAAATTCCTCTTACTAGGCAAAGTAGACCAATTCTTAAAGATTTGGTCTCCGTTTATCAACTTTATACAAGCATATGGTGCAACATAACATAACCTTAGAAATTAAATGTTTAGAACTGGGTGACGGATGGGCAAACATATGAGATAGGTAGATCTCTCCTAATCTCTCTTTTCTTTTTACTTTTTCCTTCTCTTTCAATCTTTTAACTTCTCACCTCTGTCCTTGATTTTTTTTTTTTTTTTCTGTTGCTACTCGCTTGTCTATCTATTCCGACACTCTTTATTTCTTTTTTCTCTCATTGTTCTTTTATTATTGAACTAAAAGTATGAAGTTGTACAAGAATGAGAATATGTATTTATGTATTAGGTACTTAAGTACCAGACTACTGTACTTAATTCTAACAAAAATAAACAAACAAAAATAAATAAATAAATAAATAAATAAAGGGGTGGCTTGAAATAAATATATCAATTGTGGCAAAAAAAATCATTTTTATACCATTTATTCTACTGATCATTGAAATAGGTAGTGTTTTCCAATATAAAATATTTGTTTTTAGTTTATTTAACAATTGAGGGTGATTGACTATTTTAAGTGGGAATTGTTCTAGTATATTTAATTTTATTCCAGTTATAGGCATAATTTCACTTTTATTCCAGTTAATTATATACCCAGAAAATGTGCCAAACTTAGTTATAACATTAAGTATATTGGGAATACTAATCTCCGGTTTTGTGATATAAATTAAGATGTCTTCTGTGTATAGAGATATTTTATTTGTTGTAGTTTTTGTATTATATCCATATATTTCTGGTTCTGATCTAATCATTTTGGCTAATGGTTCTATTACCAGAGCAAATAGTAATGGTGATAACGGGCACCCTTGTCTACAACCCCTAAAGAGGTTAAATTTCGCTGATAACATTTGATTTGTTAATATTCTTGCAGTTGGATTCGAGTATATGATTTTTACCCATTTGGAAAATCTATCCCCCAGTTGAAATTTCTGCATTATTTTAAATAAATATGGCCATACAACCTGGTCAAATGCTTTTTCAGCATCTAAGGATATGACAGCTAGTTCAATATGATTCGCTCTTTTTGAGTATATGACATTGAATAGACGTCTCAGATTATAAGATGAATAGCGTTTTGGGATAAAACCTGTTTGGTCATGATGTATTAAGTTATTCATCACTAAACCTATCCTCCGAGATAAAATTTTAGTTAGTATTTTTTGATCAGTGTTTAAAAGAGCTATTGCTCTGTAAGACCCAGGGTCTTCCAAATCTTTATCAGCTTTAGGGATAATTGTAATTGTAGATTCATTTAATGATTCTGGTAACTTTCCTTGTTCATAAGCATATTTATATATTATATGTAAACGTGGAGATATCAGATCATAAAACTTCTTATAAAATTCAACACTTAAGCCATCAGGGCCTGTGGCTTTTCCATTATTTAATGATCCAATTGATTCTTCAATGTCTTTTACTGATATAGCAGCATTTAACAAGTCTCTACCTTCCTGATCCAAACTATTAATATGACATTCTTGTAGGAATGTTTCCATTGCATCTGATTGTCCTGCTAGTTTAGATGAGTAAAGATTTTGATAATATTGTAAAATGTATCATTGATATCTTTTGGTAAAGTCAATATTTCTCCTTCTTCAGATCTAATTTTATGTATCATTTTCTCCTCATCTAATGTTCTAAGCTGGCGTGCCAGTAATTTTTGTGGTTTATCAAAAATTGATAAATGCGGCTTCTCCTGCCCGTGTCGTAGGGTTGGAACGACCAGGAGCGGGGCCGTACATCGCCCGGCGCGGCTTTAATGGCCGCGGGACATTCCAGCGCCCGCCGGGGGCTCCAACATTGTGACTTTTGGGCCTAGAGCAGGTCCGTACATCGCCCGGCGCGGCCTCAATGGCCGTGGGACCTAACATCGCCCGCCTGGGGCTTCAACATCGGGGGAGAAATGGTGCAGGGGAGAGTGAAGAACTTTGCCTTCCATCACAGTGAGGGGGAGACTAGCAAGATTAGACGAGAACTTACCAGTTTGAAGTTTGATCTTTATTTTATGAGGAGTAACGATGAGGGATTACGCGAAGCCTGGCGCTGGAACGGCATACTTCAAAGCAGCGGCATGAAAAACACAGAACATAATAGCCGGAGTAAGATAGTAAGGCTTCTCATAGATTTAGAACTACCAGATGATCATTTATTTTATGAGGGTGGGGAGTGGAGGGCACGTAATCCCTCATCGTTACTCCTCATAAAATAAAGATCAAACTTCAAACTGGTAAGTTCTCGTTTAATCTTACTATTTTACTTCGGAGTCACGTGAGTGACTACGTGAAGATTTTGAAGCTTTCTGTGTTTTTCATGTCGTAGAATTTATTCCATACGACAGTCCGGCTCATTCAACACAGTGACGAGCGAATAACACATTTTTCCCCAAACATTGCCTCAAGTTATGTGATAAATTATTTCACATTATAAAGAATAAAAGTAATGCCCTTTCCATTGAAAGGCAAGTTTATCACAAAATATCAATTGATATATATATTTTTATGTTATGACAAAGCAACAATTATAGAGAACCCAACACTCCGTGTCCAAACCTGACACCATGACTGGTTCCTTTTTACTTTAACATTAATTTACACCCTCCTGCGGCCTTGCTTCTTTGCTCGAGCGGCTCATCCCGTGCCATTCCTGTGAATGTATCTACCTCATTAACAGAGTGATCTTCCACCTTCCACATCAGTGTCTAGTTCCACTGAGTGTATCCAATTTCTAACCATCTAGAATACATTCCTCTAGAACCATCAGTTTTTACTGAACCTAATGTGGTTTTTGTGTGTAATAAGTAGTGCTGTCTCATTACCACAGAGACTCTTACCTACTTCAAAATATTTCATCAATGTTCACACACACACAACTTAAGGCCGACAGGATATGCTTATAGGTTTACCTTGGTTTCAGCTCCTCTTGGTGTGCTTTGTTTGGTAAGTTCATAAACATATATGATAATGCAATCTGTATCCTCATGCAATTATAACGTAACATCAGCATTATTATTTTCAATGTTAACTTCTTTGAATCATTGATAGAGTTAGAGTCCATTGCCTAAGGCAATTCAGGATTATTTATCTCCCGACTTATATATTACAATTTTGGACAGATTATATATATATATATATATATATATATATATATATATATATATATATATATATTTATATATATATATATACACATACATATATATATATATATATTTATATTAATATTCCACATATATATCCCTTTCCATATCGGGATATTATGAATGCACCTGATAACCTCTTGGTTAGTATATAGTCCGTTAATAGGACGGTAACACTCTGAGCCCTATTATTGGCTCTATCAATTAGATGCTCAGAAAAATGCAATCCACAAGGAACTCCATATATCTAATATGATAAAATAACTTTACTGTATACACAGACTTCCAATTTCTTATAACAAAATATTGTTTTTTTTTTTAAACTTATTTCTGCAAATTGCAGGTATAACACTTCTTTTATACATAATTATTTTATTGTTATGTTGTTATATTAGTTAAACATTCATAGACTTCTTTGACCATCAGCTGTTGTAATGGTCTGGTCAACCTGCAGATAGTCAAATTCATATTTTCATGTCATGGATGCCTTTGTACAACAATAAATTACTGCAGGGTTACACAAAACTGGAGAACCCAGCGGGTGCAGCAGCATCCAAAGAGGGTAAGGAGATAGGCAACGCCTCGGGTCGAGACCCTTCCTCAGACTTCAATAAATTACTGCAACTATGAATCATCACAAGTGGTTCAACATCACTCAATATTTATGAAACCATGAAGGATCCGTATTGGGCCACCAAAATGCCTCTGGCAGCGTCCTGCTACATTTTCATCAGACACTGCCCTATCAAACAAAATGAGGAACACAAAAGAACATCTTTTCCTCATGTAATTGAGAGAAAAGCATCCACCTTTCCTGTTCTTGGTTTACCCACAAGAAACATTTGAAAGATCGGTGATTTCATCTGTATGCAACCAGATTAATCGTAAGTAATCCATATTAATGACAATGTGTTTTTCCTCCCAAATTTGTTGTCTCCGATACCATTGTCTCTTCCTTAGAGATAAACAGCTGGACTAAATTTTTTTTTTAGAATATGCCACATCTGTTTACTCAGATAATCCCATGATTGTTATTTGACTTATCTTGTGTGTTTTAACATATGCCACAGCCGTGGTATTGTTCACCTTGATACGACATGGACACTTCCATAATAAAACAATCGATATTTTAATCCATAATTCCTTATACTTCAATAATTAATACAAATGTTTGGAAAATTTCTTAGGATAATCCATTTATGCTCACCTGGTATTATTGTCCGCAGTCCCAACAAGAGACGTATCAATTATTCTTATAAGAATAGATAATATTCTTATCTTTACCCAAACTTTCACAGAAGCTGTACATCATCTGTAACACTTGCTTCAGTTTGCAACAGCTGTTAACCTTATAGTTGAAGCAGCTTGTGATCCTTTTTTACATTACTTTAATAATGAGAATGTATCATTTGATATTTGCATAAGCCTCTCACAAAGGCATACATTTTCTTATAAGCTTCTGTATTCCTTCTTTTTGAGCTTTATTTACCCTTTACCTAACCTAATGGAGGGACAAAGTATGTCAACAACAATGAGACATATTTGTATCATGGAACAATTTTCCCCCTCTTATGGTGCTGAATTACTTCTAAATTCAGAATAGTAATTTATGAATATTTTATTAATGCCTAAGCATACGCTTTATATAATGGGTCAGGTCCTTACCTCCCACCAGGTTTGTAATTGCAGCACTAATTTGCAGCCGACTCTTATAACCTTCCAATTTAAATGTAATCAAGATAACCCATGACCATGACCTCATTAGTGCAAGTGCTGATCTTTTATCAGCATAATTGTTCCTCCAGTATTCTGTTTAACAGCCTTGAACTGATTTAATCCTTTGGACAATGTTTTAACTTGCACAGCTTGACCCACTTTAATTAATTTCAAGCACCTGTAATATTGATTAACAATTTGTTAATAGCAACTGTATTTCCATGTTCTAGATGTTTCCATTTTAATAAATGTTCTTACACTGTGAAAGTGTATATAAAATGATGTTTTGTATGGTTTATACCATCAAATCTTTACACTGAGGTAATTTTATAATATATATGTACGTACCCCTTCTTTATTGGAGTTACTTTTGAGTGCAAACCTAAAATCAATTTTTAAGGTTTTCTTATACAGGTGAACCAATCCTTCCTTAGTTATATTAAATTAACGATCATAATACACCTGTAATCCCCCACAATTGGAGATTTCATGAACTTATTTTGTAACAAGATGTTTGCACCTCTTCAATGTACTTCAAGCCTTCTTTTCCCAATTATATGGGTTTGGATAAGGCTATGTTGGATTATACCACTTCTGCCTTTGTTTTGATCCATTATCAAATCTTTCATTGGATCATAGTTTTCCCCCAAAGTTTAAAGATCTTTGCCTTTGTTTTGATCCATTATCAAATCTTTCATTGGATCATAGTTTTTCCCCCCAAAGTTTAAAGATCAGTAGTCTGTTCTTTTGTAATCAATATCTTTGATTTATCATAAGGCAGGTTTATTCCATAATAATCAGGAGTTTAACATAACCTGATTTATATTGATCTGCGAATCTAAAGTGCAGATTTGGTAAATTATATATATTTCTTCCCATTGAGCTCCACAAACTGATGCCAATTTATTTTATTTTAAAAGTATTAGTTATTTGCACAACGTTTTATTTTATTTTATTTTTCTTTTTGAATAGTAATGCCATGCACCAGTTTGAAATACTTTGAAATTGTATTTCTTTATATCTCATATAATTTGAGACATGGATATCATAAACGGATTCACCGTTGATATCTTTATAAAACATAAAAGTTTTATCATATTCTGCTGTTTCAATCATTACAGCTTTGGTGAGTTTTTAGTTTCCATGTTTACTTTTCATCATTAGTTCTGCTGTTTTAACCATAACAGCTTTTAGTGAGAGACCAACTAATGGTGGTTTTCCATGGTAATTTTCCATGGCCTCGCTTCTTATTCAGGTGTTGTGCATACACCTGTGTGTATATATATATATATATATATATATATATATATATATATATATATATATATATATATTGGTGCTGTGGTGGGTACTTCATGACCAGCCACCACTATCAGTGCATTTTTAGGGTCAGTTTTTCCATTTTATTTTTCACTGCCCTTGTTTCTCCTGAGTTTTTCCCCCCTCAAGGAGACTACCTTCAGAAATATCTGAGGTAGATATTCCCACCATATTTCATCATATTTTTTCCTTTTTATATGTGAAACCCCCTTAGGGTAGGTTAGGGAATATTTCCATTATTTTCCGTCTGAAGGCCTATATTAACTTTTTAAATTATGGCCTTTCTGACATTTAAAATTTCCCCCCCTCCTGCCAAAGGTTTGTGGAGCATCTAAACCTCCCTAACATATTTTTAACGGTCACCAGTATCGGAACCGGCTCCGTAATTAATCTCCCGTCCCGATCGCTGGGTATTCCCCCGGGACGTTCTTTTTTAAACTCCGTTGTATTATACAGAGTTTTTTTGTTCTATTTTACTCTTTTATTTTATTTTTGTTTTTAAATTCATTTCAAATCCTGGTTCAATACACCAGGCACGGAGTTTTCCAGACCCTAAAAGTTTTTCAACTGCACTTACCTGCCGGTTCCGTACCTACCGCTGTCGACGAGCTAGCCTCTGCAGCTCTTCCTTCTGCCGTCAGCGTCGACATAATGCCGTTCCAGCGCCAGGCGGGGTTCTTCACGTAGTCACTCACGTGACTCCGAAGTAAAATCACTGTGATGGATGTTTGTGTGAATTGAATTGTTTGTGTGTGTTTTTTTACGAATTGCTCTGTATGGTTTGTAGAAACAGAATTTCGTTCGAGCCTCTTTGAGGTGCAAATGACAAGTAATAAAATCTAATCTAATCTAATCTAAATTCAAAGTGTACTTGTTTAGTCTGTTGAAAAAGTTTAATAATCTGATTTGAATATATGTTATTTAGCTTATATTTTAATGATGCAATTTTATTACTTATCCCCTTTGAAGGGGATATTGCATTTTCAATATCTAATTTCATTTTCCAACTTTTGTTGAATCTTTCGATTTTCCTTATTAAAGTATGCGTGTGCTGATATTATCACACCACGCATAAATGCTTTAAATGTATCCCAAAGCAGTGATGGTGAAATTCCAGATTTGTCATTAGTTTCAAAAAATAATTTAACCTGTTTTACCAAGTAATCATAACAAGCCTTATCATTTAATATTTGGGGGTTGAGTCTCCAGTTAGAGGTTTTAATAGTTATGTCTTTTAATTTTATCTTAAATGTTAATGGAGCATGATCCGAGATAATAATATTATGATATTTTGAGTCATACGTAAATGGGATTAGTTCTGAATCTATTAAAAAATAGTCTATCCTTGAATAGGTTCCTAATACAGGGAAAAAAATGAATATTCTCGACCAGATGGGTTATCTGTTCTTCAGATATCCTTAATATTTGCTGTGTTAATAAAATAATTCATAAGTGACTTGACTTAGTTTTTAATAATTTATAGTGACTTGGTTTTCCTTTTCATTGATGATCTTTCTAAATAATTATCTAAGGTACAATTAAAATCACCTCCAATTATTAAATTATGTTGAGTGGTTATAGGGATATTGTTAAATATTTTCTTGAAGAATAATGGGATATCAAAATTAGGTCCATATATATTCATAAGGATTACTTTTTTAGAATATAATTCACCTGTAATTATTATAGATCTACCCTCAACATCGTCTATTATTGAGCTTTGTTTAAAAGGTATACCTTTACGAATAATTATTGCTACCCCTCTAGACTTATGTGTAAATGAAGAGTGATATACTTTGGAAATCCATTTTGCTGTTAATCCATACTGCGCGTCTTTTTTAAGGTGTGTCTCTTGGAGAAAAATAATATCAGATTTCAATCCATTTAATTGAGCTAAAACCTTACCTCTTTTAATTGGTTCATTAATTCCCTTAACATTCCAACTACAGAAGGTGATTCCATCACCCCCAATCCTAGTATTTATGTCATACATGTTATTATTAAGGTGGTTTATAATGGAGTAGATGTCTCAGCTCCTCTAACCCAATCCTATACCCAAACCTCAGATCGATGAAATTTAACATCTGTGTCATTGTCTTATACACACGTCTCTTTAAACTAACTATATAATACCAATCATACTTAAATCTATATAATATATAATATGAAATAAAATACATAATATAAACATAATAATAAAAATTGTGTGTAAAGTAAGTGAAGTTAGTAAAGTGTAAGGGGAAAAAAAAGTGACTACAACTATAATTAGTGCAGTTAGTATTAGTGTAAGCCACACTAGCATAGCTATTAATCTACGGACTTCCGTGAAAAAAAAAAAGATGTTAATAGTTCTAGCTCCGTTTTTGCCTTAAGGGCTATATATTTCGGGGTGGGGTATTAAATTTCTATACTTAATAATTAATTATAAATACTAATATCAAATATAGTTAGTGTCATAGCACTATATTAGGAGAGCTAACATACATTTTTAAGAGGTAGTTAATACAAAACTTTATTTATTAATAATCCATCCATCCCTCCTTGACCCCAAGATAGAGTCCATGTACATTGTTCCAGCAGAGGTTGTTGGTCCAGTTCAGAATATCTTTTAGGAGTTTTGCAGCAAATTTTCGAGGGTCTTGATTTCCCCCTTGGCCTTCACTCAATCCAACAATACGCAGATTCTGACGCCTTTGACATCCCTCCAAGTCAATGCATTTCTCAGTTATTTTGTGTAATAATTCTGATAAACGCTTGTTCTCAGCAAGACGGTTCTCGGCTGATTCAGTCAATTATTTTATTACGTCATTTTGTTCGTTAAGTGAGATTTTAATAGGTTCTAACTTGGTATCCAGCAGCAACTCCATCTCACCAGTTTTACGGTTTACGCCATCCAACTGTTGTTGCAAATCAGTACCCGCTTTATCATTCCATTCGTCCATCATAGTCTTTACAGTAGCTATAACTTCTTTTTTGAACTCTTCTTTCAAATTTTCATGATACACCAAAATATCAGCTCATAAAGTCTTTATTTCCTCTTTATATTCTTTTTTCATATCCTTAAGCATTTTAGCTCACCCATAATAATTTTTTTAATAAAATATCTTCCTGGGAGGCACTCAAACTCAAGCACGTGGCTCCAGTGAGGCCTACCTCCCTTTTCACAAGCTTTTTCCCTTGGTGGGGGGGGAAGCGATGCATCGACATTTTCTTAATGAAATCGCGCGCCTGATGACGTCACACACCTTTTTAACGCTACCGGAACTGTTCACACCCGTTCTCCTCTGGTGAGTAGTTTCAGTTAACCCCTTTTACCCCCATTTTTTATACAATTTTTAGCGGAGCTGAATGGCGCGAGTTCCACTCACTCTATAGCGCCACCGGAAGTTTCCATATCCCTTGATTCCACTCACCCTGAGAGCCCTATCTAACTCTCTCTTAAATCCATCCAGTGATTTGGCCTCCACTGGAATTTGAAATTCCACAAATTCACAACTCTCTGGGTAAAAAGGTTTTTTATCACCTCAGTCTTAAATGGCCTCTGTTTTATTCTAAGACTGTGGCCCCTGGTTCTGGACTCGCCCAACATTGGGAACATTTTTCCTGCATCTAGCTTGTCCAGTCCTTTTATAATTTTATATGTTTCTATAAGATCCCCCCTCATCCTTCAAAACCTCAGTGAAAACAAGCCTCGTCTTTTCAATCTTTCCTTATATGACAGTCCCGCCATCCCAGGGATCAATCTCGTGAAACTACGCTGCACTGCCTCAATCACAAGGATGTCCTTCCTCAAATTAGGAGACCAAAACTGTATGCAATACTCCAGATGTGGTCTTACCAGAGCCCTATAGAACTTACTGGGTTTATGATTGAAAGTGAAATTTCCTTCCAAGATTTATTCTTGCCTGGAATGAACGTGGGTGCATTGAAGATGAAACTACTGTTACTGGTAAAAGTTTTGTAGAGCCACCTTTATAAGTCTATATTCCTTGTATATATTTCATCTACAACTACATTAATAATGGATCATACTTTTTTAAGTATACACATTTTTGTTGCATTTTGAATTTGGATGACTATTAAATGTAATTTGTTTCAAATTTATTTTTATATATTTTTAAAAGATGAGAAATTGAGGGATTTTATTTAAAAAAAAACACAAAATGTTACATACAGTAACAGAGGCTTGGCCCATCAAGTCAACCTGTAGACATTCCCAAAAGGAAAAGGGAAGACATTTCCTCTGTCATAAATGTTGACTGGTTTACTGAAATTCAAACTATTTTCTGGTATCTGAAGAAGAAGCTGTGCAAGCTGATGTTTTCTGGGGATTGATGTATTGTCCTCAGAGAATTCATTGAAGTGAGTGATCTGCAATAGAAGAAGGTTTTATACCTAACTTTGTATACATAAACCATTGTGCTTTTGGAGAAAAAAATATTTGTTGTTAACATGAAAAGAAATACTTCACTTTGGAGGTACTACCATGAGAGAATCCTTTCCATAATAGGTCTCCATTCTGTTGATCATTCTATTTGTTTGCGGGAACTCTTCTTATACCTTATACGAGAAACCTTATAGCTAAATTTTGCAAGCAGTTCAAAAAGCTTAAATGTCTAAGCTTTCTAACTGTATTGAAACATTCCCTCCAGAGAAAAAAACCTTCAGGAAATAGAGTCAATGTTAATATAAAGTAGGAAGAAGTGGCGAATAAGTAAGGAATTCAAATATAGAAGCTGTGATATACCATGTAGTCCCTCAAACCTGCTCTGGACTTGGCTGATATGATCTTGGTCTTGATCTTGGCTGATATGATCAAGCAACCCCTCCCTCAGATGCCACTCTGATCCTTATCAGTAGCTGACAGGCCAGGAGAGTGGGCTGTGTGCAGCTGTTGAGTAGCTGCCTTTAAGCACCAGAGACCCGAGACTCCGAGCTTTCCAGAGTACAAGATTCCAAAGACTGAAGGTTCTCTGAAAAAAGTAATTCCTCTTTATCTCCATCTGAAGCGAGCAGCCTTTATTATAAGCTGATGCAGCCTAGTTCCTGATTCCCCTATAAGGAAAGAAATAGGTTCTATCCTGTGGCGAATGCAGAACCTTTTGTAGACACTCCCAACTTTATGCAATAGGCAAATTAATTAAACTCACGCTTATGCAAACAATATTTACTCAGTCTCAAATGCAATCAAGGCAGTTTGTAATTTCCACAACACTCTATGATCACTTCAGTTTTATTGGATACAAGCCGGCAGTAGCGGCACTCTTAAACAATTATAGAATCAATCAACAAAATCAAAGCTCTGGTGTCCTGGCTGCGGGAGGACATTTATACAATAAATGAGAAACAGTGTCTGTGAACAGCCCATCAGCAAAAAACAAACAGGGCTGAACCATTCATAACCAACTTCAGGCAGCAGTGCTAACTATCCTCTAAATATTCCCTAAATATCCTCAACATGCTAATCTTAGCAGTGATGCACAAATTTCAAAAATGGACATCTCTGAAGAAGGGTCTCGACCCAAAGCATCACCCATTCCTTCTCTCCAGAGATGCTGCCTGTCCCGCTGAGCTGCACCAGCTTTTTGTGTCTATTTTCAGTTTAAACCAGCATCTGCAGTTCCTTTTTAAGCATCTCAAATACACCCATCAGTCAAAATCTATAAGGAGAACAATCAACTTACAGCATACAGCTTGTATGTTTTTCATAATACAAAGTATGCAACAAGCTAAGCAACTGCTTGTCTCAAGGACATTTTTTTGTGATATTCATTTTTCTTCAATTTAAGCTTTTTTATGTTCAGTTCAAATGAACCACATCTTATTATTACAAGCAAATTCTACGACACAAATGGCTCAACTCTGTTTGGCTGTTAAGTAACTTTTCTGTGTGCCAACTTATTTCTTTCAAGTTACCTTTTCAGTTACTTTACACATTATGTTTCTATTGGTAACTGTGCCACTGCTGATTTGAATGTACAAGCTTGAATGGACCCAATGCAAGACTGGGTATGGTAAAAAAAAACGTGTGGAGCTAATTAGTCACTAACAGAACAGAGAATGCAAATTGACACATAACGTAATTCCACTCAATATGAATAAGATTCTTTGAAAAATTGCCGTTAAGGGATGAGGAGAACTGTCTGTATTCAGTGAGTTGTTGGAGCATGGACTGTTTTGCTAGAGGGAGTGGATGAAGTAATATCTGCAGCCTTGGGAGAAAGGATGATTTGGAGATTAATTTCTGATTGCTCTAGCAAAGAATTGGCACAGACAAAATGGACAAGTATTTTGGTTCCAAACTGGAAGTTAATGTGTTTCTGAGAGCATATCCCTGCTTTCACACTTGACCTAGTTCAACATTAAATTTTACATCAACGTGTTTGAGCATACCAAATCTATGCCTTCAATACGAATGCCTCCCACTGTTTTTCTGCTCTACCTGCTTTCTTTATTCTTTCTTACTCATCGTCTATTTTTATTGGAAAGAGGGCATGATTATCCAATGTGTTCATTCATTTTTCAAAATTCAACTACCATTGATTTGAAAATATCTGAACTCAATCACATTGAACAAATTCATTGCAAGTAAACATCATACTCCAGTCTCATAAAGTTTCTGTATTGATTGTTAATGATGCAATTGCCTCTGATTCAAAGGGTTTAGGTTCATTCTAATCAGACTGTCAGATGAGTTTAGAGATACTGCATGGACACAGACCCTTCGGCCCATGGAGTCCATGCTGACCAATGATCCTCACACACTGACACTATCCTACACACACAAGGGATAATTTACAATTATACCATCCAATTTGCCTACAAACCGTATGTCTTTGGAGTGTGGGAGGTAACTGAAGCTCCTGGAGAAATCCCATGCAAGTCACGGGGAGAAAGTACAAACTTTGTACAGACAAGCACCCATAGTCAGGATCGAACCCGGGTCTCTGGCGCTGCAAGGCAGCAACTCTACCTCTGTGTCACTGTGCTGCCCATTAGTGTAAAAATCTAGACTGACACTTAATGTTACTGAGTGGAGGCATTTTTAGAAGTGCTGTCTTTTAGATAAGCCATTTGAATTGCCTGTTCTACCAAGTGGAAGATTTGAAAGATTCTGTGCCACAATAAAGGACAGGTGAAATTGTCCCAGCCAATATTTATTCATCACTCCATATTATTAAAGCAGATTATCTGTGTCACATGATTGCTTGTGGGAGCTTGATGTGCACAGATTTACCGCCACTTTTCTTACATTGTGGAATGAGTTCACTTCCAAAATTGAACTGGTTGTCAAATGGCAACATGCATACTGAAAGAGATATGAAAGACGAGCAAGCTTTTTTCAAGGCATCCAATCTACTATAGCCAGCTAGCCATCCACACTTTGCCTTATTCAGATTTAAGACTCTGGTGTGTAGGAAGGAACTGCAGATGCTGGTTTAAACCGATGATAGACACAAAATGCTGGAGTAACTCAGCGGGACAGATAGCATCTTCGGAGAGAAGGCATGAGTGGTGTTTTGGGTTGATAACCTTCTTCAGAATCTGGTTGCAGACTTAACTAAATCACATTACATTTTTACAATGGTTTATTTTATATGATGATCAGTGTTCCCTAAAGGCCCTTTAACAACCAGATCATAATTAGCCCCTTCACATTACAATAAACTAAATCAAAAATAGCTTGATCCCCCATTGGTTCCAGAACATACTGATCTGAAAAACAATTTTTAATAAATGACTTTATCTTTCCACACTACTTAATTCAGTTTTCCCAGTCCATATGCAGATTAAGGTCCCAGTGTTTTATTGTATTAACCTTGTTACATCCATTTCTGATTTCACGAGTGACATTCTGCCTACATTTCCACTGCTGTTGGGGGGGGGGGGGGGGGGGGGGGGGGGGGGGGGGGGGGGGGGGGGGGGGGGGGGGGGGGGGGGGGGGGGGGGGGGGGGGGAGGGGGGGGGGGAGACGGGCTATAGATGAAGTTTTCTGTCCTTTGCTGTTTCTTAGCTGCTCCCAAACTGATTCTTCTTTTTTTCCTCTGTTGTCCTTTTCCTAATCTTTATTATGAATGGGATTCAACCTCTTTTCCACTTTGTTCACTTCTTTCAAATGTATCTGGGAATATTGAAGTCCCAATCTTTGTCACTTTGTAACAAAGTCTCTGTTATGGATATTAGACTGTACAGTTTGTACCATTAATTCAGCGACCCTGTTATGAATATTGAGAGATACAACGTGGAAACAGGCCCTTCTGCCCACCGAGTCCTTTGCCGGCCAGCGTTCACCTATTCGCACTAGTGCTATTCTACACACTAGGGATAATTTACAGAAACCAATTAACCTAAAAAAACTTGCACGTCTTTGGAATGTGGGAGGAGATTGAAAAATCCAGAGAAAATCCACACGATCACAGGGAAAACGTACAAACTCCATACAGACAGCACCCGTAGTACGGATTGAACCCGGGCCTCTGGCGCTGTAAGGCAGCAACTCTATTACTGTGCCACTACGCCACCCCCTGTATAAGGGATGGGAATGCTACATGTATTCAGATAAAGATCATTCACATTTTATTTTATTTTGTTTTTTTTCCTATTTTGACTCTAACTCTGACTGTTCTCATGTTATGTTTGCATGTATCATCCTGTCCTAACAAATACAGTGTAAAAGTATTATTTTTACACATTTTGCTCTATGCACTATTACTTGTCTTTCTAATTTCCTAATTCTTTCCTCGTCAGTACACCCACACTGCAGTCTCTGCTCTCATTCATACAGGCTACAGGAACTCATTGCCTACTGGCCTGAGGTTCCTGCCACTCTCTCCCACTTCCCCATACCTGTACCAGACCATTCAAACCATTCGTTCCCTTTTGACTGACTAACCTATGGTACTTAACCTAGGAAGCGAGGCAGTCTCTTGGAGCAAAGTATCTTGTTACACTACCCCTCCCTGATGTATTATATTATTGAATTTTATAACCTAGCCCATTCACGCTGAAAAATATTTTCTTTAGTTGCAGACACCTACGATAGATATGGTAGCCATCAAATTAATAATTCCCGCCAACTTGCATGTCCTACAACTTATCATACGCTCTGTCTGAGGAAGGGTTCTGACCCAAAGCAGTCCCCTATACAGTCTGAAGAGGGGCTTTGGCCTGAAACGTTGCCTATTTCCTTCGCTCCGTAGATGCTGCTGCACCCACTGTGTTTCACCAGCATTTTTGTGTACCGCCCCCTGAGTACTTTAGCACTTTGTGTTCTTTCATCATATGCTCCGACAATCTTAAAATATTTTCTTTAATTTAATTAATTTATTTAATACTGCAATCACTAAACTTGTTAGCTCATCTAAGTCCACGCTCTATTAGCACTGCACTCATAGGGCATTGTGCTTTTAGCTGGCCTTGCTGGTTTAGTTTTCCCAGGTATCAGTGCATTTGTGTGACCTGACTTCAATTAACCTGTCGTATCTAGTTACTCGAGAGAGTCTAGGAGATTTCTTTGATATCCTCAACAAATCAGGAATCAGCAACAAAGCCGACAGTGGAAATTAAGATCTTCACAGGAAGACAGGTGGAAAATAATTGTAAGTTAGATAGGGCAGTAAAATAGCCTTTCCCTTTACTGGGAAGTGTCAGAACTTTGCCAGCATTTCACAGACACCATTACCATTCCACATAGTAGGCATGTGAAGTAGCATCAATGGGGATGCCTGCAAACAGAAACTGCTGTGGATTCAAGTCCCAACCTGGTACTATTTGAAAACAGAATCACAAATTAGTTACAGCATAGACGGAAGACATTCATCCCATTGTACACTAACCGGATCTATGTTGGGACAGTCCAGTTACTTCCAATACCTGCTCTCTCCTCATAGACCTGCAAATAGTTTCCTTTCCGATACTCAAACTTTGTAAATGCTGCAATTTAATTTGCTTCCACTACAGCCTCTTGCAGTGCAATCCAGATCCTCATTACTCACTGTGTAAAAGATCACACTAGACACTACTATCATGATAAAGTTCACCAGAGCATATTGAAGGTGTAGATTACTCCGAAAAATATATACCTACATTAAGGACTGAGTGGTTAGGGTTTGCATATATCCCACTACATGCTGTATGGAATGAATTTAAGCTCTTCACACCTGATCACTCTGATCATCACAAG
The DNA here is from genome assembly GCA_035221665.1 of Okamejei kenojei. NCBI lineage: Eukaryota > Metazoa > Chordata > Chondrichthyes > Rajiformes > Rajidae > Okamejei > Okamejei kenojei. The sequence goes on along the minus strand of CM069141.1, from coordinate 21,856,027 downwards.
CATTAGGGCAAATGGTGCATCCTACATATGCCAGATGATGAGTCAACTCTTCCACACTGATCATCATCAAATCTAATTCAGTAAAACTACTGAGGCACAAAACATAATGAGGCTATTCAGTGGATGTTTTTAAATATATTCTTCTTCGGCAGTCCTTTGAGATCAATGAGAACATCCTTCCTCTCATGTTTATGGGTTCTGAAGTAGCTGACGAGGCCAATGTGGAAAGCAAACACTGTTCCACACATGGGGCAGGAGTTGCTTGACAGGGTAGATGGATGGTAGTGGTGCATTTTTTCTGCCAGTTACGTGGGGCTTCTGTGTGCTCCTTATGCTCTGATTCAAGCATCCCGACTGGTCCTTCTCGGTTAGAGTGGACATGGGTCAAGAAGTTCAAGGACTCTGTAGAGATGTTGCATTTGTTCAATAGGAATTTGAGTGCATCTTAGTTCAGTATATCATCCCTCCACCTGATGAGCACTTCCCGTGATAGAGTTTGGAATAGAATATCTGTTTCATGGGTCTGACGTCAGGAATGTGAGTAATGGGGCCTACCCAGTGGATAGGACCAATGTAGTTAGGACCTTAGCGCTGATGCTGGTGGATTGAATGGAGATGCTGACATTGATTCTCTTACCGTTTGAGAGAAATTGAAAGATTTTGAGGCGCCAATATAGAAACAATTTCTCCAGTGCTTTGAGACACCTAGCTTAGCTAAACCAAGATTTGGAAACATATAGGAGAGCAGGGATCGCTGCTGCCCTATAGTTCACAAGGTTTTTGTCAGGTCTGAGATATTTAATTTCAAACACACTCCCTGCCTTGTGTAGCATTGAATATGAGATGATTTATAGCAGTGCTCTTCAACCTGGGCGTTGCTGCCCACTAGTAGCCGATTTAAGCTTTCAGGTGGGTGGCAGAATAATGACATCTATCTATCTATCTATCTATCTATCTATCTATCTATCTATCTGTCTGTCTGTCTGTCTGTCTGTCTGTCTGTCTGTCTGTCTGTCTGTCTGTCTATCTATCTTATCTATCTATCTATCTCTTACCTATCTCTTTAATTTCTCTCTTTAATATCTCTTTAATCTATCTCTTTAATATCTCTTTAATATCTCTTTAATATCTCTTATCTATCTCTTATCTATCTCTAAATATCTCTTATCTATCTATCTCTATCTCTAAACATAACTAAAACTCTGATCTTCTTATCTCCCGGTTTGCGCGGTATTTCAAGTTGCGCAAAAACGGTTCGCGATAGTGCTACAATTTTTCGCCAGCATACCCACCATTCTCCTCTGCTGCGAGCGCACTAAGTTTTATTCCGATCAGTGGTTTAATGTGAAAGTTAGCATGTATTAAAAATCGCGCAGATCGATCTCCTCTCCTGCCAGTCGGCGTCGCGTGGATTGGTCTTTTCTCCTGTCACTCTGCGGGATGGTCGGCCCCTTCCTGCACCATCGCATCTTTATTGGAGCTGAGGGATGCTGTCGATGGCTGGCGGAGGTTTCCAACGCGTTTTTACTGGAGCTGAGGGAGGCTTTGGATGGCCGGCAGAGGTCTCCATCTAGACACAATTTTCGGAAGGACCGGAAGCGGCCCCACCCAACCCAGCCCGGCGCGGAGATGTCGCCAAACAGAGACTCTACTTGAGCTGAGGGAGGCTCTGGATGGCCAGCTCTGGATAGCCTGGTCTCCAACCAGACACAATTTTTGGAGGGACTGGAAGCGGCCCGGCCCAAACCAGCCCAACTCAGCCCGGCCCAGCCCGGAGCAGAGTCGTAGATGTTGCCGATGTCACCAGACGGAAAACAGAGACTCTGATTCCAGCGGAGAACATCCAGCGACCACCGCCCACTGTGAGTTCATAGCGCACTGTCAGCTACAGCCCCTTCCCCTCTGGTCCCCCCTCACTGGCTCCTCCACGTGATACCCCCTGTCTTTTCTCAGAGCTCTCTTCCTCTCCCCTCCCACTGCACACCCCCCTTGCCACACATCCCCCTTCTCTCCCTTCTCCCCTCCCACACATGAAGAGGAGGGGGGGGGAGTGCTGGGGGATGAGGGAAAATGAGTCGCACCTGCACAGTTAGGGGCTTTGGGTGAATGGTGGAATATTGCATTGGGGAATGGGTGAGTGGTGGAATATTGCATTGGGGAATGGGTTGCATTGGGGTACCAGGCCTCCCATGTGACTGGGACCCAACGGTTCCCACTTAGTCTAGTGCCATATTAAAAATATTCAAAATATACAAACTCAAATCTGTGAGAGAATGTACATGAAAAGAAAAAGTTACTATCATTTTCGAGAAAAGTATTTCAATTATGTATTTTAAACTTTAATGCTGCATTAAGTTTTAACTATGTAAAATATTGTAATATTTAACCACCACCAAACCCCCTCGGGAGCCGAAGCGGAGCCGGCGCCGAGCCCCCTCCGTGCCGGCAGCCAGCCCGTCCTGACACCTCCGGCCAACCGACAGCAAGCGACAGGAACTTTCCAGCAGACACCTGCCCAATAAATGCCTCTCTCCCATTTCCCAGTCCCTGCCTCCTCTCTCCTACCATCTATCCCGTTGACCGCCGCTCCTTTGCGGGAACCGCTGCTCAGCGATTCTCGTCGGTGCACTGACTGTGGCTGGAGCTCCAGGTCAATGGAGAATCGCACCTGCCCTCCAGCGCCGACGGGGCCAATTGACAGCCACTGGAAAAGGCGAAAGACCGGCCGCCGAGGCCGCTCTGTGACCTGTGAAGATGCCGTGGGATTCAGGTCCCACTCACTGTAGGGGAGGGCAGGTGCGATTCTCCACAATGGTATGTATCTCTATGTACTAAAATGTTTCTACTTTGTTGCTGTGAATGAAGATGTTTGCAGGTACTGTTATATGATTGGGTGAAGGAGTTGTTACTCCATGTATCTTCTCTCCAGTATCGGTGATTGGGTTTGTAGGGGTTGCCCTCCCCCTGTATTCTCGACAAACAGAGAAACTGTCTGAAAATCACTGAAAGAGGAGACCTTCGCTTGTTCCTCACGAAGATCGAAACAGATAACATTTAGTTTCTCAGCATGAGACTCAAGGATCTCATTAAATTAAAGATCATTTCCATTTATTTTATTGTTTTATGCTGGGTGTATAACTTTTTCTTTCGATTTAAATATTAGTGGGCGGTACGGAAATGTTACCCTCATCGAAAGTTACAAAAGTGGGCGCTAAGTATAAAAAGGTAGAAGAGCACTGATTTACGTCATCAAGGTATTTAAATACACAATATAATAACAAAGTAGGGAAAGCTTATTGATTTATCCAAATGAACCAGCAGGTTTATTTTAACAATATTGCATCAATATAATTAACAACAGTAGAAATGGCAAACAGTCAGTGTTACTTAATGTTACATGGGCAAGTTGGGCCAAAGGGCCTAATTCTGTGCTATATCACTCTGTGACACTGTGACTCTAAGCATAGCCTGTTACAATACAAGCAGTATAATGGAGTAAGTGGGGAATTCCAATAATATATTATGTATTTCCCTATCTCTTACGTTGTTTGTAACATTGCTTTGAAATAATGATTCCTGATTTGCTCCCATTTTCACTTGTGTCAGTGTTAGTCATAGAGTCATACAGCATGGAAAGAGGCCCTTCGGCCCAACTTGATGCCCCATCTACGCTAGTCCTACCTGCCCATGTTTGGCTGACAACCCTCTTAATCTTTCCTATCATGTACCTGTCCAAATCAAGATAAATGAATTGATCATTAATTTCCAGTCTGATGCCTGTCCTCAGCTATTCTTAGCAAGCTTCAACTTAATCAGGTGACCTACCTGCTGAAAATACACTCAAAGTTCATTACGCATGGTAGATTAGGGGACCTATGATGTTGTTCTGGTCTCTATGGCATTTTAATGGAGTTATGCTTTGCGTGTATCATTGAATTTGCCCAAGCACTGCACAACATCGGAGAATAAGAGTTTTCATCTCTTGAAGAGATATCTACTAACAATTCAGAGAACTGTAAAAATTAATGTATTTGAGATTTTTCGAGCAGCCAAACTAAAAAGAAAATCTCCTGCTTGTCCCACTTAGAAAATTATTCATATTCATTGGCTTAGCACTAATTTTCACCGCTTGCAGTAAGTGCTTCTCTGTGTAAAGGCTGCTGTCAGTGATAGAAATTGAGTGGCGGCTCTCCACTCACGCACAGGTTGGGAGGTCATGTTACAATTATATAAGATGTTGTTGGGGTCACAATTAGAGTATTGCGTTCAGTTTTGGTCAATGTGTTATAGGAAAGATGTTGTCAAGCTTGAAAGAGTTCAGAGAACATTTAACAAGATATTGCCAGGACTTGAGGGACTGACTTACAGGGAGAGGTTGAGTAGGCTAGGGCTTTATTCCTTGGAGCTCGGGTGGTTGAGGGGTAATACATGTGATACAAAGGTGTACCAAATCAGGAGAGGAATAGATCGGGTAAACGCACAGTCTTTTTCCCAGAGTAGGAGATTTGAGAACCAGAGGACATAGGTTTAGGGTGAGGGGGGGAAAGATTTTTTTTAATGGGAACTTGAGGGGTAACATTTTTACACAAGGGGTGGTTGGTGTATGGAACAAGCTGCTGGAGGAGGGAGTTGAGGCAGGTACTATCGCAACGTTTAAGAAATATTTATACATGTACATGGATGGAATAGGTTTAGGGGGATATGGGCCTAAAGCAGGCAGGTGAGACTAGTTTTGATGGGGCATGTTGGTCCGGGCGTGAGCAAATTCGGCTGAATAGAGTCGATGACTCTATGGCTCCATGGAGCTGACCACTGGCAATCCACAATCTACAAAATAGCTGAGTAAAATAAAAATAAAATCCAAAATAAAAGTGCAAGTCAGCTTGCACAGATGGTTTCATTGTCACTGAGTCAGGCGCCTGTCGTTTCAAGCCTTCCTGCAAGATTTAACCACATAATCTAGGCTGACAATTCAGTGCAGTATTGCATTGTTGAAGGTGCTGTCATTTGGTTGATATACTGAGCAGAGGCTGGGTGTACCTGCTGAGATGGACATAAAAGATCCCATAGTGCTGTTTAAAGAACAGCACGAGAATGCCCTGCATGTCCCCATTCAACATTTACCCCCCCCCCCCCCCCCTCCCCCCCACATAATTTCCATCAAGAAGCATTATCTGATTTATTTTCTTTTTGCTTTTAGCCATACGGGGCTTCGTACAAATGTGCTGCTGTGTTTTTCCTGATAGCAACTGCAACTGTGCACATGAAGTAACTCACAGAGTGTGCAGTACTTTCAGTTGGCAGAAAAGGTGCTTTATAAATCCTTGCATTCTGTTTATTGATATTCCTTGCAGATAGTTAATAGCCAGCTTTCAAAATGAGCACGTTTGGTGGAATATTTTTATTCATCAATATTTCCTGCTATTGTGGATAGATAATATCAATTCTCTACAATCAGTTGCAGTTTAGGGAAGTAAATTTCAAAACAGTTCCAAATTTATTTTTCTCTGTATTTCAGATCATGCTTTTGGAAAATGTGATGACTTCCATGCATTGTTAGCTAAAGGTGGGAGCTATAAACTAAAAAATGTTTAGAATATAAGAGATGAAATATTATCCAACATGATTTTTAAAGAGGATTCAGGATTGCATTGTAAAGGAAAAAAAGCTGAATTACGCCCGAGTTTAATAGCTTCCTAGAGCCTGACTGAAAACTGAATAATGGAATAGATGAAGAAATACGTATAACAAATCATGGATATATCTCCAACGATGGATAACTTTTTAATACTCCATTCACTTCTTTATTTTTGATTTCTTATCTCTATGTTATTTTTCTCTATCTTTTCTTACTTGTAAAAAAAATGTATAGAAATATAAATAAGTCTTAAATGTTAATATTAATAATACTACGAATGTATGTAAGAAGTATTTTCTATTAATATGTATTTACAATTAATAAAAATATTTAACAAAGCTTCCTAGAACAAATGTGCTGTTGAAGTTGAAGAAAAATAAGAGTAATGAGCACAAATGCGATATCTCTCTGTTCAACGATGAATTCACAGGCGACATCTCTCAGCTCCCTCGTGACATTAACCTGTTCCTAGGCGTCACTTAGAGATCTACAGAAGTTTTTGAACTCCCACTTCGTGTGCCTCCATGGAAGCTGATACATGACCACAGCATGTTGCACACCCTGGAGTGAAGACAAATGCCCCATCTGGAGCAGATGGGATGGACTGCAGGCTCCATGTAACCTATCACAACGCACTGGAGATGGTCTCCTTTGCCTTTCATGCATGATTTTGTTGAGTGGTGTGGGCTGAATCACCTGCAGCTCAACGCTGACAAGACGTGTGGGGCTGTCCCACTTGGGCGACCTAATCGGCGAGTTTAGAAGAGTTTGAAAAAATGACATGTTTGACTATGTAGAAGACCTCCTTCGACCTCCTTCGACTATGTTGAAGACTAGCTATGACTACCTTCGGGAAAATTTGACACCGAATAGTGGAGAGTGAAGACGACCTCCTTCGATCTCCTTCAACCTCCTTTCGACTATAATGAAGACTATCCATGACTATTTTCGACTACCTTTGACTACCCTTGATTACCTATGACTAACATGCCGACCTACTACGACCTACTACAACCTACTATGACTCAACCTACATGTAATCGATTTTTTTCCATGGCGACCTTTTTTTACTCATGGGCATTTTTTAACATATTGAAAAAAATGCATGGAGAGCTCACTCTCTCCATGACACACTGGTCAACCTGAGGAGCACCTTCAGCAACAGACTGGTTTACACCAATATGTAGCACAGAACGCCACAAGAGATTCTTTTTCCCTGTGGGTATCAAACTGTACAACTCCTCCTCCTTCTGTCATGGGGTAGACTGAAGGGCCTGTTCCATTTTGGCGTCATTTGTGAATCACGCAGGTGGTGCGCGAAGATTTTGTGAATTCCAAAATCCTGGGGCTCCATGCGCGACCACGCGTCACTGCCAACGCCTCACCATGTGCCATGCGGCGTAAAGCACGCCATGCACGCATCACGTGCGCATCACAACGCGCATTTCGTGCGTCATGACGCGTAAATGATGTTGCGTAAATAACGCGCAAATGACGCCCAGGTGGGACAGGCCTTTGACTCCCCTTCCCCCCTCCCCGCTCCCCCCCCCCCCCCCCTTCTTTGCACATCTCCAATCCTGGACTTTCTACCCGTTGGATGCCAAATTTCCCACCAGGGATAAATAAAGTTCTATCATATCGTACCATATCCAGTCAGACAGGCAAGACAAGGCACCTAGCATTTCATTGTGCATGTGCAGCAGTCCTCTGATAAATGCCTTCCTATCATAATCCTCAGCTAAATCCTCCATAGAGTCAGAGTCATGCAGTGCGGAAATAAACTTTCCAACACCGACCAACATGTCCCATCTACACTGTTCCCATTTGGCTGCATTTGGCCCATATCCCTTTATGCCTGTCCTTTCCATGTACCTGCCTAATTGCTTCTTAAACACTAAAGGCTAATGTGAATTGCCGCATTGCTTCTTGCCCATCTACTGCGTTATTGCCATATGTATCTCCTTATGCAATAGTGCCCTCTGATCTATTGTCTTTACTTCTCAGGGTGCCAGTTTCTGAGCTAGTGGGACACAATGGTGTTGCATGCTCTTCCTCTTCCACATCACCCTCAGCATCCTTTCTCTCATCCCACTCCTCCTCCTCTAATCAGCTAGGTGTGATTGAGAGAGCCTCCCTATAAAGCCTGTAAACATAAACAACAAAAGAAAAGAATGGCTTTTCATTTGCGAAAAATGGGTTCCTCACTTGCTGTTGCATGATGACAGAACAGTTAATTCAATAAGTGTGAAGTAATCATAAAAGGAAATGACACACCTGCTTACATAGAGTCATGGAGGCATAACGTCATACAGAGTCTCTCTGCTCACACATTTAAGAAACCATACACTTCTTATTCTCCTTTTATTTTATTTTTTTCTTTCCCCCCTATGTGTTGCGTCTGATTGCTTCTCTTCTCTGCCTCCTGCCTCACAAATGGACTACTTGCTTTCTCTATTTGAGTCCCTCCTCCCAACCGATCTAGTTTAAAGTCTCCCCAGTAGCCTTTGCAAATCTCCCCGCTAGGATATTGGTTCCCCTCGGGTTCAAGTGCAACCCATCCTTTTTGTACAGGTCACACCTTCCCCAAAAGAAGTCCCAATGATCCAGAAACTTGAATCTCTGTGCTCTGCACCAGTCCTTTAGCCACGCATTTATCCTCCGTTCCTACTCACTCCGTTCCTACTCTCACTGTCGCATGGCACAGGCAGTAATCCTGAGATTGTTACCTTTGCGGTCCTTCTCCTTAACACTCCTCCTAACTCCCTAAATTCTCCTTTCAGGACCTCCTCTCTTTTTCTACCTATGTCATTGGTACCTATATGTATCACAACCTCTTGCTCCTCTCCCTCCCATTTCAGGATATCTTGGACACATTCAGTCACATCCCGGACCCTGGCCCCAGGGAGGCAAACTACCATCCGGGTCTCCTGACTGCGTCCACAGAATCGCCTATCTGACCCCCTAACTATAGAGTCCCCTATTACTGCTGCCCTCCTCTTCTTTTCCTTACCCTTCTGAGCAACAGGGCCGGTCTTTGTACCGGAGGCCCGGTCGCTGTTGCTACCCCCAGGTAGGCTGTGCCCCACAACAGTACCCAAACAGGAGTACTTATTGCCAAGGTGTACAGCCACCGGGGTACTCTCTAGTCCCTGCCTCTGCCTCTTGCCTCTCCTAACCGTGACCCACTTTTCTGCCTCCTGTGGTTTTGGAGTGACCACCTGTCTGTAACTCCTCTCTATGGCTTCCTCACTCTCCCTGACCAGACGGAGGTCATCGAGCTGCTGCTCCAGGTACCGAATACGGTCCATTTGGAGCGCCATCTTGATGCACCTGGCGCAGATGTGGACGTCTGGAGAGCTATCTGACTGCATGACCTCCCACATCTGACATAACCATATAACCATATAACCATATAACAATTACAGCACGGAAACAGGCCCTCTCGGCCCTTCCAGTCCGTGCCGACCATTTGTTTTCCCCTAGTCCCATCTACCTGCTCCATTCCCTCCATACCCCTCCATTCCCTTCACGTCCATATACCTATCCACTTTACTTTTAAATGTTAAAATCGATCCTGCCTCCACCACTTCTGCTGGAAGCTCATTCCACACAGCCACCACCCTCTGAGTAAAGAAGTTCCCCCTCACGTTACCCCTAAACTTCTGTCCCTTAATTCTCATGTCATGCCCTCTTGTTTGAATCTTCCCTACCCTCAATGGGAAAAAACGTATCCACGTCAACTCTGTCTATCCCTTTCATCATTTTAAAGACCTCAATCAAGTCCCCCCTTAACCTTCTGCGCTCCAAAGAATAAAGACCTAACTTGTTCAACCTTTCTCTGTAACAGAGTTGCTGGAACCCTGGCAACATTCTAGTAAATCTCCTCTGTACTCTCTCTATTTTGTTGACATCCAGAACAGTAAACTGCCCTGGCACTCATCCTCCCCCTTACCCTGGATACAATACAATATACAATACAATACAAAGCAAGGATTTTAGCTGAAAGAAATCAGCAGGGATCTGACTGCCAATCAACTGCTCCCTCGAGTCCTCTTCCACCAATCAGCGGCTTCCTCAAGCCCAGTTGTTTTGAACTGCGAGCTGCGAATGGAACGTTACGGATTTAGGTACTCCTCCCACTGCAACCGCTCCTGGGCCTCTGTGAAAACAAGCCCCGCGAGCGAGTTTTTAAACTTACAGGTCAGACGTCGCTCCTCCCACTGCAACCGCTCCTGGGCCTCTGTGAAAACAAGCCCCGCGAACAAGTTTTTAAACTTACAGGTTGGACGTCGCTCCTCCCACTACAATCGCTCGTGGGCCTCTGTGAAAACAAGCCCCGCGTACGAGTTTAAGTGTGTTTTTTTATTATTAATTCACCATGTAAGTTATTGCCATTCTTAATCTCTGTGTAGACAACTGCCAGTGTATGGTTGCACCTATTTATGGCTGTATGCAGTCATGTATTTGGGTTTGATGTGTCAAACAGGCCTGCTGGTCACTGGCATGTAATCCAGTTAGGATCCAGGATCAGAGAGTTTAACACTAATGAATTCATTAAGGAGTGGGTACTGCTGGACATGTGATGGGACTCCCTCATACTGTGAACAGTATCTAGCATAATCCATTTATATAATCTATTTATGTGGTTGCGTTCATTCACCTTGCATTCTTCCTCTCAAGAACCATGGATCTGATCACAATGACTCAAGTGTCCAGTTGACTAAATAAAAAACAATAAAACATGTGTCAGTTATTATACCGCAAGGATAATAACCAACAATAACTATTAATTCAATGACACAAATACGCATTGTATTCAAACTTGCAAAAGAAACAAAAATATATCAACATTCTTCAAATCAGCCAACACTCTTCAAGCCCTTCATATCGCAGTAATGTTATTTTTCCATTAATGTACAGAAGCCCCAATATATACAGAAAAACATATTTGTCAGAGATTACGTGAATATGAATAAAATGTAATCAGTTCAATTATGTTTGAGCTGACAAGGTGTGTCAATGTTGCAGGAATATCTCTGATATCTGTGAGGTCAGGTATTCAGGCTCAACATACCATTCAACTGCAGAAGACAGTAAAGGATGAGGTATAATGTATGAGGAATTTGAGACGTAGTGACACTATATTCAAACATTTTATTTAATGCTGATAGATGCTGTTCAACTTATCTCATAACCTAATTACTGCCTTCTTTCTCCAGTACTTCTTTCTCCAGCATAAGGTCTGTGATTGATCCAAAATCTATTTCAATGGGACACTGCAGATCTCAGATCTCATGCTAGGCACGATTTTGTATTCTTTTCACCGTTGCTTTGCTGAATGTGAAAGGGAGTATTGCAGCATTACTTGTTAAATGGATTCGAACTCACCCAGATGACATTTGGCCAGTCCTGCATCTCTTAATGAAAGTTTATAATGGTGGCTTACAACCAAGATGAGCAGATGAAAGATGGTGATAGGAAGACAAATGTTCTGAGTTGTGCTGTATTACAGTAGACTAATAAATGACATCTATCATACTACACCACAAGTGTTCTTCTTAATAGACAGCAAGCTGACATATATATTAAGAAAACAAACTCCAAAGTGGAACAAATGTATCAGTTTTAAATTGCTGATAATACTCTTTTCATTCTTTGCTTGGACTTGTTTTTGGTTTTACAAGGTGAATGACATTAGTAGCCAAGGTTAAACCATTCTTTTAGTGGATTGGTAACAAAGCCCAAATCATTGGTGCATATCAGATTTCAGTTCAGTGATCAATGAAACTTCAGTGAAGCAAGAATGAATCGTATTCTTGCATTGCAAGATTTTTCCACTTGGTTTTCTGTGTATACGTGGTTTACATTCATTAAAAAAGACTGAGCAAAAGCACTACAGGAAAAATCATTACAGCTTCCAAGATGGCGCACAACACATGCGACAATTTGTGTGCTAGCCACAGAAGCAGACCTACAAACTCAATCACTTACAATCACTCCACACTCTTAAATCTGCATTCCTGCAGCAACATTTGTCTTACTTTAATTATGATCTTCTTAAACGTCCTTACTTTGGACCCTCGGACTAGCCTTGTCAATGGATTGATTGTAATCATGTATTGTCTTTCTGCTGATTGGTTAGCATACACCAAAAAAGCTTTTCACTGTACCTCGGTACACATGACAATAAACTAAATTAACTTAAACTAAACTAAATTAAGCTAAGGCAAATTATAAATGTGTTACTTACCTTTAACCAGTAGGTTCAAATTTCCAAGCATAGCAATGTAAAAATCAATAAATTATAAGTATTGGATTCTTCGGGGTTGAATTGTAAAAGGGAAAAATGGTGTGAGAATTAAGGCACAGGATTAACGTACACTCATGCATTGCTCTGCAACCAAGGGTAGAATTCGTGCTAGCTATTGTTTTCCATGCTTGCTCCAGACAACCAATACTTTCTAGGATACACAAAATGCTGGATAAACTCAGCAGGTGCAGCAGCATCTATGGAGCGAAGGAGATGGGCAACGTTTCAGGCCGAAACCCTTCTTCATACTTTGTAGCATTGGCAATTACAGGAGACTTTTATTGCATGCAATCCTTTAGAGGTGCAATATTTCAGAGGGGTGATGCATTGTGGCAACAGAGAGTTGATTCATTCTCAATATTTATTTTAGGAGAGAATACTCCTGGGCCTTCTCACAATGTTCTGGAGGCCCTAGTGCAAGACACAGAGAAGGGCAGGGAGATCTGTATCTGCAGTGCAGTGGTGGTGGAGCTGGTGATGCCATGGGGGAGGTGGGATTTGTGCGTGGGTCCTGAACCATATTTCCAGGTAGCGTAGGAAGGACGTTAATGGTAGATGCAGGAAATTATTGCAGAGAGAAATGTGAATGATTTCGCATTAATTGGCAATGTGATTGAATTAAATCCTTAAATGACCTTCTTATTACTCCAATAACTTAGTCCATCACTCATATCATCACACCCCTATCATCCCAGTCAACACTCCCCTAACATCCCAGTGACAGCAATCTACATGTTTCTACCTTTTCAAACAGTTCCACACTTAGTAATGTTGCTGATCGCTCACTCTACTTGACATACGCTGGCAGAGGTACAACCATAACAGCTGTTGTGTCATTAGATTCTTTTGTGTAACTGTTCACTCGGCTAAGTAACATGGATGGAACTGCCAACATCCTTTGAAGGCAGTCAAGGTTCAATTAACACAAATGGATGCTACAGCAATATATCAAGAATCATTCCACATGGTATGCACAATTCTTGGAGGTGCTTATTCACTCATCTGTGCCACAATAGTCTTATTACCAAAACATTTTGTGGGACATTCATTGTCATGTCTTGCAAGGTGGCACAGTGGCGGCACAGTGACGCAATGGTAGAGTTGCTGCCTTGCAGTGCTAGAGACTCGAGTTCAATCCTGATTATGGGTGCTGCCTGTACGGAGTTTGTATGTTCTCCCCATGACTACATGGGTTTTCCTCCTATACTCCAAAGACGTATAGGTTTGTAGATTAATTGGTTTTAGTAAGTTGTAAAATTGTCCTTAGTGTAGTGCAGGGTAGCACAGACTTGGAGGGCCGAAGGGCTTGTTTCCATGCTATATCTCTGAACTAAACTAAAGGTAGCGTCTAACACCGGCAGCTGCAGAAAAGGTCATGGAAATATGCAGATTCAAATTCCCATTTATAACAGCGCTGCCTTGTGGCACAGCACCTAACATATTCCAATTTTAACACACCATGAACCCAACGACATGCAGGTTGTCATTAAATAGGCTATTGTATATTGCTTCTAGTGTATGTAGGAGAGTAGTAGGATCTAGGGGAGTTCATGTGAATAGAAAAGAATAGTATGAGATTAATATAGGAGTAGTGTAAGTGGAAACTTAATGGTTGGTGCTAACCATGGTTGTGTACTGAAGGACCATTCCTTCTCTCCAGAGATACTGCCTTTGCCACTGAGTTACTCCAACATTTTGTGTTACCGCCGGTTCGTTTCCATGCTGTATTATTCTTTGCCTCTTGAGCATGGTGTAGATTGTGGGATGTGGCATTGTTGATCCAGCGCAAGCTTGCTGATGATCACTTTCACAAGTTATTGGAGTAGAATTAAGCCATTCAGACCATCGAGTCTATTCCGCCACTCAATCATGGCTGATCTCTGCCTCCTGATGCCATTTTCCTGCTTCCTCCCCATAACCCAAGACACCCGTTCTCTGTAGCAATGAGTTCCACAGATTAACTACCCTCTGACTGAAGATGGCATACATGTTTTTGATTGAAATTGTCTCTTCCATATACCCTATCATTTGATAAACACTTTGATTTATAAACTGCAAAGGCTGTAAACGTACACTTCTCAATATTTGCTTTCTTCTCAACAAGACCCCAAACCTCTGCCTCACTTCATTTCAGCTGGTTAAGCAATAGAAACGTTTCTGGTCAAGAGATACAGAGGGGGAAGATAAAATAGAGATGTAGAGACAGATTTTGTTTGGTGCAGTCACTATTGCAACAGCATACAGTACATATCTAATCTAGATACAAGGAACTGCAGATGCTGGTTTACCAAAAAAGGCACAAAGCACTGGAGTAATTCAGTGGGTCTGGCAAGACCTCTGGAGAATTTGGATAAGGTGATGTTTTGGAATAGTGCCTTTGCATATTTAGTTACTGGGATAAAGAAACAATTGCATGTGCTCATACAATGGGCACAAAAGCACAGAACCAAACCAGAGAGATAGGATATTACCGTGCCAACACTGTCGAAGATTAAGTCAGATCTCACTTCTTCTACACATCATTTAGATCAGGGTTTCAGTGCTACGGAGAAAATTAATGTGTGCATGTTTTATCGGCTGAGATAATAGCAGAAAAACTGTGTTCAATGATAAGGAATTCCAACATAGCACAGGGCTAACTGCCCGTCATTTAGAGGACAAACAGCTTCCATCAAAGGTTAAACACTGAATTGGAAGCAGAGATTGTGGCTTGGCAAAATCAAAATACTATCACTGCTGGCTGTTGCCATTATTTAAAATGGATTCCAAGATATTCCAAGCTGGCCATCTGTTTTCCATTAGATTTGAATGATCTTTACACAAAGATGCAGATAAATGATCTGCTGAAGTCTTCTCAAGGTGGCAATGTTTCTATTTTCACTAGTCCTGCTCAGGTTGTTACTTGACACCCAGCCTGTCCTCAATGTGCCTGTCCTTGCCAAGATGGAGAGTCTGAAGCCATGATGCCCTATCATAAAACTGCTTCCACATTGCCCTGGACCATCTGCAACCTCCTTAACCAAAGGTCAGCAGATTGCTGCCTGGATGTTGCAGCAACTGGAGGGTCAGCAGAATAGGAAACGATACACAGAAAGAGAAAGAGAAAGGACAATTTGTAATGCATACCAAAAAGCTTATAATACTCATCCAAATCATCATACACATTCTCGCACAATCCGGCCTCCTTTCCACTCCACCCCCCCAAATTCCCTTCCATTTATATTCATCCCTCTGGCTTTACATTTCATTTTTAAACTTTTATCTCCTTGTTACCTCGCTATTCTTTGCCCACCATCTACCAATAAACCCCCTCTCACCTGTATCCACCTATCACTTGCCAGGCTTTGTGTTGCCGCACCTCTCTTATCCAGTCTTCTCCCTGCCACTGCAATCAGTCTGAAGAAGAATCCCAACCCAAAACGTCACCTGTCTACATCTTCCAGTGATATCGCTTGACCCATTGAGTTCCTTTGTATACTATGCTAAATTCCAGCATCTGCAGTTCCTTGTGTCTCCACATCATCATCTCATTGTTATGCATGCTACCAATGGTTATTGGGTCCATAAAGTCCATCATCCACATAGAAGCCCCCACAATCCAATTATGTGATCATGGGCATCCTACATCCCAGCTCTTAATGCTCCTCATATTCCCTAAAACGTAAGCACAATCAGATCAATGTTTTATGCATTTAGATTGAATTTCAATATGCATAGTAATGTGAACCCTTTCTATATTCAAGATTGTTTTGAGGTGTGAATATTCATTCACACCTCATAAAATTGAATTGCATTTGATGAACATTTGTTAATTAGCCTATTAAATTGACCGGCATGTATGGATACACAGGAAATTAGAATTGAACAGTAACAGAAACCCTCACCACCCTGCCTCCCACTGACACTTAAACAGAAAGGAAGGGATAAAGGACAATTCATAATGAATACCAAAACGCTTATAATCCTCATCCACATTATCATCCAAATTCTCACTGGTGGAATAGTTGCTCTCCTCCCCCCTTCATACAGAGCCATAACTGCAGCAATATATGATTGCAAGCCAGGTGCCTGGTTTTCATCATGAGACATGAATTAGGCTACATCTGTCTCTCCTGCAATGGCATTTTGGTGACAATTATAATACTTCAAACAATGGCTGGGTCCATGAGAGATGATGTTGTGATTGAAAGATCTAGTGAAGACTCTAGAAAGAGTTCAGAGTTCTTGATGGAACAAGACTTAATTCAGGATGAGCCAACAGAACGGGATAATAAAAAGAATAATATCTTGAAATTCAAAACACACGGAGATTTTATACCTTTTGGGTACAAAGAAAATGACAAGTAATCAATGCATTTTCAATGATTACAATGTATAGATTTCCGCAGTATTTTGGGACATGAATAAATGGTTCCATGGAATTATAATTTGAAATGAGAGTACATTTTAAGTGACAAGACCAATGAACACAGACACATAGACTTGCAAAAAAAACAAATTGCAAGATGAACTCAGTGGATCTATGGGACTATGAAGGCATGAGGGAGGAGCTGGCCAAGGTAGAATGGAAATGGATCCTAGCAGGAATGATGGTGGAACAGCAATGGCAAGAATTTCTGGGCATAATCCGGAAGACGCAGGATCATTTCATTCCAAAAAGGAAAAAAGATTCTAAGGGGAGTAGGAGGCAACTGTGGCTGACAAGAGAAGTTAGGGATAGAATAAAAAGAAAAGAAAAGATGTATAACACAGCAAAGAGTAGCCACAAGCCAGATTGGGAAACTTTCATAGGACAACAGAAGGAAACAAAACGGGCAATGCGGGCTGAAAAGATGAAGTATGAGGGGAAGCTGGCCAGAAATATAAAGAATGACAATAAAAGCTTCTTTAGATATGTTAAGGGAAAAAGAGTAGCAAAGTCAAATGTGGGTCCCTTGAAGGCAGACCACAGGTGAAATTATTATGGGTAACAAGGAAATGGCTGAAGAGTTGAACGGGTACTTCGGATCTGTCTTCACTAAGAAAGACACAAACAATCTGCCAGATGTACTGGAGGACATAGGATCTAAGTGGGTAGAGGATCTGAAAGAAATTTTCATCAGGTGAGAAATAGTATTGGGTAGGCTAATGGGACTGAAGGATGATAAATCCCCTGGGCTGGATGGTCTGCATCCCAAGGTCCTCAGGGTGGTGGCTCTAGAAATAGTGGACGCATTGGTGATCATTTTCCAATGTTCAATAGATTCAGGATCAGTTCCTGTGGATTAGAGGATAGCTAATGTTATCCCATTTTCAAGAAAGGAGTGAGAGAGAAAACGGGGAATTACAGACCAGTTAGCCTGACTTCGGTGGTGGGAAAGATGCTGGAGTCAATTACTAAAGAGGTAATAATGGGGCATTTGGATAGCAGTAAAAGGATTAGTCCAAGTTGACATGGATTTATGAAAGAGAAATCATGCTTGACTAATCTTCTGGATTTTTTGAGGATGTGACAAGTAAAATGGATGAAGGGAACCCAGTGGATGTAGTGTATCTAGATTTTCAGAAAGCCTTTGATAAGGTCCCGCACGGGAGACTGGTGACTAAAATTAGAGCACATGGTATTGGGGGTAGGGTGTTGACATGGATAGAAAATTGGTTGGCAGACAGGAAGCAAAGAGTAGGAGTGAACAGGACCTTTTCAGAATGGCCGGCAGTGGCGAGTGGAGGGCCGCAAGGCTCGGTGTTGGGGCCGCAACTGTTTACCATATATATTAATGATTTGGAAGAGAGAATTGGGAGCAATACTAGCAAGTTTGCAGTTTACACAAAGCTGGGTGGCAGTGTGAACTGTGAAAAGGATGTTTGGAGGTTGCAGGGTGACCTGGACAGGTTGAGTGAGTGGGCAGATGCATGTCAGATGCGGTATAATATAGATAAATGTGAGGTTATCCACTTTGGCGGCAAATACAAGGGGGAAGATAATTATCTCAATGGGGTTAGGTTAGGTAAGGGGGAGGTGCAGCAAGACCTGGGTATCCCTGTACACCAGTCACTGAAAGTTGGCGTGCAGGTACAGCAGGCAGTGAAGAAAGCTAATGGAATGTTGGCCTTCATAACAAGAGGATTTCAGTATAGGAGTAGAGAGGTTCTTCTGCAGTTGTATAGGGCTCTGGTAAGACCACATCTGGAGTATTATGTACAGTTTTGGTCTCCTAATTTGAGGAAGGACATCCTTGTGATTGAGGCAGTGCAGCGTAGGTTCACGAGATTGGTCCCTGGAATGGTGGGACTGTCATATGAGGAAAGATTGAAAAGACTAGGCTTGTATTCACTGGAGTTTAGAAGGATGAGGGGGAATCTTAGAGAAACATATAACATTATAAAAGGACTGGACAAGCTAGATGCAGGAAAAATGTTCCCAATGTTGGGCGAGTCCAGAACCACAGTCTTAGAATAAAGAGGAGGCCATTTAAGTCTGAGGTGATAAAAATCCTTTTCACCCAGAGAGCTGTAAATGTGTGGAATTCCCTGCCACAGAGGATAGTGGAGGCCAAATCACTGGATGGATTTAAGAGAGTTAGATAGAGCTCTAGGGGCTAGTGGAATCAAGGGATATGGGGAGAAAGTAGGCACAGGTTATTGATTGGGGACAATCAGCCATGATCGGCTGAATGGCCTCCTCCTGCACCTATTTTCTATGTTTCTATGTTTCTATGGATCAGGCAGCATCTGCAAAGACAAGGAGAGAGTCAATGATTCAGGTCAAGACATCAGGACCAGCAAACCTCTTTCTTGAGACAAAATTATTCACATCAATAGTCTAAATGCTTCTGAGGACAAAAGCCAGACATCCAAAATATCCTTCAATTTACCACAATATAATGAGGGGTGGCTCTATGGATGCACAATACAGCATGCATTGATTGACTGAACAAATATGCCAATGACTATGTCTGGTATACTAGGTGCCAAAAATGTCTGGCTGGAACCTTCCTTTATCCAAATCTAGGTTTGGAGACACTAAATTAAAATAGTTTAGAGGAACAGCATGGAAATAGGCCCTGCGGCTCATCGAGTACGTATCGGCCAGCGATCCTCCGTACACGGGTTATATCCTGTACTCTAGGGACAATTTTTACAAAAGCCAATTAACGTACAAACCTGCACGTTTTTGGAATGTGCAAGGAAACTGAAGCACCAGAGGAAAACCCACGCGGTCAAAGGGATAACGTCTAAAGTCCGTAGAGACAGCACCAGTCAGGATTGAATCCGAGTCCTTGGCACTGTAAGGCAGCAACTCTACTGCTGCACCACTGTGCCACCCTTTATACGTGTCCCCTATATCTATAACACAATAAACAAAACATGTTAGAAGCACAAGGGACTGCACATGCAGGAGTCTAATGCAAAAACTAATTGCTGGAAGAACTCAGTGGGTCAGGCAGCATATGTGAAATGGTCAGTCAAGGTTTTGGGTCAAGACCCTTCCTCTGGAAAACAGATATCGAATGCCTAGACCATCTGTTATTTCTCAGTAGAGATATTACATTTCCCTCTCAATTTTGCTGTGTCTATCATTTGACAGTCCAATTAACATTGCCATGTTTCCTCTACATTTTCCCAGTGCAGACACGAATGCCTCGTGGTCACGTCACATTAGCCTCATCACAAAATGTAACAAATATACTCACATATACGTCGAGAGATTGTATTGTCACTTTCCAAAGCTTATCTCTTAAGGGTACTTTGACCGTGAGTCTATAGTCTGCTCACATCGCGAACAGCGTTTCGTTGATGCAGCTGCACTTGCAATTTCAAAACCAATTACTGCTTGTAAATTACGCCAGCAATCAGTTGGAAGGCTGAATCTTGCTTGTTTTAATGAAATCAATGGACAGAATACCAGAGATACCTTCTGCCCACAGCTACCCTACTTCATAATAGATGACATGTAATTGGCCACAACTTTCACACTCTCTACCCTAATGCTCTGAAGAAGGTTGGAACAAGGCCACCCGCCCCCCCCCCCCCCCCCCCCCCCCACCCCCAACCCCGACTCACACAGGCTTCCACTGAGATCTTCAGAGAATGGGTGAGAAGTCACCAGGTTTTACCCGCATCTAGCCGCAGCCCACTTTTTTCTGACCACTCACCACATACAGATCACATTTCTATAACATCTTCTATCAGGTGTAACATGCCATGATTGGTGCTTGGTGCAACAACACCGTGGCCACTCCATCATATACTATGAGCTAATATAACATTATTTTGGTATCTGAAATAGAAGAAATGCAATAATGTGGTGATTGTGAAGGGAGAAGGTAGGAAAATGCAGTTTGTTTAAAACAAGTGAATCATATGTCGAAAGGGACTGGGATGAAATGAAGGATCATAGGATATGATATTTACATCTTTCTATGTACACAAATGCAAATCTTATACATATGTGCGTTTGAATGTGTGTATATATATACATATACAAATGCAAATCGTATCTTATACACATGCGCACACACACACAGTACACAGTATGTGTGTGTATATATATATATATATGTGTGTGTGTGTGTGTATATATGTGTGTGTGTAGTCGGCCCCCATCGGTCATGACTAACCATGGGTGATGCATCCTAGTTGTTGGCTGCTTGCTCCAAACCTCGGCTGGAGCAGCGCCGCTTGTGGCTGAAGAGACCAATGCGGGAGTGACAGTCTCTGTGGCAAAGGTCACATTTGTGTGTGGTCTCTGGTTTGTTGAAGTTGCTGCTCTCCTTTCTGCGTGCCCGCTTGTCTGCCGCTGCGTTCATCAGTTTCTCTTCCCCCGTTTTGAAATGTTGATTTAGGGTACCTCTCCACTTCGTGCAGTCAGCTGCAAGGCTCTCCCTGGACTCCACATCAATGTCGAACACCTTCATATCTTTCTTGCAGACATCCTTGTAATGTAGCTGGGGTCGGCCGATAGTTCTCCTCCCAGATGTCAGCTCTCCATAGAGGATGCCTTTTGGAATACGGACATTCTCCATGTGGTGGACATGGCCCAGCCACTGCAGTCTGCGCTGCCTGAGTACAGTGTACATACTGGGAAGGCCAGCGTGAGACAGGATCTCGGCGTTGGACACTCTGTCTAGCCAGGATATGCCCAGGATATGGGGAATGTTTCTCAGGTAGAAGGTGTTGAGTCTTCTCTCCTGTCTGGCATGTGTGTGTATATATACAATATATCGTTGTATATATCTTTCGCTTGGGCAGCTTACAGCCCAGCGGTATGAATAT
Source organism: Okamejei kenojei (assembly GCA_035221665.1). Taxonomy (NCBI): domain Eukaryota; kingdom Metazoa; phylum Chordata; class Chondrichthyes; order Rajiformes; family Rajidae; genus Okamejei; species Okamejei kenojei. The sequence continues at coordinate 21,834,824 of CM069141.1, read as the reverse complement.
GGATTTCTCTAACTTTAGGTAGACCTGGCATTCCCTCACTCTCTATCATTCCCCCACCCAAGTCGCATGAACTTATCGCTTTCACCCAACGATTAGCTAACAATGGCCTGTTTCCTTTAACATCGTTATTTTTTTGCATATCTTTCTTTCATTGTTTTTTATCTCGCCTATTTCTCTCATTTCCCTTATCCCCAACCAGTCTGGTCCAACCCAAAATGTCACCCATTCCTTCTCTCCCGCGATGCTGCCTGTCCCTCTGAGTTATTCCAGCTTTTTGTATCTATTTTCGGTTTAAACCAGCATCAGCAGTTCCTTCCTATACAATATATACAATAGACAATGTACACATATACAATATACAATTGCAAATCATATCTTATACTTATACATATGCACACACACACAGATATATGTGTGTGTGTGTGTGTGTGTGCGTGTATAAGATTTGCATTTGTGTGGTAAGTGTATGGATGAAGTTGTGCTCTTGTTGGTTGATGGAAATATTTGTTCTTCCTGTTAACTTTGACTAAGCATGCAATGTTTTTTTTTTTGACATAGTATGCAGGGCAAATGAGGGGGAATGGTGAGGGGGTGGGGGGGTGGAGGGCACAACTGCATGTCATATGTTCTCTGTGGTTTTCTGGACTGAGAAATCAGACAGCTGTCTGTGTTTTGACCTCACTATCTTTCAATTCCCTTTTGCTTCTTCTGCACTTCCCTTGGATGCCTGTAGCAGGGACATGAAGCAGCCCTCAACAAGCTCCGTATAACAAGCACGTTTTGAAAATCAGGGGAGAACACATAACGTTTATGTGTTCTCCCCTGATTTTCTTCTTCTAGAGCAGGGAGGTTCTACTGCAGTTGTATAGGGTCTTGGTGAGGCCACACCTGGAGTATTGCGTACAGTTTTGGTCTCCTAATCTGAGGAATGACATTCTTGCCATAGAGGGAGTACAGAGAAGGTTCACCAGACTGATTCCTGGGATGGCACGACTTCCATATGAAGAAAGACTGGATAGACTCGGCTTGTACTCGCTGGAATTTAGAAGATTGAGGGGTGATCTCATAGAGACTTACAAAATTCTTAAGGGGTTGGACAGGCTAGATGCAGGAAGATTGTTCCCGATGTTGGGGAAGTCCAGGACAAGGGGTCACAGTTTAAGGATAAGGGGGAAGTCTTTTAGGACCGAGATGAGAAAATCGTTTTTCACACAGAGAGTGGTGAATCTGTGGAATTCTCTGCCACAGAAGGTAGTTTAGGCCAGTTCGTTGGCCATATTTAAGAGGGAGTTGGATGTGGCCCTTGTGGCTGAAGGGATCAGGGGGTATGGAGAGAAGCCAGGTACAGGATATTGAGTTGGATGATCAGCCATGATCATATTGAATGGCGGTGCAGACTTGAAGGGCCGAATGGCCTGCTCCTGCACCTAATTTCTATGTTTCTATGTTCCAAAAATAAGAGTGGAAAACAAAGTTTCAAAAATAAGTAAAAATGAACATGGTTTATAGGTTAATCAGCCTCTAGTGTGTCGGTGAATGGTAGAATCTGGGGAGAATTAGCACCTCTATGGGAGAGAATAGATACTGAGAAAAAATAGTGGGGAAAAAATGGCGGCGTAGACTCGAGGGGGCGAATGGCCCAATTCTACTCCTATAACTTGTGAACTTTTGAACTTGTGTAATGAGATTTCTGTGAGACGACGTGGACTCATTGGACTGAATGGCCTGCTTCAATTTCATTGGGTAACATGGAAATGTGGAAAAAAAATGCTCAAGACTGATGAAAGCCCATTTTGCCTTTCTGGCCAAAAGAACTATCAATGACTCGTTGGACCATTACTAGACAAAATGTTTTCTACGTATTCTGTTCACACGTGGAATCTTTAACTGTGCCCACTAAAAAGACAAGCCTGAATTCCCTCACCGCCAGCTATTTCACAGAACCCTCGAAGTTACTCCTCATTATTGTGCGCTAATAGAAAAAAAAACATGATTGGTGCTGCTTAAGTGCACAAATCATCGCACAATATTCTTACACAATCAGCACATGGACAAATCGCTGCATATACCCAGCATGAACAAACTGTGAAGCCATAGTGTTAAAACCAAAGCCAACATGTGTGCCAGTTATTTCCAAATAATGGTTAATTACTGGGGCATTTCACATCTTTAAAATTACTATTACTTTCATGTAATTTTCTTTTTACAAGAAATAGTGATGGGACTAGTCTGGGCTACTGCTGTCAACATCATCACTCTGTGAGTACATAAAATGTTCAATGCCCTTTCTCTACAGAGAAAAAAACAATCAGAATTTCATCCAGTTGCTTGACAGCAGCTTTCAACCATCAGCTAAAGCTCGATCTTGGAAGTCTACTTATGAAGAATCACCTTTCTACATGGTTATTACAATGCAGAAACAGAGTCCGCATCTCAACAGATCAATAATCGTGCTTGAGTCCAGGTGAGTATCCCAACCACACAAGAATATTCCAACTGTTCAGCGTCAATTAAGTAATTCCAAATTATATCCAAAAATATTACTCCTGTGAGATGCCTAATATGGTTGATAAATAATGGTTAAAGATCAAGCAACAGAGACAATTCATGCATTACTCACAGGTAACACAACTGAGATCATGCATTTGCGACTGTCATTCAAAACTGACCTCTGGAGTTAATAACACATCAACAAATGTGAGTAATGTATGTGTTATCAGGCTAGATCAACCTCAGTGATACAACTCAGAGCACTACAGGCAAATATATGATAGTAACTGTACAAAACCTTATTGCATGTGAGGAATACTTAATGTTGAAGTAAAAAGCTGCTCGCAATTTTAAGGGAAAAATGGGTTTCAGCCAAAGATCATGATCAGCAAAACCTGCTCTGATGGCTACATTTAATCTCCCGGACTCCCTCAGACTAGTCAGTTAAAACCAGGCCAAAATGCCCTCTTTGAAAATCTAATGGGTAGCTGAAACATAGCCTTCCAATATTAATCATTCTTCAGAAATAAAGTATGTTTGACATAACCTTTCAATGTCTATTTAAACATTGCATTTCATGAATTAATAAACTGAAATGCCTGACTGAAATGACATAGAGAATAAATTATTTTTTTCATAATGTCATCATTCAGTAAAACTGCATTGTATCATTATGCTACTGCATCATAGAACAGAAAATCTATTAAAATATTATACAATAGAACATTATAAGTGACAGGCACAATAAATCTTACAATAAATTCAGTGTAATTACTCTGATAATTTGTTTTATTGAATAGTGAGGCCATATTTTAAATTTGATTAATTGTACCCCGTGTATTTAAGTTGTGGACTACCAACTAAGTTGACAGCTGTTTCATTCAGTGCCCCCACTGTGTTTATGCCCCCCCCCCCGATTTATCTTGGTTTTGCAAATTTATCAACCCCATAACAAACACTTTACTGTTAACAATTTGAACACCACAATATGGTGACAACCTAGCAGTCACACAATTACCATGTGATTACAAACTCTAAGGTATTTAACAACAAAATGGATTATTGCTCACCCGAACGTCCTTTAATACACACAAAATACGAGGATGGGATTATCCTTTTCAAAAATCATAGTCCTACAAGGCGCTATTTATTATTGTTCAACTGCATCGGTGCTACCTAGTATTTGTTCATGGAGTCATGGTATTCATTGCTGCAATAATTTCCAGCCGTCATTTGCACCCTAAACCGAATGGCTTGCTGAATCATTTCACTGATAGGATGGAATTAAGCACAGTGGTGGGGTCCTAGATCAGATGTAGACCAAATTGGATGAGGATGAAAGATTCCCTTTCTTGAAGAACATTGGAGAACTAGAAGGATGTCATGTTTCAGAAAGAACTGCTGATGCTGGAAAAATGAAGGTAGACAGAAATGCTGGGGAAACTCAGCGGGTGAGGCAGGATCTATGGAGTGAATGAATAGGTGACATTTCAGGTCGAGACCCTTCTTCAGACGGGTCTCGACCCAAAACATCACCTATTCATTCGCTCCATAGATGTTGCTTTACCCACTGAGTTTCTCCAGCATTTTTGTCTACCTAGAAGGATGTCATGGTCACTATTATTCCGGATTTATTTTAATTATCTGTATTTAAATTCCAGGGTTGGATCAAGCAAGCAGACTAGTATAGTATAACACCCCATAGTGCCATGAAGTCTGAGTGTGTGAGGGAAGATAGGTCACAGAGCAGAGAGGATCAACTTTATGCTGAGAATCACAAGGCTTTAGTATTGTTCATTGTGATGAGTTCACTTCCAAAATCATTAAAATGTACCCTCAGTTTACATGTGAGCAATAGCCAAGATGCTTATGTGTGGAAAGAAATTGTAGATGCTGGTTTAAATCGAAGATAGACACAAAAAGCCGGAGTAACAGTGGGACAGGCAGCATGTCTGGAGAGAAGGAATGGGTGGAGAAGGGTCTTGACCTGAAACATCACCCATTCCATCTCTCCAGAGATGCTGCCTGTCCCACTGAGTTACGCCAGCCTTTTGTGTCTGTCCTAGATGCTTATGTACTATCTCTGGTTTCCCTACAAATGTAGCATGCACCAACAATAGCACAAATGACCTGACTCTCTGAGAACTGGTATTTATCAGATTGAACTTTTTTGTCACAGACCAAATCTCTTGTCCTTTCCACCAACAAAGCCAAGCCTGCCAGTGCCATTACTCAACTTACCATATGTGACATGATTGGCTTGAACTATCAGCTACACTGTATTCCAAGTCAATCTAATCTAATCTTACAAGGAAACAGAGCACATTTAGTATTTTCTAATACCGGCTCATCAGATTGTGCAGTCAAAAGATTTTGGGGGGATTTTCATTGCATAATGCTGTTTAAGCAACTACAGACACTCAGTGCATAATCCCATCAGAAGTACAGATAGGAAAAGTAAATGGCATCTATAATCATACCCCCTCTCTCTGATTCCACTTGATGCCTCTAATTCCCTTCCTAATTACAGGCCTTATTCCTTGGCCTCACTTGCTTGACTCCCGCTTTAAATGGTGATTAGTTTGACATTTTACGAGGAGAATATGTTCACCCTTATTACTGTGAGAGAAGTGCTCTATAATTGGCACCACTTTAAATCACTTAAAATGTGTTGTTCAGACCTCTAACTTTCAAACTTAAAGCAAAATATCTCTGATTCAGGAACTCTGAAATATAATAGTAAGATAAAACGAGAACTTACCAAGTTCGAAGGTTGATCTTTATTTTACGAGGAGTTGCGATGAGGGATTTCGTGAAGACCCCGCCAGCACGCATGTGCGACATCCTTCAAAGCAGCGGTGTGGAATCACAGAACGCACCATGACTGAAAATAGTAAGATGAAGAACGTAGAACTTCCAAGTTGACCTTATGATAGAGGGTGGGAGCGGGGGGCACGAAGTCCCTCACCGCAACTCCTCGTAAAATAAAGATCAACCTTCGAACTTGGTAAGTTCTCGTTTAGTCTTACTATTTTACTTCGGAGTCACGTGAGTGACTTCGTGAAGATTTCAAAGCTCTGCGATTTCACGCCCTGGACAACGTCCATGCTATAACTCTGCCGCAATTCTGATGGAGGAAGGCTGTTAATGCAGTTCAGTTGACACTGGCTGAAAAATAATACAATTTATTAATCAAATAATAACAAACAAATAACCCCTAATTCGGGGACAGACATTCACTAAGCGGCTCCCAGCACAGCTTCTGCGAATGTCGGGGGGCGACCAGTGGCTTATTGTAGAACCTTTGGAAGGTTTCTTCACTGGCCCAGCCCGCGGTGGCGAGGATGTGGTCCATGGGCACCTCCATGGCCCTCGCTGCTGATGTGGATGCAGCCCTAGTGGAATGAGATTTAAAAATGTTAGTAGCAACTCCTGCTGCATCCAACACCGCCCTGAGCCACCTGGCGATAGTCTGTACAGTCACCCGATGATGCGGAGGTTTGTGGCTGATGAGGAGCCCCTGCTCCTTCTTCCTGATGGTTCTTGTAATTCGGATATAGTGGTGGAGATGGGTGACTATGCAGAGGGTGGCATCTATAGGGTATGCCCGAAACTCCAACTGCAGCCCATGAGCCCCTGGCCTGTGCTGCTTCAATAAGTCCTGGACAAAGAAATTCATTTGATTAGGGGTGGAAACCATGCTATCCAGCTGCAGCTTTTGTAATGTCTGGACTCGTTGGGCTGTAGTCAGTGTCATAGGCATCACCACTTTGAGGGTGAGCTGTTTGAGTGGTAACTCGTTCATTGGAGCCCAGCTCCTCAGTAGGGTCAGAACGATCCCTACATCCCAGGTGAAGGTGTATCTGGGTCGTGGAGGGTTGGTGTTAAACACTCCCCTCATGAGTTTAGACACCAGGTGGTTAGAGCCTATACCTATGTCCAGGTATGAGGATAGTGCACTCCTGGTGCTGTTGATGGCACTGTAGCTAAGGCCAGCATCAAAATGAAGGCCAGCTAGGAATTCCAGGACATCAAGGATTGTTGCCGTTGGAAGTCGTGTTGGTACGAGAGCAGAATGCCTCCCACTTCCTGATCTGCGTGAGGTACTGCCTCCGAGTTGATTCTCAGCATGATGCTGAGATGAGTTCCATGGCTCGTGGTGAGATGCCCGCCTTAATGAGTGGTCTTTTTAGAACCTGCAAGCCAACAAGTTTAGGTGACCATGGCATGGATGACTATCCCCCATAATGGGGTGAGTAATCAATTTGGGGTGTTTCCCAATCGAAATCCATGATCGTTTCAAAATTTTAAGGACCATCGGGTACCATGGCTGTGTAGGCCAGTCGGGAATGATCAATATGCCAGTTGCAGAGTCCAGTTTAATTTTCTGCAATACCCGACTGATGAGGCAAAATGGGGGAAATGCGTAGCGAAACCATTTTCCCCAATGGATAGAAAATGCATCCATTGCTATTGCCCCAGGGTCTGGTTCCCAAGACACATACGTTGGTATCTGATGGTTCAACCTGGACGCAAAAAGGTCAATATCTGGTGTCCCGTAGTGAGCTATAATGTCTCCAAAAATTTGGGGGTTCAACATCCACTCGATGTTGTCATTGAATATTCGTGACCTGGTGTCTGCCAGTGTATTAAGCTTCCCTGGCAAATAGGTCGCTGTAATCCAAATATTCCTCTCGATGCACCAGTGCCAAATTGTGTTTGCCAATTCATCACAAGATAGCGACCTGATACCACCCATATGATTGATGTAAGCCACCACTGTTGTGTTATCTATTTGGAGGCGGACATGTATGTCCCGTGAGTTAGTACAGTAAGCCCGCAGTCCATGAAACGCCCCTAACATTTCTATATAATTTATCCCGTGTGACTGAAGGAAGGTAGACTCACGAGAGTCCCATCTGCCACCACAACTGGACATAGTGTCAGTTGCTCCCCAGCCTTGTGCGCTTGCATCAGTCTGTAGCATGACGGATGGGTTGCTTACTATGATGGGTCTGCGACACTCGCTGATATTGTCAATCCACCATTGTAGCTCGGTTCTAGCCTTTGGTGGTAACCGGATTGGTCAATCAAAGTGCCCAGCATTTGCTTTTAATGCTGCGATCTTTGTTCTTTGTAAATTTTGGTAATGTAGCGGTCCGAATTGTGCAGCTGAGAATGTAGCTATCAATTTCCCTATTACTTTTGCCGTTTGCCGGATGGTCGGTACCCTGGCGCAAGCAAGACTGTGGCACTCTTCATTTATAGCGGTAGCTTTATTGGTTGGGATGGTGATCATCATTAAGGTGGTGTCTAGGGTGAACCCCTAATAATCCATTACCTGTGATGGGTGCAATTTTGACTTGTCTGGATGGATTGCAAATCCCAGCTTCTCGAATAAAGCCTTAGTTGCTGCCACTGCCCGTGTAGCCAATTGGAGGTTCTGACCCACTATTAGGATATCATCTAATGCCATGACTATGTAATTTTGTTTTCTCGGAGAAGAGCCAATATAAGTTTTACTAATTTTGTAAATAGTCTGGGGGCTGTGGTGATACCATTGGGCAATGCTTTGTATTCGCACAATTGTTCCTTCCAGACAAATTTCAGAAACTTTCTGTGTGATTCAGTGATGGGCACTGTATAGTATGCATCTTTTAAATCGATGCATGCCATAAAGTACCCCGGGTAAAGCATCTGCTTGGCTGTTTCAAAGGTATCCATTTTAAAGTGGGTATATTGTACAAAAGTGTTCAGCTCAGTTAGGTCTATTATAATTCGACACCCCCCATCTTTTTTAATTCTGTTGAAAATGTTGGACACAAACTCAAGGGGTTCATGCGTTGTTTTCCCAATCACCCCTTTTGCTGCTAGCCGTACAATTTCAGCATGTCCTGCTTCCACCACTTTTTGGGAAAGTGTAAATTTCTGATGAGGCGAATGCTGGGTAGGGGGATTTTTACCACCGATCAATTCTATGACATAACCTTGAACACTTTGTAAAATAAACTCATCTGTGGTGATAGTGTTCCATACTTCCAAAAAGGCCTGCAATCGCCCACCAATTTGTGCAGGAAGGGATGCTACGGTCTGAGAGGAACCAGGCCCCATTACCTCCATGGTTAACGACGGTTCCTGGCATATGTCGTTTTGGGTGGACGTTGTGGCGGTTGTCGGGATGGCGGCCGCATCTTCCATGCAGGCCGCTGTTGGCCTTGCCCTAAAAAAGGCCGCTGTGTTTGGGGAAGTGGAGGGGGATAGGCCCTTGGTGTCCTGTCCGGCTGCCACGGTTTCCAGTTGGTGTGTGGTTGTTGCCGGTGGTATGGGTGAGGTCTAGTCGTAGGAGGTTTCATTAGGCCCGCTGTTTTGGCCACCTCGTCTAGTTCCTTCACTTGTTTGGGCAGATCTCCAAACAGTTGATGAGGAAGTGGAGCGGTTGATGGACGGCACAACCCCGCGAATTTGGGGTTGAGTGTGGGCTTTATGGAGCTCTTACGCAGGCAGTTGATCTCATACTGGGCTTGCATAGGAGTGGCAGGGCATCTTGTTGTTCGCTGGACACATTATCACGTCAAGGGTCCTAGCAAACGCCGTTATACCCGTGGAGAGGACCTTCAAGATACGCTGGAGGCGAACATCCTTCATCCTGGTGGCCGTGCTCAAGTGTCCCCAGATCTGAGCATTAACCAGGGGAACACTGAGGTTGATGCAGTTCTCGGGTGGCTTTATTTTCTCCATTGTGTCATTGAGTACCTGACTCTGGAGTTGGTGAATGGTCAGGTAATCAATGGTGCCCGCCAGTTTGAGGTGCAGGGGTTCCCCTGTTTGTGTGGTCGTGGCAAACTTGCCCACCACGTCCAGCATATCCTCCTCGTGCTCTGGCTCAGCGGTCTCTGGCTGTCCCGGGTCGTCTTCAAATACAGCGGCCGGGCAACTGTTGGCACTTCTGGCTGGTGAAGACGAGAGACTGAGTGGACTCCTGGCGCGGCTTGTGGATGCCCGCAAGTCCCGTTCTTCCCGGTCCCTGTCCCGCTGGAGGAGTTGCTCCACTAAGAGCTCCAACCGCTCTATGCGACCTTCCCTGCTATGTGCAGCGGACAAGCCGACTTCCCCATGCCCTGCGATATCACTGGGGCTTCCACCATCGGACAACACCTCCGTAAGGTGCTGTCTAGGGTCCAATGGCAGGTCGTCGTGGCCTACCTCCCGAGTAGGCTCATACGACTCCCGCACGGACTCGCCGCTAGTCTGTTTTCTTGCAGACTGTGGCGGCCCACCTGTCTGATACGAAGGCAGGTGAGTTGGATCGGTGCCTGGCCCACGGAACCTGGCTCCCCGGAGTCCGTGCAGGCTTACCTCCACTGTCGCCCAATATTCGGCGTGGAGGCACATGGTCGGCCGCTCCCAGAGCTAAGCTGACCGACCGTCTACTGCTGCCACCACCTCCCTTGACCGCAGCATGACGGGGTGTTTTGCCGGCAGCACCTGCTCCTACAGATCTGCTCGACGCAGCAGTAGATCTGCCAGACTGCTCTACAGCAGATCTCCCTGGCAGTTGTACGTGGTATGCAGCTGCAAGGCTCCCCTGCAGTGCACCTGTCCCCCGGCCCAGTCCCCGTGGGTCTGCTGGAACTCGGGGTGAGGTCGCTGGTGATGAGCGAGGCTCCTTCCCACGTACCTGTTTTCCCCCTCTTTTTCTGGGGAATGGGGGCTCGAAGTCTGGATCAGCAGTCTCCAGCTCCGGTGCGGTGAACCATTCAGGTGATGAGTCGGGCGCTGGTGTAACGGGAGCGCCCGACTTCCGCACTCTTACCCCCACACACGTCCCGAAGCTGCTGGTGGTGCTTGCAGCTCCGGTGACAAAGGCCGCTGGCTGGTCGATGCACCACGGCTCCTGGAGAGCGTTGCCTTCCGTTTCCCTTTGTCCATGCTGTGGGAGTAAGGTAAGTACTTACCTGCCAGTCCTTATGAAGGAGCTGGTGGAGAGAGCGCACTCCCCCCCCCCCCCCCCAGCTTGTCGAGCAAATGCGTGCGACGATATGTCGCGCATGCGTGCTGGCGGGGTCTTCACGAAGTCACTCACGTGACTCCGAAGTAAAATCAGGAGATATGGCAAACATCATGAATGGCATCTATGACGAGAGAAACAGAGTTGGTGTTGCAGGTAATGACCCATCACCATAATTTGTATCAATCATCATAGTTGTGAGGTAAAAGTCAAGTGGATGTTCAATATTTATGTTTCTTTTTTCTTTATTTTAGTTCACATTTATGTCTTAAATTAATTTACAACAGCTTATTACATTTATCACTAAACTTACTCTTTTATTTTTAATTTCTTTAACCTTTTTAGTTTTTTTATGAATTCAATTAATTCCAAAGATATGTACAGTCAACTGTAATGACCTTTCACAACTTGAGTGGGAACTCATCATCAGTTCGCTGAACCAAGATTAACGAAAACACATATTATATAGTGATTGGTGCTTGTTAATCAAAGATAAATGTATTTGTTTAATAATAGGCCTGTTTTACAAGCCGTTCAGTAGATGGTGAAGGTTATCGCCGGGTGCTTCATATAAGTGATGATAATGTGTACATATTTCCAGGCTGTTGCAGTGAGTGGGTTTTCACCATCTGCAAAAAAGTAGCTCTGTGCAGGATATTTCAGCCAACGTCTTGCCAACCATGAGTCAAGTATCCGTGAAAGTGCAATTTTCTACTAGAATAATATTTGCATTGAAGCCAGCTTCCAACTCGGGCCATTGCAAGTACGACCTAAAACAAAAGCCCTGGAAATGTTTACAGTGGATCGAATTCACATGAAGATCAGTCATTCAACTACATTTTTATGTAAAAAGGTCACCACAACTATTGTATTACCGTCTGTTAGAAATTGCTATTGCTTAGAAGAACTAGGATCTATTGCACAATGTCTTTGAAATTTTAGTATTCAGCATTTGAGAGCCAGAGAGATTTGTTGAATGTCACTAGTTTCCAAGTGAATTCCCATTAGCAAATAGCTCTAGCAGTTTCACTATGGATACCTATGACCTGCTGATCTCAATTAGGTAACAAAACCATCATCACATGTCTTTACCTCCAGCAGAGATGATTTTGTCATTATCTTCCAGCTATTAAGTCGTTGAGTTTATTGTCATATGCTTAAGTATGGTGGGGTACAGATACAATGGAAGTCTTGCTTGCAGCAGCACATAGGCTCAGACATCACATAAAAACATAAATTTTACTTCGGAGTCACGTGAGTGACTACGTGAAGAGCCCGCCAGCCCACATGCGCGTCATTATCGTCTAACGCATGGCGCACGACTGGCTGGCAGGCATGCTGCTCCTCCAGCGGTAAGTTTTCAAAAAACTGCAGGTAAGTTTTGAACTTATTTTCAGGTTGTGTTTTTGCTTGCAGGGATCTCTTTGACAGAGTTTCTTGCAGGATATGTAAATACGGGGCAAAATCCGGATGGGCCGCAAAATTGTCTGTCATGGCATCAAGGGTTGCGATATCCTCGCAAATGAAGGAGCCACTACAGGAAGAGTTGGCTGCCAGACATTGGCAGATAACCCGGAGGGGGCCAGAGTTCCCCTCACGTTACAAGCTTTGCAAGCATCAGATACTTCACGTCACATCATTACAGGAACAGGTAATGGCTGTAAGATACCATACACCTGTAAATTTTCATTTCTGAAAGTGCTGGCAGTGAACAGCGCTATCTGGGGTGACATTGGAGGGGTATGAAACTCCAACAAATTAAAAAAAATTACTGGCCTCAGGCATCACGGCATTTGCGAAATCTGTGGGTGGCGGGATATCGGACGTCCAGCTGGATGACCCGGCGTTGATGTGCAATGCACACTTCGAAATTAACTGCTTTCAAAAGAACGCCATCAGACCTGCCTTAAAACCCAAATTTGCAGGCTTATCTAAGGCCAGCAATGTCCAGCCGCCGAATCTTCTCCTCAGGGAAGACCTATCCAAACAGGTAAGACCTGGATGAAGAAGCAAAAGCTGTCGGACCAATCAAGGTACCAACGATGAGCAAAACTTCATTGTTTCAGCGACAACACCCCCATGCCTCCATCGGCAGTAAACGGTTCACTGAAGCTGGTGGCAGCTTGAAAGCCGGGCAGAGGTTTTTCAGGCCAAGGCCCAAGCCGGCACTCAGGGTAAAATATGCAAGCCACGCACCCCAGCCGTCCTACTCTCCAAATCAAGGACGGAAATAGAACCCGCATCAGGGGCCTTTGTGCTTACCATAAGAGCACCGGTAACCATGGAAGTAGGTGGGTCTGGTTCTTTCCGAAACATGGGGCATGTGGACCATTTACAAGTTGGTAATAGTTTACACTTGTTTTTTGTATGAATGACAACGGATAACTATGACGACATGAGATTCAGATCCGTTTATAAACTAAAAATGATAACATAAGATCAGTTTCTACTGCACACTATACAAGTGTTCCAAGAAGGCTTGGAATTGTGGCCAGAGTTGTCTTTCGAGGCAGGCTCAGAATTCTGGCTGAAGTTGCCTTTTGAGGCAGGCTCGGAATTATGGCAGGCGTGGCCTGTGAAAGATGGAGGATGTCGAATCGTCCTTGATTTAACACACATGTGCAGTATAGACATTTTAGAATGGGAAACTTTGTTACTGTCTAACAACTGATTTCCATAGGATGCTTTATGGCATGCATCGATCTCAAAGATGCATACTATTCTGTTCCCATTCACGGGGATCACCATAGATATTTGAAATTTAGCTGGATGGGGAAACGATAGCAGTTAAAGTGTGGCAAAATGGGACTAAAAAGCTGGTGCTTGGGCTGCTCAGAGCTCAAAAACACTTGTTATGGCCTATCTGGATGATATTATAAAATGCTGTATTTTGCTAAATTAGCTGTGTCAGCCGCAAAATTATATTTGAGAAATTGGGGTTTCTCATCCATCCAGTTAAATTTAAGTTGATACCAACAAGAGTTATTGATTATTGGGATTTACCTTTAACTTTATTAATTTGTCTGTGACTCCGCCTTGGGGCAAGAGATTAGGATTAATAGAAGCCTGTAACACCCTTGTTGTTATAAAGCAGCCTTCTATTCATCAAAGTGGACAGTGTAATTGGCAATTTAGTGGCTGTGTTTTTCAGCTGCGCAATTTGGGCCTTTACATTATCAGAGCTTACAACGTGCAAAGGAGCAAGCTCTCAAGTACCATGTACGTCATTGTTAACAGATCTATGCTATTACCAGCTGAAGCTATCAAAGTCACAATGGTGGACGAACAGTATTCAGCATTGCTCCAGTAACTCTTTTGGTCAGTAAATCTTCAGTTATATTACAAACTGATGCTAGTGCTCATAGATGGAAAATTACTAATACCATCTCTAGTTACGGAGGCAGATGGGATTTGCATGGGTTACCAATTCTTCAGTTATAGGGTATCAACTACCTATAGACACTAGGTGCATTCTATGGGTTAAAGGTTTATTGTGCGATTATGCATAATCTGCATGCTCAACTCCAAGTTGATACACTGTGGTGGTGGCATATGTTAATCACATGGGTGCAATCAAGTCAGTATCTTGTGACAGTTTACCTAACCTCATTTGGCGCTGGGGTATCATCACTTAAAATCAATGACAACATGGAATGGATGTTGGATCACAAAGTATTTAATGACATTGCGGCTCGATGGAACACCGAATAGCGATGTGTTTGCATCCAGGCTCAATCACCAGTTGCAAAAATATGTGTCATGGCAGCCACATCCAGGGGCAGTGGCAATAGATGCATTCTCACTACACTGGGGAGGAATGTTCTTTTATGTCTTTCCTCCATTCTGCCTCATCAGTCGGGTCTTGCAAAAAAATTCAGCAAGATCCCGCTTCAGGCATTTTCAAAGTCCTGACTGGCCTATGCAACCATGATTCCCGCTGATGTTGGGAATGATAATAGAACCATGTATGGTTATTTGCAGTTGTGATGTGTGGACTCGTGTTCACGGCATTAAATCACAGAGCTTTGAAATCTTCACGTGGTCACTCACGTCACTCCGAAATAAAATAGTAAGATTAAACGAGAACTTACTAGTTTGAAGTTTGATCTTTATTTTATGAGGAGTTACGATGAGGGATTACGTGCCCTCCGCTCCCAACCCTCTCTCATAAACGTCAGCTGGTTGTTCTAGTTTTTCGAATCTTCCTACATTCAATTCAACAACTGTTATCTGTGATTTCACACCGCTGCTTTGATGATTGACGTGCATGCAGGCTGGCGGGCTCTTCACGTAATCCCTCATCGTAATTCCTCATAAAATAAAGATCAAACCTCTAACTGGTAAGTTCTTGTTTAATCTTACTATTATACATAAATTCTAATCGACAGCGAAAAGAAAATGGCTGTGTAAAAACACATGGTGTTAGCTCAAAACATGAAAGAAAATGATGTGTGTAGGTTAATTGGCTTGGTATAAGTTTGTGTAGGATAGTGTTAATGTGCGGGGATCGCTGGTCAGTGTGGACCATGGGCCGAAGGGCCTGTTTCCGTGCTGTATCTCTGAACCAAACTAAACTAATACAAGAGATATGCAGATTAGGTCAAGAACCTAATAGCTGGAGGAAAGAAACTGTTCTTTAACCTGGTGGTTTGGAACATCGGGGTTTTTATTAATCTCCTACCAAATGATAGTAGTGAGAAGAGGGCATGAACCAGATAGTGTAGTTCCTTGACGATAGATGCCATCTTCTTGAGGCAGTCTCATGTAGCTACTTTGGATGGCCATAATACAATTTTTTTTAAATGGTGATTAAAAATAAATCCTGTATTACTTGCTCTATTGGCAAGCAAAATAAACCAACTGGTACACATTTTTGAACTGCTGCTTCTTGACAAAACTAAGTGCTATGATTTTAGTAATCTCCGTTACATATTTCACAAAATGCCAACAAAGTCAGCACAGTGGTGTAGCAGTTAGTGCTATTGCCTGACAACTCCTGGGACCCAAGTTTGATCCTGAATTGGCAATCTCTACATTTTCCTTGTAACTGCACGGATTTTGCCAAATGCTCCTGTTTCATGTCATGTTTAAAATATACTTGTGGGTTATCTTGGCAACTGTAGGTTATTCCTCGTTTTATGTTCAAGCCAAAAGAATAAAAGGAAGTCGATGGACGCGTAGAGAATAAGTTGGAAATAAGAAGATTGGGAATGGGACAGATGGGATTACTCTGCTGGAAGTCAGAATGGACAGAGTTGACTGAATTTCCTCCTTCTGTTGGTGTGTATGTGGGTGAGGAGGTATGGAGGGGAGAAGGTGGTGTGGGGGAAGGGGGATGTGGGGGAGAGGGGTGTGTGGCAGGGGTTTCAGGGCTGGGAGGGAAGGTGTGTCTGTGGGCGGGATGGGTGTGGGGGCTGGGGGAGGGGTGTGGGGGCAGGGTGGGAGGGGTGGAGGGGGAGGGGTATGGGGATGGAAGGGGAGGGGTATGGGGATGTGGGTGGTGTGGGGGCGGGGCAGTGGTTGGTGTGGGCAGGGGGAGGGGGTTGTATGGGCAGGAGGTGTTGTGGGGGGAGATAGATAGTTAGATGGTGGGAAATTCAAACATTCCTCATGGAATTTTGGTACCTGAATTTTTATTCATTCCAGGGGTGCAGACTTCACAGGCTGAGCCAACATTTAATAGCCTATCCCGAATTGTTGTTAAGATGGCAGTGAGCTGTCTTTTTGAACAGCTGCTATAAACCCTCCAGATTATGTCACTGGCAGTGTGATATGTGTGTCCAACGTGATTCTCAACCAAATTTTTGTAAATTGGCTTCCATAACAACCGAGTTTCACAAATCTAGTTTACTTTGAAAGTGTACTATTGAAAGATGCAACACTCATCGTGCATTCTTTATGTGACCTCAAATACTAGACTGCTTTGTCCATGGAGGTCACCTTCCTAGTCTAAGGAGCATTAGGGATGCTGTTGGCATGTCAAAGAAAAACCTTGGAACTACAGATCAGTAAGGCTAACATCTGTGCTAGGCAAATTACCAAAGTGGATTCTGAGAGATAAGGTTTACATTTATTTGGAAAGACAGAGATTGGATTGGAATAGTCGGCATGGTTTTGCGAGATCATGTCTCACGAATTTGGTTGATTTTTTTGAAGAATTAACATAGAAGTTTGAAGGCAGGGTCACATATCTAGTCCATATGGACTTCGGCATGGCCTTCAAAAGGTTCTGCACGGTGGGGCACTATGGAAGGTTAAATTGCATAGGATCTAGGAAACGTTAGCTAACTGGATGCAAAATGTACTTCATGGTAGGATATTTCAGTTTAGTTTACTGTCATGTGTACCGAGGCACAGTGAAAAGCTTTTGTTGCGTGCTATCCAGTCAGCAGAAAGACAATACATGATTACAATTGAGTCATTTACAGTGTATAGGTACATGATATTTAGTGTAAGGTAAAGCCAGCAAAGTCTGAGGGTCACCAAGAGGTAGATAGTAGTTCAGCACTATTCTCTGGTTGTGGTAGGATGATTCAGTTGCCTGATGCAGAGGTTGGTCAGTCTGGAGCCTGTGACTAGTGGTGTGCCTTGGGGGTCAGTGTTGGGGCCCATTACTATTTGTCAATTATATCAACAATTTGGATGAGAATGTACAAGGCACGATTAGTAAGTTTGCAAAAGACATTAAATTAAGTTTCATTGTTAACAGTGATGATGATTGTCAACAGTAACATCAGAATCTTGATCAGCTGGGCAAGTGAGCTAAGGAGTGGCTAATGGAGGTTAATTCAGAGAAGTGCGAGGTGTCACTTTTTGCAGTCAAAATGGCAGAAACTTCACAGTGAATGGTCGGACCCTGGTGACTGTTGCAGAGCAGAAGGATCTTAGAGCACAAGTATACAGTTCCTTGAAAGTGGACATCATCACGGTGGTGAAGAAAACTTTTGACACCCTGCCCTTCATCAGTCTGGGAATTGGATATAGAAGTTGGGACATTACGTTACAGTTGTACAAGACTTTGGTGAGGCCACACTTGAAGTATTATGTTCAGTTTACATCGCCCTGCTACAGTAAGGATGTCATTATGCAGTCAAGGGTGCAGAGAAGATTTCTGAGGATGTTGCCAGGACTTGAGTGCCTGAGCTCTAGGGAGACATTGTGAAGACTAGAACTTTATTCCTACGAGTGCAGGAGGCTGAGGGGTGTTCTTTTAGAGGTCCATAAAATCATGAGGGGAATAATCATACTGAATACATAATCTTTTTTCCCCAGAAGAATCAAAACCTAGAGAGCATAGGTTTAAGGCGAGAAGGAAAACAAATTATAGGAACCTGAGGGGCACAGAGGGTCGGTGGGTAATATGGAATGAGCTACCAGATGAAATAGTTGAGACAGATACTATAACAACATTTAAAATACATTTGGGCAGGTACATGGATAGGAAAGATTTCGAAGGATACCGACCAAATGCAAGCAAATGAGACTAGCTTATTTGGGCCCTCTTGGTCAGCATGGCCAATTTGGATCAAAGGAACTGTTTCTGTGCTGTATGACTCTATGACCACAGCAGACAGACTGAAATAGTACCACAGAATCACAAGTACTATGTACTGCATGAGAAAATTGCTAGGCATATAACATGTCTAAACCTCACAATTATTCTGGGATTTAATTAGTACAGGACCTGGGAAGTTTCTTTATTAGAGATGATACGGAGTAAAATGCCATTGGACTTTCCTGCTGACATTTTCTTGGAGTTTAACTTTTAGAGATCAACCTTTTGGCCCAATGAGTCCATGCTGACCATCGATCACCTGTACACTGGTCCTATGTTATCCCACTTTTGCGTCCTACACACTTGTGGCAATTTACCAGAGCCAATTAACCTACGAACCTGTATGTCTTTGGAATGTGGGGCAAAAATGGAGCATGCAGAGAAAACCCAAGTGGTCACAGAGAGGACATACAAACTCCACACAGACAGCATCCTGTTCAGGATCGAACCCGGGACTCGGGCCCTGTGAGACAGCAGCTCTACTACTGCACCACTGTGCCCATCCCATGGCTTTTGAAGTTGGAGATAAAAGAAATCAACAACAGAGTTTACGTTTGAACTAAAAAACAATGTTACTGAACAAAAAAATAAGCTAAAGCATTACTAATTTTAATGTAGCACATTAAATACTGTACATATCTAAGTATAATGATATAAACTTATCTGTGCTACATTATATACACACACACACATATATATATATGTGTGTGTGTTTGTGTGTAATGTAGCACAGATAACGTGTGTGTGTGTATATATATATACTGTACATCTTATAATATAGCATTATCTGTGCTGCATTAAAATTAGTTATGCATTAGCTGATTTTTTTTGTTCAGTGAAATTGTTATTTTTTAATATGTATATATATTTTGATATATATATAATGTGTGTGTGCGTGCATGCGTGCGCGCGCGTGTGTGTGTGTGTGTGTGTGTGTGTGTGTGTGTGTGTGTTTCAATCCAGTGATAAATGACTGTTGCTTTTGGTAAACATTCATCTCCACAATTGTCACATATTTATATGTTCATGACCCTGAAAACTGAACTAGCCACGTGCAGCATATAAAAGCTGCTGATATATTTTCTCAATCCAATTTTACACAGTTTAACTCAGCCGTACATTCATCCGGTAGCAGTCCTGATTTTAAATAATTGACAGCCAGATTCAAAAATAATCACCTGTCTTACTCTTGGCTGAACAAATTGCACAGTTTGTATGTTCGATTGAATGTAAATTGACTCGACACTTATCCAGCTGTTGGAGAACCAAGTGTGAACTGTCCCTGCAGCATTTCTGTTGCTGAAGGTTGGCTTTTAATGGCAGTCAGCTTTTAATGCTATACCTTTCCATGTGGGTTCTTTAGCAGGAATTTGGCTTAAACAAAATGTGTCTATTCATACGCTTCTCCAAAAATCTCTTTATATTATCTGGTTTTATTTTTACAGGAGGGAGTTGTGAGATGGCTAGGAATTTCAAACTTGTTACAAATTTAATTGTACAAAATAGCTTGTATTTCAATTAGTAAACTTGAATTACTAAAAATCGGGCAAATAAAAAGATTTGCTGAAATACATTCACCATCATCTTCTGAAGGACAAATAAGGGTGGTAATGTTTTTAACCTACAAACTTAGAACATAGTACAAGTACAAGACAGTACAAGATGGCCCTTCAAACCATTATATTTGTGTTGAACATAATGCCAAGTTAATCTTAGCATCATGTGGCATTACCTCTGCTGCATGTGATCCATAAATATTGTCCAAGAGGAAGGGTTTAAAGAAAATCCCTCCACAGATGCTTCCCGGTCCGCTGAGTTACTCCAGCACTTTGTGTTTTGCTACAGATCTAAGGGCTTTGGAAGCTAAAATCATTGCTGCCTATAAAAGAGCAACTATATTAGGGAATTTTCAAGAAATAAATTGTCAATGCAAGGCAAAAATATTTTGAGCCCAATTTGCTGGTTAACACTGATAGTTGCAGACAAAACCTCGGTGTGTAACAGCTGGCACAGAACAGGAATAGGCCCTTCAGCCTCAATGTTTTTGTGTTGAACATGATGCAAAGTTAAATTTGGCAAGATGTGTCATCTCCATTGCCTGCTTTTGAGCTACAGCTATCTAAAGATCAAGTCCTGGACTGACTAACAGATTCAGACTACCACATTTATGTGGATTTTAAGGACACTGTTCAGGCATGCTGAGATACCTTTGGCATTACAATTAAGTCAGTCATCAGTTTGAACTGGCAAAGGAGGAAATAGACAGGGTTTAGTTATTTTGCCCATTTAGTTTACTTAAATATTGTTAATTGTTGATAAATGATTTAAACTTATTTGAGTGTTTCATTTTCAATCTTACTAGTTAGTTTTCTCAATCTTTTTAATGTGGGATATTTAATATAATTTAATGTTTATGGAAGTTTCTAAATGTCAGACTTTGTATGTCTTGACAGCTTTGGCAGGCAACTAAGTCTGAGGAACAGGAATGACGTTCACTGAGCATGTTGTTTAATGGTGATTCCTACAAAGTAAGTTAAATACTTCTTGATAGATTATCAGTGATTATGGGTGGCCGTCTGTGGACTACATAATCTGGGACAATGCAACATTTATAATTACAATAATCAATGTATATATTTTTTAAATAAGGTTGTATTATTTGGTGGGAAGAGAGGGATGTCAGGTCGAGGCCTCATTTAGCAGTTAAATATCTCAACTTGTGTCTTTGATTGATTGTTCAAGCTAACATTTGTAATTATCCTTCACTAATTGAAACAAGAATATTGCTGGTTAAATATTCAACAGTGAAACAGAGAGTGGTCATTGGCCTGGAGGGTGGTCATTGGCCTCCAACATGCTGGAGTAACTCAGCGGGTCAGACAGCAAATCTGGTGAAAATGGATAGGTGCCGCTTTGGTTTGAGATCCTTCTTCAGATCCTTCTTCAAGATAGACACAAAATGCTGGAGTAATTCTGCGGGACAGGCGGCATATCTGGAGGAAAGGAATGGGTGACATTTTGGGTCTAAACCTTCTTCAAATTGAGAGTCGGGGAGAGGGAAATTAGAGTTATGAAAGAGTAAGGTGTGAAAACACCTTTAGTTTCCCTCTCCCCTGATTCTCTGGCTGTGGAAGGGTCTCGGCCTGAAACATCACCCATTCCTTCTCTCAGGAGATGCTGTCTGCCCCGCTGAGTTACTCCAACATTTTGTGTCTATCTTCAGTGTAAAGCAGCATCTGCAGTTCCTTCATACACACTTCTGCAGATTCACTGGCCTGCTCTGGCCAAGGAGGAGTAACTTACACCAATTGCCCTGGGGTGCAAGAAAACATTGATGCAGATTGGAAATTCTATTCAATAAATGCTATAATTTGCTACACTCATCTTCCAAAGAGCAACATCTCCTCCACCTGCACATGATGCATATCCCTCCATTCCCCATATATCCAAGTGCCTATTTAAAATTCTCTTAAACACTCCTATCAGATCTGCTTTCACTGCAATTTAGATTATCAAACAATGTAAACTGCATATTATTTTCTCAAAGCAATAGTTTTAGAAATCATCTTTGTACTGTTGTTCTGATATTGACATACCAGCATATTAATGCTTGAACATGGTCCACTAGGTGAATTATTTTTTTAAGAATGATTCCCTATCGCTGACTATCCAAGTATATTTTCTTGCCAGAGACAGCCACACCTCATGAAATAATGGAAAATATTTATAATGTTTCATCAGAGAAGTAACATAGAACACAGAGCACCCTTTTAGCTAGTCTCTCTGCAACCCAAGTGCTGAACATCTTATTAGCTGTATTTTTGCATAAATAACTGTTGAACGTTTGTCATTTAGAGCAATTAAATTTATTACCTCGCAATATCAAGTGTCTGATGGCAGATCAGACACGCCCTTGAATACACAGGAGATGGAGCAGATGGCGGTGGAGGACGTTAGTATGAACCGCTTCTTTCTAACCAACGTTCCATCAAAGATTCATTATTGTGAGACCAGGCATCAAGGGCATGAAGTCATTCCGAAGCACAAAACTACAATACATTTTGAAATGTTAATTAAGTGATAGTTCTGGCGTGCAAAAAGAGTCTATTTGATCAACACAGAAGAAGAAAATATATTAGTGATACATCCAAGATAAACTGCACTTTGAATATTTAGTCTTTCATTTGAAAAGTTGTACAAGCTTTAATTATTCAGCAAACTATCTCGCTATCTAATAACATGTCAAATATTATTCTCTCCTAGCAATAGATATAGAAATCATCTTTGCACTGATGTTCCGATATTGATATAACTATCCATTAATATTTGAGTGTTGTAAGTTTTTTTAATAATTACTTCCTCATACTGACTACCCAAAAAGATTTATGAAAACAGTTTAAAAAGAATAGAGCAGCTCTTACGGGAGCCTACCAGAGAGAAGGCAATTCTGGATTTAGTGTTGTCTAATGGACCAGATTTAACAAGGGAACTCAAGGTAAAGGAACCGTTAGGAGGTAGTGACCATAATATGATTAATTTTAATCTGCATTTTGAGAGGGAGAAGGGAGAAGGGAGAATCAGAAGTTGCAGTTGAATAAAGTGGACTATGAAGGCATGAGAGAGGAGCTGGCCAAAGTCAACTGGAAAAGGATCATAGCAGGAATGACGGTGGAACAGAAATTGCAGGAACTTCTGGGCATAATCCAGAAGATGCAGGATCATTTCATTCCAAAGAGGAAGAAAGAGGAAGAAAGAGGAAGAAAGAGGAAGAAAGATTCTAAGGGGAATAAGAGACAACCATGGCTGAAGTTAGGGATGGAATAAAACTAAAATAAAAGATGTATAACATAGCAAAGAGTAGCGGAAAGCCAGAGGATTGGAGAAACTTTCTAAGGACAACAGAAGGTAACAAAAAGGCAATACGGATTGAAAAGATGAAGTACGAGGGTAAGCTGGCCAAGAATATAAACAAAGATAGTAAAAGCTTCTTTAAGTATGTTAAGAGAAAAAGATTAGTAAAGGCAAATGGCGGTTCCTTATAATGTAGATAAATGTGAGGTTATCCACTTTGGCGTCAAGAACAAGGAGGCAGATTATTATCTCAATTGTGTCAGATTAGGAAAAAGGGAAGTGCAATGAGACCTGGGTGTCCTTGCACACCGGTCACTGAAAGTAAACATGCAGGTAAAGCAGGCAGTGAAGAAAGCTAATGGCATAATGAGACGATTTAAGTATAGGAGTAAAGAGGTCCTTCTGCAGTTGTACAGGACCCTGGTGAGACCACATCTGAAGTATTGTGTGCAGTTTTGGTCTCCTAATTTGACTTCCTTGCTATTGTGGCAGTGCAGCGTAGGTTCACGAGGTTAATCCCCGGGATGGCGGGACTGTCATATGAGGAAAGATTGGAAACACTGAACTGGGAAGTGGGATCCATTCCTTGGACTAGCCAAATAACCAAAGACTGGCACAAAATGCTGGAGTAACTCAATGGGTCAGGCAGCATCTCTGGAGAAAAGGAATAGGTTCTATTCCTTTTTTTCCTGTGATAGAAACATAGAAAATAGGTGCAGGAATAGGTCATTTGGCCCTTCGTGCCAACACCGCCATTCTATATGATCATAGCTGATCATCCAAAATCAGTACCCTATTCTTGCTTTCAACCCATATCCCTTGAATTTGTTAGCCCTAAGAGCTATATCTAACTATCTCTTGAATACATCAAATGAATTGGCCTCCACTGCCATCTGTGGCAGAGAATTCCAGACAATCGCAACTGGGTGAAAAGGTTTTTCCTCGTCTCAGTCCTAAATGGCCTATCCCTTATTCTTAAACTACTGCCTGACCCACTGAGTTACTCCAGCATTTTGCGTCTATCTTCGGTATAAACCAGCATCTGCATTTCCTTCCTGCACACTAGCCAAAGGACCCCTCTCTGTTGCACTGCTGAATAGTTTGAATAGTGGTCAACTATAAAATCATTCGAGTCTTTTGCTGCTCTAATCAAGCTGACATTGCTCAGAAGTGCTGCAACAATTCCAAATCAACTTCTTTGTTTTTATCTTTTATCTATTTGTAAAGTGTCACTGGAATTGAATTGGTTGCATGATTCAGAAATAAATATTACAAATTGAAATAGGCACAGAATGTCTATTCCATTATTATATTGTGAGTGCCCTGGATTGTTTCTAGCACTTCATTCCATTATCAAAGCAGTACTTTATCACAGTTTTCATTGTGTAAGATCACAGAATTATGTGGTCTGTTGTGAGGGGAGGGAAATTACATTCCACTTCTTTTCCATTTCAAGGTTAGCAGCTCTCTCCGTTCAGCGTTGCTAAGTAAGTATACTTGCCATCTGCTTAACCCAAGCCTACAAAATTCCCTGTCAATCTGATACCATGGTATTGAAGCATTTTGAATATTACCTTGGCCCCAAATCAGCTAGAAACACCACATTCTGGCCAGCTGGAGTGTTCCAAATTGGTTGCAGAGAAAACACAACTCGCTCAAAGCTAGTGGAAATAAATAAATAAATCATGTGTACAGTATTTGTCAAATCTCTCAAACACAGCAAAAAAAAAACAAGATGAGAGTTGTAAAAGAAATGCAGCATCCATTTTATATGTAGTAACTACCGAATTATCTCATCCTCTGAAGGTGGAGTATCGGCCAAGAACCGATTAACTTCCTTCTTCTTTGCTTAGGTTTTGGTATTATTCATGTGTATTTCAGGAGGGGATAGGTAGACTTTATTTCCACCTGCTTAAAAAGGACAAATATACTTCCATTTGTAAATGCATATCATACCAACATATAATAGGCACTCAAATTCTAGAGTGCAATGAGCACTTGCTGTTAACTGAGTTAGTGCGTTCCTTCAGAAATTACCATCATTTTAGTATTGATGTATTATTTGTTTTGTTTTGTACAATCAGAAAACCTATCAAAGTTTAAAGTCGTACATGCCAAGAAGAATTTTTAATACTAAATTTACTTTTGCCGTTAAATGTCCTTCCTATGATAGATCGGATGTCTTTTCCCATCTTATACAATCTGTTCATGGTAATTTCACATTTTATTTTTTTTTTTTGCAGCTGAGTTTAGGCATTTATAAGATTAATTTAAAAACAGTGGTTATATTTTATCACGTTATGCCACTGGAAGTGTAACTACACTAAGAAAAAGCACTAAACAAAAATCGCAGCAGTACTTTTGCATGACAATTGCTGTGATAAATGAATCAGTCTATTCTTCAGGTCAACGCAGAAGTACATTTATTTCAATAAATCTTATACTTACAAATGGGAAAAAGTGGTTCATGCTTTCTCCCCAATAGTGCAGCATTGGGATTTCTATACATCATCAGTGGCATGGTGCAACATCTTACAGCATCTTCACCCAAAGTACAGACACTATATTATCAGATTGAGATGACACAGCTCACCTTGTGCCTTATAATCCTTACCCTCAAACTGGGCCCTGTACTGTGGGAGGACAATGAGCTGTCCTGCCGTGACTAAAAGCCACACCAGAAACGGGCTCGATATATTTTACTCTGGTATTTCTTCCATCTACCCTGGTTGTCTTGTTTTACACACGTAGGGCTCTGTACAGTCCCAGGCCTCATTACTCACTGTCACAGGATGAGTTCCCAACATATGACTTATTTTAATTGCCTACAACTGAGGTATGTCTCATCCTGGATCTTCCTCACCTCAGGGTTAGGAGAGAATTTGCAATGTCCTTCCTATCCTTAATCTATCATCCTGCTTGTTTGCCTACAGTCACTTTACGGGTGGCATAGTGGTGCAGCAGTAGAGTTGGTGCCTTACAGTGCCAAGGACCCAGGTTTGATCCGGACAACGGATGCTGTCTGTACGGATTTTGCCCGTACTCCCTGTGACCGCATAGTATTTCTCCGGTTGCTCTAATTCCTCCCATATTCCAGAGAAATGCAAGTTTGTAGGTTAATAGGTCTCTGAGAATTGTAAATTGTCCCTAGTGTGTAGGATAGTGCTAGTGTACGCTAGTCGGCGTGGACTTGGTGGGCTGAAGGGCCTGATACCACGTTGTATCTCTAAAGGGTAAAGTCTAAAGGTTTTTAAGGAGACTTTTATGGACAATCAAATGCAACTAACATCAAGAATACTGCAATGTAATATAAAGGATATTTAAATATAACATTAATATCTGAATTTTGGTATACTGGTTATGGCTTTTGGACTAAGAAGCAATAAGAGATCCCATAAATGAAATGTTTAATAATGTAGATGTCTTTCCAAAAATGAAGAATCATGTCTGAAGAAGAGTCTCGACCCAAAATGTCACCCATTTCTTCTAACTAGAGATGCAGGCTGTCCCGCTGTGTTACTCCAGCATTTTATGTCTATCTTCGGTGTAAACCAGCATCTGCACTTTCTTCCTCCACAAGAATCAGTCAATGTACACAGAAGGTAATAACTATGAAGTGTAAGGGTTAAATTTACAAACCCAGAGTACTGAAATAGATAAATGTACGAGAGAAAAATGAACTAGTAGAGGTCATTGGTATAGAAGATGGCACATTAATCACATTTGGAGCATGAGTGACATTTTAATTTCAGGATGAATTTAAGTTTTGTTTGATTTCATATCAATAGAACTCCAATGGCCCACTGATGGAATTCTGTTCATCCTCATTTACCTGGTGAATTGACTTTGCCTCCATAATCCCCTGGGATTCTGTAAAAGTTCACCTCCCCCCCCCCCCCTTACTTCAGCTCTTGCAGAGGATTCATGTTTCAGTGAGCTCAGCTACCATTCTCATATTGCAATTTTATCCCCATGTGTGGCCACTCTCCACCAGTTAATATTAAACATAATACAGTACAGCACAGGAATGGTAAACCAACAATGTCCACACCAAACATGATGCCAAGTTAAACTAGTCAGTCTGCTGAAGGGTCTCGACCCTAAACATCACCTATTCCTTTTCTCCAGAGATGCTGCCTGACCCACTGAGTTACTCCAGCATTTTGAGTCTAGCTTTGGTGTAAACCAGCATCTGCAGTTCCTTCTTAAACTAATGCCCTCTGCTTGCACGTGATCACATCCCTCCATTTCCTGCGTTTTGATGTGCCTATCCAAAAGCCTCTTAAATGCCACTATCGTAGCTGCCTCTACCACCACCCTTGGCTGTGCATTCCAGGCACCCACCACACTACATGTAAAAAAATATTTGTCCTGCATATCTTCTTTCAACTTTGCCACTCTTGCCTTAAAGCCATTTCCACTGATCCTTAACTTTTCCACCCTGTGAAGAGTATGTCTTTGACATTTCCACCCTGCGATGAGTATGTCTTTGGCATTTCCTACCCTATCTATGCTTCTCATATATTTTACTATGTCTCACCCCAGATGTTCCAGAGAAAACAATCCCAATCTATCCATCTCTTCTTATAGCTAATACCTAATCCAGACTGAACTTTCTTTATCTGCACATTGTCAAGCAAGAATCCCAATAATACCTCTGCAATAATGAGTGTTTTTCTATTCAATATCCTAAACTAAGTGTAGATTCAGCAAAATTAAAATCCTAATAATAAGTAAGTGTAACATATATATTAGCTCAACAATTGATCGATTTTACAAAAACAAAGCGTGATGGAATGGGATGTGGTTAAGTTTATTAATCAGAAAAACACATTAAATGCTAAATAACAACAGAAAGGGAACAAAGTTCAGGTGGAATGTTTTTTTTTGTAAGATAACTATCAAAATGTAGTCTGTGCAAACAAAAACTGTGAAGACAAAATATTACATGTACCCTATAGGCTAAGGATTAGCTCACAGTCCTTGATCTATGGTGACACATGGACAGAGGTGATACGAGATACAGGTTCAAATTAAGATGAATAAATTCACATTAGTTTATTGTCACATACAATAAATATAAATCGGGGTGCAATTAAATTATTTGTTCACATCAAGCTCATAGAATAAATAATATAGTCATGATGAATACAACAATAAATACAATGATGATTGCAAAACAGCAGAATGGCGCAAGATAGCAGTGCAAAATCAGCACTACTATCTTGTGCGATTCTGCTGTTTTAGACAATAGACAATAGGTGAAGGAGTAGACCATTCGGCCCTTCGAGCCAGCACCGTCATTCGATGTGATCATGGCTGATCATCTCCAATCTGTACCCCGTTCCTGCCTTCTCCCCATATCCCCTGACTCCGCTATCTTTAGGAGCCCTATCTAGCTCTCTCTTGAAAGTATCCAGAGAACCGGCCTCCACCGCCCTCTGAGGCAGAGAATTCCACAGACTCACAACTCTGTGTGAAAAGGTGTTTCCTCATCTCCGTTCTAAATGGCTTACCCCTTATTCTTAAACTGTGGCCCCTGGTTCTGGACTCCTCCAACATCGGGAACATGTTTCTTGCCTCTAGCGTGTCCAAACACTTAATAATCTTATATGTTTCAATAAGATCCCCTCTCAGCCTTCTAAATTCCAGAGTATACAAGGCCAGCCACTCCATTCTCTCAGGATATGACAGACCAGCCATCCCGGGAATTGACCTTGTGAACCTACGCTGCACTCCCTCAATAGCAAGAATGTCCTTCCTCAAATTTGGAGACCAAAACTGCACACAATACTGCCCACAAAACTGCACACAATTTTGCAATCATCATTGTATTTATTGTTGTATATATCATGACTATATTGTTTATTCTATGTGCTTGATGTGAACAAATAATTTCATTGGACCCTAATGTACTTTATGTAACAATAAACTAATCTGAATTTCTTCATCTTAATTTGAACCTGTATCTCGTATCACCTGTTTTTTACACCTCTTTAATATTATTTTGCATACTAAAGTACAACAACGGAGTAATCAAATGAGGTAGAGTTAAGAGTAAAGTACATAGCAGCACCTCCTGGACGAATGTGTTAAAGAGGTGTAAAAGAAAGACACAAAATGCTGGAGTAATGGGCCTGTCCCACATAGGCAATTTTTCAGGCGACTGTCAAGTTGCCGGCAGTCGCCTGATAAACCGGCAACTGGAACGGCAACTGTAACAGTAGAACACACACGCATAAATGAATCGCATCCTTCCCCAGCCTGTTATGCAGGCGAGGGATAGGGCAAACGGTGGGGGCGCAGTCTGAGTGAAATTCACACGGTGCAAAGCCAAGGTGATACAGACATACACTGCGATGAACCGGAAGGTTGGCGCTGTAATTATGACGGCTAATGCACAGTGTACGACAAGTCCTTTAAAAGAGGGGGGGGAGAGGGAGGAGAAGGAGTGGAGGCAACTTTTAAGAAGCCAGAGATACACGGCTGAGAATCTCGGCGGACATTTAACATTACCGGGCGGTTATCTTTGATTCTGAAAACTGCTGCTTACTTATTTTCCCCAATGAGCCAATGAAATTCACCGGTCAGCACCGGCTACAACCTACGAGAACCTTCGAGAACCTTCGACCTCCTGGCAACCCACAAGAACCTCCTGACGACCCACCTACAGCACAAGAATTCTCGCTACTCTTCATGGCAGCTTCATTCTAGTCGCTGCTAATTTTTCAACATGTTGAAAAATTTGCGGTGACAATAATGAGGCCGCGACTAGTTCCCAGAATGCTGGAACTCCTCACGACCATGAAGGCGACTCCCCATCAACCACCCACGAACATGTGGCAACCATGTGGCGTCTGCGTAGTCTCCTGCAGTTGCCGAAGTGAGACAGGCCCATAACTCATTGGGTCTGGCAGTATCCCTGAAGAACATGGATCGAACATGCAAAACATGTTAAAAAGGTGATTAGTTCAATAGTCAGATAGCAGTAAAATAGTTGCTCTTAAGAAAGTAAATGGCCAGGATGATAGCCTACTTGATACTTCCAGCCTTACTGATGCAATACACTGTGAAAACAGAATGGATGAAAGGAAATGATGTGCCTTTGATGGATTGGCTGTGTCCAATGGTACTTTAATGTCACATGTAGCCAGGTAAAGTGAAAATGTTTGCATACAATTCTGTAAAAAAAAATTACTGTACATAGGCACCATCATACTCGAGTACAGGAGTGTAAGAATAGTAGATTACACTGAAGCAATATACATCGCCACATTTCTGGTGCTATAATAATGTATTTTGTTTTCCTTTCTTTTAAATATTTTTATTTAATAGAGGTAAATACATCAGTGTACATCACATATTTTGTAACAATCATTGTACCCCATAATTTTATGGCTTTTAAGAAAAAATAATAGAAACAAAAGAGTAAAGTAGGTGAAAAGAGTTGTGAAAGTGAAAGAGCGTGCCAAAGGGGGGAAAAAAAACCCCTTAGTCAAAGAATTAGAGAAAGGGGATTAAGAGATAGACCCTAGAAACGAAAAAGAAAATAGAGAGAGAAAAAAAAGCCAGTTACTATATTATACATATCACGCAAAAGGAATCTACCAACTCGATAGTTTTTCATCCCCCCTACCAAGACCTGAGGTATTCTTGCACCCTATCTTTGTAGCAATTCTATGAATGCAGACCACGTCTGATAGAAACGATCTGATTTTCCTGCCAGGCGGAGTCTCATATCTTCCAGATGTAGTGTTTCAAACATAGTTGAAATCCACATATTTAATGTTGGTATAGGAGCATTTTTCCAGGATTTTAAGATTAGCTTTTTTCCTATTATTAAGACGTAATCAAATAGATTCTTTTGATACACATTTAAATCCGAACTACCTTCTGTCATTCCAAAAATAACCCATTCTGGCTTTGGTGTCATTTTTATTTTAAACAATTTTGTGAAAATTTCAAAGATTTCAATCCAAAACCTTTGAATTTTTGTACAAAAGATGAATCTGTGCGCTATAATAGCTTTTGAAACTGGCATTTATCACAAATTGGTGGGATGTTGGGGAAGAATTTATTTAATTTAGTTTTTGAGCAGTATAATCTGTATAAAAAAATTTATTGTATTAAAGTGCGTCTTACGTTTATTGAACATTTATGCACATTTAATAAGTACTCTTTCCACCTTTCATTGGAAATTTTTTTTTGCTTAATTCGTTTTCCCACTCACCTCTGATACCTTCCGTTGTTGGTATTACTGCATTTAGTATAATATTATATATATATGAAATTAAATTTGCTGATTCCACCTTTGTATTCATTGCTTCATCTAGTAAGTCTGATGGCATTTTGTAAAATTCTTATGCGTGTTTTTTCAGATAATCACATATTTGGAAATATTTAAAATACTGATTGTTACCCAGATTGTATTTTAGTTATAATTGTTTAAATGGTAGTAGTTTTCACGTTTCATACAAATCTTCCAAAGTTTTAATTCCTACTCTTTCCCATTGTATAAATGCTTTATCTATAATTGAGGGTTTAAACAGAGGGTTTTTAGCAATAGGAGATAAGAGAGATAAGTTTCTTAATTTTAAGTTGTATTTTATTTGTTTCCAAATTCTGATTGTACTATGTATAATTGTATTTTTGTTGTATCTATAATAATGTCTAAAAGGAAGAACTCTGCTAAGTTAGAAAAAAATTACACCAGAACATTTGCGTATTGTTCATCAGTGAAAGCTGTGAAGCTGAAATAAGAACAGATAGTGGTGGAAATGTTCGGTGGGTCTGGCAACATTTGTGGCAAAGGAAACACTGCTGGCCAATAACATCACAAATTGAAAATGCAGAGTCATTGACCTACAACATAAACTATTGCACCTTCTTTAAATGTGGCCTGACCTGTCAAGCATTTCTGCCGCTTTGTTTTAAGTGAGATTTTCAGCTTTTGCTGTTTTTGATTTTCAATCGCACTTAATATGTTGTATTTTGATCAGGGCAAGAAAGACTGATTTTTTGCCGCAGAAACTCTCTACACAGGTCAGAAGCAGAGGGCTTGTCAAACTAGGCTGTAATGCATCCTTACTTTCTTTATTTCTTTCTTTCTTCTCTAACCAAAGGCAAGATCGCAAAGAACTGGAGGGGGGGCAATGTTGTTTCTTTGTTTAGGAAAGGAAGTAGAGAAAATCCAATGAACTATACTGCAGGCCAGTGAGCCTCACGTCAGTGGTAGGGGAAATATTGGAGAGAATTCTTCAAGATAGTATATATTCCCATTTGGAAGAGAAAGTACTATTTAGGGATGGCCAGCACGGCTTTGTATGCGGCAGGTCATGTCTCACTAACTTAATTGAGTATTTTGAGGAGATTGCAAAGGAGAGTGATGAAGGTAGGTCAGTGGATGTTGCACATAGATTTCAGTAAGGCTTTTGGTAGTAGGGTGATCCAGCGTATTAACATGTAAGGGATTCACGATAACTTGGTCATATGGATTCAGAACTGGCTTATTCATAGATAGCATAGACAGTCATAACCTTTTTTTCCAAGGGTGGAAATGTCCAATACTAGAGGGCTAAGATGAAAGGGGAAAAGTTTAATGGAGATGTGCAACGACAAATATATCACACAGTGGTGGGGGCCTGGAACGCATTGTCAGGGTTGTGAAGGCAAATACGACAGTGATATTCAAGAGGCTTTTAGATAGATAAATAGAAGCACAAGAAATAGGGAGATATGAATTATGTACAGGCAGATTAGATCAATTTAACTAGGCATCATATTCAACACAAATATTGTGTGCCGTTGTTTCTGTGCCGTACTGTTCTATATTATATGTTCTGTCAGAATACATTTTACAGTGCATGTCTGGAGATTTGAGAGAACCCTTGTAAACATGCCAGATCTTATCGGATGCCTAAGACAATAAATTGACTAAAGCACTTTCTTGATCACTGCATCAGTATGAAGGTACCAAGTTAGGTTGATGGTGGTGTGGAAGCTTATGAACTTCAAGCTGTTGACCATCTCTAGAGCAGGTCCATTGATGATGATAAGATGTTTTTTTCCCCTCACTTCCTTAGGTCAACAAACACATTATTTTGATTTGCACAGCTGACTCAAAGTGCCTTTGTTGTAATTGTGACATCAACCAATTTCATGATTAAACCATTGAGAACTAAGGTATATTCATTCAGGCTGGATGAAGTGATCTTGAACATATTCCAAACCACTAACTGAAGGCAGTTCTGAAGTTGGCACATGGCCTCCATAGAAAAATCCCAGCATCTACAGTTTCTTGTATCTCCATTCAACTACTGTTTTTGTTGGAATACTTTGTTCTCTCTGTTCCCAAAGTTCTATGTTTAGTTTAATCTAGTATAGCTTAATTTAGTTTACTTTAGAGATACAATGTGGAAACAGGCCCTTCGGACCTACAAAGTCTGCATCGACCAATACTCTAGTTCTATCCTACAAGCTAGGGACAATTTACAAAAAGTCAATTAACCTACAAACCATGTTTTTGGATTTTGGGAGGAAACCGAAACCGGAAAACCTGGGGAAAACCCACGTGATCACAAGGAGAATGCACAAACTCCATATTGATTGCACCTGTAGTCAGGATTAAACCCAGGTCTCTGGTGCTGTAAGTCAGCAACTCTACCATTGTGCCACTATGCTGCCTCACAGCGTTGTCCTTAAGTCTGAATGAATCTTTCTTCCACTTGCTTATTTTATTCCTCACTTTCCAAACAGAAGGTGCACTATCATTGTCCATATGACTTCCATTTGAAAGTCATCAGTATGATGACTTGATCTCAATGTCTCCCATGATCAAAAGTGTGGTTGAAAGTTTCAGTTCATGAAAGACCCAGATGGCTTTTTTGCTTCACACCTCACAGTATTCTGTGCATTAGTTAACATTACCTTTTTCACAGATCTTTCAGACCCATTCCCAACCCATTTTTCTTGCAGACGTCCATTCCTGTGGAAGATTTTGTCTCTTCCACCGTAATGAACATATAGGTTTTGTCTTACCTATATGTCAGTGGTATCTTCCCAAATGTGTAAAGAAAGTGTTAAATATGACAGCTAATCCTCCAAACTCACATGCCAAATTCCATTTCCGATCTCTTATAGAAAAAACCTTACCATTATGCAGTCAAGTAAATACTACCTCTATCACTAGTGAATAATTCTTAGTTATTTTTCCCATTGATATAATCTAGATGGTTGTTTCTGTCACCAGAACTGAAGCATTCTATCAGATCTTGATATGTTTCCTTCAGCTTAAAGTCACTGACACGCTAATACATAAATATTCCTATCATCTTCTCCACAGTTTACAGTCCAATTTGCACTTGTAACTATCACCATGCAAACCTAACCACTAACACGAAGATAATCTCTACTAAAGCGAAAATCGCAGATTGGTTCAGTTTTCGCAAATTTAGTTGCTTTCTTGTGCAAGTGAAATATTATATTGGCTTCCTTCATAAACCTCAAGATGGCTGGCTGGTCGGCACAGACTCAGTGGGTCGTTTCCAAGCAGTCCCGATCAAATTTAAATGCATTCTCTGCCCGTGGCTGTCCAGCTTGGCACTTGGCAAGATCTGGCTTTTACACTGATGGCAGATGTCCTAGTAACAGTAATTTTTACAGCTTCTTCTCAGCATATCATTGTCATGTATATAGGGTGGGATGGTTCACAATACTCCTCCTCTCTCCTCTTTTATTTAACCTTGAGAAAATAGCTGATAATAGTTGCAGAGCGATGCTGAGGTCGAGAGGAAATCTGATTGTTGTAAAAAATGAACAATATATCAAAGTTAGAAATAAAGTAAAAAGTGCAAAAGTAAGTTTAAGCAGGCAGTGTTTGAAATATTTGCTGGTACATTTCCTCACAAAAGTATCAATTAATGTCAATGTAATTAGATTATACAACAGCTGCACAAAATATATTCAAAAGCTGCAATTTTTATACACACATTTGGCTTTGTTAAAATTTTGCTCTTGTCAAGTTAAATAATGTAACTCTGAAATGCAGAATTTTTCCAATTTCTGCATTCATGGCAAAATCACACACAGCAGAATCATATAGGGAACACCACCACATATTCCACAGGATTATCCCAACTGCAGCTGCATGCTATTTTATTGACTCCAACTATTATATATAGTAGCATTATTAAAATAACCATCACTCCATCACAGGTCCAGCATGGGTACTGACCTCCCCATCATTGAAGGGATCTGTAGCAGGCGCTGCCTCAAAAAGGCAGCCAGCATCATCAAGAATCCACACAACACTGGCCGCGTGCTCATTTCACTCCTGCCATCAGGAAGAAGGCACAAGAGTCTGAAAACCATGACCTCCAGGTTCAGGAACAGTGTCTTCCCAATGCTCATTAGGCTATTTTATATCGAAGTCACGTGAGTGACTACATGAAGAGCCCGCCAGCCCGCATGCGCGTCAATACGTCGACGCATGGCGCGGGAATTGGAGCAGTTTGAAACTGCTCCAACAAGTAGGACAATTTTGTTTCAGGAACGGGCTGCTGCTCTGAAAATAGGTGCAGCGGGCTCCGAGAAGCTGACTGGAGCCATTGGAGCTCCGAACGGGAGCAGGGTCGGACTTGGTAAAGTCGCTAGTGAGGCTCCAGATTGGAGTAGATGGCCGGACTTGGTGAGGCCGCCAGTGAGGCTCCAGATGAGAGCAGGAGCTGGACCTGATGAAGTCGCCGGTGAGGCTCCGGATGGGAGCAGGCAGCCGGCCGGTCTTTGTAAAACTGTCGGATGTGGCCCATAGAGCTGCCGCCTTGAGGCTCCGAACGAAAGCAGACAGCCTGAATTAGGAAAACAAATGGGGTGGGAGCATGCGGCTGACCACGGAGAACTTGACGGGCGCAAACCGTTCAGACACCTCCGTGGAGGCTCCAGAAGGTAGCAGACAGCAGTACGCGGAGAAGCTGAAGGGCGCGACCCGTACAGCTTCCTCCGTTGAAGCTCCAGAAAGGAGCAGTCTGGAGTCACTAGCTGGCCCCTCATTAGCAGCCTGTTGATCCAGGCCTACAGTACTGGCAGGCATGACCTGTCCAGTGAGCCCTGCTGAGGCTCCGAAGGAGCAGCTGGCTAAATGAGCAGCCTGTCGATCCAGGCTGGGAGAAACTGGCAGCGCGATCTGCCAAAAAATGCAGAAGGCTGTCAAATTAAGTTCAGAGTACTAAGGCTCCGAAGGAACAGAAGCGGCCGAAGGTGCAGCCGGGCTAACCAAGCTGGGAGTAAAACTGGTAGCGTGCCCTGCACAGTAAGATCCAGCAAGGCTCCAAAGAGGCTGTCAGCCGAAGGATCAGTCTGTCCTATTGGGCTCAGAAATACTGACAGGCATGTCTTGCACAGCAATGTCGCTTTTGAGCTCCAGAAGGGAGCTGTTTGGCAAGCATGGGGTTCAATATGTGGTCAGACTTGGTCTGCAATGGAACTTCGCTGAAGCTCCAACAAGGAGTGCGACCAGGGGTCAGAGACGCTGGCAGGTACGGAATTTTGTTTCGGGAACGGACTGCTGCTCTGAAAATAGGTGCAGCAAGCCCAGAGAAGCTGGCACAGCCAGCCTTTGCAAGGGCAGTAGATGGTTCAGCTTTCGGTAGTGCAGAAGATGCATCAACACTTCTATGTAATACGCAGTTGTAGCTAAATTGCCTTCGCAAAATGCTATAACACCTGAGGTAATTCCTAAAAAATTTGCTCATTTATGCAGGGCCAGTAACATGCAACCTGCAAAGTATCTCTTCGGAGAGGGTTTAAGACTTGCAGGAAGAATTTTATGTGGCTGCGGGGGTGGTAGAACCATCCTATGCGGGTAAGGCTTCAGTATTCCGGCGGGCATACCACCTATATATATAACTAACAGCAGGAATCGTTACTCTGAGGCTGGTTGGAACACCAGGCCTACTCAACTCAGACCTAGCCAGAGGCCTTTTTTAGGTTTAGGGCCATCGCGCTCACCTTGGTGAAGAGAATGTGTTGCGCACACTGGCGACTGAGATAGGTCGTTCCAGGCAGAGGACTGCTGCAGCAACTCCTGGTTCACAGTTGCATTATGATATTTTCCAATCTGAGGGTGACTCTGCCTGTGAGGAGTTGACAGGGAACTCTTATTCCCACACCAAGTGGATACTATGTTTCAATTCTAGTCGCATAAGGATCTGGTGTATGTTCTGATTCTGTCAGGCACTGGAGGTTTGTAGGTTAATGCCATCAGTTGAGGCAACATCAAAGTCGAAAGGCTTTAACCCCAGAAAGTTTTGAGAATTCTCAGGGGAAGACAAAATGTAGCATGCCAAATCAGGTTAGGATTTGGCTAGTCTGATCATGTATTTGGTTAACCAGTTTAAGATGGAAAATGGTCATTCAGCAATTTAGCTGATTCAGAGGATTTAGGGCCTTAATCGATCTTGAAGATGCATACTTTTCCATATCTATACACGAGAGGCACAGATATATCTGGTGTGTGCGATGCCAAAGCCAGTGGTGAAAATTTTAGGCTCTACCTAGGGGTTCTGGCCTAGCCTATTTACAAAGATTCTAAAGTTAATGCTGCCCTACTCAGATCAAAAGGGCATTGTGTCAAGGAGTTTATAGATGACATGCTTTTGTAGCTGATAAGACTCAGGGGTTTTATCAGTAGATGCCTCTTACGATATTAAAGATGAGGCGACATGAATGTACCAATTTGGCCTACTCATTCAGGGCGTCCATTGTAAAAGGCGGCTGAAAGCAGCTCCTCCTTACTCGAAGTCACGAGTGGTGGCTAGTTCAGCCTATTTCTCGTGCAGCTAGCTCTGCACGGTTGTATGGAAAGTTCATGAAGAGACACATGTAAGCTACTTTTTAAACATAAGTAACAGAGGTTTATGGTTCTTTCAGTTTGGGCTTAGAGAAGCAATTATGTTATCGCACAATTGACACTGCTCGTGCTGCTTTGTCATTCTCTCTAGTACTATAAGTGGGACAATAAATGATTGGTTATTCACCCACTGTTAACTAACGTTATGCAAGGTGTCTTTTATATGAACACTTTTATATTAATATTTGCTCCAAGGCAAATTCCTTGTATGTGAATACTTTGCCAATACACTTACTCACTTACTCTAAAGCCTAAACTCATAATAGTGTGGAATATGTATCAGTAAAAATTAGTATGCAAATATTCATCTACTGTGTTCCTAAAGTGGAGCAGTATCTTTTAAGTTAATTATGCTGTTAACAACTGATTTCAGCACAAAGAACACAGACTTTACTCAATCTCCGACTGCATCTCTGTGTCATATATGACATGGGGGTAGGTTGTTATGGGAATGATCTCATAAAGCTAAACATGCAAGGCTGGGTACAATTTGGAGTTGGCAGCATACCTACTAGATCAGAGATTGGGGGTGTTTATTATGTACACAGGTACACTGAGCTTATTAGTACCTATGAGATGAAGGATAGTTTTATACATTGTTATTCAATAGTTTCAATATATTAAGGATATATTTTATACATTGTTATTCAATAATAATAATGCTGATGACTTTAGTATCAATATAAGAGTGCGAACATTGCAAATGTTACGTTATAATTGCATGTGGATACAGATTGCATTATCATATATGTTTATGAATCTACCAAACAAAGCACACCAAGAGGAGCTGAAACCAAGGTAAACCTATAAGCATATCCTGTCGGCTTTAAGTTGTGTGTGTGTGTGTGTGTGAACATTGATGAAATATGTTGCAGTAGGTAAGAGTCTCTGTGGTAATGAGACTGCTTATTACACACAAAAACCACATTAGGTTCAGTAAAAACTGATGGTTCTAGAGGAATGTATTCTAGATGGTTAGAAATTGGATACACTCAGTGGAACTAGACACTGAAAGGTGGAAAATCACTCTGTTAATGAGGTAGATACATTCACGGGATGAGCCACTCGAGCAAAGATGCAAGGCCGCAGGAGGGTGTAAATTAATGTTAAAGTAAAAAGGAACCAGTCATGGTGTCAGGTTTGGACACACAGTGTTGGGTTCTCTATAATTGTTGCTTTGTCATGCCATCAAAATATATATATCAATTGGTATTTTGTGATAAACTTGCCTTTCAATGGAAAGGGCATTACTTTTATTCTTTATAATGTGAAATAATTTATCACATAACTTGAGGCAATGTTTGGGGAAAAATGTGTTATTCGCTCGTTACTGTGTTAAATGAGCCGGACTGTCGTATGGAATAAATTCTACGACATGAAAAACACAGAAAGCTTCAAACTCTTCACGTGGTCACTCACGTGACTCCGAAGTAAAATAGTAAGATTAAACGAGAACTTACCAGTTTGAAGTTTGATCTTTATTTTATGAGGAGTAACGATGAGGGATTACGTGCCCTCCACTCCACACCCTCATAAAATAAATGATCATCTGGTAGTTCTAAATCTATGATGAGCCTTACTATCTTACTCCGGCTATTATGTTCTGTGTTTTTCATGCCGCTGCTTTGAAGTATGCCGTTCCAGCGCCAGGCGGGCCTTCTTCACGTAATCCCTCATCGTTACTCCTCATAAAATAAAGATCAAACTTCGAACTGGTAAGTTCTCGTTTAATCTTACTATTTTGTTTACTTAGGTTGCAGATTTCTGACATTGACTGTCTCAATTGCCCTATGAATCATAAAGCACAATTGGAAAGTGATCACTAATAATAAAGTGCAGTAATGCACCCACTTTCCTGGTGTATGTCATCATCTTTTTTATGTTAAGCTTATTGTTCATGGAACAATTTTTGCTCTTGCCCAAAAGACAGAAATAGCCTACTTGTATGGACAGAGTACCAACTATAGAGCCATAGAGACACAAGGAACTGCAGATGCTGGTTTGCAAAAAAAAGACACAAAATGTTGTATTAACGTAGTGGGTCAGGCAGTATCTCTGGATAACATGAATGGGTGACATTTCAGATCAGGACCCTTCTTCAGTTTGGCTGTCCAATGGACCCTTTGATCCATTTTAAATGTGTATCAATGCCTGTCCTATTTGCCTGCAAAGTGTCACATCTCTCTGTTCGTTTTCTACCCAAGTACCTGCCAAAATACTTTTTAAACATTGTAATTGTTTATGCCTCTGCACTGCCTCTGGCAGCTTGTCCCAAATATTCACCACTCACCATTTGAAAGCATGCCCTAGAGTTCTCCCATGTGTTGCCATCAGATTCATACTAAGCCCTCATGATTTGACCTCTTGACCAGTAGTTTTATGCTGCTCTCACTACTAATTGTTATTTTACAACAGATGAAATGAGGCTACAAAATAAGATTTTTGGAAATGATCTATCTCGACAAATTAAACGATACAATTCTACCTGCAATATGCAAGGTTTTCACAATTTTCAGACCATTCACATGCAAATTTCCAAGAGGAACAAGTGCCACATGCAATATTACCTTGATATGTTTTATAGAACAACTGTGTATTGTATTTGGAAGGAGTTATAAAGTGATCATGAATGCTTTTATTAAAAATAGCTTAAATCTGTTCTTAATAATATGATAATGTGGCAGAACAAATATATTTCTGTTTGCCACTTATCAAATGATTTCATCATGTCTTGCAACATATCAGATACTTCACATATTAGGCATCATAAGACATCAATTTATTTCTAAGTAGAATTATTTATTGAATCAAGTAGCATTGGCATTATTTTGAAAACTTACTGGAAA
This sequence comes from Okamejei kenojei, assembly GCA_035221665.1. Lineage (NCBI taxonomy): Eukaryota > Metazoa > Chordata > Chondrichthyes > Rajiformes > Rajidae > Okamejei > Okamejei kenojei. The sequence continues at coordinate 21,794,169 of CM069141.1, read as the reverse complement.
TCTACAGGCCAAATATAGAGAGATTAATCAAAGCACATAGGTTCTTTTGATTTTTTCTTTGATTTTGAAAAGTATTAATGTCTCGCAAGGCAATGGTGGACATGAATATATGTCTTCAGAAAACACTATAATTGTTAGTCTCCGCATGTAAAACTCCTTGAGTAAGTGGACACTTCTGCATAGGTTGAAGCTAGCTTAACAAAAGCACCATTAGCTCAATGACAAAGACAATAATGTATTAAGACATAAGATAGAAAGAAAATACCTGGAAATGTAAAACAAATGGCCTTGACTATTAACCTTTTAGTCTGTAAATGTCAAATTGAATCTAATGATATTTTATAATTTCAATGGAACTTAAATTAAAATATTTTCCTGGGACATATGACACAGCTCAAAGCAATAATGTGCACATAACAATAGGATCAGGCAATACTAATTACACTCATAAGAACAATCTGTAGAGCCCATGGTACAGAAGTAATATTCCTTTGGATAATTGTTATCATCAAGTTTATTCTCCATAACACAACCACCTAGTCTTTCCAAAACTAATAATACCAAATATACATTCCAAATAATAATTAAAATGATCATTTTATATCCCTAATGTCTTGGTTAAATATATAGACTGTTTACTTTACAAAATAATTTTAATCCTAATTACTTTATCCTGTTCTGAAAAAAGAAGTTTGTAGAAGAAATGTATTGATTTGGCCTCTCATCATGTGGTGTAATGGTACTGCATGGACCACAGCAGACTCCGATGTTAATGGCCATTTTGTAACTTATTCTCCTTTTTTTTTTTTTTTTTTTTTTAATTTTTTTATTGTAGAAACAATATATACCGAGTACACTCTTATACGACATTGAGAGTTGTGTAATATACAAAATTATATCATATTGATTATCGATTAATACTATTTATGTTAATTGTAATATTATCCATTATACATTTCGTGGTTATTTATTTTATATAATTGGGAGTATATGTAGTATATTCCTAAAATAAGCAATACACTCAGATTTCTCATATCATAGATATTCTTCTAATTACCAAATAGAAATCCCCGCTAATATAACTACGTAATACCCAATCTTAAACAAAGTTTTATGATATTCATAATGTTATCAAAATATTAATAATGTTTGTATTATTGTTAACTTTATATTTCATAATTATTGTATAATTGAAAATACATAGTTTTATATAATTACAAGTTTAAGACATCTATAATCTTTTCATACAAACAGAAATAAGTGTGTACATATTAAAAATTTATATAATATGTTTCTATATTTTTTTCCTTAATTAAAGATAGGAAGATAGAGAAAGAGAATAGAAAATAGAAAAGAAAATGTGAAAAGTTTGATGGAGATTGAAGTATTACTAAATAATCCATTCTTGGAGATACATTCATGATTTATTATATGTATTTCTTCATCCATTCAGATATTCAGGCCTCAGTCAAGTCCCTGCGCTGAACCATTGTGACCCTGTAGATATTTAATATAGGGAGACCATATCCCCTTGAAGAGATCTAACCTGTCCATAAGGACAAGTCTCAATCTCTCCAAGTGAAGTGTCTCCGTCATTTCTGTATTCCACATTTTAATTGTTGGGGATACAGGGCCTTTCCAAAATTTTAATATTAATTTTTTCCCAATTATTAAAGAATAGTCGATAAAAGTTCTTTGATTCCTTGTAATTATTTGTTCCGTTTCCGGTATTCCAAGTATGATTAACTTTGGGTCATGAATCATAGTAATATTAATAACTTTCGAGACTATCTTAAATATTTCATTCCAATATTCTAGAATCTTCGTACAATTAGTAAATGAATGTGACAAAGTTGCTTCTAAGATTTGACATTTATCACATATAGGTGATAGTTTTGGAAATATATTATGTAATTTAGATTTAGAATAATGTAATCTATGTAAAATTTTAAACTGTATAAGAGCATGTTTAGCATTTAAAGAACAGTAATGTATATGTTGTAAGCTTTCTTCCCATATTTCTGGACTTATTATTTGACTTAATTCATTTTCCCAGCGCTGTCTATGTATTTCCGATGATGGAATATCACTTTCCAACAAAATATTGTAAATGTATGATATCATTTTTTCTGTATTTGGATGTTTATTCAAGCATTCATCTAAAATTTCACTCTTTCTATTTCTGAGTTCTTGTGTATTTGCAGAGATATAGTTTCTGATTTGTAAATATCTGAAATATTCATTATTATGAAGCCCGTAGGTTTGTTGTAATTCTTGAAATGAAAGAAAAGAATTTTCCTTATAAAGATCCCCTATATTTAAAATTCCTTTATTTTTCCATTGTATAAAAGCCTTATCCATCATTGACGGTTTAAACGTAAAATTGTTGGCAATTGTAAGACCTAGTGGTATAAATTTTAGTTTTAGTGTTTTCTTTATTTGTTTCCAAATACGTATTCCACTTTCTATTATCAAATTTTCACTATAAATTTTCTTAGGTACATTAATATTAGCAAATATTATAGAGCTAATTTCAAATGGAAAACAGTCTTCTCTTTCCATTTTTAAACCAATTTGGTTTATTATCTGTTTCTCCTAACCAAAAATTCATATTTTTAATATTAACTGCCCAATAATAAAACATAAAATTTGGTAAAGCTAAACCCCCGTTTATTTTAGCTTTACATACATGTTTTTTTATTTATTCTATGATTCTTATAATCCCAGATAAAGTTAGTGACTATTGAGTCTACTTTTTTAAAAAAAATTTTAGAGAGATATATCGGGATTGATTGAAATAAATATAATAATTGTGGGAGGAAAATCATTTTTATTGCGTTTATTTTACCTAACATTGAGATAGGTAAGCTTTTCCAGTATAAGATATTTTTATTTAATTTATTCAATAATAACGGGAAATTAGACTTAAATAAAGAGTCAAATCTTTTTGTAACAAAAATACCAAGATATTTAATATTTTCATTTGTTATCTTAAAAGGAAATTGTTGTAATATCTGTAAATTATTCATGGTTATTGGCATAAGTTCACTTTTATTCCAATTGATACTGTATCCTGAAATTAAACCAAATTCCGTTATTAGTTTTAACAAATTACGGATACTTATTTCCGGTTTAGTAATATAAAGTAATATATCGTCCGCATATAACGAGATTTTATTCTTAGTATCTTTAGTATCATATCCATATATTTCTGGGTGCAATCTTACCCTTTGAGCAAGAGGTTCGATTGCTAACGCAAACAGTAATGGTGATAAAGGACAGCCTTGTCTACAACCTCGAGATAAACTAAACTTAGTTGATAACATATGGTTTGTTATTATTCTAGCTGTTGGGTTTGCATATAATAATTTAAATCCAAGTAGTAAACTTATCACCAAGCTTAAAGGCTTCCATCACCGAAAATAGATAAGGCCATTCCACCTGGTCAAAAGCTTTTTCTGCATCCAACGAGATGACTACTAAGTCTTTTTTATCACTTCTTTTCGAATATATGATATTAAATAACCGTCTTAGATTATATGAAGAATATCTTTTAGATATAAATCCTGTTTGATCAGGATGAATTAATTCGTTAACAATTTTGCTTAATCTTTGTGCAAGAATCTTTGTTAAAATTTTTTGATCCGTATTTAATAAAGCAATTGCTCTATATGATCCTGGATCATCCAAATCTTTATTTATTTTGGGTATAAGTGTTATAATAGATTTGTTCAGTGTATCTGGTAATTTCTCTTGTGTATATATCTGTTCATATAATGATTTTAAATATGGGACCATTTGGTCATGAAAGATTTTATAAAATTCCGAGCCTATACCATCTGGTCCTGGAGTTTTACCATTTTTTAAAGATTTAATAGATTCTTGGATTTCTTTTATTGAAATATCGGCATTTAATAGTTCTCTATTTTGTAAATCTAATTCTTTTAAGTTACATACATTTAAAAAGGCATCTATTTCTGTTTTATTTACTGTTGTGTTACCAGTATACAAATTTTTATAATATTGCATAAATCTTTCATTAATATCCTTGGGTTGTATTAATAATTCACCGTTTTGTGATTTAATCCTATGTATAATTTTTTCAGCTTCAATTTTCCTTAATTGTCGAGCCAATAGTTTTTGTGGTTTGTCTCCAAATTCAAACAACAATTGTTTAGTATGTTGGTAGTATTTTAAAACTTGATCAGTATATATTTTATTTAATTTATACTTCAATGCTACAATTTTATTATGTATTATTATATCTGATTTTGTTGCATTCTGTATATCTAATTGTTTAATCTCCCTTTCTAAGTCCTGTTGTTCCTTCCGAATCTTCTTATTATGGAATGCTTGTGAAGAAATCATAATTCCTCGAAGATATGCTTTAAATGTTTCCCATAATAAAGAGCGAGATATTTCTGGTTGATCATTTATTTCAAAAAACATCTTAATCTGAGTTATAATGTATTCCTGAGTGGTTTTATTTTTTAAAATTTGTGGATTAAGTTTCCATTGTCCTAGATTTTCTGTTTTACCATTTATTTTAATTTTAAATGTTAATGGTGCATGATCTGAAATTATAATATTATGATATTTGGATTCGTAAGTAAGTGAAATAAGCTTTGCATCTACCAGGAAGTAATCTATTCTTGAATAAGTTTTATGTACTGGCGAGTAGAAGGAATATTCTCGACCAGTAGGATTTTCTGTTCTCCAGACATCTTTAATGTTAGTCGTTTGGATGTATGCGTTTAATAAATCACTAGTATGCGATTTAATTTTCCTTTGTTTTGAAGATCTATCTAAATAAGGGTCTAATGTACAATTAAAATCTCCTCCAATTATCAAATTGTAATGTGTTAATTCTGGAATATTATTAAGTACTTTCTTAAAGAATAAAGGACTATCAAAATTTGGTCCATAGATGTTAACAAAAATCTTTTTTTCCCTGTTTATTTCTCCTATTACAATAATGTATCTGCCATCTTTATCAGATATAGTAGATATATGCTTAAATAAAGTACCTTTACGAAATAATATTGCTACGCCTCTTGATTTATGCGTAAAGGAAGAGTGATATATTTTATCTATCCATTTAGCTTTCAGCCTATTTTCAGCGTCTTTCTTTAGGTGAGTTTCTTGAATATAAATTACATCAGCTTTCATTGCCTTTAAGTGTGTCAATATTTTTCCTCTTTTTATTGGTTCATTGATACCTTTAACATTCCAACTGCAAAAGGTTAATCCCTCGTTCCCCATATTTCTTTTTAAATCCTGCATTTTAGGTTTGTGGGAATCTAGAATAGGGTCCAAGGGTCCGCGCAGTAGACCTAACCTTACACCTGAACACCGAATAGATGAATTTTAGATCTCTTTTATGTACTTCACGAATATACCTCCATTGTTCCAGTGTATAGCTCCATTCAAACTGAAAGATATAGTAAACATAAAAGAATAATGAAAAGTAAGTAAAAAGCTTAGTAGAGTGCATAAAGAGTAGAAAAACTACAAATAAAATATTTGTAGTTTGTGAAAGCCAAACTATATTGGCTATTAATCTAAAGGCTTCCGGCATTGATGTTATTAATTTAGCCAGCTCCTTTTAACGGGAATATAATATTAAAGAAATGAAAGGAGTGATATTAATCATCATAAAAGTATATATATCTAAAATTAGTTTAAAAAAATCTAATTATAAAGCCACAGATAAAGAGTTTTTTTAAAATACAAAAAATAGAAATCATTATTAAAAAAGGAAAAAAAACATTAAGGGGAGGGTATCTCCAAATGTAACAAGACATAAAATATTAATTATTAGTAGTAGTATTAATTAGCAATAGTGAACAGTCTTGGTTAATAACAGTCATAGTACTAATAAAACCGCGTTATAATTTTAGTATGTGTGTTATTTGTTTGTGTTAGTTATATATTATGAGTAATTGTCAATGTTCGGTGAGCTTCTTCCAATCCGGGAAAACATTTCGTTCCATACGACATTGGCCGTTCCTTCTGATTTCTTCTAATTCCATATTGTCGTATAAAGTCTCATAGAATGTTAAGAGACCGTACTAGGTCTTTAAAAATAGTAAAAGACAGTATATTTGCTTGTAGATGGTTTTCAAGTGTCAAACTGCTTTGCAAATTCCATTGCTTCTGTTGGAGTCTTGAAAAAGTGTTCCACGCTGTTATAAGTAACTCTTAGGATGGCTGGGTAATTCAGACCGTATCTCAAGTTTTCTACACCCCTCATAAGGTTTTTGGCTTCGTTAAACGCTTTTCGTTTTCTGGCAACCTCTGGGGGATAGTCTCGATAGATACTGATTCTTTGTCCTTGAAACATCAGATTCTTTGTTCTCGAGGCTCTCCGCATAATAATCCTCGAGAATGAAATCATATTGTAACTTTACAATGATTTGTCTTGGGGGGGCGTATGCACTGGTCTGTCTTCTGCCGACTCGATGTGCACGAGCTAATACAGGCATATCATCCAAAGATAAAACAGCTTGCAGTAATTTAGCAGTGAATTCTCGAGTGTCTTCGTGTTTCTCTAGACCTTCAGGAATCCCTGCAATCCTCAAGTTCTGCCTTCTTTGATAGCCTTCTAGCTGCGTGCATTTATCTGTTACTTTGGATAACAACTCCAGTAGACGTTCTTGCTCTGTTATCAGCTTTGCTGTAGACACAGTACTAGCCTCCGCTATCTTTTCAAGGTTTTTAATGCCATCAACTTGTTGTTCGACCACATTTGCAATAGGGTCAAGTCTTTTTTAACATTTTCAAGTTTAGCCTCCATCTTGCGTTCCATATTATTAATCATATCAATGATTTCATTCTTCAATATTTCTGATTCTTTCTTGAACTTATTATCAATTTGTGTCTTTGTATCTTTTTGAAATTCACTCCATTGATTTTTCATCAAGTCCATCTGATTATTAATTTGAGAGATTTCTTCCTTTATATCTCCCTTTATTTCTTTCATTTCTTTCTTTATATCTTTCATTTCTGCCTTGAACTCACGTTTTAAATCAGCCATCTGGTGAGAAATAAAAGTTCTCAAGTCCTCACCTCCTGTGTCTGCTTTCCTGGAGACGTCTTCCAGGGAACTGGCCCTACTCGAGTCCGAGGCTTCTCCCAGGCCTTCTCCCGCTTTCGCCCGGGTTTTTCGACCCTTCGTTTTATCGGTAGGGCTCCGTGCCGTCATGATTTGTCGCAGGGCTGATGACGTCAGCCGGTACCGTCGATGTTGAAGCGGCAGACAGTGAAAGCAGGCGATCGGTAAGTTCTTTTAAATCCGTTTAAATCCCCGTTTTTTCAAAATTTTTGCGGAGCTGGCTGGCGCTATGCTTTAAGGCTCCATAGCGCCACCGGAACTTATTCTCCTTTTTAATAGAATTAGGAAAGTCTGGATCTGCACACACAGATCAAACTGATTCTGTGGGTTAAACTTTTATTTTGGTTAGTTGCAGAATGTGGAGCCGCAGAGTGTGTTTTATCATCCCGACGTCGGAGTTTGGATCATCCCGACGAGAGGGCCTGTACGTCCGGCCATCCTTAGCGGCGACTACGGAGGGTTCATGACCCCGACCACGGATGAACAAAGGAGGAGGAGGACTGACTGAACTTTATTGTCTTCCACTACAGTGAAGAATGCAGTGGTGGATGTTTGTGTTCTATTGTGTATTGTGTGTTCTTTTTTTAAGTGTATTGCTGCTGACAAATTCATTTCACTGCACCTTCGGGTAATTGAACAATTTGAAATGTTTACACATTGTCGGCTTTAAATATTATTAACCATTAAATCTGAGCTACAGTAAAACAAGTAGATTTTCAATGGTATTGATATGAGACCTTGAATTTTACAAAACGTTCTTAAAAATCACTTAATCCAATAATATAAAATAGATGTTTATTTTACTGTAAACTGTTATAGTTGAGTGGTATGATTCACAAAACACAAATACATATTTCTTAAATACAAATAAAAACCTTTCAATTACTCTAATATCCATCATGGTCTTTTTAGAAATTGAACATTGCAGTGAATACAATCGTCAAGCATGGGAAACTATATGATTGCATGTGAAATTCTGTAGTGATGGTTAGAAATAAAACTAAGTATGTGTTAAATCAATGTATTCATTAAAATAATGATAGCTGCATTCCCAAAGGATATAATTATCAAATCAGTTATTTTTCTTCAGTGTTCAATTTTGCAATGAAGCCTATTGTGAAGCCTAAGCATTTTTCATTTGATTCAGACAGAGAAACAGCATATCATCCATTTTATTCCAGATTGGTGAAGGTGCCAGTTTCCATTCTTTCTCCCTGAAAGAAGCATATTTTCTGTTCATTTTTAAAGATTCTGCACAATGATAAATGTCCATACTTCCTTTTTAGGTGTGTCCTAGAAGGTTTCTTGAAATAGTATGCAGATAGTCCATCTAGAGGAGGAACCAGGATAGACACAAAATGCTGGGGTAACAGCAGGTCAGGCAGCCTCTCTGGAGAAAAGGAACAGGTGATGTTTTGGGTCGAGACCCTTCTTCAGACATTAACTCCAGCATCTGCATCTTTGTGTCTATCTTCAGTGTAAACCAGCATCTGCAGTTCCTTCCTACACATAAAGGAGGAGCTATATGAAACCTTATACTGGGAAGCGAGCCCGGCCAGGTAACTGGTATTTTAGTGGAAGCACATTTTGGGAACAGTAATCGCAAGTCCTTAGGTTTTAAGATAGTTATGAATAAGGCTAAATCTGAATCTTGGGAGAAGTACTGAATTAGGCATGGCAAATTACAATGTTTTTAGACAGGAGCTGGGGAAAACAAATTGGGAGTGGTTATTATTAGATAAATCCTCATCTGACATTGGGGTCATTTGAAGACCATCTGATCTGAGATCAGGATTGGCACTTTCCAGTAAGGAAGAGGGACTAGGGTGGCGATGTAAGAGTTCCTTGTATGAGGAGAAAGGTTGTGAATTGGTCAAAAAGAAAAAGGAAGCATATTTAAGATGTACTGTAGGAAGATAAAATCAGACAGCAACTTTGGGGAATGTAAATAAAACAGAAATGAGCACAAGCAGAGAATTAGGATGCCAGAAGGGGCCAGGAAATGTAATTGGCAGGTCAGATTAAAGAAAATCTGAAAGCTTTTTATACATACATTGAAAACAAAAGGGTGACTATGGAGAGGGTGGGATCACTCCAGGATAAAGGATGGAATTAACGCCTGGAGTCAAAAGATGTAGGCAAGGTACTAAATGAGTACCTTACACTGGTGTTCACCAAGGAAAAGGACATGGAGGATAGTGATATCAGAACAGGATACACTAATATGTAAGGGGACTTTGAGATCAAGAAGGAGGTGGTCTCCTGGAGAGTATTATTGTGGATGTTCCCAGAGCCAAATGGGATCTACTCCAGGTTATTGAGACAGGCATGAGAGGAGATTGCTTTGTTGCAATTCTGAGGGATAGGATTTGCTCATAGTTAGAAGAAAATGGGTTAATTAGGAACAATCAGCATCACTTTGCCTGGGACAGGTCATGTCTCATAATTGTAATTTAGTTTTTTGAGGAGGTCATGAAGGTGACCAAAGGTTATTCATGCCAGTAAAATAAACTAAATTAAAAAGATTTCCATCAATCCTTTCATGATACAAGATACAAAGAATGTATTAGACAAGTATGTAAGAAATACAAGGAATTTGATTTGCCATTGTCATACCAAAAAAGCAACAAGACACACAACTACATAAAAATTAACATAAACTTCCACCACAATGCACTGTGATGGTAGGCAATAACGTATTATCTTCTCCCTCCTTTTCTCCCACGATCGGAGCAGTTGAAGCTCCTGCAGTTGGAGTGCCAAAGTCAGTCCCCAACCAAGAAAACGCGAGCTCCACGATGTTAGGCCGTAGTGTGGAAGGAGATACGATACGGAAAAATTTGCATCTCCGTCGTGGAAAGAGATTTTAAAAAGTTCCCCCCCACCCCCCATAATACACAATTAAAGATACACTAAAACATACATTTAACAACAAACTAAAAACACCAAAAGAAGGAAAGGACGAGACAGACTGTTGGCGAGGCTGAAATCAGAAATTCATCTTCTTCACTCCACTTATTCACTGCACCAGTGTTTTCCTCAAACCTACTCTATTGTTCCGTTACATGCACTCGTTTTACCCATAAATCCTCTGTTTTCTGCACTCCCTTTAGATTCTGTTCATCACTAAGGACATGTCTTCCGCACCCCTTGTCCTCACAGGGGGATAATAGTAAGATTAAACGAGAACTTACTAGTTTGAAGTTTGATCTTTATTTTATGAGGAGTTACGATGAGGGATTACGTGAAGAACCCATCAGCTCGCATGTGCCTCAATCTTCTAAGCAGCGGTGTGAAGTCACAGACAGGAACAGTTGACCTGAGAATAGTAAGATTCAAGAAACTAGAACTACCAGCTGACTTTTATGAGGAGGGGTTGAGAGCGGAGGGCACGTAATCCCTCATCGTAACTCCTCATAAAAAAAAGATCAAACTTCAAACTGGTAAATTCTCCTTTAATCTTACTATTTTACTTCGGAGTCACGTGAGTGACGACTACATGAAGATTTTAAAACTCTGTGACTCTATGCCGTGGAACGAGTCCATGCGTCACGCACTGCATAGTTGACCAAGGAAGAGTGGACAAAAAAGAGTGTTCAGTCATGACATAAATGAAACATGTTGACAATTTAATGTACATAAAGAAAAACAACAATAGTCACCTCTCTACTCGAGAGGGACTATAAACCCAAACTTAAAACTGAGTTCGCAAACACAATTGGCCTGGCTAAGGGTTTGTTATAGAACGGCTGAAATGTACATTCTGAAGACCATCCTGCGGCCGATAGAATCTTGTCTAGCGGGACGTCTATGGCCCTCACTGCAGACATAGCTGCAGCCCTGGTGGAATGAGATTTAAACAATTCAGTATCAAACCCAGAATCTGCCAGAACCTGTTTGAGCCACCTGGAAATGATCTGAGCTGAAACCCTCTTACGTAGTTTCTTGAGGCTAATAAATAATGTTAACTCAGACCCCCCCAAGCCCCTTGGTGATATTGATGTATAGCTGGAGGTAAGTGAATACACATAATTTGGGATCCAATGGGTACGCCATGAACTATAACTTAAGACCCGAAGTACCTGTTTAATAGGGTCATACACATAAAAGGTGATACTGCTGTCAGAAGTGATCATCCTATCCAGACATAGCTTCTGCAACGACTGGACTTGTTAAACTGACACTAGGGCCATGAGCATGGCAACCTTGTATGTGAGCCGGAGTAGAGACAGGGATGCTGCTGGAGACCATGAGCGAAGCATAGTTAGGACCACCCCTACATCCCAAAGTGTATCTGGGCCTAGGAGGGTTTGAATTGAAGACTTCCCTCATGAACCTCGATACCAAAGGATGAGACCCCACAGGCAGGTGTCCTGAACTCGGCAGTAAGTATGATGACAGCGCACTTCTGGCACAATTTAGGGCACTGTAGCTTAATTTGTCATCAAAATGCGGTTTTGAGAGGAACTCCAAAACATCCGAAATGTGCGCTGTGTCATACGAGATATCGGACTGCGCACAGAATGCTTCCCATTTCCTTATGTAGGAGGCGTATTGTTTTTGGGTACTGCTTCTCCAGGCCGCAGTTAGCCCATCCAAATTAGCCCATAGCTAGTCCCAGTCCAAGGAAAGGTCTTCTCAAAACCTGCAAACCAATAAGTTCAGCCGATCATGCAGAGGATATACTGCCCCTGAAATGGGATGAGTTAACAGTGACCTGTTTTTGGGAACCGTCATGAGTGGTTCTACAACCTTGCCCAGGATGAGAGGGTACCATGGTTGAGTAGGCCAGTCAGGGATTACCAGAATGCCGGAGGCAGCGTCCTGCTGAATTTTTTGCAGACATTGACTGACAAGGCCGAATTGGGGAAATGCATAGAAAAACATTCCTCCCCAAGGTAGCGAGAAGGCATCTACCGCTACTGCCTCTGGGTCAGGCTCCCATGCAACATACTTCGGTGTTCCATACCTAGAGACAATATCCTTAAACACTCTATGATTCAACATCCATTCTATGTTGTCAATGAATTTACGTGACCTGGTGTCCGCCACCGTGTTGAATCTACCTGGAAGGTAGGTAGCTGAAACCCAAATATTCCTAATGATGCACCAGTGCCAAATGAGGTTAGCCAATTTATCACAGGATACTGACTTCTTCTTCTTCTTATAGGATTCCGGCAGTGTAGACGCTGCTAAGCGTATTACTGCCCTCCACAGGTCAAGGTTTGAACTAAATTCTTACATACAGTCCTGGAACATGCAGGAATTGAAGAACAGCCCTGGATATCAGCTGATGTTTCTCACTGTGTCCAAACAAAAATAAAACAGAAAAAGCCTCAACTCCAAGTCCTGTCAGTCTAGCAAACAATGCCTTTCTTTCTACCCTATACTTTTTACATTCTAGGAAAACATGCTTAACTGTCTCCTTACTCCCACATTCACACAAGCCAGAAACATGTTTCTCTACAATGCACAAACAGTAATTTAACCCACAATGTCCCAACCTCAATCTACACAGTCTAACTGAGTCCCTATGGGACAGAGATGTACAGAAACATAATTTTCTAACTTCAGCTTGTACAGAAAAGTAGTGTCTACCCCTGACTTCCTTTTCCCATCCTCTCTGCTATTCTTTTAAGCCCTCTTTAATTATTTCTCTCAGTTCCACTCTCCCCAATGATACATGGATATCTATTTCTCTTCTTAAACTCTCATTTGCTATGAGGTCCACCTGCTCATTCCCCCTCACCCCAGCATGCCCGGGAACCTAGCAAATAGTGATGTTACACGCAAACCCAATTCTAGAAAACACACTCAAGATTTCATTTAGAATGTCAGGACGAGCGTTAGATTTCCCTACTCTTAAGGTTTCAAGAGCAGCTGCAGAATCAGAACAGATAATGACTTCTCTAAAACTGGCTTCCTCAATCCACCATAGAGCCAATTGAATTGCCATTAATTCAGTCGTGAGAACAGAGCTTCCATCAGAAATGCGTCGGCCAATCTTCGACCCAAGCTGCTCCACATACACTCCAAACCCAGCTCTCCCACTAACTGGATCTTTAGATCCATCTGTAAAAACAATCAAAGTGCTCTCACTGATTGAATTAAGATATTCCACTATTCTTGGAATACTGATTTAATACTACCCATGTGATTTATGTATGCCACCTCTGTGGTGTTATCTATCTGTAATTGAACATGAAGATGGTGCATATGCCCGCAATACGCCTTCAGACCATAGAGGGCTGCGAGCAACACCAAATAGTTAATACAATGCACCTGCAGAAAAGATAGCTCATGCATATTCCATCTGCCACAGCAGCTAGAAACGGTGTCAGTGGCGCCCCATCCCAGAGCACTGGCATCAGTCTGTAAAAGAACAGAAGGGCTTCTGATCAAAATATTGCCAGAACAATGCAAAATATTGGCTTTCTACCACTGCAGCTAGGCAACAGCTTCAGCCGGTAATCGCAAAGCCATGTCAAAGTGGCCCAAATTGTGATTAAGTGCCTGCACCATTGCTCTTTGTAATTGCTGATAGTGCAAAGGTCCATATTTAGCAGCTGGAAAGGTGGCCACCAATTGTCCAACTATGCAGGCCACTTGCCAAATTGAAGGCAGCTGCTGTGTAATAAGATGATTGCAGGCTTCTATTAATTTCAATCTCTTGCCTTTAGGCAGAGTCACAGACATGTGAATGGAGTTAATAGTAAATCCCAAATAATCCATAACTCTGGATGGTGTCAACCTGGAATTTACCGGGTGAATTAGGAACCCCAACTGCTCAAACACAAGCTTGGTAGCTGAGAACGACGAAATAGTCAACTCCAGAGTTTTACCTACGATAAGAATATCATCCAAATAAGCCATTACTATGTGTTTTTGAGCTTGTAATTGAGCTAGAACAGGTTTCAATATTTTAGTGAACAATCTGGGAGCTGAGGTCAACCCATTAGGCAATGCTTTAAACTGCCATAGCTGCCCCATCCAGTTAAATTTCAGGTATTTTTTGTGACCCTTGTGAACAGGCACTGAATAGTAGGCATCTTTGAGATCGATGCTAGCCATATAACATCACTTTGAAATCAATTGTTTGGCAGTAACAAAGGTTTCCATTTTGAAATGTTTGTACTGCACAAAGCTATTAAGTCGGGTCAAGTCCAAGATGATGCGGCATCCCCCATCCTTCTTTTGCCTGGTAAATATGTTGGAAACGAATTGGTGAGGTTCATGATACGTTTTTTCAATGACCCTTTTTTCATATAATGCCTGAATTTCAGCCTGAACCTGCAAACCATCCTGTTGTGAACAAACAAAGGTACGGTTTGGAGCATGCTGCATGGGTGGCAGTGAGCCAGAAAGTTCAATTTCAAACCCATCTACACTGCGCAGTATGAACAAATCAGACATTATCCATCTCGATTCATGCAAAAAGAAACGTAACCTACCACCAACATGCAACAGACCCACACCCCATATGTTCCATGGCAAACCAGACCCACCTGCCTCCGTGGTTATTGGTGGAGTCTTGATGTTCATTTCCTCCCCCAAGGTTTAGGGGATTGAGGTGCTGGAGTGCGCCAGTTGTGCATCTTCGTTGTCGGCCGGCTTGGGCCATGTCCTAAAAAAGACTTCCGGCCGGTTTCTTCGGTCCTCGAGCTGGAGGTGGTTTCCGCAGACCATTTGGTGTTGGTAGAGGCATAGGGGTGCTGCCATCGAAAGGACCCAGGTCTGTTCGCAGGCGGAGCCCGAAGTAGCCCCACAGCCTTCGACTCGTCGTCCAGTTCCTTCACTTGCTTGGACAAGTCTTCTCCAAATAAATAATTGGGAGGCTGTACATTGCTAGACCTGCACAACCCCGCAAATTTGGGGTTGAGGACAGGACAAATGGCATTCTTGCGAAAGCAATTTATTTCAAAGTGTGTGTTGCACAACAATGCCATTGCGTCCCGTTGCTCTTCTGCTTCTCGCGGGTCCCGTATCGCGGGTCGTTCCACCGGCTTGTTCAAATGCGAGTCCGCCCAGGACTGATGGCCCACGCTAGGGAGATATAATGCAGCCCTGCACCAGGTGCTGCTGCGGGCCCCCGAGGCCCACTCTGATATGACTCCCGATTGTGGAGTATATCATGTTGGAGCATCTTCTCCATATAATGCTCCACTTGGGAAAGGCATCCAAAGATGCTTCCCGCTGCAGGAGGCGAATCCTCCCAGCCGGACACATCTGAGTCAACCGGCCTGTTGGACTTGAACTTGGCCTTTCTGATCTACGGGGTAGCCACAGTGCTATCTAGGTGCACCGAGTCCGTAGTCGCTGGCTGAGCAGTCAGCGACTGCGATGGCGAAACGGATGGCCACCCGCTGATCACACTCCCACGGTCTTCTGAAGCGGTTCTCTCTGCAGCTGGTCGAGACTTCACCTTCGCTTTATCCATAGTTTGTCCATTCTTGAGCTGTAACAAGAGC
The DNA here is from genome assembly GCA_035221665.1 of Okamejei kenojei. Taxonomy (NCBI): domain Eukaryota; kingdom Metazoa; phylum Chordata; class Chondrichthyes; order Rajiformes; family Rajidae; genus Okamejei; species Okamejei kenojei. The sequence continues at coordinate 21,778,587 of CM069141.1, read as the reverse complement.
TTTTCCTATTTCTGAGTAAAGGTCACCAATCTGCAAGGACAACTCAGCTGTGGATGTCTTGTGTTTCATGTTGTTACTGCGAATAGTTTTATTTTCACTAACTCCATGTTTGTCACTCAGTTTCTGACATTTAACTATTCAAGCTCTTTTCTGACCTAGAATGGATGGGATGGATTCCCCTGAGAGTAGTACAGCTTATTATGTAAACATTAGTAAGGCTAACATCAATGACATGATGAACATTACAAAATAAACTTCTGAGTTACAACATAAATTATCCTCAGTTGCTGATCCCACAGGAAATCACTCTGAGTACAACTATGAAACAAAATGCAAATAGCCCTTTCTGTAAGCATCACCGGGTTACTCATTTAGCTCTCAACATCAAGCATCGCATTTTACAATGTTATAGAATAGATGAACGGATAAAGAAAGCAAACACTGGTTAGATTCTGCTCCAATTCTAGCAGCGTGTGGATTTGTTTCAGCATTAGGGCAGGAAAACTGTTAGCAGCACATAACGCAACAAGGGAATTCTTGATAGCAGAGCAGAATTTACAGAGATAAATGCTTTAAAAAATCTGACAGTTTTCCATGACACTGGGGCTTTGTGGGAATAATACTCAATCAAAAAACTTATAAACCATGCTAATGTTTCCAATACAATTACACTGTGGGTGGATTTAATGACCAGTTAGTGTGTTAATAGCAGACACAGAGGAGATTTAGCAGATTCCTTGCCCATTTGTTCCCTGTAGCAGAAGGCTTTTTTATTAATAACATTGAGCAATAAACATTATAAACATAATTTTGCATGGAAATGCCAAAATAAGAATATTCTCACCAGCATGTTTGTTTGAAAATTACCTGATTTAGTACAGCATTTGTGCTAGAATTTTTTAATCTAAAAAAGGCCTGATGCATGAGGCTGTGTGCTATAACCTTGTAGGTAATTAATCATAAAGATGCACTTCTTGTACTTCATTATGAATGGGAATCCCACGAGTGACAAGACTTTATGAAAAACATGATAGCAACATAATCTATAAGAAATGGATAGAAAGATAGACACAAAATGCTTGAGTAACTCAGTGGGACCGACAGCATTTCTGGATAGAAGGAATGGTTGACATTTCGGGTCGAGACCCTTCTTCATTCTGAGAGTCTGCGGAGAGTGCGACACAGATATAAGGATGGCAGGTGTGAAAACGAGACATCAAAAGAGATGCAGATTAATGAATCAAGGAAGATGAAGAAAAAGAAAGATGAAGATCTCCGCATTCCTTGTTGGGTGTAATCAATTATTTATTCACAGGATGCTGATATGGTTAACAGTCTTTCCATCTTTAATATCCCCTATACCAAAACGACATTTAAGAATCAACTCCATTGATATATTTGGAGTCACAGTCAGGCAGACTGAATAAGGATGGTAAACCAAGTTCCTAGAGGAAATTTGCAATAATCTTTATTGTGGAATTAATCTTTGAAACAATACCTTAATGAATCTATAATTCCAAAATACAGTTTTAAAGCAACGCTTAGTTTTCAGAGGACATTGTAAATACAACCCAAGCTTAAACAATTATGTTGATTTTACTTCGGAGTCACGTGAGTGACTACGTGAATAGAAGCCCGTACAGCCGTTGGTGCGTCATGACGTCAGACGCTGGTGCAGTCGGCCGGTTGGAGCAGCAGCGCTCCTCCGAGCGGTAAGTTTAAACCGCGGGTTACACGAAGAGCTGGAGAATTTAGCGGGTGCAGCAGCATCTAAGGAGCGAAGGAGATGGGCGATGTTTCGGGTCAAGACCCTTCTTCAGACTTCACCCTCGATTCTCCAGCATCTGCAGTTCTTTGTTAACAAGTTTAAACGGAGGTAAGGTTTTTAAAAAAAATTTACCACATGTCATTTTCTGCGACGGTTTAGAGTTCTTAGAGAATGTTGCAGAAAGTGAAGAAGGTGTCGGCGAGGCGCTCCGGGGGTAGAAAGGAAAAGTGGCCAGGAGAGTGTTGAGGATGGAGGCCCGTCTGGTACACCTGGTCCGGTGCTGGCTACACAGCCAGTGGTTGCGGACCCACTGCCGGGGGGCAGTGGAGGCTTGTCAGTAGGGAGGAAGGCCACTGGCAAGTCTCTGTGGCCCGTAGATGAGTCGGGCCTGGAGGTTATACCCTCCATAGGAGAGTCCGTTTGCTCACGGCTCTCCCACGTCGAGATTCTATTACAAAAGAATGCTCGACAGGGACCAGCTCCGTGAGGAGGAGTGGTGCCCAAGCCAGGCTGATGGAGAGCTTGTGCTAGCAGCACCTGTTTCAGGGCTGCAGAACTATCCTGCCTGTGAGGAGGATGTTCTATCAGTGCAGTTTGCTGACACTGATTCTATGCTGGGGGAGAGCAGTAAAGGAGTTCAGTTGGAGGTAATTCCGAACATTGCTGGGAAGTTTGCTGAGCGTAGAGAGGCAGGAAAGGCGATTGATGTAGAATTGGCCGAAGCAATTCAGTATATGCTCTCCCACCAGTTACAGGAGCTAGCTATGGATGAAGTAGCAAAAAACTATAAAGCTCCTGTTAATTGTGATCTCCTGAAGGTACCGGTGGTTAATCACCAAATTTGGTCATAGATGGGTATGCCTGCTAGGGCCCAGGAGATGAAGTTTAAAAAAGTGCTTAAACTGTTGTCAGCAGGTATTACAGCTGTGGTGAAAGTTATTGATACAAACGATATGGTTGAAGCACATCAGGATGAACTGGGATTCCTTTGTAATGCATTTTGAAATTAATAATATCGGGAGGGCCGCTATTAGGCCAGAGCTAACCCGAATTTTGCAAGTTTGTGCAAACCGACCAGTGTACCACCACAAAATCTGTTGTTTGGTGGTAACCTTGCAAAAAGGGTCAAAGACTGTCATGAGGTTGTTATAACCATGGCCCTCATTAAGCCAGCTGGCAAGCAAGGCAAAAAAGGTTCTCTACAAGAAGTCGAGGACAACAAGGTCCACAAGGAAAGATGCACGTAAGGAATATAACATTGACAGACGATGAATTAACAGATGTTCCTGTTCAAATTGGGGAAGGTTAAAAATTGTTTCTCAAACAATGGCAGCAGTTGACATCAGATTTGTTCATACTTAGTGTATTGAAGGGGTGAAAATTTGAATTTTACTCTAAGGACAGTCTACCTAATCAACATTTTCCTAGTCGTAAACTTATTTTCAGATGAGGAAAATGTGCTTATTCAAGCAGAGATTCAGTCGTTACATAAGAAAGGGGTAATTGAGCCTTCTGTCTATCAAAGTCAACAATTTCTGTCAAGTATATTTCCCAGATCTAAAAAGACTGGGGGATGTAGAATTATTCTGGATTTATCGAATTTGAACAAATTTGTTTGTTATAGGCATTTCAAAATGGAGACCTTTACCACGGGCAAACATCTATTGTCCAAAGGGTATTATATGGCAACCATTGATTTAAAGAATGCGTATTACGCAGTGTCTATTCATGGTGATGATAGAAGATTGACTGAGCTGTGGCAATTCAGGGCATTGCCGAATGGATTAACTTCAGCTCCTAGATTATTTACTAAATTGGTAAAACCTGTGTTAGCATTACTTAGAGCTCAGGGGCATGTGGTAATGGCCTATTTAGATGATATTCTGATTGTTGGAAAGACTCATGCTGAAACTCAATCATCAGTTTCAGTTGTTAAAATCACTTTGGAACAAATGGGATTTGTTATTCACCCAGATAAATCTAAATTATCACCAGTCCAAATTATTGATTTACCATTAATTCCAATCACATGTTGGTAACTTTGCCCAGGGATAAATTGAATCAGTTAATTGAGGACTGTGTTAATCTCGTTGGAGAACAACGGCCTTCGATTAGACAAGTAGCCAGTTTAATTGGGAAGTTGTTGCAGCCTTTCCAGCTGTGCAGTATGATCCTCTGCATTATCAACAATTACAACGATCAAAGGAACAGGCACTGAGAATACAAAGGGGCCATTTTTGATAGGCCTATGCAGTTGTCAGCTGGGGCGATTGCTGACATACAATGGTGGACAGTACATGTTTCAAAAAGTTTAAGGAAGGTTTTGGTGGAATCACCGTCACTGATATTACAGACTGATGTAAGTGCACTTGGTTGGGGTGCAACAGATATGTCTTCTAGTTGTGGAGGCAGATGGAATGTGGATGAGACATCGCTTCCTCAATTAAGAGGGATTCATTATTTAGAGTTGTTGGGCACCTGGTATAGGCTCAAAGCTTATTGTTCTACAAGGAGGGATCTGCATGTGCAGGTCAGATTGACAACACCACAGCAGTGGCATATGTAAACCACATGGGTGCAGTTAAGTCACAGTCTTGTGATAGACTGACTAACCAGATTTGGAGCTGGTGTATTGACCAAAATATCTGGCTTTCAGCACTTTATTTGCCAGGAAGAGGTCACGTCAGTTTAATGACAACATTGAATGGATGTTAAATCAGGATGTATTTAACCAAATGATTGATCAGTATGGATTACCAGATATTGACTTGTTTGCATCTCGATTAAACATCAGTTACCTAGATATGTTCATGGGAACCAGATTCTGGGGCAGTAGCAGTGGATGCATTTTCGCTGCATTGGGGAGGAATGTTTGTGTATGTATTTCCTCCATTCTGTCTCATCAGCAGATGTTTGCAAAAGATCAAGGAGGACTCCGCTTCAGGGGTATCGGTAGTGCCAGATTGGCCTACACAAGCATGGTTTCCCGTTGTATTATAAATGGCTAGGGAGCCTTACATGCTTATGCCCAAGAATAAAAATCTACTGGTAAATCCAGTCACTGGGGATCAACATCCTTTATATGATCGTATTGATCTGTTAATTTGCAGATTTTAAGGAGGCCATACCTGGGGAGAGGACTGTCTCATCGGACTGTGGATGTTCTCACGTCGGCCTGCAGGGATAGTACACAGCAGCAATATTGGAGTTTGTCAACTCTTTATTTTGACCAAAAAAAAATTAAGTTACAGTGCGATTAATTCAGCCAGAAGTGCTCTGTCTTCTTATTTACCTATGAATGCAGAATTGCATACAGTAGGGACACATCCGTTAGTTTCACGATTCATGAAGGGAGTTTTTCAATTCTAATCCTCCTAAACCCAGGTATGCCGGTATTTGGAATGTGAGTGAGGTTTTATGGTTCTTCGCCAGTGGGCTCCGGTTACAAGCCTATCAGTAGCCAAATTATCTATGAAGGTGGTCATGCTTATGGCGTTGGTTTCAGCTCAACGTGTACAAATGTTGCAAAAGCTACGGCTAGATAGAATGCATGTGTCGGCTGATGCCATTATATTTTATGTCTATGATTTGCTTAAACATAATAGAAGAGGCATGACAGGATGTAAGATTGTGTTTTCAGCATACCCCACAGATGATCGCTTGTGTGTAGTCTCACATTTATCTCGTTACATTGAGATTACTAAACCTCTGAGAGGAACAGAGTTGGCTTTGTTTATTAGTCACAAAAAAAACACACAGTAAGGTGTCGGTGCAAACGATTTCAAGGTGGCTAAAGCAGGTCCTGGCAAGTGCTGGAATTGATACTGATAAATTCAAATCTCATTCCACCAGGGCGGCATCAACTTCCGCGGCAAGGGCGATGGACTTGCCAATAGACCATATCCTCGCGGCCGCAGGATGGTCCAGTGAGCTAACTTTTCAGAGGTTTTATCACAAGCCGATTTCAAGGCTCGGGGTGTTTGCTGATTCTGGTTTCAGTACTGTTACACTTTTCCCCTGAGTTAGAGGGGTTTGTTATGATTTGTTTGTAAATAAACTGTTATTTCATTTAACAAATGTATTACTGATGCATGATTGATTGTTAACGACTTTTGAGTCAATCCAGGCAGTGTGAATGTCGGATTTGGGTCTGCGGCATGAATTCACAGTGCTTTGAAGTCTTCGCGTAGTCACTCACGTAACTCCGAAGTAAAATAGTAAGATTAAATGAGAACTTACCAGTTTGAAGTTTGATCTTTATTTTATGAGGAGTCGAGTTGAGGGACTACGTGCCCTCCGCTCCCACCCTCATAGATCTCATCTGGTAGTTCTAGTTTTATCATCTTACCGTTATACTTCGGTCGTTGTTAGCTGTGAATTCATTCCGCTGCTTTGAAGATTGACGCACCAACGGCTGTACGGGCTTCTATTCACGTAGTCCCTCAACTCGACTCCTCATAAAATTAAGATCAAACTTCAAACTGGTAAGTTCTCGTTTAATCTTATTATTAAAAAAAGGAAATAAAGCTTCCTAGGTAAGGGAAAAAAGGCAGGGTAATACTTGTATACAATGTCCCATATGGCTAATAACATCACCTATGCTTTTTTATCCAGAGTTCTGCCTTACTCATTGTTATTTCAGCATTTTGCGTCTATCTAGCTAATAACTAAGTTTCCTTCAAAGTCTGCAATAAATCCATGACCCAGTACAATGTGAAAGAAGGTTCTTTGTCCATTGCTATCTCAATATACTACAACAATGTACTACAACTTCTATGTTCCCTTGTCTGCTCATCCATCATTTCCCTTCTACCAAATGACCTCCCAAAAACATCGCAAGATTATTGGGAAAATCTACAGTGCAGTTCATTGGGAATGCCACCTACTTTGTACCAAAGTCACCACTTTAATTTTCTTTGTCAAGGCAGCATTGGGCAATCTTGATGTTATTACTTGGGTGACAGTTACCCCTTGGATGCAACATATTGATGCCTGCATCTTTGTCAATATAAAGAAAGTACTCTTTATATTTGATGAGTGGCTTATTTCCTTCTGAAAAGGAAACAGGCAGCTAACAGGAGAAATTAATGGGCTGGATTAGCTAAGTTTACCAGTCCATTGTTCCTGTGCATGTTTTCCAGGGATGCTGCCTGACCCACTGAGTTTATCTTTTAGTGTTTATCTTTGGTATAAACCAGCACCTGATGTCCCTTGTTATTATATCTTGGGCACTATCTACCTGCAATCCCACTTTTAGGGAAAAATTCTGATGAATAGACATAATTTTTTAATTCAATCGAATTAATTAATTAATTAATTAACTATCTTTCTTCAATTTTCTGACCTTTTCTGCTTTTTTTTGGCATGTTTGGTTGTGATTGTAAACCGCTTCCCCCTTTTCTGAATCTCTTAAAGCTGTTAGTTGATGACCTTTCAGATTTCAAGACAGTTCATTACAGAAATACTTTTAAAATTGAAAGTGGATGCTACCAGACCAGATCAATTCTCGCAGCAATTTTAAAAAAATCTTTGGTATTGGTTCCAGCAATCACAGTTCTTTCCCTTCTTGTTCCAGTTGATTTGCTATGTTTAGTTCAATGTTTATACTTGAAGTGTTAACCTTTGCCTGTTCAGTTGAGAACATGCTGTGAATATTCAGTAATTGCTGTCTTTAATTGGAATAAATAATCCAATTTATATTGGGACAAATGTAGAAATGCCGTGTTCTGAGAAAGGAACATATCCAGACAAGAGTTTGAAGAAAGTGTCAGTGCTCCCAAACTATCACCTCAATTCTCTGACCCATCTATTTGCCTTAAATTGCAACGTGTTTTCCAGCAGTGATAGGCACACTGACATTAGTTCAATCTACCTGGTCAGTGTTGCTATGGCTACCTTGTTCAATTTAATCACATAATCAAGATTGACATTCTGTGTGCGCCGCCGCCTTGTCAGACAGAACATTATACGAAGATGGTTATAAAGATCTAATGACAAAAAAATGCGGCAGTCGCCCTGATCAAAATAAAAAGTACAAGGCAAGATTATCGAGCATTATTTCTGCTGTTGCATGATCATAGTATCGTGCAAACTAGCTCTTCTTGGTTTCCCATTTCCCTGCCATATAACAGTGATTACTGCCTCTGCAAAAAGTGTTTTTCCAATGGTGCCGAGATTTGGAAAATCACTAATATTAATGCTAGTTCTTTCTCCCTTCAAATAAAATTCTTGATCTATAAAATGCTGTTAAACGGACAAGTGTACCAAGATCTATACCATTGCCTCATCAATCTGTCTGTCTGATGCCTCTATCACTGCAACAGTCCAACTTATAACAACCTGGAAAGTGATAGATGACTGGGGGGTTTTGTTCAAGTGAATATATAGTACATAGGCTGTGCTGTTTTCGATGACGCTTCCCAGATAAGCAAACCTTGCCTGTGTTAGTTGGATTACAGCAGATCAACACCTGTCAGCTGTGCTACTGTCATTTAAACTCTAGTTCCACGCTGGCAATTTGGGAGAGCATGTACATATAATTTACATATTCTGAAAGGAAATCTGTATCTCCGACAACGTTGAGTTAAAAAAAAAAACTACCTGCTTCTTGTCCTTTTATTTTGTAACTGCTCTCTAACAGGTTTCTTAACAGGGTGCCATCTATACTGGGGAATTTCCAACAGACACAAGAGTGGACAATATTAATGCCAACCAAGAAGCTTATGGCCCTGTCCCACTGTACGAGTTCATTCAAGAGTTCTCCCGAGTTTGCCCTGATTCGAACTCGGAGATTTACGGTAAGGCCGCTCATAGGTACTCGGGGCTCTCGTGGACATTTTTCAACATGTTGAAAAATCTTCACGAGTCTTCCAGAGCTTACCGCGTTTCCCGAGTACCTGCCGTTAGCGTTATGAGCCGCTAAGAGATGTCCCGAGCTCCGACGTATCCGCTACGTACATTCTACGTGCTTCCACGAATTCGATTTTTTTTTAAACTCGGGAGAGTTCTTGAAAGAGCTCGTACAGTGGGACAGCCCCATAAGTCAGTAAAGGATTAGAACAGAATCTGGTTCTGGATTAATTCTTACCTATGTGTATGACTGTGCACTATCAGTCACTGTCCTAATCTTGAGATGTTTGCTCAAATTAAAATTTTCAAGTGTTTATTATTATATTTATGAATTGAATGTTCACAACAATACTTCAGGAAAAATTGTAAGAGGTGGTACAGTACTCATTTAATTTTTTTAATCCTTAATTTGTTTGTTATTTCAGATGCATTAGCAAACAGTGCAGGAAATACATTACACATTCAGCGACGTCAGTGGAGAAAGAATCAGAGTTTACATTGTAAGTCAAAGACCTCTTTGCAGAAAATTTGAAGAACTTAATTTAAGATTTGCACCATCTGCAGTATTGTGTTAGCATGCTGTTATTTACATTAGTTATAAAGAATAGGAAAAATGGGTGAAGATCATTCAGCTCCTCAAGCGTGCATCGCCATTCAGCATGATCATTGCTTCTCTACTCTCTCAACACCAGTTACTTCCCGCATCCTCATACACCCAGATTTCAACAGTAACCTAAAGATTACACAGATAGGTAGTTTAGTTTATTGTCCCGTGTACCGAGGTACAGTGAAAAGCATTTATTATGTGATAACCAATCAGCGGTAAGCCTATACAGTACATGATTACAATCGGGCCACCCACAGTGTACAGATACATAATAAAGGGAATAATGTTTTGTTATTCAAGAATAAATATAAGTTCATAAGCACCTAGTAGTAACAACACTTTACATATTTAGAAACATAGAAAACATAGAAACATAGAAAAATAGGTGCAGGAATAGGCCATTCGGCCCTTCGAACCAGTACCGCCATTCAATATGATCATGGCTGATCATCTAAAATCAGTATCCCTTTCCTGCTTTTTCCCCATATCCCTTGATTCCTTTAGCCCTAAGAGCTAAATCTAACTTTCTCTTGAAAACATCCAGTGAATTAGTCCCACTGCTTTCTGTGACAGAGAATTCCACGGATTCAATATTTTCTGGGTGAATTTTTTTTTAATCATCTCAGTCCTAAATGACCTATCCCTTATTCTTAAACTGTGACGTGACCTTGGGTTCTCATCACCATCATCATCGTTGAAAAAATCAACAGGAAAGGTGCCTTACAATGCTATGTACGATAGTGATCGCAACTTCTACTGAAGTGTGGATGGCCGTTGGGTCGCTAGGAGCTCACCCGGACTTTCACAGGTCCTGTTTTTGGTCCTGCTGGGGGTCCACAGCCCCATCCTCACCTGGCAAACCAGATGGGGGAGACGGTTTAGTCGCCGACTATCTGACCATGGAGCAGGTAGCACGGGATTACATGGTACCCGTAGCAGTGGGAACTCCCCCCGACCTGAACTCAACATCGGGAACATTTTTCCTGCATCTAGCCTGTCCAAATCTTTAAGAATTGTATATGTTTCTATAAGATCGCCTCTTATCCTTCTAAATTCCAGTTAATAAGCCCAGTAGAACCATTCTTTCATCATATGTCAGTCCCGCCATCCCAGGAATTAACCTGGTGAGCCTACGCTGCACTCCTTTAATAGCAATAATGTCCTTCCTCAAATGAGGAGACCAAAATTGCACACAATACTCCAAGTGTGGTCTCACCAGGGCCCTGTACAACTGCTGTAGGACCTCCTTGCTCCTAAACTCAAATCCTCCCTCAATGAAGGCCAACATACCATTAGCTTTCTTCACTGCCTGCTGCACCTGCAAGCTTACTTTCAGTGACTGATGTACAAGCACACCCAGGTCTCATTGCATCTCCCCTTTTCCTAATCTGACACCATTCAGATAATAATCTGCCTTCCTGTTCTTGCCATCAAAGTGGATAATCTCACATTTATCCACATTATACTGCATCTGCCATGGCATCTGCCCACTCACCCAACCTATCCAAGTCACCCTGCAGCCTCATAGTATCCTCATCACGCCTCATACTGCCACCCAGTTTTGTGCCATCAGCAAACTTGGAGATGTCACATTTAATTCCCTCATCTAAATCGTTAATTTATATTGTAAATAATTGGGGCCCGAGCCTTGCGGCACCCCACTAGTCACTGCCTCCCATTCTGAAAAGTACCCGTTAATTCCTACTCTTTGCTTTGTGTCTGCCAGCCAGTTCTCTATCCATGTCAATGCCCTACCCCCAATACCATGTGCTCTAATTTTGCACACTAATCTCTTGTGTGGGACCTTGTCAGAGGCTTTTTGAAAGTTCAGATACACTACATGCTCTGGCTCTCCCTTATCCATTCTACTTGTTACATCCTCAAAAAATTCCAGATAATTAGTCAAGCATGATTTCCCCATCATAAATCCATGCTGACTTTGACCGATCCTGTCACTGCTTTCCAAATGTGTTGTTATAACATCTTTAATAATCGACTGCAGCATCTTCCCCACTACCGATGTAAGGCTAACTGGCCAATAATTCTCCGTTTTCTCTCTCCCTCCTTTCTTAAAAAGTGGAGTTACATTGGCTATCCTCCAGTCCACAGGAACTGATCCAGAGTCAAGAGAACATTGGAAAATGCTCACCAATGCATACACGATTTCTAGGGCCACCTCCTTGAGAACTCTGGGAAGCAGACCATCAGGCCCTGGGGATTTATCTGCCTTCAGTCCCAACAATTTACCTAACACCATTTCCTGACAGTTAAGTTCTAATGCACTGAAAAGGGACAGAAGGCAGAGCAATAAAATAGTTGCATTTCATCTGGTTATGTAAGGCAAATGACATACCAACCATTCCCCTCCCCCATCCTCGTCCACTATGTTCCTCCCTCTGACCTTACATTTCACTCCTCTTCTCTCCTTATCTGACACTCTTTTGTCTCCTTTTCATCTCTAGCCTTTGTTCATCCATCAAAACCCCCTTCCACGTTTCACTAACTGCCATAATCAGCCTGAAGAAGGGTCCCGCCATAAAATGTCACCTAACCATATTCTCCAGAGATGCTGCCTGACCCACTAACTTACTCTGTGAAACCAATGAGATTTCAAGTATTATAGCAGCTCTACCACATAGGCCACGAGAGATGATTCCATAGTTGCAGTGCTGGGTGTCCCAGCTAGACTGGAGTTTCAGTGAATTCACAAATTCAACATTTCAAATGTATATGGGACATCAGCAAATTCGCAATGCATTCATGGAAGACTGAGACTTACTGCTGTTTAAATGGTTCAACATCAGAAATTCCAACCTGAACCATCATCAACAGCTAGCAAGATCCAGCTGATTGTAGAGCATAAAACTCTCACAGAAGATTTAATTTATATCACTAATTCTTCAATAGCAAAACTACAATGGTTAATGTCAGGATTTTTTTTTTGAGAATAGTTATCAGTTGGTGTGTTGTGTTGAGGATCTTGATTGCAATGATTTGGATAGAGGTCTTGGAGATATTTTACTGGGTTAGAGTCAAATTTATGTAAAACAAATCAACCAACATTGTTGGCCAGATTACCAACGAGGACATGGGGTTTTTCATTCAAGGGCATTCCAAATGTGCTGCCCCCTCATGGTTATACAGCCTTTTACAGATTTGCAGCTTCTGTAAAGGATGGTTATCTCATGATAGCCCAGAAACAAACATTCCAAAACCAGAGTTGTGCCAGGGCTTGCGGCCTGCGAGTAGATAATTTTGATGGACCGGAAATGTTGGCCTAGGTTTTCTGTTTTAGGCCTACTGCCCCCTGTCACACCTCACCTTAAAGGGCCTGTCCCACTTAGGCGACCTAATCCACAAGTTTAGAAGACCCTAGACAGGTTGAAAAAATTCTCAAGGTCGTGTTGACTCGACGAAGTAAAAGACCTCCTACGACTATGTCTACGACCTCCTATGACTATGTCTACGATCTCAGTCTTTCACACCTAAGACCAACTACGACTAGCTACGAGTGGAAAACGATCACTTGATAAAATGGTCATGTTTGTGTTACGGGTCCCATGGTTGGGCACCGTAAAGCAGATAAATAACCTGTATAAAAGCAGGTGTGAGATAGCAAATGAGGACACGGTGCGTCTTAATTCATCCCCAGATTGCTTCTGCTGGTTGTTTTATTCAATAATCACGTAAACACAAAACATTGCTCTTATCATTGGTTCAGTCATCCATTTTGTCTCTCCCTAACACACCCATTTTGTTACAGTTTCACTCACAGCCCGTTCTTTCCTATGTTTCCCTTGTGCTTAATACACTCTCTGTGCGATTTACACACTTGTATTTTTGATTTTACACTTCAATAAATATTATTAGGCACTTAATTAACCTTCACTGCACATTTCCAGCAACATGCTAAAAGTTGACATTTGGCCTTTTTAACACCCAAAATAACACAAAAACCCCAAAAGTGCATTTTCTTCCATGCAGACTTTTTTTTACTCGTGGACTTTTTTTATCAGGCTAGAAAAAACACTGCGACCTACTTGAGGCCACGAGTACGCAGAGACCACTCACGAGCATGAGGAAGAGTTACGACGACCTCCTACAATCTCGTGGCGACCATGCTGTGAGTATGAGTCAAGGGCAAACTCGGCAGAGGTTGCCAATTAGGTGGTGAAAGTGGGACAGGGGCTTTACTTGTCTAATGTGGATGGGAAGACATGTTCTCGCTTTCTTCCCAGACATTCCAAGTCCATTGATAAGATAGACACAAAGTGCTAGAGCAACTCAACGGGTCAGGCAGCAACTCTGTAAAAAAAGAAGACGTTTCGGGTCAGGACTCTTTTACTGAACAAAAAGTCCCAACCCGAAACATCACCTAACCATTTTCTCCGGATGCCTGACCCACTGTTACTCTGGCACTTTGTATCTAACTGGTATAAGCAATCTGCAGATAGCATCTGCAGTTCTATCAACGAGACCCTGAGTAACAAGGCCAAAATGATGTAACGGAGAAGCCCGGCCCCAAAACTCCCCTGACCACTTTAACAGCTGGCAAGCGCCTTAACTGGCAAATTTGACAGCTGGCAGGTTTCTAACTGAGGCATTTTCGCCGCACTGCAGACATTTTCAATATATCATCAGTTCTAATTGCAAGTGTTAACTCGCAATGCATTAATCTTAATTCACAATTCCATTCTTTCAATATCAGAATAATTGATTACTATACTCTTTGCTTTTATAAATCCCACATGTATGGTTAACAATAGATGTACTGTTGATCATGTTGTCAGGGCAATGAAGTAATAACTTCCTTCTGTACACTAGTGAATAGAATCGGATTACAGAGCAGTGAACTTCAGAGCAGCACAATTCATGTTATGTGGATGGTGTTTCCCCCTTGGATCATTACTGTCCAACTGCATCCAGGAGCAAATTTTAAAAAAGGAGCTAAATCTTTCAGCTTCAGGTTCTTTTGGGGCCCTCTATTCACTATTAAAGAGGGTAACTATTTTACTTTGAAATGAAGGCTATCTGAAACACTAGATTCTATGTTAATTAAATGTTAATGGTAGATCATGTCCCATTGCAGAAAATGCTTTATCACACACAGCTATCAGGGTTTTTCTTTTACCAAAATACAATGACAAGCCTGCACATATTTCAGTCCATTAATTTTTCAACCTCAATATTAACTAACCACGTGCTACAGAGGCATTTCTCTGTACACTTTTATTACTTGTTTCTGAACAATGACAAAGAATACTTCAGGCACAAGGTCATTCAGTGCAGATCTAAAGACATTGCTAATGAGGAAGATGTTCTAACCAAGCATCTGACATATTCCACTTCTATTCTATCAACCTCCACATAAGATCAGCGTGTTAAATGGCACAATACAGAAACCATACGAAATGCAAAGGCTGTCTGTTTTTTTTTAAAAGGAACCAGAGTCATTTGCATGAAGCCAAAGGTTATAAGACGTAATAGTCTATTTTTTAAGTGGAAGGATACCGTTTCCTCATAGAAATATAACTGTTCAGGAATCACTAATTTTATGTCTGCCTTTCCAAATGATAGTGGTAACTGCTGTATATGAGTATATGAGTCGTTTAATATTTGGGAAGAGTGTTGCTAATCAAAATAAATCATTACAAAACTAAGGTAAATTGCTTGCAACCTCTCCATGAGAGCAGCCAGGTAAGCTTGCATGCATGTCAGCCATCTACACATGGACACACTCAAGTATGTAATAAGGTGGAGGAAAAGAGAGAGAATGAGGAAAAAGGGATGGATGAAGTTCCAAGGCAAAGAGCAATGATGCGCAAAGTAACAAAAATGGGTGCAAGACGAGAATACCCAAAATGAAACTGGAATTCATCTATTTATGACGAAATACATAGATGCACTTTTTCAATTCATATCCTATCAGGAAGCCCACAACAAAGAGATATATTGCTAAATGTTTTAAATCTTTTAAAAAATGGCTCAAGTGGTTTACACTTTAATTCCTTCAGTAAAATACTATGAATGTTTCTCAATGGCAGCTGAATGCACAGCTTGCAACTATTATATTACTTCTACTCTGTCAACGGGGAAGTATGGCAGAGCCTTGAAGTACACTCTCCCTGACAGTCACAGTACAATAGCATAAAGGCTACTATGGAGGTAGAGAATAACGTGTGCGGACTTGACGTCGAAGGACGAGAAGCTGAAGCAAAGAAGTGGAAGCCAAATAACTGAACAGAAGCGAAGCCGAAACGCCAAATAACCGAAAGCGTACAAAGCTGAAACGCCAATTAACCGAAAGGGTGGGACGCCTAAATGCAAACTAACCGAAAGGCTGCGCTGCCTAAACGCAAACTCACCGAATGGCCGCTCTGCCGAAACGCCACCTAACATGAAAGGCTGCGTGGTCTACAAGCCAACTAACCGAATGGCCGCTCAAAAGAAAAGTCAAATAACGGACTTGATGTTGCCGGGTGGGGGGTGGGAGTTGTCAGCGATTGGCCCAGATCCCCGCATCCATCACATCATTGGCTGGTGGAGACGGGAGGGTGGGGGTCATTTTCCCACACAAGCCATAGGTGACTGGGCACTCTGAACCCGAGCACCAAGTTGTAAGCGGCCAAAGGAGCGCATCCCTCGGGACAGCCCCCATTCTCCCACGGCCACGGCCGTCCTCCGTCTTGTCTCCCCCGTGCGGCTGAACTGTGATGGGCTGTGGGTCAGGTGGAGCAGAGGTGTGGATCAGGCTGGTCCCTCCGCCCACCCAGAGTCACTGACCGTGATGACTCTAACCCTAACCTAACCCTACCCTAACCCTAACCCTAACCCTAACCCCCACACCAGGGTGATTATCGTCCGTGTACCGAGAATAATGCTGGTATGCTGAGGGATGATGAAGAAGGGTGTTGGAGAGAAAGAAGGGGACCATGCTCTGCGGTATGATAGAAAGCCCGTACAACAGTCTGCAATGGGTGCCTGACCTAGAGAACCAGTGAGCACAGCATTCTACATTGAGATGCACTGAGAGAGGCTGTGATCATTGTTAGTCATGCATGTGGAGAGGATTGCAGCAAATAATGATGGTAGTGGCAAGCTGTGGCAAGCTTAATATTGATATCTCAGCAAAGGCATTTTAGTATGTATAGAAATGCCCAGTTGTCACATAGTTTGCTTCTTGTTGGTACAAGAGTTAAAATTGAAGGTCATTTACCACCACATGCACAGATGACATATGTACTACTGCTTTTTGTGGTATGAGATGTCTGGTCTAGAATCAATGTAAATATATTGAAACATTAAATATTCACATTTAAATAATTAGTGTTGTGTGTTCAAATTACTAGACAGAGGATCCCTACCTCCAGCTGCTGTCTAAAAACTATGATGATAGTCATGATCTGAATATGTTAAAATTGAGAACACGTGGTGCAGTTTCTCCAGCTTAGATGGAATTTTACTAGAACACTATAGAAGATTGAGGAGGAGTGTAGCAATAAAGTGAAAAGATAAAGTGACTTTCATTGGTATCATCCTAAATGGGACAGTTCTGCCTTTGGGTTTGTTCCTTTCACCATCGATATAAATGCATAGTGAGCACTGAACACAGATTCAACTGCACAGTAGGTACCTAAATCATTTGGGTGAAATCGTACTTTATTGGAAAACCAGTTGGCTATGGTTCTTGAAAGTAGGGTAGTTTCACGAGAGTAATGATTTTCTTTTCAACAAACCCTATGCCAGCTTTTCCTATTTTGTTATTTTAATGTGGTTAAACCAACTAATAAATTGTTCCATAGCAGACTATAGTTCATTATATCTCATTCATACACATCCCATGTACCAATGCAAGATCTGATTGTTATGCTTCTGCATTTGATTGTCTAAAAACATCATAAATTGCTGCAAGTACCTGGCAGCAGTTTTATTTTTGGTTGCTCATCAACTTGCCCACGGTGAGTGGGAGGAAAGAGTTTCACGATTTAAAAGTGATTAAAGTAAAGCCACCACTTTCTTTATGCTGCTGCCACGTTTCAGATTGAATTCATTTCCACTTTGTTTCCTGAGACTTCAGATACCATTTTGAGCAATCTAATCAGCATGGATAGTTATTGTTCTAAACACACCTCTGACAGAAAGCCCAGTTGCAATGCAATGCCAGTGATGTGTTACTCTTTGAATTTCCTCATGATAGTTAAGTATTATTCATAAAAATATTATGGAACAGTGCTGCGAAGAAACTGAATCTACTGTGTAACACTGAAAAAGAAAACTCAAAGATTTATAAATCCAAAAGATATGTTCTTAATAGCCTGAAACTAAGCGGATGAATATTGTAATATCAGTTTAATTAAATATTCTAATATGTTCAACAGTTATTTCAATAGAGGATTATTGAATAAAGCTAACAGAACTAAGTATGTGCAATTAGGACAGGTCTTTCTTCATTGCAAACCTATCCCATTATCCAGGGGAATAATCTGCCTACTAAGCCGTGCCAGGTTCACATTGGTGGCCCTCACAGCTAGACTTTAAGTGAGATTCATCCCATACTGCAGGAACAATGAGAAAAATGGTGGTAGGCTCCAGAGATAAAACTG
Organism: Okamejei kenojei; assembly: GCA_035221665.1. Taxonomy (NCBI): domain Eukaryota; kingdom Metazoa; phylum Chordata; class Chondrichthyes; order Rajiformes; family Rajidae; genus Okamejei; species Okamejei kenojei. Next base: position 21,760,760 of record CM069141.1, on the reverse strand, counting down.
CTACATACATAGGGCAGCATGGTGGCACAGTGGTTCACATGGTGGTTCAATCCTGACGACGATGCTGTCGGTACGAAGTTTGTACGTTCTCCCCATGACCACATGGGTTTGATCCAAGATCTCCATTCTACCCCTTCAAATAATCTATGAATGGCGACCATATTCTAATAAATAATTCTCGTTTGTCAATTAAGACAAATCAAATTTTTTCCAGATTTAAGGTCTCCGACATCTCCATTATCCACATTTTAATTGTACGGGGTGCAGGGTTTTTCCAAAATTTTAATATTCGTTTTTTCCCAGTTATTATACTATAATCTAGGAAATTTCTTTGGTTTATTGTCAGTTTTAGGTATTGTTCAGATATGCCCAATATTATTAATTTAGGATCGGGATCCAGTTGAATATTAACCACTACGGAAATAATTTTAAAAATATCCACCTAAAATGTTTTAATTTTTATGCAATTTACAAATGTATGGGTTAAATTAGCCTCAGAGTATTGACATTTATCGCAGATAGGAGAGATATTAGGAAAAATTCTATTTAATTTTGGTTTAGAATAATGCAATCTGTGTAATATTTTTTAATTGTATTAAAGAATGTCTGACGTTAAATGAACATTGATGTATATGTTGTAGACTTTCATCCCAAATATCTTTCGTTATGGGTTGAACTAATTCATTTTCCCATGCTTGTCTATGTGATTCCGTTGACGGATTCTCGCTATCTAACAGAATATTATAAATATATGATATTAATTTGACTGTGTTGGGATGTTTCTTCAAACATTCATCTAGAATCTCTGGCTCTCTAATTCTGTATTCCTGCGTATGTGATTTAACATAATCTTTCAATTGTAAATATCTAAAAAAAAATTTGAATGTAATCCATAATTCTGTTGTACCTCCAGAAACGAGAGGAACACACCTTTTCTATAAAGATGTCCCATCTTTTTAATTCCATAGTTTTTCCATTGTGTAAATCCTTTATCCAATACCGAAGGATTAAATGAAGGGTTATTTGCAATAGGGAGCGAAAGTGATAAATTATCCAATTTTAATGTGTTTTTTATTTGTTTCCAAATTCAAATACCACTATGTATTATTGGATTTTCACTATAGATCTTTTTATTCAATTTTGTAGGGGTTAGGAAAATCGGGCCAATTTCAAATGGCAAACAATCCTCCTTTTCCATCTTTAACCAGTCTGGTTGTTGATCCATATCTTACAACCAGAAATTTAAATTTTTGACATTGACTGCCCAGAAATAAAATAAGAAATTTGGTAAGACGAATGCTCCATTTGTCTTAGATTTACATAAGTGTTTTTTACTTAGTGTGTATATCTTATAATTCCAAATATAAATTGTTACAATAGTCATTTTTTTTAAATACATTTTTAGGGGGGTATATTGGAATTGACTGGAAGAGGTATAGAAGTTGAGGAAGGAAAATCATTTTAATTGCATTAATTTTTACCGAGCATTGAAATAGGAAGTATTTTCCAATATTGAATATTCTTATGCAATTTATTAAGTAAAGGCACGAAATTTGATTTAAATAAAGAAGTATATTTCTTGGTCACATAGATTCCTAAGTATTTAAATTTTTCATTCACTATTTTAAAAGGTGATTGTTACACTATATATGTAAATTAGGTTTCATTATTGGCATAATCTCACTCTTCTTCCAGTTGATTCCAAATCCCGAGAATAAACCAAATTGAGTTATAAGATTTAACAGGTTAGGGATGCTAATTTGTGGATTTGTAATATATAGTAATACATCATCTGCATATAGAGAAATGTTATTAACTGTATTTTTAATATTATACCCATATATTTCTGGATGAGCTCGAATTCTTTCTGCTAGTGGTTCTATAACAAGGGCGAATAGTAACGGTGATAATGGGCATCCTTGTCTACAACCTTTAGATAAATCTTTTTTTTTGATAACATTTGATTTGTCATTATTCTGGCTGTTGGATTGGTATATAAAAACTTAAACCATGTACAAAACTTCTCACCTAATTGAAATTTTTCCATCACCGAAAATAAATAGGGCCATTCAATTTGATCGAATGCTTTCTCAGCGTCTGGCGAGATGACTGCTGAGTCTTCATTAGCTATTCGATTTGAGTATATAATGTTGAATAATCATCTCAGATTATAATATGAATAACGTTTTGGAATAAAGCCAGTTGGATCGGGGTGTATTAATTTATAAATCACTAAGCTTAATCTGTGTGCTAAAATTTTGGTTAAAATTTTCTGATCGATGTTTAATAGAGTAATTGCTCTATATGAACCTGGATCTTCAAGGTCCTTATCCGTTTTTTTGAATAAGTATTATAGTTGATTCATTTAAAGTTTCTGGGAGTTTCTGTTGCATGAATGCTTGAGTATACAATGTCTGTAGGCGTGGCGAGATCAAGTCATGAAATTTTTTATAAAATTCACTATTTAAACCATCTGGTCCAGTGGCCTTTCCATTTTTTAAAGAATTAATAGATTCCTCAATATCTTTTACTGATATTTCGGCCCCTAATAATTCCCTCTCTTTCAAATCTAAACCAGTAAGGTTACAATTCTGTAAGAATAATTCCATTTCTACATAACCCCCTGCCGTTTTGGTTGAATAAAGTGTTTGATAGTATTGAGAGAATCTATCATTAATATCCTTGGGTAGTGTTAATATTTCTCCCGTATCTGATTTAATTTTATATATTGTTTTTTCCCCTTCCTGTTTCCGGAGTTGGCGTGCCAGTAATTTTTGTGGTTTATCACCAAATTCAAAGTGGAACTGTTTAGTCTTTTGATAAAATTTTATGAATTGGTCTGAGTATATTTGGTTTAACTTATATCTGAGTACAGCAATTTTATTATGTATTATTATAGAAGGCGTGATTGTGTTTTCCATATCTAATTGCCTTATTTCCATTTCCAATACCAGTTGTTTGGCGCGGTTCTCTTTATTATGAAAGGCTTGTGCGGAGATTAACGCTCCTCGTATAAATGCTTTAAATGTTTCCCAAAGAAGGGAGGCAGAAATTTCAGGGCTGTCATTTGTCTCAAAAAACATTTATCTGTTTGATAAGATATTCATAACATGCTTTATCAGTTAAAATTTGAGGATTAAATCTCTATTGTATCTGCTTGTCAGTCATACCACTTACAGTGACTTGCAAAAGTATTCATACCCCTTGAACTTTTCCACATTTTGTCATGTTAAAACCACAAACGTAAATGTATTTTATTGGGATTTTATGTGATAGACCAACACAAAGTGGCGCATAATTGTGAAGTGGGAAATGATACATTGTTTTCAAAATTTTTTACAAATGAAAAGCTGAAAAGTGTGGCGTGCAAAAGTATTCAGCCCCCTTTACTCTGATACCTCTAAATAAAATCCAGTGCAACCAATTGCCTTCAGAAGTCACCTAATTAGTAAAGAGAGTCCACTTGTGTGTAATCTAATCTCAGTACAAATACAGCTGTTCTGTGAAGGCCTCATAGGTTTATTCAAGAACATTAGTGAACAAACAATGTTCCTTGGGCATCATGAAGCCCAAGGAACACACCAGATAGGTCAGGGATAAAGTTGTGGAGAAGTTTAAAGCAGGGTTAGGTTATAAAAAAATATCCCAAGCTTTGAACATCTCACGGAGCACTGTTCAATCCATCATCTGAAAATGGAAAGAGTATGGCACAACTGCAAACCTACCAAGACATGGCCGTCCACCTAAACAGACAGGCCGGGCAAGGAGAGCATTGATCATAGAAGCAGCCAAGAGGCCCATGGTAACTCTGGGGGAGCTGCAGAGATCCCCAGCTCAGGTGGGAGAATCTGTCCACAGGACAACTATTTGTCATGCACTCCACAAATCGGGCCTTTATGGAAGAGTGGCAAGAAGAAAGCCATTGTTGAAACAAAGCCATAAGAAGTCTTGTTTGCAGTTTGCCACAAGCTATGTGGGGGACACAGCAAACGTGTGAAGGAAAGCGCTCTGGTCTGATGAGACCTAAATTGAAGTTTTTGACCTAAATGCAAAACACTATGTGTGGCAGAAAATTAACACTGCACATCACCCTGAACACACCATCCCCACTGTGTAACATGGTGGTGGCAGCATCATGCTGTGGGGATTCTTTTCTTCAGCAGGGACAGGGAAGCTGGTCAGAGTTCTTGGGAAGATGGATGGAGCCAAATACTGGGCAATCTTGGACGAAAACCTGTTAGAGTCTGCAAAAGACTTGAGACTGGGGCAGAGGTTCACCTTCCAGCAGGACAACGACCCTAAACATACAGCCAGAGCTACAATGGAATGGTTTCGATCAAAGCATATTCATGTGTTAGAATGGCCCAGTCAAAGTCCAGACCTAAATCCAATTGAGAATCTCTGGCAAGACTTGAAAATTGCTGTTCACAGACGCTCTCCATCCAGTCTGACTGAGCTTGAGCTATTTTGCAAAGAACAATGGGCAAAAATGTCAGTCTCTAGATGTGCAAAGCTGATAGAGACATACCCCAAAAGACTTGCAGCTGTAATTGCAGCGAAAGGTGGTTCTACAAAGTATTGACTCAGGGGGGCTGAATAATTTTGCACGCCACACTTTTCAGTTTTTTATTTGTAATAAAATTTGGAAACCATGTATCATTTTCCTTCCACTTCACAATTATGCACCACTTTGTGTTGGTCTATCACATAAAATCCCAATAAAATTCATTTACATTTGTGGTTGTAACGTGACAAAATGTGGAAAGGTTCAAGGGGTATGAATACTTTTGCAAGCCACTGTAGTTTGATCATGAATGTTAAAGGAGCATGATCTGAAATTATAATATTATGATATTTCGAATTATAAGTAAATGGGATGAGTTTAGAACCTACTAAAAAGTAGTCTATCCTTGAATAAGTTTTATGTACTGAAGAGTAAAATGAGTATTCCCTTCCGGATGCATTTTCAATTCTCCAAACATCCTTGATATTGGTGGTATTAATATATGAGTTTAATAATTCACTTGTTTTGGATTTTGCTTTTCTTTGGCTTGTTGATCTATCGAGATAGGAATCTAATGTACAATTTAAATCTCCACCAATTATCAAATTATGTTGTGTGAGCTCCGGGATAGTATTAAGTATATTCTTAAAAAACATTGGATTGTCAAAATTTGGTCCATAAGCATTGAGAAAAATCACTTTTTTTAATATAATTCACCCACTAGTATAATATATCTACATTGATGTCCGCTATAGTTGCTATGTGTTTAAAAGATATACCTTTACCAATTCAAATTGCGACACTTCTGGCCTTATGGGAAAATGAAGAGTGAGAAACTAAATGTTTTAGATGTACGCATTTCTGCAAAGATGTAATTTCACTCAATTAATTGTATCCCTATGCTCCAATTCATATTCTACAAAATAAGAGCTGAAATTTATTGAAGGCAAATATAAAAACACAGCACATCAAACACATGGACTCTGAAATTTCTGTTTAATTCAGGTTTAGACTGGAAGTATCTTTCGAGTTTAAAGTAGTTTTTAATGCATCAGAGGCAAATCTACACTATTCTAGTAAAATTGTATTGGGCAAATTATTACAATGCAGAGAATATAACAGATTGTAAAATATTACCATTTCAGCTCAATGTTCAGTAGTCACTAAGGGAGTTTAAATCCCTTCTGCGGTTATGTCAAGAATGATTTAATCTGCTGTCTTCTCATTTCTTCTTCCCATAGTGCCTTTTTAACCAATTCTGGTTATATGTTTATTTGAGAGACTTTTGAATCCACATACCAATCACTTAATCAATAACCAGCATCCTCTCAGAAATGCAACCAACATACAACACAAAAGCAAGGTAGCACTCTCTCAGCTTGGCATCTGACCATAGCAACCTGTCGTATGTGTAGGTAGAATGCTGCCTTACAGCACCAGAGACCCAGTTTGATCCTGACTACGGGTGCTGTCTGTATGGAGTTTGCACATTCTCCCTTTGACTGCATGGGTATTCTCTGGCTGCTCCAGTTTCCTCCCCCATTCTAAAGACATACAGGTAGTAGGTTAATTGGCTTCAGTAAAATTGTAACATTGTCCCTAGTGTGTAGGATAGGGTTAGCATATGGGGTGATCGATGGAGTGATCGATGATCAACACGATCAACTAGTGGGCCGAAGGGTCTGTTTATGTGCTGTATTTCTAAAGTAAAGTCTATAGTGCAGTTAAGGCCAATTGCACTCATAGTGAGCCAGGAATGCTGGCAAATTAAATTCCAGCAGATAAGACCAAAACACTGACTCATTGAGAGTGGATAATTGAGTCACAACGCGCCTCCAATAACGGAAAGCTGCCAGAGGTGTCAGCAATGGGGAATCCATGAAATGAGCACCTCAGGGGCTAAATGCTGAAGAAAACTAATTGTTTAAGTTAATTCTACAGGCTTAAGAATGTATCTGATGTCAGTTCTTAACCTGTCAGTTAGGTTTCTCACTGGTAGCAGATCACCACACTGAACCAGTAAAACAACAAACTAGTAAGAGCAAAAAACAAACTGCTGGATGGACTGAGCGGATGAGAATGAAGGAAAATCCCGAGCAAATGTCATCAGTCCATTTCCCTTCCAAAGAAGGTGCTTGATCTGTTGAGTCCCTCTAGTAGTTTGTTTTTTGCTCAAGACTCCAGCAGTCTCACGTCTCCAACAACTGGTATTCTAGTTCTAGCAAAGCATGACAGTTATATTGTGGAGTTGTAGCGAACAACCCAAGTTTTATTGGGCAAAACAATGAAGAGCAACATTATTGGTACGTTCCTGATATTGGGAAATAGTCAGGGCCATGACTGTAGGCACCTGGTCCAATTTAAATTATGAGCACAATCTATTCCAGCTAAAATCAAATTGTATTTGATTAGCTTCAAACATAAAAATACTTTTCCAATCCATTCTATAGGGTTGCATGAGGAAAACAAGATGTTCATACGTTATAGGAACAGAATTAGGCCATTTGGCCCATCATCTATTCTGCTATTAAAAAATGACTGATCTATCGTTCCCTCTCAACCCCATTCTCCTGCCTTCTCCCCCTAACCCCTGACATCTGTGTGAAGCACAAATCTATCAATCTCCACCTCAAAAATATCCATTGACTTTGCCTCCAAAGCCCTCTTTGGCAAAGAATTCCATAGATTACTGCCCTGTCTCTGATTTTTGCAGATAGCACAAAAAAAAACATAATGTTTGTAGAAAGTATGGAACGGATACATCCAAAATATTTAATTAAAAGAAAAGAACAAAGGACATATTACAAGAGGAAATAAGAAAATTCTTACCACAAAGAACATCAAGATCTCAAATTGATTTAAAACACCCCAGACACATTTAAGGAAATAGCTGCTTCTGTAGGTGAATAACTTTTTTGTTTTGAGAATTGTTTCTGGATGAATGAGCCAACAAGGAAAGTAATCTTGCCCATGATAATGATTGTATGATTTTCTGATTTATTTTGCAATCCCAACTCTGCTGTAAATAATTAATTGACATTTTACGATATTATTTTACATGGTGCTTCATCCAAGCATTCAAAAGGAAATTACAAATATCATTCATTCATAAGGTTACAAATGTAATTATTTAAGATAATTGATAGATTCCCTATAGTGATGAAGGTGCAATTACTAATGACAATGAGACTGTAGCTTTCTTTTATATCAATATGTACTTAATTACAATTTCACAGTTAAATTACCACATTTTATTTAAGACAAGTGCAAAGATTACACTGATAACTAACTTGTCCCAAAATCTCTCTCTGTTAAAATTAGACAAATTACACTTACAGGCAAGCAACTGAAATATTTCTATATCCAAAACTTGATTGACATGTGTGTGCATGGCAAAATTACTACATCAAGGAACCCATTTCTGAAATGTAGCATTAATTAAGAGAAGGAGCACCGTTAACAAAGGACTAATGAGTAGCAAGAAAAATCATATGACGCAGTTTGAAAATTGATTATCTAACAAATTGATTATGGGAAGCACAGTAGAATAGCTGATAGAGCTACTGCCTCACAGCGTCAGAGACCCGGGTTCAATCCCTAGTTCGGGTGCTGTATGTGTGGAGTTTGCACGTTCGTTTGGGTTTCCTCCTGCATCCTGATGATGTGTGGGTTTGTAGGTTAATTGGCCAAAGTGTGCAGAGTGTGGGATAATATAGACCTAGCATGAACGGATGGTCAGCGTGGATTCGATGGGCACGTTTCCATGCTGTATCTCTATACTAAAACTAAACTAAACTAAACAATTAGGGAAAATACATTTTGGAAAGCCAAGTAACACTACATAGTCACCCAGAAATTCAAAGCACCAAAATATAATCGATGTGATGGGATAATATCTGCAGTGGCAACCAGTCAGCAGTTTTTTTTCCCACTGGGCCAAAAGTTGCCACCGAACCTTTACCTCGCAAGGTTGCCCAAAGGCCTGAGCATTCCCCAAGATGGAGGCAGAGGTAACCCTCGGAGCTTTACTGAAGGTGCTGGGTTGCTATCGGCGTGTGTTAGGCTCATACATTTGCAGGCGAGGCCCAGTGTCAGAAATATAAATTGGAGGCTTTGTAAGTACCTGGGAAGGGTCAGGGTGATGACTGCAGATCAGGGATTCTGCAATGATGCACATAAATATTATTTGCCTTGAAGACTTTACAAAATCAGTATCATAGGACAACATCCATGTCAACATTATCCAAGTTCATTTGCAATGGTCTAAAAGGAACAATCATTCAGGAAACAACATCATCTTCTGGCCTAACATGGATATCACCTTGCAGTTATGGACTAGCTTCGTCTCAACTTTTCTTTTCCTTCATCTTTGTTTTAGTGAAAATTATCTTTAACATAAGACATTTGTCTTTGTGTAATTAAATCCATCTTTCAGATTGGCACCACCTTGAAGTTGTCCTCCTTAGAATTTTTCTCTCATTCAACTGCATCCTTGTGTACTCTGAAAAATGCCCTTTAACAACCATTTTGATTGATCAATCACAATCTAATTTGCCATTACTTCAGCTAGCTGTGCCTTCATGCTATCAAATTGCCTTAGGAATATAAATATTAGTCTTGGACCCATTCTTCAGTCCCTCAAACTGAAAACAAAATGTCAATTATATTGTGTTTGCTGATGTCACCAGAATGCCTTTGATTAATCATTTTTAATTGCAGAACAGAGTCTCGCCCGATAGCCTCAGAATGTGCTGCTCTAAGAACTCCATGCACTCCTCACCTAGTCTGTTCTTCGCCATCTGATTTTTCCATTGTGGCTCAAAATATCTTACTAATATTAACACTTTTCAGACACGCTCCCCCAATTTCTTCATTTATACTACAATTATTATATAATTACTCCTAAGGGGCTTGTACACCACTCTCATGTGATTTCATGTTCTGTCTCATCTCCATCCAAGCTGCTTTAATATCAACTTTTCCGTACTTGGGTGAATCCTCTGTTTTCAGTCAGGTCGGGGGGAGGAATCCCGTGCTACCTGCTCCATGGTCGGATAGTCGGCGACTAAACCGTCTCCCCCACCTGGTTTGCCAGGTCAGGAGGGGGCTGTGGACCCCCAGCAGGACCAAAAACAAGACCTGTCAAAGGGCGGATAAGCTCCTGGTGAGCCCATGGCCCACTTGAGTAGAAGTTGCGATCACTGTCATACATAGCATTGTAAAGCACCGTGCCCATTGATGTTTTCAATGATGATAATGATGATGCTGTTGCACGTAGCATCATTAATTAAATTTGACCCTCGAAGGAAGTACCCAAGAAAGCACACTGATGCTTCTACTTCCTCAGAAGCCGGAGGAAATTCAGTGTGTCTCCAATGACTTACAGATTTCTGCAGATGTTCATTAGAAAGCATCCTATCCAGATGCATCGGAACTTGGTTTGTCAACTGCTCTACCCAAGAGTGCAAAAAAATCAGAGTTGTAGATGCAGCCCAGTTTATCGTACAAACCAGACGCTTTCCCTTTGCGACTCCATCTACACTTCCCGCTGCATCTGGAAAGCGCCCAACATAATCTAGGATCTGTCTGAAGAAGGGTCTCGACCTGAAACATCACCCATTTTCTCCAGAGATGCTGCCTGTCCCGCCGAGTTACTACAGCATTTTGTGTCTATCTATAATCAAGGACCTAGTCATTCCCTCTTCTCCCCTCTCCTGTTGGGCAGAGGATATAAAGTCTGAATGCATGCAACACCAGGTTCAGGAATATTTTTTTCTTTGCACTACCTACTGTTTTGATGGTACCATGCAAGCTAAGCCTTGACAGGAAAGAACATAAAATTATTTTTCCATTGTATATTGGTACACGTGATTACAATAAGCCAATATCACAGACACACTTGCACCCTGCGCCTTTTCCCTAGTATCATCTGTCTTTCAACATATAGGTCCCAATCATGACAATCTGCTGCAACTATCAACTTGTGTTGCTCATTTCATCCATTTTATTTTGATTACTATCTGTTCAGATATAGACTTTATTTTTGTCCTTTTTATTTGTGTAACCTTTAGCTTTATCAACTGAATTGTTATATCCTTTCAAGTACAATCTCTTTATCTTTATGATATTAGTACCTTTCTCTCATTGTTAACCTGCTCTTTGATTTATTACATCTTTGATCCCCAGCATCAATATTTTGTGCAAAATCATTTACTTTCCCCATAACGCAGTCAGCCAGAGAAAATACAATTGATAAATTGCTGACCAACATAAAATTAATGGTTAAACATTATTAGAAACAATACAATACCAGGAGGTTGTTATTTCTTTGCGTCATAATTTCATAATCAAAGTCGGTTTAGTTAATAAACCAATGAAACAGCCTTGTAATAAATGCTATTAACAAAATCCCATCTTTAATTTGATGCATCAAAATAATGCAGTTATCCAGAAAGAAAAACAAGAACATTACATAATTAAGACTGATTTTAACATCATTTGCAAACCTATAGTCCATCTTTTTTTAGAAATGCATATCAAAACACCCAAGGATAAACAAAAATTAGATGTTTAGTGACTTTTATCATTAAAGTCATTCTTAGATCTAATAAAAGATACTTAAAACATACATCAGTTGGATATGAATGTTTTACCAAATCTGGTTGAATTGTATGGTTTACAGATATGGCACATAGGAAAAAAAAATATTCATTATATTTTATTTATCCTTTCAGAAGCAGTTTTCCATCCTTATCACTTAAAATTCTATATCCCATTATCAATGTCATAAAACAAGGTACACTAAAGACAATCCCAAATGTATCTACCTTTGTAACAATCAAATAACTAGTATGATACAGACTTTTCTGGTGCCTCTTTCCACACTCAAGTTATGTAGATCCCAAACGCAATTTTTTGCTCGAGTAGACAGTTAAGTAGGAATAACATAAAACTTTTCACAATTGTTATACTGTTGAAAACACCAAATTTGTCGAATTGCTTCCATTGAAATTTGACACAAAATTAAATATTTAATTGAGTATTGATGCCATTCTCAATGCAATAACCAGTACCAGAAGTGAAACCCTAATATTTTCCTAAAATAAGTGAACAATTCTCAAATTTCATGCATGATTATGCCGACATGCTTTGCTTCTATCCAAGTGGTGGAATCATGCAAATGTAGTGACTGCACTGTGCTGGTGTCAAGCAATTTAAAACTACTTTGATCTTTAGCACATATGCGATGTATGGAACTAAACGTTTTTCAAAAGCAGGCAGTTAGACAGGAACATTATAAACAAAAGAAAAAACTGAATATATCTGAAAATACAATTTAACAGTTAAATATCATATATACAGATGTCAAAAATGCATTTAATGAACGACTTGTGTATGCAGCCATTAGACTAACTGATGCTGACAACACTTCAAAAAGGGAGAAAATATTCTTTAAATGTATAGGATTTACAAGGTGTGCAATATTTCTTTAAAGGAATGAAAAATCACTGTAGATTAATGAACAGTGTTGTTGAACTGATGTACTATTTAATTTCACCAAAGCAAGCTGCCATTATTAAAACATTGTTTGACATACTAGAGTATAAAATAGTTTTGGTGACATTAAAATATTTATTCCGTACTAAAACTCCAACAAAGGTAGCTGAAAGCTTTAGCTGTCTCATATGCTTGCCAATTTTGTCTAACCATATTTGTTTGTGAATTAATATAAATAGAGTTCAATAAAACAATCGAAGATCCAGAAAGGTAACCTGGCACGAAAAGTAGTAACATTTTTCTTTGTCTCAAATCTGCCTTTATGGATCTACAGTGGCTTAATGAGAAATGTGGCTTTTCATTCAGTCCACAAGGCTTGAAAACCTCTTATTATAAATAACCACTATCCTCATTGATACAGACTTTGGACTTTTAAAAGTTTAAAACAAGATCCAATTATGGATTATTCAAGATTAACTTTTTATTTTAATCTCAGTCATTTGAAGATCTACTAAATGACGTGAAAGCTATTCTGTGGTGGAGCCACTGTGGTGTCTGCAGAAATAAGATAGATAGAGCAATAGAGTCCTCTTACACTCTTGTGCATACAACAAAATGGTCACAATTTCCATTTATATTTTCAGCCATGTCAACATTGCGCTTCTTCCTTGAATAAAAACCTTTAAAAACTGGACAAATGGGGATGTATTGTAAACAATGAACTTCCTTCAAAAAGGTCATTCCAAATGGAAAGTCATAAGTCTTTACACCTACACACGTGTCACTGTTTGCAAGTGCCCCTTCTTTCCATTGCACAAGTCCACGCTCCTTTTCTGTACCTAATTAGAAAATAATAATGATTTACAAAATATTAGAAATCCATTCCATTCAACACAAACTCCAGGCTGCCTTTTTAGTTTTGCAGATTAAGATTATCCTAATCTTTTTACAAACAGAAATAGTGTTTTCAAAAGAAGGAGGTTACTACATTCCACCAAGCCTATTTTCCAAATCCACATTTTCCGGGAAGTACTACCCCTTTACTGTCATGTAGAAATTTGCTTCATTTATGCATAATTTGTGTTTTTTACATTTGTCTAAATTTATGTGGATGTGCTACTGCGGCAAGCAAGTTTTTCATTGAACCTGTACCTTGTCATTCTAGTGCACATGACAATACACTTTATTTGCCTCGACATCAGGAATATCGTTACCTGATGGAGGTCGTCAAAATTATAAAAATATTGATTAGGAGAAGGCCAAGTCAAAAGACAGTTTCACTTGGTTGGAAGGCTTGACTGCAGATATAGGAAAGATGCTTTCCAACTAAGACTTTGCATAATAATCAGGAGGGTATTTAGGACTGGAATGAGGAAGATAATAATCCTCACTCAATACAGTGAATATCTACCTAGGTGGTATCTGGAGGAGAAGTCATTAAGTGCATTAGAATGAAATCTATAGATATTGGGATAGAAAAGAAATCTGGGAGCAGTTTGAAGATCAGCCAAAAATGATGGGCTGAACAGGCTTATTTATCTGCACCACACACCCACTTCTAGTGTCTGAGTACAGGACAAGTAGTCATCAACAAATGAATATGTATTAACAGACTGTTTTAATTAACAAGAGCTTGGCAAAAATGTGGAGTTCCATACCATGAAGAGGATGTCCGATAACATTAATGCTTACAAGGAAGGCTTGTAACAAAGTATATTGAAAAGGATATGGGAAAAGGGCCAAACAATAAAATAAAAGTAATCCGATCTGTCAGTACTAGCCTTTTCTACCAATATATTTCCTGCAATATAAATGTATGATAAATTAGAATTACTATTACAAATTTCAGATACATTCCTTCCTTGGATTATTTGACCACAAAAATGTTGGAATCTTGTGGATTTTTTTGGTGGGTCAATTATCTAGAACTTCCTCCTTGCAAGGTAAGCTGCATAAGCCAAGTTACAAACTTTTACTCATCTTTGAGAAATTACAGATCCTGTGGGAGAAGTTATATTCCCATCATCCTCATCGGATGTCTAACAGGTGTCTTAGAAACATAGAAAATAGGTGCAGGAGGAGGCCATTCGGCCCTTCGAGCCAGCACCGCCAATCAATATGATCATGGCTGATCTTCTTATACAGTTCCATCCACACCCAACACCATTTTACACCCAATTGTTTGTTTGTGACTAACAACATGCTTAATCAAAATTAAACAGCAAGGGACAAAAACAACAGCTTTGATTCATGTAGAATGATTTAAAATGTTAAATAGCTTTCAGTCAAATGTAAATCCACCTACCGGGAATGGTATTATCCAACATGAAAGCAAGGCAACCTCCAACAAACATTTCTGTTGTCAACAAGACAGTCAAAATCTGATTAACTTCTGGAATACCTGCAAAAGAGAAGTCAGCAGAAACAGTCTAAAGAAGGGTCCCCAACCGAAAATGTCACCTATCCACGTCAACTGGAGATACACACAAAAAGTTGGAGTAATTCAGTGGGACAGGCAGCATCTCTGGAGAGAAGGAATGGGTGACGTTTCGGGTTGAGACCCTTCTGGAAATGCTGCCAGGTTACTCCAGCATTCAAGAAAAAAAACTGTTCATCCAGGATATTATAAAATCAATTAAGGAACAAATCATTAAAATAGAACAGCAAAGAAAGAGTGGATGCACGCTGTGCCAGCAAGTTGAGGGAGTGATATTTTTTAATTGATGGATGAGCTCCTGGAGTCCAACTGCGTGATTAACTGGAAGCTTAGAATTAAAAACTTTACACTGGAAAAAAAACACTTATTCGCTTGGATCTTGAGCAGGTGCCAAGTCATGTTGCTTTAGATTGTACAGCAGAATGCACAATGCCAGTAAAAACTAATTAAAGTCGGTGAGTTGTTTTCATCTTCATAAAAAAATATTACAGCCTGGACCTGAAATTATTGAATAAAAACAAAACTTAAAATACATACTAAACACAATAAAACTGTTCCAATGGGTATATTTCATGTGCATTAAAATTACGCTCAAGAAAAAAGATTGTCAATGTAATCATTGTTAATTTTATAGTTTTAAAAACAGAGAAGTTTGGGGAAATTTAATTTTAAAAGTCATTGGGGAAAGGATTAGAATGTGTTGTCAGAATCATTAGAATAATTAAGAATTTGTTTACCTTATTTCCAATTCTAAGACTTTATTTTTCTTGACCATTTGTCCATGTCTAGTGATAACCAAGCTCTAGAGATTCAATTGTAATACCATGGTATATCAGGACATAAGGTCCATGGGTTTTTCAATCTAGATATCCGGGTCATGACTGTAGGAAAATTAAACTTCATCCATTTAATTAGGGACGGATAATTAAATATTTGTTTGCCCATAAACAAATGGGCAATTTGTTAATAGAGGTTCATCATCGCAGCACCTGGTTATCATTAGAGGTGTTCCTCAACACACTGACCAAGACCAAACCTTGAGTCAATTCAATGTTTCATTCAGCAGCAGCAATCCCCACATTCATTCTCTCCACTAGTGAGGCATAGTAGTTGCAATGTGTGCCATCAGAAAATACATTGCAGCTGCTTGCCAAGGCTATTCTATAACCAGAAGGGTTAAGGGCAGCAAGTGCATGCTTCCTTCCATGTTGCATACCATTCCTGGATTGGGTGTGTATTGCCTGTGCTTCTTAGGAGGATCAGAATCCTTGAACTGCATAACAAACAGTAATGTGTGAGTACCTACAACAGAAGGACTGGAATGATGTGGGTGGAGAGGTTCACCATCACAGTCAAAGGAGGACAATAATTACCAGCCTTGCTGGTGGACCCAAATCCCACCAAAAACATTTCAATTCCAACATGTGGATCATTGATGATCGCAACTTTGCACCACCTGCAATTTTACCCCGGATAAGTAAACTGAAGGAATCTCATCTTCAAGAGCATGGTTCCACAAGTGAACCAATATTTTTCTAGTTTAAGAGGAACCAACCATGGAATAGGCTATGCAAGATCAATTGCTGACTGACAAGAAATGATTAACTAAAATCTTGTTATGGGACCCAAGAGAGCTTGGCATAACATTTAGAATTTTATATTAAAATTGTTGTTTATTATATTATATTTTATATTATTATTTAAAATCTTAAAAGAGGGTTTTAATCTAAACACAAAAAACTGCAATAGTACGAGGGAAGATTGGCTGCAATAGATTGTGAAAGTGTATGACAGGAAACAAGCAAAAGCTAGTATTCTGCTTTAAAGATTAATTAGGCTGCAAAGCACAAAATCACAATAGGGAAAAAGTGAATTAAGCAAATATTTTATTTAGAGAAATTAAATAGTGTTGAATCTAATAAATTATAAAGTTGCCAGAAGGAGTAGATGGTCTGAAGAATGAAAATGTTTCAGAATTCAAAGGATAACCAAGAAATTGATGAAGAATGGAAAAAATAGAATAATAAAACTAAGAAAAGAGATAAAAACAGATTGCAAAAGAATAAAAGACGCGCAAGAACAAACAAGAATCTCTTAACAAACAAGGTTCTCAATGCGGGGTTACACAAAAAGCTGGAGAAACTCAGCGGGTGCAGCAGCATCTAAGGAGCGAAGGAGATAGGCGACGTTTCGGGTCGAGACCCTTCTTCATCTTAGATGCTGCTGCACCCGCTGAGTTTCTCCAGCTTTTTGTGTAACCCTTCGATTCTCCAGCATCTGCAGTTTCTTCGTTAACACAAGGTTTTCAATGCCCTCGCTTGTCCACCTTTTCATTGCTCTGACCACAGGCTTAACAGATTTTAGTTTCTGCCTGTAGGTCGGAATAAGGTGAACTAGACAATGATCAGAGAGACTCAGACCCGCCCGGGGAACAGAGCGATATGCGTACTTGATTGACGTGTAACAGTGGTCAAGTGTTCTCTCCCCTCTGGTGGGGCAGGTAGCATGAAGTCTGTATTTTGGAAGGTCACGGCTGAGGTTAGCTTTGTTAAAGTCCCCCAAAACAATGACCATGGAGTCATTCTCTACCCTCATTACCTGGTCAGCGAGTTGTGCAGGCATGGGGGGGGGGGGGGGTGGGGGGGGGGGGGGATGTAAACTCCAGCGAGAATAAAGGAGTTAAATTCCCTCGGAAAGTAGAAGGGTTTGCAGTTTAAAAAGAGGGATTCTAGGTTGGGAGAGCAGAAATTTGACAGTACCGTGATGTCGCTGCACCAGTCCTGGTTGGTATGGAAGCATATTCCACCGCCTCTTGATTTCCCCGCTGCCTCCACTTCGCGATCCACACTGTGATGTTGGAAGCCAACCAGTTGCACAGTGCTGTCCGGGGTCGATTCACACAGCCAGGTCCCAGTGAAGCACAGGGCAGCGGCTCGAGAGAAGTCCTTGTTTGTCCGGCGCAGGAGTTGCAGTTCGTCCACTTTCATATTGAGAGAACGTACGTTTGCCAGGAATATGCTTGGGAATGGTGTGCGTGATCCTCGTCACCGGAGTCGGGTGAGTGCTCCAGAGCTCTTCCCATGTGTCCTCCTCCCTCAAGACCTTGAACACAGCCACAGCCCCACTGACGAGTATGTCCAAATAATCCAGCGAGTGAGAGAAATTATTAGCAAAGTGCTGCGATGCACAATAAAGGATGTAATATCAGCATTGAAATAACAGCATGTCTTCGGAGGATCATAATGGATTTATGAAAGATAAATCAAATTTGGCTGATTTATCAAAATTTCATGGAGCACTCAAGGAGAACCAGGGTATGTACTGCATTTGCATTTTCAGAAGATTTGATAAATGTTCCAGAAATGAGGAATCAGAAAGGGTTCAGCCTTTAGGCCGCAACTATTCATGATCTACTTCAATTATTTAGCCACAGGGACAAAACACAACACTTAAAAAATAAAAAAATAAATTGATAAGATTACAAAATTGTGGGATGTGGGTAGTGATGAGGTTGTAAAGCGGCTTGAAGATGATAAAGACAAGTTGAATGTGTGCGCAACAACACAAGAATGCAGCGAAACTAGGTAACATATCCACTTGAGAGAAAACACAAATGGTGAGTCTTTAAAGGATGAGAGACTGGGTAATACATTGTGCAAAGAGCCCCTCCCGAGTACAAAAGTAATGAAAGCCACCATGCAGATGCAACATGCAGTCAGGAAGTTAAATGGTATGCTTTCCTTTTTTACAAGGAGGATTTGAGCACATGAGTAAAGATGTCTTACTATGATTGTATTGAGCCTTGGTGAGTATACACCAGGAATCATTTAAATATTTTTGTGTCCTCTTCAACAAAAGGATACACTTTGCTATTTTGGACCCTGCAATGGAAGCCAATAACAAATGGAGAAATAATGGCCTCAAAAGAAAATGATCAAGTATAGTTTGATTGGATACATGTCTTATGAACCATGCTAACTCAGATCAACTGATGGACTCACAGATGATAGATTCCAATGTTAAGTGGGGCTACATTAGACAACCAATAACATTGGATTTAAATTCTGAATTTATAAAGTTTCACTTCTGGGAACAGAGCAAAGGACATGAGAGATGGAAAGAAAATGCTGGAGTTACAGCAGGTCGTGCAGCATCTGTAGAGAGAGAGAGAAATGAGGTGAATGTTGAAAGTTATGTAGGAAGGAACTGCAGATGCTGGTTTAAACCAAAGATAGACTCAAAATGCTGGGGTAAATCATCAGAACAGGCAGCATCTCTGGAGAGAAGGAATGGGTGATGTTTCGGGTCGAGACCCTTCTTCAGACGTTGCAAGTTAACGACCTTGAGAGCAGGACTTCAAATTATGAGAAAAGAATCACTACAGGCATAAGGAAAATGTCCATTTCCAATTAAAAAAATATATATATTTATGCCGTATATTCACAACAGTGAAAGCAATTTCATTTCACATACAGTCACAAGCAAATAAAAAACTCTAATATTTCTGAAATGCAAGTTGCTTTTCGCTGCAATAATTTACTGTCAATTGCTCTATGGGTTTTAAAGAAAAAAACACCATTCTCAAAAACTGTGATAGATCAATGAATTAATCAATAATCACAAAAGCATCAGACATTTTCTGCAGAAATTAGGCATGTTTAACTAAGGGATAAGTTAACAGAAGTAATGTACTTCAAATCAAACATTAAGCCAAAATCCCATCTGTTGTCTCAGCTGGAAGTAAGATGTAGTTGCCACTTTTGAAGAGCAGATGTGCTTCAAGTGATTGGCCATTAAGGAAGTGCGTTCCTTTATTTAAAATTGTAGACACTGGGTCTTTATTTTAGTTTAAAGACACGGTATGGAAACAGGCCCTTCGGTCCAACAAGTCCATGTCGATCATTGATCACCCACTCACACTCGTTGTAGGTTAGCCCACTTTCTCATCTACTCTCTATACACTAGGAACAATTTACACCAGCCAGTTAACCTACAAACTGATGTGGAAGGAAACTGGAGCATCTGGAGGAAACCCATGTTGTCACAGTGCAAATTACATACAGACAGCAACAAACCCGATCTCTGTCCGCTGTGAGGCCACTCTCTGTACCACTGTGCTGAAGGTCCTCTGGTTAGTTATACTTTAGATACTTTACCAGACAAATCCCAACATTAGTTGAATCCTGCATTTGTTAGTGCATGCTGGTTAACTTACCTGTGTTGATGACATTTGGGTTATCATCCAAGTAACTTGGTAATGTTATTCCAAAAAACATGGAGAACCCCAAAATAAAGAGATTGCGGGAGGAATTCATATCCACAAACTGGAGATTGGAAAGACCAACAGCCGTGATCATTCCTGAAAATGAGCCAGCAACATTTACAAATTAAAATGACAGCAATTCTAAGTATTAACTAAATCACATTGCATAACTTCAACAGTTAATTAACAAAGTATTTTTAACTCAAGTTTGGTTGAATTTATGAGCAAATGTTCATCTGGAATGCCATTAAAGGAAAGAAGAGTAGTAAATAATAAATTACAAATGCTGTCTATATTTATTACGGCTACAGGGTCTCATTTATCTTTTAAAGAAGTGCTTTTTCCTTCAGCAACCAGTGACTGAGCTGGGGAAATCCAGATTTTAAGAAATAGGTCTGCCATCACACTGTTAAAGGTGCAGAAACACATCTTTAAGATCTGGCCAGACAGTTATCACCTGACAGGCTACAGTTAAGTTCATTAAAGTCAAAGCATGAATAGCTGAAATGTTTTATTTGTCAATGTATCTTCTATCCGCACATCGTAGCTGCATGAACAAATAAGTATTTGTCATCAGTATAGATGTTCATTTTTCAAAGTTCATGTATTTGCTCTGGATGTGCTTAATGCAAAGTAAATGGTTATATCATCGATCAACGTACTCATGATCAAGCACTATGCATTTCATTGATAAAAAAACATCTCCAAACTTCCAGAGTAACAAGGCTCTGAAAAAATTGAATCACATTTTTTTAAAGTAATATAAATAAAGTGAATTACATATTAAATATTTCAGCTTACCAAATAAAGTGCAAAACATGCCCCCAAGAATGGGATCTGGGAGCGAGGCAAATAGGGCAGTGAACTTTCCTACGGTCCCCAAAATCAACATAATTACTGCACCATATTGGACCACTCGTCTGCTACCAACCTTGAGACACAAAATTTCATGATTTTAGTGGAAAAAGTTAAATTATATTTTTATGCCATTGTCTTATAAAAGAGTGCCTGAAAATAAAGAAATATTATATTTTTCCAAATGCAAATATCAAAGTCTCAATTTGATAAACCCAATATGAAGATTTCTATGGAAGTTATTCGTCTTCAAATAAAATATGACTTGCATGTGCCATTAAATAGTTTAGCCAAACAAAAAGTTTGAATTGAAAAGACATTCACACTATGAAATGCAATATCTCAGTTGCACCTCCAAGATTTAGAAAAATCCCTAAAATTCAGTAAAAGAACCGTTTCTCAATTAAATGTCAGTGGAGTATTCATTCTGCTTAGTGCAATATATAGCAAAATAACCATTTTAAATAAATAACCAACTGTATTTCTTGCATGCCAGTTGGAATTAATAAAAGTGGATGATGAGCTTTATAAAATAGACCAACTTCAATCAAATGTGATCAAAGATTCTCAAAGTTTGCTTTGTTGCATTCTTTATTAACATTGTGAACAGCGAAGAATTGGCAATACAGTGGAATAATAATTTTTATTTAATCATTTCAACTTCTGACTACAATTCTGTGCATCTCTACATTACTCTCATTGAATGATTAGCATACTGCATCAAAACCATTATTTCCAAATTCTTTAACAGTGTGAAAATGTAGCAATCTAATAAAGTTGTCACAAGTTTTTAAAAAATGGTTTAAATAGACTGCAACATGGAAATAGGCTCCCCATGGTGTAATATGGGCATTGGACACAAGATGGTGCTTACTTTTTCGATCTCATTTTCTAATTAGTTTAATTAATTAATGTGCAGCTTTTGGCACTGATGAGTTATGACTTCCTTCTCAATTATATTTGGTCTAAATCTGTGCAAAGTTTCATGTAGTTCCGAGACATGGGTCTCGAAAGTTGATTTCTAGACACATTTTTGATGCTCGGCCCACAGCCTAGAACACTTTCATCTCATTCAACCTTGTAGAATTGGTGCAGCAGGCCAGATCTCCAACTCAATGGGAAATTTTGAACCATGAGTTCTCAGTGCAGCCACAGGAAGGATGTGAAGAATGGGATCAAGGGAGGTATCAGGGTCAAGTAGATCAAAGAAGATCATATACACAGGTTCAACTCCATTTTTGAACTAACAACATTACAAAGAGCTCATCTCTGACCAGAAAGCTATTACTTGAACAGACCAGTCACCATAATATCTGAACAGCAATGAACTGGATACAAACGGGACAGGGCTGCGGCCATATGTTACACTAATAACAAACCTCAGGAAAACAAATTCTAGCTGCAATTGCAGCAAATCAGTTAAACAATGAATGATTTTTCAAAAATATTCCTAGATCA
Organism: Okamejei kenojei; assembly: GCA_035221665.1. Lineage (NCBI taxonomy): Eukaryota > Metazoa > Chordata > Chondrichthyes > Rajiformes > Rajidae > Okamejei > Okamejei kenojei. Next base: position 21,738,746 of record CM069141.1, on the reverse strand, counting down.
AATCTAGCCAGCTGTTGTATTATGAAAGAAGCTCAAAAATAATTAGATGGTTCTGCAAAATTTTACTGGAGTGAATTGCACTTTTGTCAGATTGTTGCCAAGGTAACTTGAGACGAGCTGCAACTTCAGTGTGATCGCCACACCCTGTGTGGACATATAATGCCACCTAATAAACCAAAACTCTCATCCAATTATTCTCTTAAACACAAAAACAATATTCCAGGGGGAAAACTAATCACTGTGAATCGAAATTTATGTGTATTGCACAATGTTCTTCTGTCACATCTGCCTCTGGCTTTTGCTGCATTGCAAATATAACCGAAATGAATCAAAGATCAGGATAATCATTCTTCATAATAAGTGGTTGGCTGAAAATTGTAAAGCAATTCCTGTCTTAACAGCTCACCAATTTTTAATTATACGATTAATTAATATACCAAATTAATCCAAGTTCAGTGGTGACATTTTTTCTAGCTCGCAAAATCCTTATGAAATCAACCCTGGCTTTAAAAAAAGTTTGAATGATTAATATTGGAATGTTTCCATTCAAAACACACAACTGTTTGAGAAATTTGATCTTTTCAACATTTCAGTTAAAATATAATGCATTTCAGGGTTGGTATTAGTTGAATCAATTCAGCCCGCACTATTTGCAAATCTTCTAATCTATAATATGCAATAATAATTTTATCTTCATTATGTTGGTTAAAGATTATAATTAAGCTTAGCATTTAATGAGAAGTATTTTTATATTTTTCTTTAAATGGAACAAAATCAAAATGCTGATGCCCACTTTGGTGGGGAAGATATTAGGAGGAATTCATTTGCCGTAATTACAAGGGATTTGGTTCAAGGGATCAGGTGTCAGTGGCAGCGCCACAGAGGCAGATCATGTAGATTGGAGTGATGGAGCAGCGATGGAGGACATAGACAGCATCACCAAGCCAACCCATGCAACACCAACTGAGTGCTGCCTCCAGGACAACAGGCAATAGAGGCCAAGATAAGACTCTGTACTTTTACGAACTTGGACATAAGATGGTGCTGGAAAAGTGCCAACTCTTTATGAACTATCTCGGTGGTGTGCTATTCCTATACTGCAATTAATCATGCTTATGCATAGTATGATTTTACTAAAATTAAATGCAAAACAAAGAATCTCACTGAATTTAGGTACGTGACACTAAAGTACCATTGAATTAATGGTTACATAGAAAATAGGTGCAGGAGGGGGCCATTCGGCCCTTTGAGCCAGCACTGCCATTCATTGTGATCATGGCTGATCGTCCCCTATCAATAACCTGTGCATGCCTTCTCCCCATATCCCTTGACTCCACAAGCCTCTAGAACTCTATCTAACTCTCTCTTAAATCCATCCAGTGACTTGGCCTCCACTGCCCTCTGTGGCAGGGAATTTCATAAATTCACAACTCTCTGGGTGAAAAAGTTTTTTCTCACCTCAGTCTTAAATGACCTCCCCTTTATACTAAGACTGTGGCCCCTGGTTCTGGACTCGCCCAACATTGGGAACATTTTTCCTGCATCTAGCTTGTCCAGTCTGTTTATAATTTTATATGTTTCTATATGATCCCCCCTCACCCTTCTAAACTCCAGTGAATACAAGCCTAGCCTTTTCAATCTTTCCTCATATGACAGTCCCGCCATCCCAGGGATCAATCTCATGAACCTACACTGCACTGCCTCAATCACAAGGATGTCCTTCCTCAAATTAGGAGACCAAAACTGCACACAATACTCCAGATGTGGTCTCACCAGAGCCCTATACAACTGCAGAAGAACCTCTTTACTCCTATACTGAAATCCTCTTGTTATGAAGGCCAATATTCCATTAGCTTTCTTCACTGCCTGCTGTACCTGCATGCCAACTTTCAGTGACTGGTGTACAAGGACACCCAGGTCTCGCTGTACCTCCCCCTTACCTAACCTAACCCCATTGAGAAATGCTACACTTGTCCCTTCACCTCCCCCCTCCACTCCTTTCAAGGACCCAAGCAGTCCTTCCAGGTCCGACAGTGGTTCACCTGCACCTCCTCCAACCTCATCTACTGCATCGGTGAGACCAAGCGGAGGCTTGGCGATCGTTTCGCCGAACACCTCCGCTTCGGTCCGCATTAACCAACCCGACCTCCCGGTGGCTCAGCACTTCAACTCCCCCTCCCATTCCGTATCCGACCTCTCGGTCCTGGGCCTCCTCCACGGCCAGAGTGAGCAACACCGCAAGTTGGAGGAACAGCACCTCATATTCCGCTTGGGGAGTCTGCATCCTCTGAGCTTGAACATTGAATTTTCTCAATTTTCTCAATTCTGTTAACCCTTGCTGTCTCCTCCCCTTACCACCTCTCCCTCAGCCCTCGGGCCCTGGCTTTCCCTCTCTCTCTCTATCTCTCCTCCACCTTAGTCGCACTAGCTTCTCATTTTCACACTACAAACAGCTTGCAATGGCTTGTTCGCTTTATCATCTTTTTTGCATATCTTTCATTCATCGTTCTTTATATCTCCACATCACCGTCTATATCTCTCGTTTCCCTGATCCCTGACCATTCTGAAGAAGGGTCTCGACCCGAAACGTCGCCTATTTCCTTCACTCCTTAGATGCTGCTGCACCCGTTGAGTTTCTCCAGCCTTTTGTGTACCCTCGATTCACCAGCATCTGCAGTTCCTTCTTTAACCCATTGAAATAATAATCTGCCCCCTTGTTTTTGCCGCCAAAGTGGGTAACCTCACATGTATCTATATTATACTGCATCTGCCACGCATCTGCCCAGGTCACCCTGCAACCTCCTAACATCCTCTTCACAGTTCACACTGCCACCCAGCTTTGTATCAATGCTTGTGTTAAGGCTTTTACAAGTTTTCCCCTCTAATAATTCTTATGATTAACCATTCAATTAACAAAAAAAGAACAAACATGGGATCTAGCAGGTTTCCAGAATGATATTTTATTAACTAATTGCCAAAGAATATCTAGTTTTTCTTCTTGGACACAAGTTGCCTGATTCCCATTCAGTGCCCTCATAAAGTGAGGTAGAATCAATCAGAAACTCAAGGGAGGGCAATGGGCCCCTCCAAGCAGCCAGAATATATTGCAAGAAGGAAATTTAACAATGGTTTGCATCAGTTAGATGTTCTCCAGCAACCTTCAAGTCAATATATTCTGAACCACATGCTGAGAGAATGCAAATTGTGCTACCTGGGTTCTCATTAAACAGCACAATAAATACAAGAATTAAGATTAGAAATTGAATGCAAGGAGCAGAAACAAAATGGGACTTAAATAAAGTTAATTCTATATATTCAATTAAGTCAGAAAGAAAGCAAAAAGGAAAATGTTTGCTCTATTGAGTTTTTTTCCTCAAAAGCTTTCAAATTCTTTAAAAAATATACTAGTAGTGTAATATAGAATATTATCAGTGGACTTGTATATAGAAATTTATGATTTGAGAAACATAATTATATACTAACATAAAATATAATTAATAAAATTGTGTAATATTGAGGCATAGCTTAACTATAGCTGATGTTTATTTCATGATGTTAATTATTTGCTAATAAGAATAATGAGTTAAATATGATTGATAAGTATTAATAACATATTAACAAATTTTATGGATATAGTAGACTTAGTCTAGATTGCGCGTAAAGGGGGGGGGGAGGAGACTCAGATACTTGGAAGTTCTCCATGGGTCTGAATCTGGTTAACCCCTTGGAACCAGCTGTTGTCTGATACAAAAGTTTGAGACTTAATTGTAATAAATCTAGGTATATTGATAGATATGAATATATAATGAACATAATTACTGTTATATCTAAGTATATGCTTAATGTTGGAAACTACTTTTTATTTTGTTTTTCTTCTTTGAAGATACATTTCTAATCTAGCTATTGGAGTAAGTTTTATTTTATATATATAATTTTGAACTTTGTATCGCTCTCTCTTCCAATTAATAATAATTGGTCAAGGGGACAGAGAGAGACATAAACACTTCTACGGAAGTCAATAAGAATTTTTCTACCACCTGTTGGTGGTTTGTTTTTAATTATAATATCTTTATTTTTGGATATTATAATATCACTTTTTGTTTGTTAATTATCTTTTCACGACTCTACCCTTTCTGGTCTTTTTCAAGCTTTATTCTGAAAGGGAGATGCCAACAAAACTTAACGGCTGTGGATGACCATCCTTCATCTGGAGTTATAAGGTTCTTGGTTGCACCATATGAAGTAAAGGTATTAACATGATTCATAATGCAAGACGATAAACAAAAGAAAACTGGAGGAATCACATTTTGTAGCTGGAATATAAGGGGCGCTAATGAACCAATTAAAAGGGGGTAAGATCTTTGCCAAATTAAAAGCCTTAAACAGTGTATTATTTTCTGACAAGAGACGCATCTGAAATATCAAACACAGATAAGACTGAAGGCAAATTGGATTGGGCAAACATACTACTCTTCATTTACTTCTAAATCTAGAGGCACGGCCATTATCATTCATAAAGGTATACCATTTAAATTAAAGAATACCATAGCAGATAAAGCGGGGAGGTACGTCATTGTCGCGGGAGAAATTTATTCTACTCCACTTACTTTGATAAATATTTATGCTCCTAATTTTGACAACCCCCAATTCTTTAGTAAAATTTTGGATATAATTTCAGAACTTAATCATCAAAATGTGATAATAGGGGGAGATTTGAATTGTGTTTTAGATCCATATTTGGATAAATCAGCAAAACAAAAAAGGACTAACATAAAATCTAAAACGAGTGAACTCCTAAATACATACATGAAAAATACTAATATAACAGATGTATGGAGGATCACTAACCCAGTAGGTAGGGAATATTCATTGTATTCAACAGTACATAAAACATATTCATGTATTGATTATTTCTTAGTGGACACAAAACTAATTCCATATACATATAATTCTAAATATCATAATAGTATTATTTCTGATCATTCACCGTTAACTTTTTCTTTAAAATTAGAAGGAATGCCTGATAAAAATTATTTTTGGAGGTTTAACCCCCAAATTTTAAATAACTCACAAGATTGCACATATTTAAAAGAGCAGATGAGATTCTTCTTTGAGACAAATGATACACCAGATATTTCACCATCCTTATTATGGGAAACATTTAAGGCATTTATTAGAGGAACTATAATCTCATATCAAGCTTTCCAAAATAAAAAAGAATAATACTGAACAATTGCAGTTAGAACAAGAAATTAGACAATTAGATTTAGAAAATGCCAAAGAACCAACTATAGATAAACATAATAAGATAATAATACTAAAATATAAATTAAATAAAATTTTATCGGCCAGAATAATAAGATTATTTCAAATTACAAAACAAGAAAATTTCGAATTATGTGATAAACCTCATAAACTCCTAGCACGCCAACTGAAAAAACGGGAAACAGAAAATACAATTACTAAAATTAAATCAGACAAAGGGGAATTACTAACACTACCTAAAGATATTAATAAAAGATTTGCTAAATTTTATCAAAACTTATATACATCGAAAACCTCTGCAAATAATACTCAAATTACAAATTTCTTAGATAAGTGTAATCTTCCAAAATTAAATATGGTGGAACAAGAGGGATTAGGAGCTCAGATTACACTACAGGAAATAGAAGAAACAATTAATTCGTTGAAGAATGGCAAAACGCCAGGACCAGATGGCTTTAGTAATGAATTCTATAAAAGATTCTACGAGATAATTTCTCCACGTTGCAAGATTTATATATATACGCTTTTAAAGAAATTAAACTACCAGAAACACTAACCGAGTCAACTATAACACTTATACCAAAAAAAGGATAAAGATCTAGAAGACCCAGGCTCATATAGAGCTATTGCACTCCTAAATACAGACCAAAAAATATTAACAAATACCCTAGCGAGAAGATTGAGTAAATATGTTAGTAAACTAATAAATCCAGACCAAACAGGGTTCATACCAAAGAGATACTCATTTAACAATTTGAGACGGCTGTCTAATATAATGTACTCACATAATACTGAAGAAGAACTAGCAATTATTTCATTGGATGCAGAAAAAGCTTTTGATCAAGTAGCATGGCAATATTTATTCAAAGTATTGGAAAAATTTAACATGGGAGATAACTTTATTTCATGGGTAAAATTATTATATGATAAGCCGACGGCTAGAATACTGACTAATAATATATTATCCCCAAAATTCCAATTAGCAAGGGGCAATAGGCAGGGGTGCGCATTATCGCCCCTGCTATTTGCACTAGTGATAGAGCCTTTAGCTGAAAGTATAAGAACCCATCCGAATATTCATGGGTATAATACCAAACACTCAAATAATAAAATGTCATTATATGCAGATGACATATTATTATATATTACAAATTCACAAATTAGCATACCAAATATACTAAATTTAATAGAGGAATTTGGTTCTTTTTCAGGATATAGAATAAATTGGAACAAAAGCGAAATTATGACAATAAAACCTCAAGAGTCGACACATCTGTTGAAATTCCCTTTTAGAATTACAATAGAAAAATTTAAGTATTTGGGCATCCAAATTACTAGGAACTATAAATCATTACTCAACGCAAACTATATGCCTTTATTAACTAAATTAAATGGGTTGATTAAATTTTGGAAGACACTGCCGATGTCTTTAATAGGCAGAATAAATGCGATAAAAATGATCATCTTACCGCAAATATTGTACCTATTTCAATCAATACCAATATACTTACCTAAAAAATTCTTTAAAAAATTAGATTCTGATATTATAAATTTCATATGGGATTATAAATCACACAGAATTAAAAAAAAAACACTTGTGTAACTCTAAAGAATCAGGGGGACTGACACTCCCTAACTTATTGTATTATTATTGGGCAGTGAATATTAAAAATATAATCTACTGGTTGGACAGTTCTGCCCAACAGGTAGATTGGATAAGAATGGAGAATGAGGATTTTTCCCCTTATAATATAGGAGCGATCCTTCTTTCCCCGATAAAACTGAACAACATAATATACAAGAAGAATCCAATTATGCATTGTATAATACGAACTTGGAAACAAATAAAATTAACTAATAATCCATCATTCAAACCATCCATTATTGATAAAACGTTTATCCATTGGGAAAGAATAGGAATTAAAACGATGGGAGATATGTATGAAATGGGAAAATTTTTATCATTCCAACAACTACAACTAAAATATAATTTGAAAAGTAATAAATATTTCAAATACCTTCAAATTCAAGATTATTTGAAAAAGTATATACAAGGATATCAAACTTTAACCCCAGATTTATTGGAGGAAGACTGAATAGAAAGGCAGAATCAAGCAATTTAATATCTTACTTATATAATATAATTCTAAATATAGAAACACCAACAACAGAGGCAATTAGAAGAAACTGGGAACAAGAGTTATTGATAAAAACTCCGAACGATAGATGGGATAAAAATTTATTATATGTAAACAAATGTTCAATGAATGTAAGACATAACCTAATTCAATTTAAAATTTTACATAGATTATATTATTCGAAAACAAGACTGAATAAAATATTTTCAAATGTTTCCCCCATCTGCGACAAATGTCTAACTCAAAATGCCACTATAGCACATTCCTTTGTCTCTTGTACAAAACTGTATAAATTTTGGAATGAAATTTTTGGAATTTTTACATAACTATTTAACACAAAATTGAACCCCAATACAGAATTGATTATCTTTGGATCAATGGAAGAGGGAAGTAAACTAACTATATTCCAAGAAGCTTTTCTTAATTATGGTCTAATAACAGCAAAAAAACTTATACTTACATTTTGGTAAAACGCACCTATGCCAACATTCAAAATGTGGATCTCAAGCATGTCTGAAACGCTACATCTTGAAGAAATGAGATTCCTCCTACTAGGCAAAGTAGACCAATTCTTAAAGATTTGGTCTCCTTTTATCAACTTTTTACAAGCATATGGTGCAACATAACATAACCTTAGAAATTAAATGGTTTAGAACTGGGTGACGGATGGGCAAAAATACGAGATAGGTAGATCTCTCCTAATCTCTCTTTTCTTTACTTTCTCCTTTTCTTTCAATCTTTTAACTTCTCATCTCTGTCCTTTATTTCTTTGGCTATCTGTTTCTATTCGCTTGTCTATCTATTCCGACACTCTTTATTTCTTTTTTCTCTCACTTTTCTTTTATTATTGAACCAAAAGTATGAAGTTGTACATGAATGAAAATATGTATTTATTTATTAGGTACTTAAGTACCAGATTATTGTACTTACTTCTAACAAAAATAAACAAACAAACAAAAAATATATATGTACTAGTTCCCCACCTCCAATAACAAAAAAAATCAAATCAAAATGTTATCAGACATTACACTTGTAAAACCTAATATCCAAGCCAGGATGTTTGATTGACATCCATTAAAAATTAATCGGAGAGTATGCTTGTAACAGCAAGAATTGATTTTCTGTGAAGCATTTGGTGTCCAAATTCAGCAGCAAACCATAAAAACTCAAGGATGAGAAGCTAAAGATCATGTTGTAGTAATACAACAAACACTAGGTTTTTAAATTTCACATTGAATAATAAGATTAAATGAGAACTTACCAGTTCGAAGTTTGATCCTTATTTTATGAGGAGTTACGATGAGGGATTACGTGAAGAAGCCCTGCCAGTCGCATGCACGTCATACTTCAAAGCAGTGGCGTGAAAACACAGAAACCAATAGCCGAAGTAACATAGCAAGGCTTTAGAAGACTCGAACTACCAGATGATCCTTTAGATTATGAGGGCCGGGTGCGGAGGGCACATAATCCCTCATCGTAACTCCTCATAAAATAAGGATCAAACTTCGAACTGGTAAGTTCTCATTTAATCTTACTATTTTACTTCAGAGTCACGTGAGTGACTACGTGAAGATTTCAAAGCTCTGTGATTTCATGCCGTAGATGCACTCCATACAACACACTGCTTCAGTTGACACAGTAGTGAATAAATAATATATTGAACATTGCTTCGAATTATCCAATAATCATTTTTTAAATAACAATACAGTAATAACCCCTCTATCTCAGGGGAAATTACAAATGAAATTTATGAAGACAAAGCAAATCAAATCAACTGGAACCCAAAACAGCATGCCCAAACCCTGGCACTGTCACAAAAACGCCCGAGGCAGAGTCCTGCTCTATTCTGGTGAGACACTGCCTAATCAGGCAGAATGGGGAAGGCATAAAAGAAGTACATCCCCAATGTAGCGAGAATGCATCCACCGTTACTGCTCCTGGACCAGGTTCCCTTGAAACATATTTAGGCAATTGGTGATTTAGCCTGGATTCAACAGATCAATATCTGGCAACCCATAGTGGCTGACAATCATTTAAAAGCTTCAGGATTTAATCATCCATTCTATGTTGTCATTGAACATTTGAGACCTGTTGTCTGCCACCACATTGTGTCTACCTGGTAGGTAGATAGCTGAGACCCAGATGTTTCTGGAAATACACCAGTGCCACATGAGATTAGCCAGATTATCACATGATACTGACCTTATTACTGCCATGGGATTGATATATGGCACAGCCATGGTATTATCAATCTGGAGTTAAACATGTAAATTATTAATTGTTAAACAATAAACTTTTACTCCATAGAATGCACCCAGCAATTCTAAGTAATTTATACCATGCCTGTGCAGGATGAAATCCTCTTTCACACTCCATTTACCACCACAGCTAGATTCGCTGTCCGTAGCTCCCCATCCGGTAGCACTCACATATGTCTGTAAAGGCACTGAAGGTTGCTGAACCAAAATATTTTTGGTAGTTTGTAATTGAGCTATGGCTCTGGTTGGTAACTGGATAGGTCTATCAAAATGACCTGCATGTTCTTTAAGTGCTAGTTCTCTAGCTCGTTGCAGATTCCGAAAATGCAGTGGTACAAACTGTACTGCAGGGAAAGCTGCCACCAATTTACCAATTACAGTAGCTACTTCCCGGATGGAGGGATATTGTTTTTCAGCGAGACTAGTAGAGAGCTCTCTGATCTCCACAGCCTTGGCTGTAGGCAAAATCACTGACATATCAACTGAATCATGACAAATCCCAAATGAGCCTTTTTTTTAGGATGGCTCTAACTTGGACTTGGTTGGATGGACCAGGAACCCTACCCTTTCAAACAGGTATTTGGTTGCTGAAACCGATTCCTCAGCTGTCTGCGGAGTGTTGCTTATGATTAAATATTATCTAGATAAGCCATTACCATGTGATTCTGGGCCCAAAGTAGTGCCAGCACTAGTTTCAACAATTTCTTGAATAGCCTAGGTTAACTCATTGGGTAATGCTTTAAATTGCCACAGCTGTCCCATCCAACTAAATTTCAAGTAACTCCGATACTGATGATGAATTGGTACTGAATAATATGCATCATTCAGATCTATAGTTGCCATATAACAGCCTTGTGATAACAGCCGTTTCACAGTATTGAAGGTGTCCATTTTAAAAATGCCTATAGTGAACATAGGAATTTAACTGGTTTAGGTCCAGAATGCCTCTACATCCCCCATCTTTGCTCTGTCTGGGGAATATATTGGACACAAATTGTTGAGGATGGTTTATCGTCCTTTCAATTACCCCTTTTTTGGGACAAAACCGTAATTTCTTCTTTTACCTGCTGAGTTTGTGCAGAAACCCCAATACTCTATTAGGCATATTATATATGGATCAATTCCTGACATAAACTGTATTCGAGCTTGAGACAGTGTGTAGTATAAACCAATGCGATGTTATGCAGCACCATTCATCATAACTAATTGCAACCTACCCCTAACTGGAGGTCCCAGAATCTTTTCCTGGACAGAATGAATAACCTGTACCTCTACAGTCAGCCTTTACTCCTTCTTCCCATATTGGGGTTGTAGCTGGGATACACAGGTGAGTAATACCATCGTCCCACTGGCCCCCCTCTGCTTGGCCCTGCCCCTGGATCTGTCACCTTTCGCGCTGAAACGACCTGCGAGATGGCATCCTGGCAGAAGGGACGTATGTCTTTGTGAGACGGATTGTTTTGGCATGTTCCTCCAGGTCCTTGACTTGTTCGAGGAGGTCCATCCCAAATAATTAATCTGGGCTTGGATAGTGGTGGACCTACATAGAGCTGCAACTTCGGGTTCAACTTAGGCGTTGCAGAACAGGCCAGCATATCTTGTTGAGTATCAGACATCGGTGCCCCCTGGACCTTCTCTGAATGCCTGCTGCCAACAACTTGAGGACGCGTTGAAATTTCACTTCTTGTCCCCGCATCGTTGCACTCATTTGTGCCCTTTCCGAGTTCACGGTGGGCATTTTGAGTGAAGCACACTTTACAGGTGTTTTATTACGTGTGGCATTCTTCCATGAACGTATCCTGGAGCTGGTGAGAACCCATGTAATTTACATTGGCGGCTAGAGTTTTCTCGATAGTGTGCGCTCATAAGCAGTGACACCAGCTTCGGGGTCAGACTTCTTCTGCCCTGCTTCTCCCGAGTCATGCTCTAGGGAGGTCTCATCCAACCCTAAACAAGGTGCTGGAGAGAATGATTCCCACTGTTATCCATAAGTGATGTTTTCTTCTTTGCTGTATGGACCTCTGTGAGAGGCTGTGTGGGAATCCTAGGGCATTCAACCCCAATTGAAAATTTCCATGGCTCTATAAATTTGGAGCATTTTCCCCAAACCTTTTAAATTAAAAGGAGGGAGTCTTGCATATCATCAGACTCATAACAAATGAGCCTGAGAGTACTTTAGTTTGATATTTCTGAGTGCCTTGAAGCACTGGAAATTGATGGAGATAGTTGAGAAATAACGTTAGTATTTCATTTTATTTCATTTCATTTTTATTTTATTTCATTTCATTTCAGCTTCAGTAAAATAGTAGCAGGTATTGAAGCCGGCATTTAGCGCAGCCATTATCTCCAAACCTGATCCAAATAGCGGTAATAGCGGGAGCAGCCGTTATCTGCCGACCCGATCTAAAATGCATCGACGTAATGACGCCCATGCGCCTGGCGGGGCTTCTTCACGTAGTCACTCACGTGACTCCGAAGTAAAATTACGTATATGTTCTTCTGAAATTTCAATGGTATTATACAGTGTTAATACTGGCCAAATTAAAGACACCATAAAATGGAGGATCCCTGCACTTGTCAGAATTGCTTAACCCTTGTCAGCTGAAATGTATAGGTTTTGGATGGTGCCAGCCAGTCTAGGCTCAGACTGGTATGCAGGATGGTGAGGGGTCCAGATGTTCTCCTTGTTTCTCCAAAATTAACAAAATGTATAGCAGTTTTGCAAACGAACCCTAAATGCAAGGGCATCGTAAATAGTATAGATATTGTTGCGAGATGGTCATCCTGTTGGTTGATGATTGGTCAGACTGTTGAGCCTTGGAGAAACTGTTTGAATCTCTGGACACGTTTCAATGTATATTCATTTTGCTGCCTTCCAGAAGCTCCGTTTGAATACAATGTATTAATTACAGTATTATTGGGTTAGGAAACTGTCTATCAGGTACTGTGTTCATCTGTTATTGGAATGTATAGAGACCATCCCCATGTGGTTCGGCCCCTCGAGGTTCAGGGACCTATAAAAGGCCGCTCCCACGAGGTCCTGTGTCGAGAGAACGCTTCGGACTACGTGACCTTCTGGAGTGTCTCTGCTTGCACAAGGCTAGGTGGGCTTGGTCAGGCAAATACAAGGATCGAACCCGCAGTGGTTAGGTATAGTAGTGGGGAACTGTTGTTGTGTTTTTCCAAAATAAAGTTTAGATGCACAAATGCTTGACTCAATATTTTATCGACTGAAACTCGACTGGGGGGAAGCTTAGAACGAGCTATTTACATTGGGGGCACATCCGGGATCGCAACAGACCCCCAAACACAAGTTTGCGATTAAGGGTGTTGAGCTGTCTCGATTGCGAGAGCAGAAATCGGCGCCACTGTGCGGTTTTCACATTGATTTTCGGCACTTCACTAGTCGGACAGATCGATCATTGGGAACTTGGAGCTTGGGAAAGGGTCCCAACGAGATCATAGAGCAGAGTCTAGCAAGCAACGGGGGGGGGGGGGGGGGTGGATAGCACTCTTTTGGGTTAGGGCCCCATAAAACAGGGCGAGGAGTGGCCCACTGTCCCAGATTTGGTGTCCAATTGGTGGGGTATTGAAATACAAGTGTGGTTTACGTGCCAAGCGGTGAAGCATTTGACCTGTTGTTGCTGGGATCGCTAATTGGAAAGGTGCGTTCTGAAAATCGGCATCGACTACCAGCGCGAGGAGGCTAGGCGCTGACACCCAGTGCCATGCAGGTGTAAAGGAAATCCTTTTGAAGAGGTAAAACCTAGGATGGTTAGAGACCACGCCTGTGTGAAGATACCTGAATCTTCCCTGAAGTGATGGACGAGGAACCTCGTAAAGGCACTGGGCTCGGTGGCTAGAGTATAGATTGGCTGGGACTACTCTAGTCCATTCGAGATTTCATTGTGCTATTTAATTTGAATTCGAGAGCCCGCGTCTGTGGAGGGATACGCACCAAAACTAATTGGTCCGAGAATGAGTTTAGACTTGCAGAATCAAATTTCCAAATACAGAATTTCACATTGAAGTTCTACCCATATGGTAAAATTTGAATTCTCTGTAAATAGAACTTCGGAGTTTGTACATGTTTGAGATTGATTTTGAATAGCAGCTGATCAACAGTGAATAGTAACCCTGTGGTAGATTGTTGATTAGTACCTGATAGCGAAGAGTAACTGAGAGACGGGAAACTGGTTTACTTGGTGAAAAGTAACCGGATGCGAGAGGTACCCCCTAATTCTGTAGAACTTAGAGAGGAGGGATAGAGGTCCCCCTATAGATATCTTGTCTTAGCAGGGGAATGTAACATTTAGGAGGAAAAGTAGTCCATTTAAGAAGTAGTACCCCTCAGCAAAGAGTACCCTAGGAAGGGGAAAATCTTCGGTATCAGAGGGAGAGGTTCACTGATTGATAAAAGCACGACGCGGCATCGAGATCGAGTGTTTGTAACTGTGTGCTAGCGTGGTAAATTATTATTGTAAATTGTAGAAATCCTGCATTGTCTTTTTCAGCATCTTTATTGGATCCAAATTGTATAAATACTTTGTGTATGTAAAAAGATTGAGTGTGTTAAGGTTTAGAAAGTTAAGATTTAGAGTGTGTTAAGATCGCGAACCGCTACTTGTATTGTCTGTGTCAGTGCTTAAGGATTTTTGGGTGTTAGATAATTGAAGTAAAAGTGCGTTTGAATTGAATATTTGTATTTGTTCAAATCGGGATTGTAGTATTGTTAGAATCCGATTAGTGGTGGTTCGATCAGGATTCGTATTCTTTCGATCACTGTGTCGGGGGAGGAGTTGTTCCGTTGATCGAGTGTGCCACGAGGAGGGATTGAGAATATAGTGCGATTTAATTTTGAGACTGTAAAGTTAACAAATGCTCTATTAGATAAATGCTTATGGTTTATACAGGAATTTGGTTAGGCATACTTGTAATAAGTGGAATAATTTATTATCTGTATTCGATTTTGCTTGCGTGTTTATAGCTCATTTGCATGTGCTTAGACTAAGGCCGGAGATAGGAAATGGGCTGTGGGAATGTGTGTGATTATGGTTGGTTGTTTCCTGGAACACCTTAATTTTTGAATATTGTTTAAAAACTACTTTAGTAAATTAGAAATTAGAAAGGGGAAAATTGCTAAGAGGTGCGAGTAGCTTGAGAATTGCTTCCATATCCAATAGAATGGGGAACCACGTAAATAAAGATATGACCACTGACTCGGAAAGTCCGTTACAAGAAATATGCAGTGAATTTCCACAAAAAGCTGACCGATTGAGAATTCTTTCTGGAGTATTAAATAGAGAATTAGGGAACTAATTATGGCCCAAATGGGGCATAGATAGAGTAAAGGGATTGAAATACATTGAGCAGATTGTCTGGCAATGCAACGATAGTGCAGCGGCAAAATAATTAATTGAATTGTGGAAAAATGATTATGAGGAACAAAAAGCAAATAGCGCGGTGGAAACAATGGCAAGTTGGAAGGAAGCAACTCTAAAGCGGGGGATAAAATTAGTGGATACTGAAGCATTTAAAACTCCAGGTAGCCTAAGGGAGGCGCCTGAGAGTGTTGAAGATAAGGGGAAAAGAAAATCTTCCACAGAGAAACTGGCATCTATAAATATTAAGCGTGAGGATCTGATGGTTGGCCCTGGTTACGAGGGGGATGATGATGATTATTTAAAAGATTAGGAAAGTGTTAAAATTAGGAATTCACTTCCACCACCTTATTCAGCTTGCAATCCCCATGTCACAGATACACATTGTGGAGCTTGTGAACAGAATAGACAATTAGATTCCATGGGCACAGACTTCCTTAAACCAGACCGCTCCATCCATTACAGATAGTCCTAGAGTTCACGGTACCAGAAGCCAGACTAGAAAAATAACTCGATTAGTTAAGTAGAAAGAAGAGCGTACCCCTAGACAAGTTGGACAGGGTGGAAGATTGCAACCTTCACGTGGTCCGCCCTGTTTCGACTAATGCAATCAACTCGACGTGCACAAACGGAAGATCAAATAGAACAAGTTGTCCTACATAGTTAGGCTGTGCACACCACACAAAAGAAGAAGAAGACGATAGGGGGTACACAAAAGGCTGGAGAAACTCAGTGGGTGCAGCAGCATCTAAGGAGCAAAGGAGATAGGCGATGTTTTGGGTTGAGACCCTTCATCTTCAGAAGACGATAAGTTGGACGAGCAGTTAGTGAAGGAAATAAATCATTTAGAAGGTGCCGTGAACCCCCTGGTGAAGGGGGAGATACATCTGGGGGTGAGACAACCATTGAAGAGGCCAAGGTAGATCTTGAAACTAAACAAACAACCCTTAGAGGGAAACCCTGTAAGGGAAATGCCTAATCCTTCTTTTGATCCAACCAGTGCAGTGAGTGCAAACAATCCCCATACAATTAGAGTCTATTCCGCATGGAAGCCACACAGATTCCCGAGATTTATGGGTGGTGTTCCAGCAAATAATTACCCCAAGCGAGCGCACCAGATACCTAATGTATTTAGGGCATCTGTCGCTTGAAGCCCTCGCAAATATAGTGGACAATGGTGCAAGGGAAGAGGCTGGGGGGAAGCTTAGAATGAGCCATTTACAAAAAGTTATATACAAGGACGGGGATTAACTTAATCTCATGGGGTTTAGTTTATAGCTCAAGTGGGTTTTGAATTTGTATTTCATAGAATCATAGAATCATAGAAAATAGGTGCAGGAGTAGGCCATTCGGCCTTTTGAGCCTGCACCGTCATTCAATATGATCATGGCTGATCATCCAACTCAGTATCCTGTACCTGCCTTCTCTCCATACCCCCTGATCCCTTTAGCCACAAGGGCCACATCTAACTCCCTCTTAAATATAGCCAATGAACTGGCCTCAACTACCTTCTGTGGCAGAGAATTCCACAGACTCACCACTCTCTGTGTGAAAAAAGATCTTATCATCTCGGTCCTAATAGACTTCCCCCTTATCCTTAAACTGTGACCCCTTGTTCTGGAGGGTACACAAAAAGCTGGAGAAACTCAGCGGGTGCAGCAGCATCTAAGGAGCGAAGGAGATAGGCGACGTTTCGGGTCGAGACCCCTTGTTCTGGAGTTCCCCAACATCGGGAACAATCTTCCTGCATCTAGCCTGTCCAACCCCTTAAGAATTTTGTAAGCCTTTATAAGATCTCCCCTCAACCTCCTAAATTCCAACGAGTACAAGCCAAGTCTATCCAGTCTTTCTTCATATGGAAGTCCTGCCATCCCAGGAATCAGTCTGGTGAACCTTCTCTGTACTCCCTCTATGGCAAGATTGTCTTTCCTCAGATTAGGAGACCAAAACTGTATGCAATACTCCAGGTGAGGCCTCACCAAGACCCTGTACAACTGCAGTAGAACCTCCCTGCTCTTGTACTCAAATCCTTTTGCTATGAATGCCAACATACCATTCGCTTTCTTCACAGCCTGCTGCACCTGCATGCTTACTTTCAATGACTGGTGTACCATGACACCCAGGTCTCATTGCATCTCCCCTTTTCCTAATCGGCCACCATTCAGATAATAATCTACCCTCCTGTTTTTGCCGCCAAAGTGGATAACCTCACATTTATCCACATTATACTGCATCTGCCATGCATTTGCTCACTCACCCAACCTATCCACGTCACCTTGCAGCCTCCTAGCATCCTCCTCACAGCTAACACTGCCCCCCAGCTTCCTGTCATCCGCAAACTTGGAGATGTTGCATTCAATTCCCTCATCCAGATCATTAATATATATTGTAAATAGCTGGGGTCCCAGCACTGAGCCTTGCGGTACCCCACTAGTCACTGCCTGCCACTCTGAAAATGACCCGTTTACTCCTATTCTTTGCTTCCTGTCTGCCTGCCAGTTCTCTATCCACATCAATACTGACCCCCCAAAACCGTGTGCTTTAAGTTTGTATGCTAATCTCTTATGTGGGATCTTGTCGAAAGCCTTCTGAAAGTTCAGATATAACACATTCACAGGTTCTCCCTTATCCACTCTACTAGTTACATCCTCAGAAAATTCTATAAGATTCGTCAGACATGATTTACCTTTCACCAGTGAATCACAAAAAGGTTTCTCTAGTCTTTTTCCAAATGCTTTAAGGTATAGATAAAACAACTGCCATTTAGCCTAGATGCAATTGCAAAATATTCAATTCATTTGTTTGACTGTAGTTAGACACTGGTTTGATTCTCGCCTTGGTTGCTATGTGTATGGATTTTGCATGTTCTCCCGGTTTTCTCCGGGTGATCTGGTTTACTCCCACATCCCAAAAAACATGCAGGTTCGTAGGTCAATCAGCTCTCTAAATTGCCCCTACTGTGGAAGGACTGGATGAGAAAGTGGCATAATAGACTAGAGTGAAAGGGTTATCAATGATTGGCATGGACTTGGGAGGGCTAAAAGGCCTGCTACCTTAACTAAAACAAAGAACCGCTGACATTCACAATACAGAAGATGGAACCCCACCAATTATGTTCAAGCCAGTCCAACAAACACTCAGTAAAAACTACATCCCTCTTTCAGCTCTTACTCCAAAGCCCTGCAGATTATGATATTTAAATGTTTATGCAGTTTGTTTTGTAAAATAAATATATTGCCTCCAAGGAGTGGTCCAAACTCCTTGAATTTATCAAGCAATCAAACAAGCTAACTCCTCTGCAATTATTTTACCCATTCCACATGGAAAGTCAAAGAGTAGTGAATTAGGCCTATTCATTATTACCTTAGACGATAATACATTTTCAATTTATTCAAGTCTGAAGAAGGGTCTCGACCCCAACATCACCCATTCCTTCTCTCCAGGGATGATGCCTGTCTTGTTGAGTTACTCCAGCATTTTAGAAACATAGAAACATAGAAATTAGGTGCAGGAGTAGGCCATTCGGCCCTTCGAGCCTGCACCGCCATTCAATATGATCATGGCTGATCATCCAACTCAGTATCCGTACCTGCCTTCTCTCCATACCCTCTGATCCCCTTAGCCACATGGGCCACATCTAACTCCCTATAGAAATAGACTCCCTATAGACTCCCCATTTTGTGTCCATTCAATGTAAACAAGCATCTGCATTTCCTTCCCACACAATACATTTGTCAGTGGCAGACCCACTGCCACAAAGCTTATTTAAAAACATCACAGCAAACATCAGCAAATTTCCAAGCCAGCATTAGTCTTGTTGTGCTCAATCACCACAAAATGGTTTAGGTTTTTGATGTCAGAATCAAAACTCTTGCGCCATTCTTTCATCAATAGTAGAAAGTGCTGAACACTGTTAGTTCCATTTACTTAGACTGTAAAGTCATGCCCAATTTACAATTTGAAGTAATGGTAACAAATATTCTCTGTTGCACAAAGTGGCAAGCAGTTCAATGCCATTCTGCACAATTTTCAATAATCAAATCCAATCCTTCATGTAAATTTATCGTCAATATTTTGTTTTGTAAAGTAAGCAAAATGCAAATCAGGTAATATGTCTTGTTCTTTGATTCCTGGAATATGTACAAGAAAACACTCCATGTATTAAACTACAACAGGTGTGCACAAACATTAGAAAATAAAGAGAAAACGTTAAAACGAACAACAACAACAAAAAAGAGTACTTTTGTTATGCCAAGGACCCCAATATTTGGGCTGGATGATGTTGACCCATTTCCTGTACCAAATAATCCTGCAATGATACATGATATTCCTTCAGTGAAGATCCCTCTGGAAGAGAAAAAGAAACATTGCAGGCAAAATCAATCCTGTTAAGATATAATGAGCAGAGTTTAAATTTATTAAGCTTTTGAAAATGGAGGCTAAATGATATATTCCAAAATCCTGCTGATGTCTTTTATAGTACTAATTCCATCAACTGACCTAATGCTAAAGTTGATACATCCTTTTCTAGAAACTATTATATTTACCTTATTTATATACTTTGTTTATATTTATCTAGTCAGTACATAGAACAGTATAGCACAAGAACAGGCCCGTCAGCCCACAATGTTTGTGCCAAATGTGATGCCAAGTTAAACTGACCTAATATGCATGCACATGATCTATATCCATCATCTATTCTCTGCACATTCATGTTCCTATCACTATCATACATTCACCACCACCACAACCCCTGACAACGTATTCCAGGCCTTCACTACTCTTTAAATTTTTTTTTTAAATCTTGTCCCGCAAATCTTTATTAAACGTTCACCCTCTCGCCTTATAGCTATGCTCTCTTGTGTTGGACATTTTGACACTGGTAAAAAAGGATCTATCTACCCTATAATTTTATATACTTCTATCAAGTCTCCCCTCAACACAGGTAGACAGGGTTATCAAGAAGGTTTTTGGCAATTGGCAGTCATTAAATCAAGACCAAGAGGACAGAGATTAAAGGGCCTGTCCCACTTGGGAGACCTCCACCGCGACCTCTGACGATCTTAAGCGACTAAAAAATAAAAAAAATAAAAATCAGGGTCGAGGTGATCTACGACCTCCTACGACCTTCCTCGACTATGTGTGCGACCTCCTACGACTATGTTGAAGACCTTCCTCGACTATGAAGAAGACCTCTTTCAACCTCCTTCGACTATGTTGAAGACTGGCTTCAACCATGTACGTTTTACTTGAGGGCGGTCTCTGGCAAATCCAGAGACCGCCCTCAAGAGGACCACACCGAAAACCAACAACGACCAGTGACGAGTGTCTACAGCTCAAATGATCACCTGATAAAATGATGTCATGTCTGCATTTTTTTCTCACTAAAAAATGCCACCCAGGTTTTTTTTTTAATCATTCTGAACCATGCAAGCCCAAGTCAAGTCAAGTCAAGTTTATTCGTCACATACACATACGGGATGTGCAGTGAAATGAAAAGTGGCAGTGCCTGCGGACTTTGTGCAAAAACAAACAAACAACCAACAAACTACAAACAGAATCACATGTTCTTTTTCATATTAAATATTGTGGGCGGTATTGTGGTACAGTAAATTAGTAGAGTTAGTCCCTGGTGAGATAGGAGTTTACAGTCCGAATGGCATCTGGGAAGAAACTCCTTCTCATCCTCTCCGTTCTCACAGCATGGCAACGGAGGTGTTTGCCTGACTGTAGCAGCTGGAACAGTCCGTTGCAGGGGTGGAAGGGGTCTCCCATTATCTTATTGGCTCTGGAGTTGCACCTCCTGATGTATAGTTCCTGCAGAGGGGCGAGAGAAGTTCCCATAGTGCGTTCGGCCGAACGCACTACTCTCTGCAGAGCCTTCTTGTCCTGGGCAGAGCAATTACCCAACTAGATTGTAATGTTTCCGGACAAGGTGCTTTCCACAGCCGCAGAGTAGAAGCACTGGAGGATCCTCGGAGACACTCTGAATTTCCTCAATTGCCTGAGGTGGTAAAGGCGCTGCCTTGCCTTACTCACGAGTGCTGCAGCGTGCGATGTCCATGTCATATCCTCAGAGATGTGGACTCCCAGGTATTTAAAACAGCTCACCATATCCACAGTATCCCCATTTATCCTCAATGGTGTGTACGTCCTCGGATGATGTGCCTCCTAAAGTCCACGATCAGCTCCTTTGTTTTTTTGATGTTCAAGAGGAGGCTGTTGTCCTGACACCAGAGTGCCAGATGAGAAGGAGCTACCTCCTCCCGGTAGGCCTTCTCATCGTTGTCTGAGATCAGGCCTACCACCACGGTGTCATCAGCAAACTTGATTATCGAGTTGGAGCTGAACCTAGCCACACAGTCATGTGTGTACAGGGAGTACAATAGGGGGCTGAGGACGCAACCCTGGGGGGATCCTGTGCTCAGGGTGAGGGATTTCGATGTATTCGAAGCAAGGAAGGAACTGGTTTGGAAGATGTTAATAAAAATACTACTGCTGTTTGCAGTAGCCCTTTTGCTTCAGCAGCCTTTCTAGAAAGGCAGGAAGAGCAAGGGTGAAGAGGAAGCACAAAAAGAGGTATCAATGGGCGAATGGAGCTATGATGGACTGTCCCAGTACACGAGATGACTGGAAGAGAGCGGTGTTGGGCTTTGACAAATGATGGAACTTTAAGCACACATGTGGGGCAATGGGTGGCAAGCATGCCATTCTTGTCCTTGTCCCTGTACCCCTCATTTTCCTTTTCGTACAGGATGGCATTCTGCTGGAACCATTCCACAAGATCCCCCTCCTGCTGCCTGGTGAAGGTGTGGGGCATAACCTTCCTCCAGCCCTCCCTCACCACCAATGGGGCATCTGCATCTGATGCTGTGTCAGACACAGGAGAAAGGGCTGCTTTGCTGCCTTCAAATGAGGCAGTGAAGGATGGGGTGGTGGTGAGGACATATACTACCACCCTGGTCTCCTCCTCCAGGGGTTTCTCATGCAGGGCTACCTCCTCCTGCACTATCACCTCCTGTGGCGTCACCTCCTGCCACTCCTCCTCTTGGATGGGCAACACCTGCTTGGCAGGTTTTTTTTAGGTTTGCGCCTCCCCCTGCGCTGCTGCCTTTTTGGTGCCATCTCTAAAACACAAGTCTCCTCTCCAAAAAACTCTCGTGCTATGAATGTGCATGCCTTGGAGTGAAAGAGTTGACGATCTACTGTTTAAATCACCTTTTTTTCTACTGACTTTTTTTTCAGCCCGGAGCTATTACCTTTGACTACCTTCGACTACCTACGACTAGCATCACGACCTACTACCGACCGGCTTAGACTAAACCTATGACTAAAAATATATCGATTTTTCCCACGGCTACCTATTTTTAGTCGCAGTCAATTTTTAACATCTTGAAAAATGCGCCGCGACGTAGCTGAAGCCTCGACTACGCGGAGACCTCTCTTGACCATGAAGGAGAATGACGAAGACCTCCTACGACCTTGTGGCAACCTAGTACTGCCTATGGGTCGCGTGCAAGCTCGCCAGACATCGCGGTGGAGGTCGCCCAAGTGGGACAGGGGCTTTAAGGTGAGGGGGAAACATTTAATAGAACCCAAGGAGCATTTTTTGAAACACAAAAGTGTAATAGGCATATGGAATGAGCTGCCAGAGGAGGTATGCAAGGGAGGTACTATCACAATGTTTAAAAAATCATTTGGACAGGTACATGGATAAGATAGATTTAAAAGGATGTGGGCCAAATGCTGGTAGGTGGGACTAGTGTAGATGGGGCAAGTTCAGTGAAGGGCCTGTTTCTATGCTCTATAATGTTCCAGAGATATGTTGCTGTACAAGTGTTATCAGTTAATTTATTTGCAACCATGGAAAGGACTGTTCAGTACTTTGCTGTTGAGTTTTGACAAATATCTTGAATTGTAGGTACTATTACACAAATGATTAAAATCAGCACAAATGTGCCCTCAGAATGTAGTGAATAAGAGGTGGTGTACCTGTTTATGGCATGGATGGGTGGAGGTGGTGCTCCAGCCAATCTAGCACAGGCATAGTAGTCACCTATAGATTCAATGATACCCGCTAACGTTGCGCTGAACATTCCCAGCACTCCAGCTGCTGTGATCGTTGGCAAACCCCACTGACCTGATTAAATTAAAACAAAGTTAACATTTAAGAATAGAAACAAACAACTGTAGATGCTGGTTAATACCAAAGATTGACACAAAGTGCTGGAGTAACTCAGGTAGTCAGGCAGCATCTCTGGAGAAAAAGGATGCGTGACATTTTAGGTCGGGACCCTTCTTCTGCCTGAAGAAGGATCACAACCTAAAACGTCAAGCATCCTTTTTCTCTAGAGATGATGCCTGACACTGAGTTACACCAGCACTTTCTGTCTATCTTTAACATTTGAGAGTATCCTATCCTTTAGCAAAATGAAGATATCTTTCATCTCGTTCAATTCAAATTAAGTGTTCACAGCCACATCACCGGATGACATTCTGCCAGAGTCTATGCTGATCCTTGGCAAGACCAATCCAACCAGTCCCATTCCATCACCCTCTCATGGCCTTGCTATCTATCTTCACTGGTCCTCCTGTTAGTGAGTTTCAGATTCTAACCATTTGCCCCGTAAAGTTATCCTGCAAGTCACTTTTAATTCCAATGTCATTGTCATTCTATAATCACAAGATCATAAGACCCCTGGTTCTTGAGCACTCCAGCAATAAAAGCAGTTCCATTCCATCAACTCTGTTTGAACAATCTGGTTTGGCAGCACGGTGGCAGAGTTACTGCCTTACACCACCAAAATCCCGGGTTGGATCCTGACCATGGGTGCTGTCTATACGGAGTTAAAATGTTCTACCCATAACCTTGTGGATTATCCCCCTGGTGCTCCAGTTTTCTCCCACACTCCCACACTACAACGATTTGTAATTTCTGGCTTCTGGCCTTAATTTGGCTTCTGGAAATTGTAAATTGTAAATTGCCCCTAGTGTGTAGAATAGTGTTAATGTATAGACATCACTGGTCAGAGCGGACTCTGTAGGCCGAAGGGCCTGATTCCACACTGTATCTCCAAACTAAACCCAAATCTCTAAACTAAACTCTAAACCTCAGTTATAAAGATTTATGCTGCATTTCCTCTCAAATTTCCGTTCAAAGGAGAACAGATCCACTTTCACCAGCAAATCTACACACACAAGCTCCCTTACCCCTGCAATCATTCTAGCAATTCTCTTCTGCACCTCCTTTAAAGCCTTTACATCTTTGTTATTCTATTATTTTAATTAATAATAGTAACATTTCAGGTTTGATCTCTTTTAATTTATCCTTTTCTATCAATGTACAGAGCTAGTTAATTGGAAAATAAGATAGTAAAATAAAATTGAAAATAAGATAGACCGACTTCTATCACATTTAATTTTAATGTAAAATAGACCACTCATTTTCTAATGAACTAATTTTCAGCTCCCAGCACAGACCAATTTGACGAGTGCTCGATTTGTTTTTCTGGGCAGTGACTGCACGATTCCCCTGCTCTGCAAGATATCAAAAAACATTTTATTTTGCCTCAGTACTTACAAGGATACGGCATACGGAACCACGGTGCCGTTGACATTATTTCACCTCTAGCATCTGTTCGGGCTTTGAATCCATACTGTTCAGGATTTTTTGGAAATACATTGGTGAGCGTTAAAAGATAGCAAATTAGCCACACAACCATGATAGCCATTATAATCTAGAAGAGAGATATGGACAGGAAATGGACAATTATTCCAGGTGAAAGTCTTCTGGCACGATTAGCAATACCAAAGTAAATTTAAAAAGGGGGCCGAAGATAGATACAAAATGCTGGAGTAACTCAACGGGTCAGGCAGCATCTCTGGAGGAAAGGAATAAGTGATGTTTTGGGTTGGAACCCTTTTTCAGACTGGGCGTTGGTGTCGGGAAAAAAGAGGGCGGCGGTGTAAGGAAGAGAAAAATTACATAATCCAGCAATTTTTGCCAATAGTTATATTAGATGCATTTATGCAATTCAGATCAGTTAAAATATTCAAAACTCAAGCCTTGCATTTATTTTGACTAACATGTGCATTGTTTACATTTGCTTGTGTTTACGCCCCTATCCCACTTCGGAAACCTGAAGGTTTCCGTGCGGTTCCCGGAGGTTTTTGTCAATCTCCCTAATGGTCGAAAGTGGAAGAAGCGGAAACCACTTTCGACCACTAGGGAGACTGACAAAAACCTCCGGGTACCACACGGAAACCTTGGGTGTGGCGCAAAGTCTCCAGGGGTTTCCGTTCAGGTTTCCTAAGTGGGACATGAGCATTAGGGATGGAATCTTTGCAAGAGGCAGAGTGGGAGGAAGTCAATTATGCCATTTCTTATCCAAAAGTTAAATATGGTACCTTTGGACAGTCAGACCCACTTTGTCCTGGAAACATTCATCAAAAGTGAATTATCAATACAGGGCAGTAAGTTTCCGTTAGGGTGAAGAGCTAGCTGAAAATTTATGGATCTCTGGTTGATGAGAGATATTGAGGCTCTGCTCAGGAAAAAGGTGACTGCATGTATCAGGTTTATGAGTCAACAACAAGCAAACACCTCTGTAAGTGTAAGTGTACACTTAATACAATCAAGAGGGCGAAAAGTGGTCATGAAATGGATCTGGCAGGCAAGGAAGTAAAATCCCGAGAGATTCTACAGTATATCGAAAGTAAAAGGTGGTTAGGGAAAGAATAGGTCCACTTAAAGATCAGTATATGTAGTCAGAAGAATTAGGGAATATTAAATTAATATTTTTCTTCTGTTTATACTGAAGATCATGGAATCCAAAGTATTGGATAATAATGTACTGTAAATTAGCAGTAATTACAGTAATGTACTGTAAATTGCAGTAAATTTGCAAATTACACCAAAACTGGGGGTATAGTGGGCAGAGAGGAAGCATATCGATGTTTGCAATAGGATTAGTTCAGTTGGGAAGGGCAAGGAATGGCAAATGGAATTCAACTCTGACAAATGAGGTGTTGCACTTTGATATGTCAAGACAGGAGAGGACTTCCACAGTAAATAGTAGAGCGCTGGAGTGTGTTGTAGAACAGATAAATGGAGTACAGGTGCATAGTTCCCTTAAAATAATAGTTCAGGTGGACAGGTTGGTGAAGGCAACATTTTGCATACTTGACACATTTGTACAAGTAATTGGCAAGATCACACTTGGAGTTCTTTATGCAGTGCTGATTGCCCAACTATAGGTAGGATGTCATTAACTTGGTAACAAGGCAGAAAAGATTTCCCAGTACTTAATTTATTAGGGAGAGGTTGGATGTGCTTGCACTTTTATTTTGGAGCATAGGAGGCTGAATGGTTACCTTGGTTAGCCTAATCATAAAGGGCGTGGATAGAGTGAAGACACAATTTTGTTGCCCCCCAGAGTAGCAAGATTCTAACACACTAGAGGGCAGAGGCTTCAGGATTCAGAAATCTCAGAAAGATTTAAAGAGGATTCTCAGGGTCAATTTTTTTCCACTCTGGGGCAGTCTGTTTCTGAAATGAGCTGCCAGAGGAAGTTATAGAAATGGATACAACAGATACGAATGGTTTGAAGAGATACAAGCCATATATAGGCAAATACTTTTAGCCCAGAATGCAAACCTGCTCGGCATGAACAAGTTGGCCTGAAGGGTCTATTTGCTGGCTCTATAACTCCTTGACTATCACAGGCACCCACCAGATAACTTGTATTCCCAGCAGGGACGTGGGGGGGGGGGGGGTGGAGGGGAGTGGGGCAATGTACAGCTGCACTCAATTCTGCAATCGAGCGAGAAATATTGACCAGAGCACCACAGATTAATCATCCACTTCTCTACAAAAATACATATTATGCTCTTTACTTTCACCACTGTGCACATGTAGTACCTATAGCCTAATGACACATCAAAATATAGCAACCCTGACAGCACAGGTTTAGATTGTGTCTGCTAATTTTTTAGGCAAGTTTAGAGCAATACTCAAAGGAGTCCTTCTGTCGCAAGTGAATTTCTATACAATTAAAAATTTTATATACAATTAAAATTTTAAAATGATCATGATGCCAATTTTCATACCCAACACAAGGGCATTATTAATATTAAATACCCTTGTGTTGTTTGGTATGTAAAAACAATTGTATACCATACTTCCACTTGCACATGACATTGGAGATTTTTTTAATAATTTTGGGTTAGATTAGTTTTGGTACACCACATGAAAATAGTTTGGTGCATGGGCATGCATCACCTTTAATAGTTGACTATTGGGTCACAAGTAAGGTGCTCAGTGCCAAGCTAAATTGCACCCCTATTTCTACGGTATAATGTCCCCAGTATATACCCACCAGGAGTATCAGCCTCCTTCAATGAGTGGAGTCCATAACTGGTCATAGGAATGCTTTTATATCAGTGACCACGTAGACTTCCAGGTGACCGGCTCCAATGGTCATATGTGCAACACAATCAGACATGCTCATCCATATGCTCCAGAGATGCTGCCTGACCTGCTGAGTTACTCCAGCATGTGTGTTTAATGTACATGCACACACAGGTCTTTGAGGATAGACACAATTAGACCCTTCTACCCAATGGAGCTGATCCATAGTCTCTGGTAATTTTCATGTTACTGAGGAGAACAGGTCAAACCCAGAAATAAAGTAGTGAAAATCACACTACGTGGATATATAGTGCCGATTTGTTCTACTCATTATTATAAGCAAGAAAATATCCTCAAAACTTGTTCAACATTTCCTCCGATCCTTGCACATCATCCTAGGTTTAATTTGTACCACCTTTGGAAGTGTTAAGTGAAAAGCTGAGGGCACGCATTGAAGCTGGGTTTTTAAACCCAAGCAGTAATGGACAGGTTGAATGTATGCATACATTAATAAAAGTACGAACCAGCCTTGGGCATTCTGCTGCCTGCACTGATATCTGCTGCTTAAACATGAAAGATGGGAAAATGGAGAAATTACCAGAGAACATCATGTTAAAACCTTAAGGCACAACCATAAACTGCTTGTGTGTGGAGAATTCTCTAATAAGACATGCTGATACTTGGCTGTTATATGAAGGTACTAGACATCAACATCAGCGTGGAACAATGACAAATCCACTATCCATCAGATATCGTGCCATGAAGACACAAATAACCTCCAGATATCTTGCAATATTTATCTTTCATTAAAGTCAATAATGAAAGGAATTAGATGTGTATATAAACAGACATCCATAACTCTCACCAACTTCTACAGATACCATAGAAAGCATTTTATCGAGATGGTTTGGGAACAGCTCCATCCGACAGCAAGAAATTGTAGAGAATTGTGTAAGCAGCTCAGACCATCAAACCAAACTCCCTTCCATTGACACTTCACACTGCCTCGGCAAAGCCACCAGCATAATTAATGACGTCTCACCCCAGTCATTCCCTCTTCGTCCCAATTCCATCAAGCAAGAGGTACAGAAATGTGAAAACCCAAACCTCCACATTCAGGAACAGTTTCTTCCCAACTGCTATCAGACAACTGAATCATTCTATCAACCGCTAGAGAGCTGTCCTGAGTTACTATCTACCTCACTGGAGACCCTTGGACTATCTTTAATCGGACTTTAAGTTGCACATTTATCGTGTACCTGTAACAGAACTGTGCATGGCGCAATTGTAATCATGTATAGTCATTCCACCGACTGGCAAAAAAGCTTTTCACTGTACCTCGATATGTGACTATAAACTAAACTACTGTTTAATTAGAGATTTCATCCTATTTTATCAATCCAATGCAATTCCAACATCTACAAATGTCAGGTGTGTAAGAAATAACTACATATGCTGGTTTAAATCAGAAGCAGCATATCTGGAGAGATGGAATGGGCGACGTTTCGGGTCGCAACATTTCGGGTCGAGACCCTTCTTCAGACTGATGTCAGGGGAGGGGGCGAGACAAAGATAGAATGTAGGCAGAGACAGTAAGACTAGTGGGAAAACTGGGAAGGGGAAGGAGAGAGAAAGCAAGGGCTATCTGAAGTTAGAGAAGTCAATGTTCATACCGCTGGGGTGTAAACTACCCAAGCGAAATATGAGGTGCTGTTCCTCCAATTTGCGCTGGGCCTCACTCTGACAATGGAGGACACCCAGGACAGAAAGGTCAGATTGGGAATGGGAGGGAGAGTTGAAGTGCTGAGCCACCGGGAGATCAGGTAGGTTAAGACGGACGGAGCGGAGGTGTTCAGTGAAACGATCGCCGAGCCTGCGCTTGGTCTTGCCGATGTAGAGAAGTTGACACCTGGAACAGCTGATACAGTAAATGAGTTTGGAGGAGGTGCAAGTGAACCTCTGCCTCACCTGGAGAGACTGTTTGGATCCTTGGATGGAGTTGAGGGGGGTGGTAAAATGACAGATGTTGCATCTTCTGCGGTTGCAGGGGAAAGTACCTGGGGAGGGGGTGGTTTGGGTGGGAAGGGAGAGTTGAACAGGGAGTTTCGGAGGGTATGGTCTCTGTGGAAAGCAGAAAGGGGTGGAGATGGGAAGGTGTGGCCAGTAGTGGGATCCCGTTGAAGGTGGCAAAAATGTTGGAGGCTTATATGCTGTATGCGACGGCTGATGGGGTGGATGGTAAGGAGAAGGAGAACTCTGTCCTTGTTACGAGTGGGGGGAGGGGGAGTAAGAGTGGAACTGCGGGATATCGAGGAGCCCCAGTGAGAGCCTCATCTATAATGGAAGGGGGAACCCCTATTTCCTAAAGAATGAGGACAAATGTGCTCATGTCTACAAGATGTCACACTGATCACCAAATCAAAGCTCTCAATCCATGCATGATATTACTCAGCAAGTGAAATGGTTTCCAGAGAAGACATGTGATTCTCCACATGGCTGGAAGAATACATTTAAGAATTTGCAATTCTTCAAACGTTGCACAAAGTCTGAAAAATAAGCTGCTTTGTGTCAGATTTCAACTCCAAATATCTGCTTGCACATTGATACAATTAAACTTTGTTTTGCTGTTTAAGAGCCAGTTTGAGATATCATTATATAAAGTAAGTTATCTGGATTAGCAAAGATCTACAATTTTGATGTGTACATCTACAGAGAAAATCAATTTAAAACTGCATTTGAATTGCATTATTTATTTAGTTGATTTAGTTATTGATTTGGGATATTTCATTTTTGAAAAACATCAACATATATTCAAATATTAAAGAATAATTCAAAATTTGAATAGAAATCTTCACAGCTTTCAGGCAGAGTAACAACCAATAAAATTGGTATGCGATTACATTTTATGGCTAGTTTCTCTTGAGTTAAATAGTTTTTACCGGAAACATTTTGAAAATTTGAATCTTCACTGTTGTGCATCCACTTCCACGCTTAAACACAGGCATTAAGAAATTCACATTGCGCAGGTACTGGGCAAATAGTACGATCAAAACAATTGTTCTAAGAAAGTGAAGAGAAATTACTTATTTTTTGTTGTGTACACATCAAGGCCATTTGTAAAATTGACTTATTTGATTGCTTGCAAATAGCTGCCATTGCTCATGAAGATAGATTATGACCAGTGCTTAAACCTACATTTTAAAAACATTTTAATCCAGCTTGTACAGACATTTAAATTGGAGACATTAGTGATGTAATTTTATGTAATAATGGGAAAGCGAAAAGAGGTATTCACACTAATTTCAATGTGATCATTTACTGGAGTCATTGCAGTGAGACCAAAATATCTTGAAATGAAAAAGGAATGTTGTTGTCCTCTCATGCTAAAATACCTGTGGCAATGGGTCTAAACTTACTCGCCTACAACCAATGGCTCCATGGAGAACATTAGTTTGCCCTCATTGCGTACCAGCTCAGCTTCCCCAACTGCACATCGCAAGGAGGAAGTTAGGGCTCAACACCAAATCATGGTTGAGGTCAGATGTATATAATAGTAACTCATAAGTTCATAAGTTATAGGAGCAGAATTAGCCCATCTGGCCCATCAAGGCTACTCTGCCATTCAATCATGGGTGATCTATATTTTCCTCTCAACCCCAATTTCCTGCCTTATCCCATAACCCCTGACATGTACTAATTAAGTACAGTCAATCTCCACCTTAAAAATATTCATTGACATATTCAGCCTTCTGTGGAAATGAGTTTCACAGATTCACCACTGACTGACTAAATTAACTCCTCCTCATCTCCTTCCTAAAGGTACCTCCTTTTATTCTGAGGCTATGGCCTCTGGTCCTAGACTGTCCCATTAGTGAAAACATCCTCTCCAAAATCACTCCATCCAGGCATTTTTAAACTTGAGAATGTGATCTCTTGTTGGTCCAGTGTTATCACATTACAGGCACACTCCCATGATTTATAAATTACAGGATTGACTAAAAACCATGATAATCATTTAAACCCCCTAAATCATGAGTGCAAACACCAGAGGTTATTTTGAGCGTGGGCTTGGGGTGTGGCGCTATTTGTAGAGGAAAAATGTTGTGTGCAAGCCATTACATTTTGGAACATTTAGTGTATGACTGTTTTAAAAGGCAAATCAGAAACTCTACTTACAACATGGAAATACCCCAGTGAGATCCAGCTCTCTCTCCGGCTGCTTGGAATACAGACAACCCAATAAGGGAGACTGTAGGGGTGACAGTGAGTGGTCCAATATAACTTAACAGAGCTCCAGGAAGGCCCACAAAGCCAATCAGCACTTCAGCCAAACTGGATATTATAATTGCACCTTGTATCTGTATTATGGAGGGAAAGGCAAGAAAAGGTTATTGCTTAAATGAAACAATATACATTCAAGAATGGTGCAGATTACATCATAGTACTGATATTAGAGAAAGGCCCAATATTCAAGAATATTTTTTTTTTTCATAGAACTGTTAACTTAATGGGAGAGAAATATGAGCAAAGGGTAGTACTAATGCAAGATGTAGTAATTAATACTGAACATGCCTGTAAGTGTTTATATGTTATATGGTTAAGATAGAAATTTTACATGCTATTTTTTTTGTTGAAAGCAATACTTTGTAGTAAAAGCAAATCTAAATTAAAGATGGGGACAACAATGTAATCTAATGCTAAGCCTGAAAGGGATGGTGCACATTGAACTTTAACATCGTAAATTGCAAGAACTACTTAAAATGATAAGAATGCAAGATATTTTCACTGCTTTGCTGTATTTAACTGCACTGCATCACAGATTTGATTGTGTGCATTCATTGCGCAAATGTGCAGTTTGAGTTAGTGGAGTTTAAAGATAGCGGAGTCAGAGGATAAGGGGTGAAGGCAGGAACGGGGTACTGATTGGGGATGATCAGCCATGATCACATTGAATGGCGGTGCTGGCTCGAAGGGCCTACACCTGCAACTATTGTTTATTGAGTTAGTTCAAATAAATAACATTTTAAAATGCAGCATAGTGGTAGCGTTGCTGCTTTACAGTATCAAAGACCTGGTTCCAATCCTGACCACGGGTGCTTGTTTGTACAGAATTTATACGTTGCTCCTTGAGACCACGTGGGTTTCCTCTGGGTGTTCCGATTTCCTCCCACATCACAAAGATATGCAGGGTATAGGCTTCTGTAAATTGTTCCTATTGTGTAGGCGATTACTGGTCACAAGGACACGGTGGTTTCCACGCTGTAGCTAAAACTAAATCTAGAACTAACAACAGCTATCCAAAGTTTCTTGCTTATGTGTTTTGCATATCACTTCATATAAACTCAAAGGAAACATACACTGCACCAATAACAAGAATAAAAATTAAAACTGAAACCTTAAAGTATTGAAGTCTTAAGGAGATTTGTATAATTTGTGAAGACTGGTGGCAATGAAGTTCATATTCAGACTCAAACACAAAAGAATTAAAGCATAGTGTTGGGGGGGGGGGGGTGATTAACTATTAAAACGAGAGAGGGTGGCACGCTGGTGCAGCAGTCAGAGTTGCTACCTTACAGTGCCAGAGACCCGGGTTCAATCCCGACTGCGGGTGCTGTTTGTACTGAGTTTGTGTGTTCTCCTCCTGACCTGCATGGGTTTCCTCTCACACTCCAAAGACTTTTGGGGCTGTCCCACTGTACGAGCTAATTCAAGTTCTCCCGAGCTTCCCCTGATTCGAACTCGGAGAATTACGGTAATAGCCGCTCGTAGGTACTCGGGGCTCTCATGGACATTTTCAACATGTTGAAAAATCTTCACGCATCTTCGCAAAGCTTATTGCGTTTCCCGAGTACCTACCGTTAGCGTTACGACCGCTAAGAGACGTCCAGAGCTCCGATGTACCCACTAGGTACATTCTACTTGCTTCCACGAGTTTGATTATTTTTTTTAAACTCGGGAGAGCTCTTGAATTAGCTCGTACAGTGGGGCAGCCATTACAGGTTTGTAGCTAATTGACTTGGTAAAATATGTAAATTGTTCCTGGTGTGTGTTGGATAGTGTTAAGAGCCTGTCCCAACAGCATGCGACTGCTTGCGGCGAGCGCAACCAAACATGGTGGCTTGAGCCTTTCGGCCTTGCGGGGCCGGTTCCACTTCGAACCGTGGAGGCATCTGGAGTTGTGCGGGGCTGGACCAGACATCATACTCACCAATCAGCTGGGCAGGAGGCGGGCTGAGTGAATTTGAATGCCGCACGGCGCCGGGCGGTGACGTCATCACGCAATGGCATGCCGGGCGATGACCTCATTGTGCTACACCACGCGCTGCGTACAACGTCATGACGCTGCGTACGACATCGAGACATTGCGTACGGCCTCGATGCGGCTGCGGGCCTGTCGGGCGTTGGCGCACGGAATTTTGAACGTGGTCTGTTTATCGGAGCCCCGCGCGATGTTGGGACCAGGTCTGCACAACTCCATACGGCTCCGGCGATTGAAGTGGAACCGGCCACCTGAGGCCGTACGGCTCAAGCGACCACGTTAGGTCGCGCTCACCGCATGCAGTCGCATGCTGGTGGGACAGGCCCTTTAATGTGCAGGGATTGCTGGTTGGCGAGGACTCATTGGACTGAAGGACCTATTTCCACACTATATCTCCGAACAAAAAGGTTCAAGAATGTAGCTCCAAGTCATTCTGGCTATATTAGTGCGCCTCAATGAATATGCAGGCAATTCTCTTTTCGTGCAAAATGCGTGCATATATTTCAAAGCAAACAGCATTGTTGAAATTAATGTGGAATGAAGAAGAGTAAAATGGTAACTGCTCCAAATGTGCAGCCTAGTGAAAATTCAAGAGAACCCTTTCACTGACATGGAAACGTTTTAAACACAACTCATGCTGTAGTTGAAATATGCTTTATTCGATGAGACAGATAAATTGCTGAATCATTGCTGTTTAGACCTTCAGTGCAGAAGATTTTGAATTCATGACGAGAAACCAAATGCCAGGCAAGATTATCCAAACAATAGAAAATGTATGACCGAGGAGGACCGTTCAACTTTCTGTCTGCCACACAAAAATAATGACTCAGATTAATTTAATCGCCCAGCATTAAGTCCTTGGTCGGCAGATAATGGTTCAAGGAGATTTCTAAGTGCTTGTTTACACCAATATAGCTGTGATGGAGAATTTGTAATCGATGACCCATGTACAATAGCCATGATAGGAATGGCTTCTAAGAGCGCCAAATCATTTTGGCTTGTCTATAACTGTGTTAACACCGTGTGCAGTCATAAAGCAAACATAAAAATGGAGCACTGCTATCAAGCCCAAGTCACTTGAACAAGTTCAGCAGAGAGACCAAAACGAGCTGTTAAAAGTGCATCAAACATCACAAATTTGAAGGAGTGAAGTTCTTCAGCTATAAAAAGTATAGAACGTGTCAATGTGTAAGGCCAATCCCAAGATTCAACAAAAAAAGACAAAACAATTAAGTGATCAACAGTCTTTACAGAGGTTTTATGCTTACAGCACAAATTATTCAAGAATTTCAGGCTGTTTTGGACTAGAAGTTAAAGAGAACACAACACTACATGCATCCATGATTACATTATGATTACAACTAGCACAGAGGAGAAAAGTGTGGATTTTTGAAGAGCTGATCATTGTCCTTTGCTTAGATTAAGCTAGAGCAGTGAAATGATTTGTTGGTACAGAGAAGTGCAGAACGCCCAAAAGTATCACTAAGCTTCATTTTTAATTTAGATGTAGTGCAAAATTATGCCAGAATTCGGTAGGATCACAAACGTTGAATCAACATCACTTCAGCAACAGGTGAAGAACAAACAGCGGCAACAAAGAAAGGACCAGCTAAGGGTGCACAACTACATGTGTGATAAAAGTAAGTTCCTCCTGAAATGTCAGAGCACCATCTTCTCTTGGTTCTGCTTGGGCAATCTCTTGGTTGAAGGATACCCTTAAGGGCCTGTCCCACTTTGCGATTTTTTTCAATGACTGCGAACTTTAGTGACTGACGCCCTAAAAACCATCAAATTGTATGACACTCCACGTCACCGACATGTCAAGCACGTTACCCGCCTTCACACTACACCGAAGTATAATAATCACATTGGAAATGAACAACTGCTTCCTTGTCAGTTTGCCCGCTGCTGGAACAGATAGCGCTCTGTGGTTTTTAAGTATGAGGGGCTCTCTGCGAGGTCTCTGTTTCGATCCAGCAGTATCTTGTTTCTATCTCCGCACCCGTTCTCCCAGCCGAGTTGGATCTCTGCTGCAGATATTATCTGCTTTCAATTCCCGCCGTTCGTAAATTCCGCCCCGCTCCCTGTGCATTCAGTAACATTTCCCTTAGACATACCAAGGGCAATAATCTTTAAGCAATCGGCGCCAATCCCAGTCCCCGAGATCACTTCTAGGCATTCTCCTCCAGCTTCAATCTAAACAAGCAAGCTTGTGTTCATCCTAGTGGACTGCTCACACCCCCTCACTAGTTATTGGGGATCTCTTTAAATTGCGATACATTGCACGTGTCGATCTTTGTGATTACAACAGCAACAGGACTACCCTCACTAGTCATTCTCACCTTGTGCCGAGTTGCATGTGTATATATCATAAGACATAAAACAGCAAAGTTACAGGTGTGGGGCTTCACCAGCTGTCACCCACAGGACAGCATACGTCAGCGTGTGACAGGGCGCACAACATGAAAGACACCCAGATGTCGCCTGAAGATTTTGAATACCAAAATCCAGGGGCGACAGGGAGACACCATGCGTCACCCCGTGTCACGCCCCGACAACCTCTTCAGGTTGTCGCTAAAAATGTCACCCAAGTGGGACAGGCCCTTTACTTTCATTCTGCTTTTATAGGTTCGGAGGTATAGGTAGTGTCAATATGAGCAACTTAGACTCATCCATAGCCAGACACACCAGTGAGTAGCTTGTCACTTTATCCACTCTTGCACTATAGGCAGGGCCTAGTGTGCTCCCAATGTATGGCCAAGTCTATGATTGATGTCAAGGCTGTCTTTGGTCAATTGAGGAAAAGAGTAATTGAATCCAACATCAAGGTTCTTAATTTTTGCATATCATTCATTCATTGTTCTTTATCTCTCCACATCACCGTCTGTATCTCTTGTTTCCCATCTTCCTAACCAATCTGAAGAAGGGTCTTAACCCAAAACATCATCCATTCATTCGCTGCAGAGATGTTGCCTGCTGAGTTACTCCAGCTTTTTGAGTCTATCTTCAGTTTCAACCAGCGTCTGCAGTTCCTTCTTACACACCAAGGTTCTCAATACCATTCCAAGGTGCTCTATCTCTTCTTTAAATACCAATGGTCGTAAATTCCTCAAGTCAGTAGGGAATGAAACATTACTTCAAGGAAGCTTTGAACACATCAGATGGACAGACTGAAAGATCCACAGACAATCTCTTTTCATAACAGAGCTCAAAATATTGTGTAGGAAGGAACTGCAGATGCTGGTTTACCCCGAAGAGAGGCACAAAATGCTGGAGTACCCCAGTGGAACAGGCAGCATCTCTGGAGAAAAGGAATGGGTGATGTTTTGGGTTGAGATATCTCGTCACCCATTCCTTCTCTCCAGAGATGTTGCCTGTTCCTCGAAATATAACCATATAAAAACCATATAACAATTACAGCACGGAAACAGGCCCTCTCGGCCCTTCCAGTCCGTGCCGACCATTTGTTTTCCCCTAGTCCCATCTACCTGCACTCAGACCATACCCCTCCATTCCCTTCACGTCCATATACCTATCCACTTTACTCTTAAATGTTAAAATCGATCCTGCCTCCACCACTTCTGCTGGAAGCTGATTCCACACAGCCACCACCCTCTGAGTAAAGAAGTTCCCCCTCACGTTACCCTGAAACCTCTGTCCCTTAATTCTCATGTCATGCCCTCTTGTTTGAAACTTCCCTACCCTCAATGGGAAAAACGTATCCACGTCAACTCTGTCTATCCCTTTCATCATTTTCAAGACCTCAATCAAGTCCCCCCTTAACCTTCTGCGCTCCAAAGAATAAAGACCTAACTTGTTCAACCTTTCTCTGTAACATAGTTGCTGGAACCCTGGCAACATTCTAGTAAATCTCCTCTGTACTCTCTCTATTTTGTTGACATCCTTCCTATAACTAGGCGACCAAAATTGTACACCATACTCCAGAATTGGTCTTACCAATGCCTTGTACAATTTTAACATTACTTCCCTACTCCTATATTCAATGCTCTGATCTATAAAGGCCAGCACACCAAAGGCTTTCTTTACCACCCTATCTACAGCGATTCCACCTTCAGGGAACTATGCACAGTTATTCCTAGATCCCTCTGTTCCACAGCATTCCTCAATTCCCTACCATTTACCATGTACGTCCTATTTTGATTTGTCCTGCCAAGATGTAGCACTTCACACTTATCAGCATTAAACTCCATCTGCCATCTTTCAGCCCACTTTTCCAAATGGCCCAAATCTCTCTGTAGACTTTGAAAATCTACTTCATTATCCACAACACCACCTATCTTAGTATCATCTGCATACTTACTTATCCAATTTTCCACCCCATCATCCAGATCATTGATGTACATGACAAACAACAGTGGACCCAACACAGATCCCTGAGGCACCCCACTGGTCACCGGCTTCCAACCTGACAAACAGCCATCCACCATTACTCTCTGACATCTCCCATTCAGCCACTGTTGAATACATCTTGCTACTCCGCCATTTACACCCAAAGATTGAACCTTCTTAACCAACCTTCCATGGGGAACCTTGTCAAAGGCCTTACTGAAATCCATATAGACAACATCCACTGCTTTTACCCTCATCAATTTCCCTAGTTACCGCTTCAAAAAATTCGAGAAGGTTTGTCAAACATGACCTTCCCGGCACAAATCCATGTTGACTGTTCCTGATCAGACCCTGTTTATCCAGATGCTTATATATATTATCTCTAAGTATCCTTTCCATTAATTTGCCCACCACTGACGTCAAAACTAATAGGTCTATAATTGCTAGGTTTATTCTTTGAACCCTTTTTAAAACAATGGAACAACATGCGCAGTACGCCAATCCTCCGGCACTATTCCCGTTTCTAATGTCATTTGAAATATTTCTGTCATAGCTCCTGCTATTTCTACACTAACTTCCCTCAATGTCCTAGGGAATATCCTGTCAGGACCTGGAGACTTATCCACTTTTATATTTTTCAAAAGTGTCAGTACTTCTTCCTCTTTGAATCTCATAGTTTCCATATCTACTCTACTCTTTCCCCTTAACTCACCGAGTTCAATATCCTTCTCCTTGGTGAATACCGAAGAAAATAAATTGTTCAATATCTCCCCCATCTCTTTTGGCTCTGCAGATAGCTGTCCATTCTGGTTCTCTAATGGTCCAATTTTATCCCTCGTTATCCTTTTGCTATTAACATAGCTGTAGAAACCCTTTGGGTTTACTTTCACCTTTCTTGCCAAAGCAACCTCATATCTTCTTTTAGCCTTCCTAATTTCTTTCTTAAGATTCTTTTTACATTCTTTATACTCCTCTAGCACCTCATTTACTCCATGCCTCCTATAATTATTGTAGATATCTCTCTTTTTTCGAAACAAGTGTCCAATTTCCCTTGAAAACCATGGCTCTTTCCAATTTTTACTATTTCCTTTCAACCTAACAGGGACATAAAGATTCTGTACTCTTACAATTTTCCCCTTTAAATGTCCTCCATTTCTCTTCTACATCCTTCCCATGATACAAAGTGTCCCAATTCACTCCTTTAAAATCCTTACGCATTCCCTCAAAGTTAGCCTTTCTCCAATCAAAAATCTCTATCCTAGGTCCAGTTCTGACTCTCTCCATAATTATATTGAAACTAATGGTATTGTGATCACTGGTCCCGAAGTGCTCACCAACGCATACCTCCGTCACCTGACCTGCCTCATTTCCTAACAGGAGGTCCAGCACTGCCCCTTCTCTGGTCGATACCTCTATGTACTGCTGCAAAAAAACTATCCTGCACACATTTTACAAACTCCAAACCATCCAGCCCATTTACAGAATGTGTTTCCCAGTCTATTTTTGGAAAATTGAAATCTCCCACAATCACTACCTTGTGCTTACTACTAATATCTGCTATCTCCTTACATATTTGCTCTTCCAATTCACGCTCCCCATTTGGCGGTCTATAATAAACCCCTAAAAGTGTTGCTACACCGTTCCCACTTCTCAGTTCCACCCAAATAGCCTCCCTAGACGAGCCCTCTAATCTATCCTGCCAAAGCACTGCTGTAATATCTTCTCTGACAAGCAATGCAACACCTCCCCCTCTGGTCCCTCCAATTCTATCACACCTGAAACAACGAAATCCTGGAATATTTAGTTTCCAATCACAGCCCTCCTGCAACCATGTTTCACTGATTGCCACAACATCATATTTCCAGGTGTCAATCCAGGCTCTAAGTTCGTCCACCTTACTTACAATGCTCCTAGCATTAAAATATACACATTTTAGAAACCCACCATCCCTTATTCTCGGTCTATTATATTTTTCATCTTTCTCGCCTACATTTTGGATCCGAGTGCTTGCCTTCTCTGCCTCTTGCCCCACACCCTGACCCCTAGCCCCCCCTACCCGAGTCCCTCCCCCCAGCCTTTCTAGTTTAAAGTCTCCCCAGTAGCCTTTGCAAATCTCCCTGCCAGGATATTGGTCCCCAGGATACAGCAACTCATTTGGGAATTAGGTATCAAGCAGGGGAGCAAAGTGGCCAATGCAACTAGGTCCTCTGAACTGAGAATGCTGGCCTTGAAGAGGACACTGTCGTTGGTTTGTTTGCTCTTCTAATGAATTGACAACTTCGTAGAGAGAGTGTTGGCATATTTTCAGTGTCATAGGATACATGCTGTAGGTGGTTCACCTTTCAGAAGCTTATAGACAGGCAGGGGTTATGGCGATCTGGGAGACCATGCATTTTATGCCTCACACAAAGGATAGCTGTTTATGGAGGGGAGCATTAAACTGCAACATTTTATGGATAATGCCAAGGACAGGCTCTGCTTTTGCATCATGTGCACTAATAAAAGCATAAGAAGAACCGCACTCAGATAACGAAGAGAACATTGAAAACCATATTTAGTATTACAAGGTTTCATTCTGTCTGTCAAACAAATCGGTCCAATTCACCACTTGTCACAAACCTTTATTAGTATTCTTGGACCCATCTTGCAATTGCCTCAAGAACACAGCTATGAATTGTGTCCTGTCCCAGTGCTATCACATATAATATCAAACATCCAAACAGATTGATTCTGCTAATGTATCAAGTCAGCTTTCCTAAACCCACTGGAGCAAGTACAGAACATACAACCTCCAGACATCAGGGGATGGCATTCCTTTAGCACTGGTGAAGATAGTAAGATTGGTGCAAAATATCCTTGTACTAATGCATGTGAGCACATGCGAGTGGCTGATTCAGACATGCTTGGATCAAGATTTAAGAGCGATTTTCTATCATTAATATTTTGAGTTGCTCACAGATCAGCACTGTGTCAAAATTGAGTTTCAGAGTAGTAATGCCCAAAAGAACAACAAATGAATAAAGGCTTCACTTGGAACATTTTAGCATGGTTATCATCAAAACATTATGGGTTTGAACATAGGCTGACTTGGACAAGGATCTGAAATAGTCAAAAGTGCATGTTGTTTTCTCATGATTGCAGATACAGGCAGAGTATACTATGCATAAACATAGAAGTGATCCCATGGCTATTTAATGTGGCCACATTGACTATGATAAGAAAGGTGTGGCTAACCACAGTATGGTGAAAAGCATTCAAACTAAACTTCCAAAGGCATATGGGGCCAAGTACCAATGCCAAGTACACTAAAAAGAACTCCAGTCTATCTTTACAGCAGAGTCTTCAAAGGAATTGTATCAGATAAAATGATCCACAATTCCAGTTATTTCAAATTTGAAAAGTTTGTGAAAGGAAATGGGTTCAAATATTTAACATTTTCTTATCCCCCAGCTTCTAATGGAAAAGATGAAAGATCAGCATGAGCAGCAAAAGACACTAAAGCAGCAAATCATTGACGGCAGATTAGGTACTTCTACAAAGTAATGACTTGCAGATTTTCTTCCGAGCTATAAATCAACACCACACTCCATTAAAGAATACTCTGCTGCAGGAATGCTGATGCTTAGAAGACAAGATGCAGAATCTGGGTCAGCTGAATCTGAAAGAGGATAGACAAAAAGCAAATTGAAACAAACCAAAAACAACGTCACCATACTTTCCATAAAACAAAGGGAAGAGGTTTGCATTAAAAGATTAATGAGACAAAACCTCCTGGTAGATTGGAATCAGAAACAAGGCCA
Source organism: Okamejei kenojei (assembly GCA_035221665.1). Lineage (NCBI taxonomy): Eukaryota > Metazoa > Chordata > Chondrichthyes > Rajiformes > Rajidae > Okamejei > Okamejei kenojei. Next base: position 21,696,886 of record CM069141.1, on the reverse strand, counting down.
AAGAGATCAGAGATACACAGTTGCAAGAATTATCTCAAACCGAGGCAGAGATTCTGACAGTGTTTAGGTAGCTCAATCACAGGTTAAAACTCCCAAGAGAATAGCAAGGATGGCAGCTTGAATATACACCTGGAGTGAAATCTGCAACAGTTGAAGAACTGACATAAAAAACATAACTGAATAAATTCACAAACTGACAGCTTCGAAAAACACATTCATGATTGCAACAACAAATGCCAAGTCTCCAAGATCAGCAAAATTGAATACTGATACTGTTTTTTTTAATCAATGGGCATGTGAAACACCTTTAAACTTAGAAGTTTAAACCTGTCCCCCTCTTGTTCACATGCATTTCATTGCCTCTTTTTACAAGTATGACATATTTTATCGAGAGTTTGAGTTTTGGAGATTACAGCGTGGAAACAGGCCCTTCGGCCCACCGAGTCCGCACTGACCAGCAATCCCCGCACAGTGTATCATTGGGTACTGAATGAGAATTGCTTAAAATTAACCAAGTCATTTTAGAGATCCGTTTGCCAAATATTACTCTGCACGTTACTTCATTAAGAACCCATTCTTCATTAAGAGTACACACATTACAGTTACAGATGCCTAATCGTTCACAAATAATATTACAGTATCTCAATGCCACAAGAACTCACTGGGGAAGAAACTAGACAAGAAAATTCCTAATCTATAGAAATTATAGGGCTTGTAGAAAAAGTGTAAATAGCACACTTGCCCCAACTTCAGTAAGAAAAATCATATTTCTTAAAATTATTGATTGTTGAAAAATATTTTTTTGTTCATTATGTTATGGCAAAAATAGTTTAAAAATGGAAATCAGAATATGGTTATTGTGCTTTTACCTATACTGATGGTAATTACTGTTGAAATTTGTTTATCAGAACAGTTGTGAGTGACTGGGAATGTCACAGGTCTCTAAGAATTAATCCACATTATGAAAAAATAATGAAGGCCACAAGAATTTTGGCCATTGGCATTTACAATTGTCACCTATGTACGCACTTAATCATTACTACAAAATGCAGTGGAATGTAAATATGAAACATTCTTATGCTGCATTAGGGACATTAGAATGTAATTTATGTTGATGCAGCTGAATCTCCACAAAGCCAAGATTGGGAGACTTAATGTAAGAAGCCAAAATATCCTAAGAATTGAACTTTATAGCATTCCACTGCAATATTGTTCATTTAGAGTTTTAGCCAGAAAGTACACGAGTTCTTCCCATTTCCTCTGACACCCCCAAAATAGTGAGGTTTGGTGGGTTACTTGGCTACTATAAATTACCCCAAGTATGTGAGCAAGTGATAGAATCTGGAGGGAGTTTATGGGCATGTGAAGAATAAAATGGGAATAATGTAGGATTAGTGTAAAAGGGTGTTTGATGGCCAGCATGGACTTATGGGGCTCTTGTGCTTTATGGCTTATTAAAATACCAACGCATAGTATCAAATTATGCACTTTAGGACAAAGTATTTAAAATTATAATGTGCATCACCAGAATCATCAAATCATTATTATGCGATATTGAATTGTTCCCTCAAAGGTAAGTGTTATAGTTTTCAATGATTCAAAGATAATTACACCACAGTTTTCATTAGAGGGCGTAAAGTGCTAGAGCAACTCAAAAGGTCAGACAGCATATCTGGAGAACATGGATAGGTGCGTTTCAAGTCAAAACCTTTCTTCAGAAGAAGAAGTTCTTCTTCAAATAAGTCAAATTTTTCTTCAAAAAAGTCAAATATAAGCAAGACAGCTCTTAGGGAGCGGCAGTGAGGGAGCGGCCTTGTGAGGGAAGTGCCCTGTGAGAAAAGTGCGAGTCTTTGGCTCGAGAGTCTTCGGCGAGGAGGCTGAGGAGAGGAGGCTATGCAAAACGCTGGAGAGGGAGAGACAAAAGAAGGAGATGTCAGGCAAGCTGATTCAGTGCGATGCTTGCAGTATGTGGGAGGTCAAGGACACTGCTGGTGCCTCTGGCTGCTACAAATGTGAGAAGTGCATCTAGGTGCAGCTCCTGAAGGACCGTGTTGGGGAATCTGGAGAAGCAAGTGGATGACCTCAAGTTCGCCCAAGAAACGGAGTCGTTCCTCGACAAGTCCTACATTGAGATTGTTACACCTAAGTTACTGGAAGAGAGAAAGTGGGTGACGGTGAGAAAGGGAGGGAAACTTGGAATGCAAAGGTCCCCGGGTGTTGTACCTCTTGTGAACAGGTTCACCCACTTAAAAGCTGTAGGGACAGAAGACATTAACACACTGAGCGGCGGACTGGTTTGCGAAGCAAAAAGGGCTGTTGAGCCAAAACCAAAGAGGCCAACGTCAGGCAACGCCATTATAGCTGGAGACTCAATTGTGAGAAGTACGGACAGGGGTTTCTGCGGCAACAGACAGGATTCGAGGATGGTGTTCTGCCTTCCTGGTGCCAGGATCCAGGATGTCACATACAGAGTGCAGAAAATCCTCAAGGGCGAAGGTGAACAGCCGGAGGTGGTAGCGCATGTCGGCACAAACGATGTCGGAAAGAAGGGGATGAATATTCTACAGCATGACTTTGGAGAGCACGGAAAAATCCTGAAAAGCAGGACCTCCGGGGTTGTTATCTCCGGTTTGCTTCCAGTTCCTCGTGCTGGCGAGAGCAGGAACAGGGAGATATGGGACCTGAATGTGTGGCTGAGCAACTGGTGCAGGGGGCAGGGATTTAGATTCTTAGATTACTGGGATCTGTTTTGGAGTAAGGGGGAACTGGACAAAAAGGACGGATTGCATCTTAACTGGCGGGGGACCAGCATTCTGGCAGGCAGGTTTGCCACTGCTACATGGGTGGTTTTAAACTGAATAAGGGGGGTGGGGTGTCAAATGAGATAGTCGACAATGGAGTTAGAGGGAAAGAGAGTAAAGGGATGGTTAATGACCCCAGAATTAACGGGAAAGGAAGCTCACAAAGGGATAGGAGAGTATGGCCAAGTGTAATAGGGATCGATGTGAAAGGTGAGATGCGCAAGGAATTAAAAGTATTGTCTATGAATGCGCAAAGTATAAGTAAAGTACATGAGCTTGAGGCTCAGATAGCGGTTGGTAGATATGACATTGTGGGGATTACTGAGACGTGGCTGCAGGAGGATCGGGCCTGGGAACTCAATATTCAGGGTTATACATCCTATAGAAAGGACAGGTAGGTGGGCTGAGGACGGGGGGGTAGCTCTGCTGGTGAGGGATGGAATTCAGTCCCTTGCGAGGGAAGACATATGGACTGATGAGGTAGAGTCACTGTGGATTGAGTTGAGGAATTGTAAAGGCAAGAAGACACTAATTGGTGTTATTTACAGAATCCCAAATAGTAGCCCGGATGTAGGGTGTAAGTTGCTGCAGGAGTTAAAACTGGCATGTAACAAAGGTAATGCCACTGTGGTGATGGGGGATTTCAATATGCAGGTAGACTGGGAAAATCAGGCTGGTTCAGGACCCCAAGAAAGAGAGTTTGTAGAGTGCCTCCGAGATGGATTCTTAGAGCAGTTTGTAATGGAGCCGACCAGAGAAAAGGCAATTCTGGATTTAGTGTTGTCCAATAAACCAGATATGATTAGAGAACTCGAGGTAAAGGAAGCGCTTGGAGGTAGTAATCATAATATGATTAGTTTTAATCTGCAATTTGAGAGGGAGAACATTAAATCGGAAGTAGCAGTGATGCAGTTGAACAAAGGGGACTATGAAGGCATGAGACGGGAGCTGGCCAATGTAGACTGGAAAGGGATCCTAGCAGGAATGATGGTGGAACAGCAATGGCAGAAATTTCTGGGCATAATCCTGAAAACGCAGGATCATTTCATTCCAAAAAGGAAGATAGATTCTAAGGGGAGTAGGAGGCAACTGTGGCTAACAAGAGAAGTTAGGGATAGAATAAAACTAAAAGAAAAGATGTATAACACAGCAAAGAGTAGCCGGAGGCCAGAGGATTGGGAAACTTTCATAGGACAACAGAAGGAAAACAAAACGGGCAATACGGGCTAAAAAGATGAAGTATGAGGGGAAACTGGCCAGGAATATAAAGAAGGACAGTAAAAGCTTCTTTAGATATGTTAAGGGAAAAAGAGTAGCAAAGTCAAATGTGGGTCCCTTGAAGGCAGACACGGGTGAAATTATTATGGGCAACAAGGAAATGGCAGAAGAGTTGAATAGGTACTTCAGATCTGTCTTCACTAAGGAGGACACAAACAATCTTCCAAATGTACTGGAGGGCAGAAGATCTAAGGGGGTAGAGGAATTGGAAGACATTTTCATTAGGCGAGAAATAGTATTGGGTAGGTTAATGGGACTAAAGGATGATAAATCCCCTGGGCCTGATGGTCTGCATCCCAGGGTCCTCAGGGAGGTGGCTCTAGAAATAGTGGACACATTGGTGATCATTTTCCAGTGTTCAATGGATTCAGGATCAGTTCCTGTGGATTGGAGGATAGCTAATGTTATCCCACTTTTCAAGAAAGGAGCAAGAGAGAAAACGGGGAATTACAGACCAGTTAGCCTGACTTCGGTGGTGGGATAGATGCTGGATTCAATTATTAAAGAGGTAATAATGGAGCGTTTGGATAGTAGTAAAAGGATTAGTTGACATGGATAGAAAATTGGTTGGCAGACCGGAAGCAAAGAGTAGGAGTGAACGGGTCCTTTTCAGAATGGCAGGCAGTGGCGAATGGAGTGCCGCAAGGCTCGGTGCTGGGGCCGCATCTGTTTACCATATATATTAATGATTTGGAAGAGGGAATTAGGAGCAACACTAGCAAGTTTGCAGATGATACAAAGATGGGTGGCAGTGTGAACTGTGAAGAGGATGTTAGGAGGTTGCAGGGGGACCTGGACAGGTTGAGTGAGTGGGCAGATGCAGTATAATATAGATAAATGTGAGGTTATCCACTTTGGCGGGGAAAACAAGGGGGCAGATTATTATCTCAATGGGGTTAGGTTAGGTAAGGGGGAGGTACAGCGAGACCTGGGTGTCCTTGTACACCAGTTACTGAAAGTTGGCGTGCAGGTACAGCAGGCAATGAAGAAAGCTAATGGAATGTTGGCCTTCATAACAAGAGGATTTCAGTATAGGAGTAAAGAGGTTCTTCTGCAGTTGTATAGGGCTCTGGTGAGACCACATCTGGAGTATTGTGTACAGTTTTGGTCTCCTAATTTGAGGAAGGACATCCTTGTGATTGAGACAGTGCAGCGTAGGTTCACGAGATTGATCCCTGGGATGGCGGGACTGTCATATGAGGAAAGATTGAAAAGACTAGGCTTGTATTCACTGGAGTTTAGAAGGATGAGGGGATATCTTACAGAAACATATAAAATTATAAAAGGACTGGACAAGCTAGATGCAGGAAAACTGTTCCCAATGTTGGGTGAGTCCAGAACCAGGGGCCACAGTCTTAGAATAAAGGGGAGGTCATTTAAGACTGAGGTGAGAAAACACTTTTTTACCCAGAGAGTGTGAATTTATGGAATTCCCTGCCACAGACGGCAGTGGAGGCCAAATCATTGGATGGATTTAAGAGAGAGTTGGATGGAGCTCTAGGGGCTAGTGGAGTCAAGGGATGTGGGGAGAAGGCAGGAACGGGTTATTGATAGCGGACGATCAGCCATGATCACAATGAATGGCGGTGCTGGCTCGAAGGGCCTCCTCTTGCACCTATTTTCTATTTTCTAATCCCAACCCTACACATGTTCTGTCTGACCCACTGAATTACTTTAGCAGTCTGTGCCCTTAGCTGTAAACCAACATTTGCAGTACTTTGTTTCTACATTTTTCATTACCTTGTAATAATTTTAATCTACACTGCTAAACAGTTAAGTGAAGAGCCCAAAGGAGATTCCATCCATTGACTTTCTACTCATATTCTAGTGTCCATTGTATACTTGTACTTTCCATTTTGATTCAGTATTCATTGAATGCACCAATATATACATTAAGGCAACCTTAGAAGTATCCTGATTTGTAGCAAGGGTTTTGAAATTGATAGGAAAGTTAGTTATTTACAAGATGAAATGAATTCCTCAGACCCATCAGTCTTTAAAAGATATGCTAAGGAGGTATGCATTATTCATTTTGAAATATCATGGGACACAGTTCACTGACCTGGGAATAATCTGCAGTACATCTACAGGCTTAAAATGGAAGGTTTTCTAATGACTGCCAAAAAAATATTTCACAGGTGCATGTTTAAATTTCCATGTTTAAAAACGGGAAGAATGAGAGATGAAAATAGGTTTATAAGCTTAAAATACTCTCTGATCATGGATATCTATCTAATTCGATGTTTAAACTACTTAATGACAAGTTCAATATATTGCTTTCCATTTTAATCATGGCCCCCGGTCATTCCATCATTCTTATCTAACATCCATGCAAGTAATTAGATTTTAAAGGAAAAAAATGCTCTTGACTAAGTATGTTTGATTGAAAGATACAGGATGGAAACAGGCTCTTTAGCCCACTGAGTCTCTGCTATTCAGAGCACCTGTTTACATTAGTTCTCCACTTTTTCCATTTTGTATCCCCTCTCGACAGTCATGGTGCAATTTACAGAAGCCAAATAACCTACAAACTCGCACATATTTGCAATATGGGAGAACAACGGAGCATCCAAGAATGAGTGGGTTAACATATGATGAGCATTTGACGGCACTGGGCCTGTACTCACTTTGTGTTTAGAAGAATGAGGGGGGACCTCATTGAAACGTACCGAATAGTGAAAGGATTGGATAGAGTGGATGTGGAGAGGATGTTTCCACTATTGGGAAAGTCTGGGACTAGAGGTCATAGCATCAGAATTAAGGGGTGTTCCTTTAGGAAGGAGATGAGGAAGAATTTATTTCGTCACAGTGGTGAATCTATGGAATTCTTTGCCACAGAAGGCTTTGGAGGCAGTCAATGGATATTTTTAAGGCAGTGATATACAGATTCCTGATTAATACGGGTATCAGTGGTTATGGGGAGATGGCACAAGAATGGGGTTAGAAGGGAGATATAGATCAGATATGATTGAATGGCGGGAGTAGGCGTGATGGGCCGAATGGCCTAATTCTGCTCCTATCACTTATAACCATCCAGAGAAAACCTACGTGGCCACAGGGAGAACATGTGGACTCCATACAAGCAGCACTTAAGATCAGGACCGAACCGGGATCTCCGACGCTGTGAGGTAGCAGCTCAACCACCTGTGCTACTCTTTTTTCCAGGCAGTGGACAATTTCTCCAATAAAAATCAGCATAGAGCTATTTAGCATTTAAAGATTAAACGCTGGACAACAGGAAAAAAATATTGATAGTTAATTCAATTTGGAGCCAGCAGTCGACTTTGTTATAGGCATTAACAAAGCTTAATTTTTGATACTTTACTTCTCGTATCCTTGGATGCCATATGTGGGATGTGTTGAATGGCAAAGTCCAATTTCCATATATCTCCTCTGTAAATTAACAATGGAAATTAATGGTGAATTTTGTTCCAAAGCACTTTATGAAAATATATCTACAACCGTCTCTAAGCTTCCAATGTACAGGTAGTTTGTCCAGTCTAATTGAATCTGCACGGCAGAGTGCTTGTCAAGATCGCACAGATCCTTCTAAAACATAGCAGCTTATTGACATGCTTCACATCACTGTGTGCATAATGCAATCAGAAGCTTGCCTGACAACATCCGCAGGTGTGCTTTTCACAATGTTCCACATTTTATGCCAGCGAGATGCAACAAGTCCAAAATGATCACTGTTTCAGTCATTGAGAGGCAAGCAGAAGCCCACCTACAATTACACCATTTTAGAAACATAGCAGGAGTAGGCCATTCAGCCTTTCGAGCCCTCGCACCGCCATTCAATCAATGATGATCATGGGCTGATCATCCCAACTCAGTATCCCGTACCTGCCTTCTCTCCCACCCTCTGATCCCCTTTGGAAATATAGACTGGCTCAACCCTCTGTGGGCAGAGAGTTCCAGAGACTCACCACTCTCTGTGTGAAAAAATCTTTCTCATAAAGGATTTCCCCCTTATCCTTAAGCTGTGACCCCTTGTCCTGGACTTCCCCAACATCGGGAACAATCTTCCTGCATCTAGCCTGTTTAAGAATTTTGTAAGTTTCTATAAGATCCCCTCTCAATCTCCTAAATTCCAGAGAGTATAAAACCGAGTCATAAGACAGTCCTGACATATCATTCTGGTGAACCTTCTCTGCACTCCCTCTAAATAATATCCTTCCTCAGATTTGGAGACCAAAACTGTACCAATACTCCTCACCAAGTGTACAACTTAGAACCTCCCTGCTGTACTCAAATCCTTTTGCTATGAAAGCTAACATACCATTCGCTTTTTCACTTGCACCTGCATGCCTACTTTCAATGACTGGTACATGACACCCAGGTCCTCGCTGCATCTCCCCTTTTCTAATCGGCCACCATTTAAATAATAGTCTGCTTTCCTGTTTTTGCCACCAAAGTGGATAACCTCACATTTATCCACATTATACTGCATCTGCCAAACATTTGCCCACTCACCCAGCCTATCCAAGTCACCTTGCAGTCTCCTAGCACCTCCTCACAGCGAACACTGCCCCCCAGCTAACTTGGAGATATGTCCAGATCATTGTAAATACAGCACTGAGCCCTGCGGTACTAGTTACTGCCTGCCATTGTGAAAAGGACCCGTTTACTCCTACTCTTGCTTCCTGTTTGCCAGCCATATCCACATCAATACTGCGTATGCTTTAAGTTTGTATACTAATCTCTTATGTGGGACCTTGTCGAAAGCCTTCTGGAAGTCCAGTGGTTCTCCCTTATCCACGCTACTAGTTACATCCTCGAAAAATTCCACAAGATTCGTCAGACATGTTGTAAATCCATGCTGACTTTGTGCCAATGATTCACCACTTTCCAAATGTGCTGCTATCCCATCTTTAATAACTGACTCTAGCAGTTTCCCCACTACCGATGTTAGACTAACTGGTCTGTAATTCCCCGTTTTCCTCTCTCCCTCCCTTCTTAAAAAGAGGGGTTAATTTGCTACCCGCCAATCCTCAGGAACTACTCCAGAATCTAAAGAGTTTTGAAAGATTATCACTAATGCATCCACTATTTCCTGAGCTACTTCCTTAAGTAACAGCCTAGATTTATCGGCCTTTAATCTATTCAATTTACCCACACCACTGACCTGGATTTCTCAATTCCTCCTTTGACCCACAATTTCAGGCATGTCTTCCTTAGTGAAGACGGAACCAAAGTAGTTATTCAATCCGCCATATCCTTGTTCCCCATGATCAACTCACCTGTTTCTGACTGCAAGACCTACTTGTTTTAACTAACCTCTTTCTCTTCACATATCTATAAAAACTTTTGCAGTCAGTTTTTTACATGCTGCTTTTTCTGGCTACTTTGTACGCATCACTTTGATACTATCCCTGATTTCCCTTGTTATCCACGGATGCACTACCTTCCCGATTTATTCTTTTGCCAAACTGGGATGAACAATTTTTGTAGTTCATCCATGCAGTCTTTAAATTGTCTTCCATTGTATATCCACCGTCAACCCTTTTAGAATTAATTGCCAGTCAATCTTGGCCAATTCACGTCTCATACCCTCAAAGTTACCTTTCTTTAAGTTCAGAACCATTGTTTCTGAATTAACAATGTCACTCTCCATCCTAATGAAGAACTCAACCATATTATGGTCACTCTTGCCCAAGGGGGCACGTACAACAAGACGGCTAATTACCCCTTCCTCATTACTCAAAACCCAGTCAGCTTGGTTCCTCTACAGTTGATTTAGATAACTATCCCGCATACATTCCAAAAAATCCTCTTCCTCAGCACCCCTGCCAATTTGATTAACCCAATCTATATGTAGATTGAAGTCACCCATTATAACTGTTTTGCCTTTGTCGCACGCATTTCTCAAATGTTTTGCTCAGCTAATTCTTAACAAAAAAGAAGCTTTAAATACCTTCGGTTGGACACTTCCACTTGTCGAGAGCAAGAATAGCTCTGGCAGGCACAAGAAAAGCCAAGGCGCTCGCTTGAAATAAGGGAAGCCTACACAAATCAAATAAGCAGACAAGACTTTTAAGAAGAAGATAGACACAAAATGCTGGAGTAACTGAGTGGTTACAGGCAGCATCTCTGGAGTGAAGGAATGGATGACATTTCGAGTTGAGATCTTTCTTCAGTCCGAAGAAGGGTCTCGACCTGAAACATCACCCATTCATTTTCTTCAGAGATGATGCCTGTCCTGCTGATTTACTCCAGCATTTTGTGTCTATCTGTGGTGTTACCCAGCATCTGCAGATCTTTCCTACACAAAACATTTAAGCAGCTGTGATTCTGGTGATCATGATCGGTAAATTATTGCTTGCATTGTGCACAAAATAATTACACTTCAATCCAGTTTTAATTGGTTTTTTTTGGTTATCAGGTTTAATTAGAGAAGTAATTCATAATTAAGGATCTCATATGTTTTTAAAGGTTAGATAGTAGGCTGTTTTATTTTTGGGCTAATTCTTCTGACCCTCAATCTTCTTCCCTTTGTTAAAATATAATCCCCAAGGGATACAAGCTCATTTGTTAACTGATGTGGAATGCATTGACATGTAACTACACCTGGAATAACAATCACCATTCTTAGCAGCTGGGTTATTGGGAGGACATTATTGCTTGTGTGCACGAGGGCCAATAATAAATTTTGAGCCGCAGCATTTTAAGAAATGCAGAAGAATGGATTCCGTGGATTTTCGTGGATTTTGAAGGGACGGCAGCAACGAGATGCTGGAAAAAGCAGTGATTGGCTGTAGCCCGAGTGGGAGGAGAGTAAGAAGTGAGTCAGAGGGGAGATTTAGTTTAAAAAGAGAGGCAAAGCAGACAGACTTAACTCAGAGCTTCCGTGGATTTTGAAGAGACAGCAGCAAAGAGAAGCAGGAAAAAGCAGTATTTGGCTGTAGCCCGAGTGGGAGGAGAGTTAGAAGTGAATCAGAGGGGGAAAACAGTTTAAAACTGAGGAATGTGGTTTGTAAATTGGTAAATTAGGCAATTTATCAGTCAATATAAGCAAGACGGCTCTGAGGGAGCGGCCTTATGTGTAAAGCGAGTCTTTGGCTCGAGAGTCCTTATGAGTAAAGTGTGAGCCTTTGGCCCAAGAGTCTTCGAAGAGGACGGAACGTGGGAAACACATGTCGGGGCAGATGAGACGGTGTGAGGCTTGCAGAATGTGGGAGCCCAGGGACACAGATGGAGCCTCTGGCTGCTACAACTGTGGCAAGTGCGTCCAGCTTCAGCTGCTAAAGGACTGTGTTGGGGCACTGGAGAAGCAGCTGGATGACCTCAGGGCCATCCGGGAAAATGAGAGTTTCATGGACAGCAAGTAGTCACGCCAAGGATACTGGAAGAACCAAGGTGTGTGGTGGAGAGAGAGGGTGGAAATTGTGGAGTGCAGAAGACCCAGGTGGCTGTGCCTAATGAAAACAGGTACGCCCTCTTGGGAAATGTCTGGCGAGACGTTGTTTCCAGTCCGAGCGGCAGACACGTCGGTGACTCCAATCCTAGAGATGGGGCTCAACCGGCGAGACCGATGTCGGGCAGAGCCCTAGTGGTGGGTGACTCCATTGTCCGAGGAGCTGACAGGAGATTCTGTGGCGGCAGACGAGATGAGAGAATGATCTGTTGCCTCCCTGGTACCTTGGTTCAGGATGTCACAAACCGAATTTGGAACATCCTCGAGAGAGAAGGTGAACAGCCGGCAGTAGTCGTGCACGTAGGCACAAACAGCATCAGGAAGAAGAGGAAGGAGGTTCTCCTACATGAGATCAGAGAGTTGGGAAGTAGACTGAAATGCCAGACTTCTAGGGTGGTTATCCCTGGATTGCTTCCAGTACCTCGTGCTACTAAGGACAGGAACAGGGAGGTAGGGGATCTGAATGTGTGGCTGAGGGGCTGGTGCAGGGAGCAAGGATTTTGATTTATGGACCACTGGGATCTCTTCTGGGGTAGGGGTGACCTGTACAAAAGGGATGGGTTACACCTAAACCGGAGGGGGACCGACGTTCTTGCAGGCAGGTTTGCTCGGGCTACACGTGCGGGTTTAAACTAAATAGTGGGGGGGAGGGATTGACAAATTAGTAGTATAAAAATGGAGTTGAAGAGGAAGTGACTACAAGAAAAATTACAAAAGATTCTAGAATTAATGGGAAGGAAAGCTCAAGAATGGACAACAGAGTAAGGTCAGGGCCAATTGCATGTGGTGCCAGGGGGGGAAGTGAATATGGAGGTCAAAGTGCTGTATATGAATGCGTGAATTGTAAGGAATAAAGTGGACAAGCTTGAGGCTCAGTTAGAGACTGGCAAGTATGATGTTGTGGGAATTACTGAGACATGGCTGCAAGAGAGCCAGGGCTGGGAACTGAATATTCAAGGGTATACCTCCTATCAAAGACAGAAAGGTGGGCAGAGGCGGTGGGGTAGCTCTGTTGGTGAGGAATGAAATTCAGTTCCTTGCAAGGGGTGACATTGAAACAGGAGATGTGGTCAATATAAATAAAACTAAGGAATTGTGAGGGTAAAAATGACCCTATTGGACTAATCTACAGGCCCCCAAACAGGTCATAGGGCGCAAGTTGAATCAGGAGTTAAAATTGGCACGTAGCAAAAGCAATGCTGTGGTTGTTATGGGAGATTTCAACATGCAGGTAGACAGGGAAAATCAGGTTGGTACTGGACCCCAAGAAAGGGACTTTGTAGAGTGCCTTCATGATGGATTCTTAGAACAGCTTGTATTGGAGCCTACCAGGGAGAAGACAATTCTGGATTTAGTGTTATGTAATGAACCGGATTTGATAAAGGACCTTGAGGTTACTGAGCCATTAGGAGGCAGTGACCATAACATGGTCAGGTTTAATCTACAATTGGAGAGGGAGAAGGGTAGATCGGGGGTCTCGGTGTTGCAGTTGAATAAAGGGGACTATGGGGACATGAGGGAGGAGCTGGCCAAAGTTGACTGGAAGGATACACTAGCGGGGATGACAATGGAACAAATATGGCAGGTGTTTCCAGGAATAATACAAAAGGTGCAGGATCAGTTCATTCCTAGGAGGAAGAAAGATTCCAAGGGGAGAAAGGGGCAACGTAGCAAAGATGAGTGGGAAGCAAGAGGATTGGGTTATGTTGAAAGAACAGAAAATAACCAAAAAGACAAGACAGGGAGAAAAGATGAGGTACGAAGGTAAGCTAGCCAAGAATATAAAGCAGGATAGTAAAAGCTTCTTTAGGTATGCGAAGAGGAAAAAAAAGTTAAGACAAAGTTGGACCCTTGAAGACTGAAAAGGTGAATTTATTATGGGGAACAAAGTTGAATTGGAGGGTGGGAGATGGGCGACGTATCGGGTCGAGACCCTTCTTCAGGGATCTGTCTTCACTAAGGAGGACACAAACAATCTTCCTGATATGGTCTCCAAATCTGAGGAAAGACATTCTTGCCATAAAGGGGGTACAGAGAAGGTTCACCAGACTGATTCCTGGGATGTCAGGACTTTCATATGAGGAAAGACTGGATATACTCGGCTTGTACTCACTAGAATTTAGAAGATTGAGGGGGGATCTTATAGAAGCTTACAAAATTCTTAAGAGGTTGGACAGGCTAGATGAAGGAAGATTGTTCCTGATGTTGGGGAGGTCCAGAACAAGGGGTCACAGGCTAAAGATAAGGGGGAATTACCTTTAGGACCGAGATGAGGAAAATATTTTTCACACAGAGTGGTGAGTCTCTGGAATTCTCTGCCACAGAAGGTGGTTGAGGCCAGTTCATTGGCTATATTTAAGAGGGAGTTAGATGTGGCCCTTGTGGCTAAAGGGATCAGGGGGTATGGAGAGAAGGCAGGTACAGGATACTGAGTTGGATGATCAGCCATGATCACATTGAATCGCGATGCAGGCTCGAATGGCCGAATGGCCTACTCCTGCACCTATTTTCTATGTTTCTATATAGTAGTGGCCAGAGGATCAGGGGTGACAGAGGAACTGAAGGAAATCCACATTAGGCAGGAAATGGTGTTGGATAGACTGATGGGACTGAAGGCTGATTAATCCACAGAGCCTGATAGTCCCAGAGTACTTAAGGAAGTGGCTCTAGAAATCGTGGATGCATTGGTGATAATTTTCCAATGTTCTATTGACAAAGGATCAGTTCCTGTGGATTGGAGGGTAGCTAATGTTATCCCACTTTTTTAAGAAAGGCAGGAGAGAGAAAACAGGGAATGATAGACCAGTTAGCCTGACATCGGTGGTGGGGAAGATGCTGGAGTCAATTATAAAAGATGAGAGAGCCGAACATCTGGTTAGCAGTAACAGGATCGGTCCGAGTCAGCATGGATCGATGAAGGGAAATCATGCTTGACTAATTTTCTGGAATTTTTTGAAGATGTAACTAGGAAAATGGACATGGGAGAGCCAGTGGATGTAGTGTACCTGGACTTTCAGAAAGCATTTGATAAGGTCCCACATAGGAGATTAGTGGGCAAAATTAGGGCTCATGGTATTGGGGGTAGAGTGCTGACATGGGTAGAGAAGTGGTTGGCAGAAAGGAAACAAAGAGTAGGGATTAACGTGTCCCTTTCAGAATGGCAGGCAGTGACTAGTGGGGCACCGCAAGGCTCGGTGCTGGGACCGCAGCTATTTACAATATACATCAATGATTTGAATGAAGGGATTCAAAGTAACATTAGCAAATTTGCAGATGACACAAAGCTGGGTGGCAATGTGAACTGTGAGGAGGATGCTATGAGAGTGCAGGGTGACTTGGACAGGTTGGGGCAGATGCATGGCAGATGAAGTTTAATGTGGATAAATGTGAGGTTATCCACTTTGGTAGCAAAAACAGGAAGTCAGATTACTATCTAAATGGCATTAAGTTGGGAAAAGGGGAAGTACAATGGAATCTGGGGGTCCTTGTATATCAGTCTATGAAAGTCAGCATGCAGGTACAGCAAGCAGTGAAGAAAGCAAATGGCATGTTGGCCTTTATAACATGAGGAATTGAACATTGGAGAAAAGAGGTCCTTCTGCAGTGGTACAGAGCCCTAGTGAGACCACACCTGGAGTATTGTGTACAGTTTTGGTCCCCTAATTTGAGGAAGGACATTCTTGCTATTGAGGGAGTGCAGTGTAGGTTTACAAGGTTAATACCCGGGATGGCAGGACTGTCATATGCTGAGAGAATGGAGCAGCTGGGCTTGTACACTCTGAAGTTTAGAAGGATGAGAGGGAATCTCATTGAAACGTATATGATTGTTAAGGGTTTGGACACGCTACAGGAAGGAAACATGTTCCCGATGTTGGGGGAGTGTAGAACCAGGGGCCACAGTTTAAGAATAAGGAGTAAGCCATTTAGAACACTTTTTCTCACAGAGAGTGGTGAATCTGTGGAATTTTCTGCCTCGGAGGGCGGTGGAGGCTGGTTCTCTGGATGCTTTCAAGAGAGAACTAGATAGGGCTGTTAAAAATAGCGGAGTCAGGGGATATGGGGAGAAGGCAGGAATGGGGTACTGATTGGGGATGATCAGCCATGATCACATTGAATGGCGGTGCTACTCCTGCACCTGTTGTTTATTGAGAAGAGACAGCATGAAATGTGGAAAAGAACAACAGGAGAAGCAATTCAACATTTTATTTTTTAGGTGTCCCCTCAGAATAGAGGAGGACTCGCTTCTTGTCTAGTTTCGTGTTTTGAAACAACTGGTTAATGCTGGAACCGCAGACATTTCCACAGATGGACCAGAGGAACCTGACAGAACGTGTGTAGGTAGCTGTGCACTTCTTTCATCTTTTATGCTGGACCTCCGCTGCCAAAACATGGGACTATGTTTGCAACACCATCCCTCAAGGTCTGATTTCTTTGACCATCATGGGCATGTTGCTTTTTTTTGCCATCTGGCCGTTGATCTTTATTCCACGTTTCAGATTGTGTTGATTTCAGCAGCCTGATGTTGTACATGCAATTGACACAGCACAAGCTAATGTAGCCTCCTGTCTAACAAGAATCTCTATTGGGGAAACAAGCCTGCAGAGAGATGTCAACATTGATTCATTTACCCTTCCAGTGAATTTAGAGACAGCATTGGTAACATTTTTCCAGTGCCTTGAAATGTCAGAAGCATATAGAAAAACAGGCATAAAATGATCAGCAATGATCCAAGTTTTGTGTCAGTCCTCAAGATCTCCATCTTCAAAAACACATTTCCTTCAATTGACCAAAAATGTTGTGCTAGCACGTTGTTGATGAAAATACCACCACATTTAACGTCTGCTTTTGTCCAGAGGCTGCTGCTGATATACTAGAGGCTTTGCACATGTCACAGTGCTTTATTGCAACCATTATTATGAATAGGTGGTGTTGCAGTTTGGGGCAGGTCTGAAGATGACTTTCACCTTGTGGATGATGACAGTGAGGCTCATTCACTCTTGGGTGTCTGAACAAGATGATAACTTGAACTCCGCCTCATGTCTCTGTTTCATCAGGGACACCATCTCTTCCTGAGGACCTGGTATTTTTAGTTAAAATGTTCTTACAATTGTGTTGGTCACGTGTAAAGACGAGGTCAGATTGAATGGATGGCTGCAGATAAGTCATGACACTCACATCAAGAAAGAGGGATTTAGGATGATGTTGTAATATTTATTCCATCACAACTGCTTCCATTACATTTAGTCCTCAAAGCATTTTGATCAGTTTGTACTGCACCCATATTAACATGTATTTTTTTTTTATCTTTCAGGATTCCGAATATAATTTCCAAAGATGCTACCAAAATCGGAGATGTAGGTGTTCATGTAAATGTCTGCACTCTGCAATAATGTTTTGTTCCTTAGGTTCAAACTGAAGTATTGCATGGTTTTGAAGCGGAATATTTTGATGGACAGTAAAGCTGTCTAGGAAGGAAAACAGTGCAGAGTTACTCCAAATTCTCAATATGTCGAACAGCATCTGCACTGCACAGACCCAGTCGGGAAAATGAAATGACTAGACACCAAATGCTGGATTAACAGCGGGTCAAGCAGCATCTCTGGAGAACATGGATAGGTGAGGTTTTGGGATGGGACCTTTCAACCTGATGCAGTCTGAAGAAAGGTCCAATCTGAAATGTCACCTATCCGTGATCTCCACAGATGCTACTTAACCTGGTAAGTTACTCCAGCAATGTTTTGTTTTTCATAATCGAGCATCTGCAGTTCCTTGTTTCTACAAATGAAATGATTGCCTGTGTGACTGACCTTTTCAGAAATCAGAGAAAAAATATAATCTGCAGCAATTGAAGTTCATTCAACTTACAAACTACTTAAATCTTTTATAAAGGTTGGGACCCATCATAAAAAAGGAAAAACTATTCAAAAACATACAGTGGTAACATACCTACATCCAAAGTTTGTCTGAATAAGTGTAGTGATTCCAACACAGGTGAAGATAGTACCAATCAGCTGACTGACAGCATGCTGATCTTTTCCAACACAAAGAGATTCAGCCAGCAGAAAGGGTACAGCTATGGTTCCACTAAAGCAGGTCAGGTAGTGCTGAAGGGCCAAAATCAAAGTTTTATCAACCAGTAATTCCTTCAAATGCTAACATGCAAATAAATCACCTCAAATAAAAATTGGCGCTGGAAATTTGAAACAAAGCAGAAAATAATGGAAATGCACAAAAGGGAAAAAGCATCATTTGGAGAGAGAAACTGATTAACATTGGAGATGAATGACTGTATTGGGAAAACTAAAAACTAAAATAAGCTTTACAAACCAGGGAAAGAAGAATGGATATCTGCAAGGTTTTTGACAGAGGGGAGGATAGGAGAGAGAGCAATGAGTGGATTGTCATTCAAATGTCATCTGAAGGCATTTCTAATATTTGGAAATTAATTGCAAAATTGAAAAACTATAGATTCAGAAAAGTAGAAATAACAATATTTTCTGCAGTGAGGCCAAAAAAATGCAAAGATTGATGAGAAGCTGAAGGAAACTTGAAATTCACCTAAGTTACTGCTGCAGGTGGAAAAACCACCATAACATGATTTATGTTTATATTATGTTAAAATAAACTGGATTTTGTGTTAAAATCCAGTATGTCAATTCTCTAGGAATCATGCCAAGATTGCAAGCAGGAGTAACCAGATTTTATTTTATTTAAACTCGTGTGATAAATATTTTACTCTGTGCACAAAAGTATGATTGAGGTGAAGCAGCAACCAGAAACTGCGTCACCTCTCTACTTCATAATCCACGAGGCAATATGTCAATACCTCTGCAGGCAGCACTCACACACCAAAAGCTTTAAAAATAATTTCAGAAGTGCTTCAACTAAGCAGAACCATCCACCTCCTGTACTGGTAGACAGATGACGCCAGTGACATGTCGCCTGGGGTTGTTCTAAATAGTCTCATTCCTTTAATCCCCTCGAGAACACTTCAGCAGAAAGCCTACAGCAAGAGCAACTCAATAAAATATCAGACACAGGAATTAGTTGAAAAATAGACATAACCCACATATACCTGATGGGCAAAGATCCAGGGGATGAGGGAACATTACAGCAGTAATTGCCAGAATATCATTGAGAGAGCAAAGTTAAAATGTACTAAGCACACTTTGATTTACAAAAAGAACATGCAAGTAAAACAGAAGCACCTGAAATCCAAGCAAAATGCATAGATACCAAGGAGGAACATCTTCTATTTTGTAGATCATATCAAAACTGCTGTTAGGAAGTGTGGATTGTGCTGGATCAGTTGCATTGGTTTCATTACTCTGGAAGACACAGAGCAAAAACAAGGTTATAACATCTTTCAACAATCTGTCTGTTATATTGAGATTCAGATCTAGGTCCAAGTATTTTTCACAACCTGGCAAACAGCAAAAAAAGTAATTTTCCAACAAATATTAGGAATGGAATTTCTTTGACTAATGAAAACCAGAAACATTTTGACAGCATAATCTGCAACATAATTTTTAGGCATGGCCAGTTGATTATCTCTTTACCCACAATACTATCCACAAGTTTCAGCCCATTTGCCAAGAGTGGTGATCGTGATCCTGCCACTTTGGTCCTCCTAGGACCTCAATACACAAGCAGTTATGATATAGGGGTACAAGTGTAAAGGGAGTCCTGTACTCTTTCAGCAATTTACCCTACAACCCATGGCCCCATTGTCAAATCAATTAGTAAATCGGTGCGAATCAAATGCTTCCTTATTTGTAAAAATCTATGTGCAATAGGCTGAGGGGTTCCTGTTGCAACGCCAGAGATCCCCGTTGTGACGCGCGTCACGGTAAACCTCCCCCAATTGCGCCTCGCCATCCCTCTTCCTACCTCGATCGTCCTCCATTCCCCCTCATCCCCCAGCACTCCCTCCCCCACCTTCCCTCTCCCACTCCCTCTTACCCTCAGTCACTCCCTCCATAGCCGCTCCCCTCCCTATCCCCATCCTCTCCCTCTATCTCCCTGCTCCCCCACTCCTCATCTACCCCCTATCCCACCCACCCCCCACAATGAAAATAGTGATGTTTTTTTAATGAAACCTCCCCCTATTCCCTCCCCCCCCCCCCCCAAATGAAAATTGTGATTTTTTTCTTTAAAATAACCTAAACACAATATTAGCTGTTAATGAAAACGGAAGAATTTGTTTTGTTTTTTTTAAATCGGGATTTTTTTTTAATGTAAATGAGATTCGGGATCCCATTGTGACATCATTGTAATGTGACTGACGGGCAGGGCAAGTGGAAAAGAGGTTTGAAAATTGGTTTTCGTAAAGTTTAAAATGTCAATAACTTGTAAAATATAACATAATTCCGAACAAAACTCGTTTCATTTACATCCCAGGATAGTGAGTAAGGTTGGCCAAAAATGGTGCCGCTATCGCAAACCGTTTTGGGATATCACATATATATACACACACACACACATATATATACAGCAATTAGAAGTGGCATTAATGCTGTTAAAACAACATTAAAACAAGCAATGTGTTTAAGAAGGAACTGCAGATGCTGGAAAATCGAAGTTAGGCAAAAGTGCTGGAGAAACTCAGCGGATGCAGCAGCATCTATGGAGTGAAGGAAATAGGCACCTTTTCGGGCCGAAACGCTTTTTCAGACTGACTTTTGTCTACCATAAAGACAAGTAAACTATAATCAAGATGATTACCATGCATAAACACATTGAAAGATAATTATATTTAAAGCTTGCACATCAGGCATTGATTTAATCTGTTAGATGTGGTGTTGTGTTGAAACCAACCAAATAGCCTGGGACAGAACAATTATGTTCTGTCTACTAGGAACGTACTAATGAAGTTTTATATGAAACAACTAAACAGTCCAGAACAGGGCAGAACAGCAAGTAGGTCTGTTGTTTCACATGCCACAGACATGGGTTTAATGCTGATATTGGGTGCTGGCTGCGAGGAGTCTGGATATTCTCCCTGTAACTGCACGTGTTTCTTCATTAAATTGCTCTTTTACATTTTTTTTTTTTTTTAATTTTATTAGAAGTACAGGAATATGGCACCAAGGGCGTAATATATATTGACATATTACATTTTATGTACAGCTTCTTACTTATTTATTTTTTTTATAATGAAAAAGAAAGAGAATAGTAAGATTAAATGAGAACTTCCCAGTTCAAAGTTTGATCCTTATTTTATGAGGAGTTACGATGAGGGATTACGTGAAGAAGCCCCGCCAGGCGCATGCGCGTCATACTTCAAAGCAGCGGCGTGAAAACACAGAAACCGATAGCCGAAGTAACATAGTAAGGCTTTCAGAAGGCTAGAACTACCAGATGATCCTTTTGATTATGAGGGCCGGGAGCGGAGGGCACGTATTCCCTCATCGTAACTCCTCATAAAATAAGGATCAAACTTCGAACTGGTAAATTCTCGTTTAATATTACTATTTTACTTCGGAGTCACGTGATTGACTAGGTGAAGATTTCAAAGCTCTGCGATTTCATGCCGTAGATGCACTCCATACGACACACTGCTTCAATTGACACAGTAGTGAATAAATAATATATTGAACATTGCTTCAAATGATTCAATAACTATTTTGATAATAATAATAATAACGATAACAAAGGAAAGTAATAACCCCTCTATTCCAGGGGAAAATTACAAAGAAATGATATGAAAACTTAGAAAATTCTCTCCTTTAGACCATCCTGCGGCCTCGAGGATTTGGTCGAGCGGCACGTCCTGCTCCTTCGCCGCGGATGTTGATACCGCCTTGGTGGAGTGAGATTTAAACACATGAGTGTCCACTCCAGCTAAATCCAGAACCTGTTTTAATCATCTAGAAATAGTTACACTGACACTTTTTATATGTTTTTTGTGGATAATGAGCATTGCTGTTTCAGAACCTCTGAGACTCTTAGTTACTTCAATATATTGACTCAAATGCTTAACCACACATAGTGCTTGGTCCACAGGGTATGCTTTTAAAATGTTTGTATTCATTTTGCTGATACCAACGATATGAGCATAACCGCTTTAAGCGTTACTTCTGAAACAATGACGTAATTGGAACCGACAGTCAAAACCATGTGAGAACTATACTGACATCCCAGATTTCTGTATATCTAGGCTTCGGGGA
Source organism: Okamejei kenojei (assembly GCA_035221665.1). NCBI lineage: Eukaryota > Metazoa > Chordata > Chondrichthyes > Rajiformes > Rajidae > Okamejei > Okamejei kenojei. The sequence continues at coordinate 21,675,221 of CM069141.1, read as the reverse complement.
ATTTTTATTAAAATTCCTCTCAAGAATCGGGATATTAACGAATGAGACCCAATAGATTGTCGTTGTGAAAATGTCCTAAATAGGAGGACAAAGCACTCCGAGCACTATTAATGGCATTATAACTCAGGTGCTGCTCAAAATGCAACATAGCAAGGATTCCAATACATCCGGTATGCTTGCAGTATGATAAGATATATCCGACTGTACACAAAACATTTCCTTTTTCTTTATACGAGACAAATATTGTTTCTTAGTGCTATCTCTCCAAGCTGCAGTTATGACATCCATGTTCCTATCTGATAGTTCAAGTCCCTTGTAACGGTCTGGTCAGAATCTGCAGATTAACAAATTAATACGGTCTTGTAATGGATGACTTTCTCCTGTTACTGGACGTACCAACAAATTACTGCAGTTGGGGATCGTCATGAATGACCGAGTCATGATTCGGAGTACCAATGGGATCCATGGCTGTGTAGGCCAGTTTGGTACCACCAAACTGCCTGTGGCAGAGTCTTGCTCTATTTTGGTGAGACATTGCCTAATCAGGCAGAATGGGGAAAAGCATAGGAGAATGTACGTCCCCAATGTAGCGAGAATGCATCCACCGCTACTGCTCCTGGGTCTGGCTCTCATTAAACATATTTAGGCAACTGGTGATTTAATCTGGATTTGAACAGATCAATATCTGGTAACCCATAGCGGCTGACAATCTTTTAAAAAAATCTGGATTTAACATCCATTCTGTATTGTCATTGAACTTTTGTGACCTGTTGCCTGCCATCACATTGTCTCTCCCTGGTAGGTAGATAGCTGAGAGCCAGATATTCCTGGCGATACACCAGTACTACATGGGGTTGGACAGATTATCACATGATTCTAATCTTATTCCTCCCATGTGATTGATATATGCCACAGCTGTGGTATTGTGCACCTGGAGTTGAGCATGTGAATCATTCATTGTTGAACAATATACTTTCAATGCATAAAATGCCCCTTATAACTCCAAATAATTTATACCATGTGTTTGGAGAATTAAATCCTCTTGGACACTCCATCTACCACCACAGCTAGATTTGCTGACTGTAGCTCCCCATCCGAGAGCGCTCACATCAGCCTGTAAACCACTGCAGGTTGCTGAACCAAAATATTTTTAGTAGCTTGTGCAACATTGATAATCCACCATTGCAATTCAGCTAAGGCTGTAGTTGGTAACTGCATGGACCTATCAAAATGACCTGCCCCTTTTTTAGTGCTTGTTCTCCGGCTCATTGCAGACTTTGATAGTGCAGAGGTCCAAACTCTACAGCAGGAAACGCTGCTACCAATTTACCAATAACCCTGGCTACTTCTCAGATGGAGGCATAAGGTTTCTCAGTGAGGCAAGTACAGCCATTTGTAATGTCCACAACTTTAGCTGTTGGTAAAGTTACTGACATATTAATGACAAACCCCAAATAATCAATTGTTTGGGATGGCTGCAACTTAGATTTTGTTGGATGGATCAGAAACCCTAGCCTTTCAAATAGGCCTGTGGTTGCTGAAACCAGTTCTTCAGCTGTCTCCTGAGTGGTGCTTACAATTAACATATCATCTAGATAAGCCATTACAATGTGATTCTGAGCCCTCAGTAACACCAGTGCTGGTTTCAATAATTTTGTGAACAGCCTGAGAACTGAAGTTAACCCATTAGGTAATGCTTTAAATTGCCTCAGCTGACCCACCCAATTAATTTCAAGTACCTGCGATAATGATGATGAATTGGCGCTGAATAATAAGCATCTTTTTAGATCTATAGTAGCCATATAACAGCCTTGTGACAACAACTGCTTTACAGTGTTGAAGGTGTCCGTTTTAAATGTCTATACTGAACATATGAATTTAAGTTTGTGAGGTCCAGAATGACTAAAAAAAATCACTCCAGAATTTATGCAGGAGACAAAAGAGTGTGTTGTAGAAATTGCTCATTTTGAGCAGGTGACTGGTAGAACGTGTCAGAACTCAAGGAAAATGTAGGGTGAAAGAACAATAGGATTTGTATAGGTGGTTGATGGTTGGCATGCGCTGAAATCCTGGGGGGGGGGGGGGGTGTTGTCAATCAGTGCGGGGTGGATAGATGGCGGGTGGGGGTTGAGAAGGCAATCGGTGCGGAATGGATGGATTGAGGCAGGTGAATTAGTACGTGTTGGTTGGAGTATGTAAAATTGTGAGGGCAGAGCACGGGGGATGTCAGTGGTGTTGAAAGGTGGGGGGATCAGTACGGGATGGATGGATGGAGAGGGGGGGGAAAAGAAAAGAGAGTGCTCGGACAACACCACCCCGCTGCCTTGGCCGTCCCTATCCAACGCCAAGTGCCGCCGCCAAAGGGGGAGGCGGTTGAGTTCTCCTCGCCACCGCCTCCCCTCCTCAGCCAGCCAACAGCAAGGTGTGGGGCCGAGCGGTGTAGCTCTAGGATCTTTGGTGCAGCTGCTTCTGACGGCGGAAGGAGGCGTCCCCCTCCATCCCTCCCTCCTCCCGGCCTTGGCATGCGGGGGAGGGTTTGTTTTGAAAGCGTCATTGGCAGAGTGGCAGGCAGCGGTCGCTATCAGGACGGGCGGAGTGCGGGAGGAGGAGATGGAGCCGCTGTCGCAGCCACTGCTGCCACTATGTGCGGCCCGTCATTCGCTTCGACCCTTCATCACCCTGCATCTAGTATCTTTTCCCCGCAATACAGCCGCCGCCGACACGAAACGTCACGCTCCTTTTCTCCAGACATGCTGCCTGCCTGCCACCAAGTTACTCCATTTTTGTGTCTACCTTCAGTATAAACCAGTATCTGTAGTGCCAAGCCGGGCAAAATGACCCGGCGTTTAGGTTGCCCAGCGGCACTTTGGGTGGTCAATGGCACCCGGGCAAACCGTTAATTTCGAGCCCTGTAGTACATAGCAAGAGGAAAATATGGACATCAATTCTTGTTGCATAACCCAGTGTTATGCCTGCTCAGAGTTAGGGAAATATTACCCCTACAGAGAGAGAAAAAATGCTGAAAGCACTGGAGTTAGTATTTGTGGAGATGGAAACAGATTTAACTACATCAGGTTGACCACCTTTCATCAGAACTTACGATGAATGATCGTCAGTCTGGAAAGCTAACAATCTCTCCCCACAGTTAGTGGTTGACCTACCAAGTTTCCATGTTGACGGATGGTACTCAGAACCATCAGAACAGGACGTTGTAGAATTGTACCAAAATTTGCTCCTGGTTATTTGAGATCCAAGTGTCAACATTCCATTACCCTTTTAAATGATTCTGCTAATTATACACTGTGCTTTGTGCACTGGAAGCTATACTTCAAATAGATTACTTCACACTCAACTTCATTAAAATCTGTCTGTCATAATTTCGCCCACTCACTTAACGTTTTATTTCATGCTCCAGTCTACAATCCTTCCATCACTGTGACATAAGCAAGCAGCCAAGTCATTAATAAACAATGAACTTTAGGTCCCAGCTCAAATCCTTTGGAATCTAATAGTCACCTTGGAAAACACATTAATTCCTGTCAAACCTAGTACAATACAATTTTTGTTTTAAAAGACTGTGCGCGATTAAAAAAAAAACATTTGGCAAGGAATAGACTATAAAAGAGGTCAGCAGTTACTAGAATGCAAAAAAAAAAAAAAAATAGCATTTTAGTAATTAAAAATGGTTAGAAAAACTGGGGAGATGTTTGGGAACTAAATTGGACATTAGGTGAGAGAGCAAGCTAAAAATTCAAAGGTATATTTTTCATTCAAACTTTTCAAAAAAAATGCAGATGCTGCAAATCTGAAATCAAAAACACAAAACTTGAAATAGATACAAGATACATTTATTTGTCACATGCACCAATTGATACAGTGAAATGTGTGGTCACCATACAGCCATACGAAAATGGTCAGGCAGCACCCGAGGTTACAGAACAGCATCATCAGGTCAAACTCCTTTAAACAGAGAAGAAGCACGATCTTTAAGTTGTAGAAAAAGTTGAGATGAAAGGAAGGAATAGGACAAAAGCAATATCTGTGATTGAGTGGGCACGGGATGACTGGATCGATAGATTGATCGCGGCAAAGTGCGATTTGTTGTTTCACCTGGGAAGCCTGGTTGGGTCCCTGAATTGTTGGAAATGAGTAATTTTAAGATGAAGATTAGTACACCTTATTTCTCTCATCGCCAGCGCTATACACTGTTGTCTTTTGTTCTTTGGTTCTGAAACATTGAGCTGTTTTAGAAAATTAACCAGTGTAATCTTTTCCTCCATGTCCCATTTCTTCGACAAATTTATTTGCTGAGAAATCCAACATTTCGAGCAGCTTTATTTGTCCTAATGTGCACTTTCCCAATTGGTTTACATAGCTCAATGTCTATCGACACAGCCCATATTATCCATGTTGGAAATGATCACAGCGAGCATTTATGTTCAAGCAGAGTCTCAGACTTTGAGCGTTTTCATCAGCCAGCAGTTTACAAGCTATATCACAGTGCCACTCCAAGATACTTAAAAACTGTTATTAAAACTTTAATCAAAAACAAAGGCACAAATCCAAACCAGTTAATTACTAGATGGTAGAGCTGCTGCCTCACCGTGCCAGGGGCCAGAGTTTGATCCTGACCTTGGGTCGTGTCTGTGTGAAGCTTGCATGTTCTCTCTGTAATCCCATGAGTTTCCTCTGAGAAGAGGTAATGAAATGAGCAGACAAACTTCAGTGTGATCTTTTAGGTGATCTTTTTGGCAGAAAATAAACAAGAAGCAGGGCCCAGCGGATGACATCGTCGGGAGCTCGCAGCTCACAGCTTGGTGACCTGTTTTTCCGGAGCTCCCGTGGCAACAGCTGCGTCCGCTGGACTGGGAGGCGGCAGCTTAGACCGCCCCGGGCCGCGGAGTTGAACCGGCCCGCTCGCGGAGCGCGGTTCACCCGCGAAACTTATTTACATCACCCGGTGCGGTCACAACATCGGAGGCCCGGGTCTCAGCGCAGAGGAAGAGGAAGAAGGGAAGCGACAAAGACAAGATTTTTGCCTTCCACCACAGTGAGGAGGTGTCTGGTGAGCTCACTGTGGTGGATGTTAAATATGTGTTTATTGTGTGTTTTTGTTATTTACTATATGTATGACTACAGGCAACGAAATTTCGTTCAGACCGCAAGGTCTGAATGACAATAAAGTTTTCCAAGTTCCAAGTTTCCAAGTTCCTATGTGATAAGTGACAGAATTTTTAAAGGAAAGGCACAAACCGAGCAATCAGTGGGGCTTTTGCAATAATGTGAGAGTGTGCGTGGGTTAGTAAGAGATCTGGGATCCTGAGCTTCATTAACAGAGGCACAGTAGCTTGTATCTTGATTTCAATTCTGGTCATCACACCGTCAGATAAGCACAAATGTTTTGGAGAGGATGCAGATACATCAGAATAGCTCCATTGATTAGAGCTTGCAGTTACATGGATAGTCCAAATCTGTTGGGTTTGTTCTTCTTAGAAGGGATATAATGAGGTTTGGTTGGTATTTAGCAGAAGGGTTTTCATCAAGTAAATCAAAAGGTCTTACAATGGGTGAAGAAGTGTTGGTAACCAAAAAGCACTGGAAAAAGGTGACGGGCCAAAACATTAGTAGTTAGGACTTGAAATGCACTCCCCTATACCATTGGAATACTTTAACCTTTGAACTATTCAAGGGAGACAGTTTACTATTTGAAAGAGGAAAAATACAAGAATATGATTTTATGGGGAAAACCTAGAGGAGGACAACCTGAATCACTCTTAAGTACAAAAATCGTGGGTCAAATAACATTTAATAGCTGCATAACAAATGTTCTATTCTTTAAGCTTCAAGGCATTGCCATCAGTCTCATATATAAACTCTGCTAAATGTCCATACAGGTTACACCAATAAATATGCCTCAGAAAAAAGTCAAGTTCACTTGTTATGATCTTCTGGATAAAACAATACTGGCTCTTTCCAAGCACTTAATATATTCTAATGGCTCACTCACTGCTTTGTCATTTTTTTCCCCAGACTGTAGTATATCAGCAAGTCAATAAACCGATTCAACATTCGAGAGTAAAGCTACATTTTTCCATTTAAAAAAGGGATAATTCTTGAATGAAATATGCTTGGAATAATATACCCTGAAGATTTTAAAGATCCTCACTACCTTCCTTTAATCCCAGTGGTAGCGATCATTAAATTCTGAGGATTTGTTGGTCCTTAGACCTGTCATTTCATCTGAACAAGTTATTTTGCTGACATATGAACATTAGCTTCTGCTCCGGATTTATGATCAATATCCCAAAATGTGTGTACATTTACCTTTTCCTGTGAGGATTAACAAAATTATTCAATAATGTTGCCCCTTAAAGAAATAAGCGAATTGACAATCTTTCCAGGTACCCAACTGTCCTTACAGGTTAGGCAAAGGTTCACTTGTACATTCTCCAACCTCATCTACTGTATCCATTGTTCAAGATATGGACTCATACATTGGTGAGACCAAACGTAGATTGGGTGATCATTTTATTGAACACCTTTGTTAGTCTGCCTGGGCCTACCCAATCTCCACTTTGCCAAACATTTTAATTCCCCTTCCCATTCCCACACACCTCACCACTCTAGGCCTCCTCCATTCTTCTCTGGCCTGTCCAACCATCTAGTTATCAACAGAAACACTAACCTGTATTTACCCATCACTCACCAGGCTGTCCTGCCCCTCCTCTCTTCCAGCTTTCTTTCCCAACCCCCCAACACAATCAGTCTGAAGAAGGGTATCAACATGAAATATCACCTATCTTTTTTCTCCAGAGATGCTGCCTGGCCTGTTTAGTTACTCCATCATCATCTTTTTTTTCTCCTTTAGTTTTAATGCTTTGTATATAAATGGCCACTGATATGTGGATATTTTTGTATTCCTTTTTGGTGTAGGTCGTCTTTTTTGTTAAAAACACACAATTGCACATCTCCCATTTATGATCTTCTTTACACTTGTTTATTCTTCAGTTTAAATGTCATTTTCTCCCAATTATTTTCTGAACTCCGACTTAGATTTGTTTAATGACACACGATAATATATTAAACAAAATTTGTTCAAAATTTTGCCATAATTCATCTGATAAAGCAAAGAGTTTTCCTACCTTCATATTCTAGAAACCCTCCCAAAATGTTACATTTTAGTAACGTCCCCTTTTCATGGTAATTATCAAATTCAACCATAATCCCTGGTAGGCAAATAGTTAATTACTGCCAGATTGATCAGGCCAAATGCTAATGGTTAAGAAGGACTCAGGAATATGGTATTTCAGATATTTCTGGAGCATTAAGATTCACTGCCTTTCTGACTGGAGCTCTCCGCTGGTGTAGGAGGACAGTTTAAGTCCATATGTGGTGCAAATGTTTCCACAGCCCCCTGTGGCAATGAGTTCCACAGATTAATTACCCTCTGATTAAAGAAGTTCCTCCTCGTCTCCTTTCTAAATGAGAACCTTTTAATTCTGAGGCTATGACCTCTGGTCCCAGACTCTCCCACCAGCGGAAACATCCTTTCACATCCACTCTATCTATGCCTTTAAATATTCTGTAAGTTTCAATGTCACCCCTTAACCTTCTAAACTCCAATTCAGTTTTTACATTCTTCTAAAGGGTTTCTAAATTCAATCCCTCCAGTCCCATTAATCTCCTTGTGAATAATTTCTGCATACATTCCTGCTTAATAACATTCTTTCTGCAGCTGAGCAAACAGAACAACACATAGTACTCCAAGTGTGGTCTCACCAATGACCTGTACAGGTGGAACATGACATCCCAACCACTGCACTCTGTTCCCTGATCAAAGGCGGCAAGGTGCCAAAAGCTTTCTCATCACCCTGTCGACCTGAATGGCAATGAGCTAATGGGTCTCAAATCTTTGAAGGCCATGTGAAAGGAATGCCATGAAAGTGCATGGACAAATCAACAATTCAGAGATTATTTTTTAAATAAAGTGAATTTTGTAGGACCTTTACAGAATTATTGATCAGTGCTGGTTGTCATTGTAACATTACTATTATTAACCCAAAAACTTGAAAAAACAATTCAGAAATAAAAGTTCAAACTTTACCATGGCAGCTGGGAAATTGGTGAAAATTCAATTGTTCTCCACACAACCTTGAATTCTAAAATAAGTTACTTCACTTCACTTAAATTACTTAATATCACTTGGGAAGAAAACATTAGCTCAATGGTTCATTATTGTCACGTATGCACAGCAAAATTCTTTTGAACAATCCACAAATCCACAGTCACCATATTTTGGGAGCTGGGGTTAAGATGGGAAGAGGGGTGAGAGAGGACTAGTTGATTGGAAGAAAGAGGAAAGGGAGTGGCTGAAATTGGGCATGTGAAATTGGAAAATTCAATTACAGATGGCAGACTAGGTGACTGTTCAAGGACCTGCTCTCTGTCCACTGTGGCTATCTGGATCTCTTGGGCACCAGCCATTTTAATTTCTCTTCCCATACCCACACTGTCAGTCTTTGGCCTCCTCCACTGCCAAGGCCAGGACAAGCTCAAACTAGAGGAACAGCACCTCACAATCCTTCAGGACCCAGCACACTGATGCAATTACAAGGAAAGTACCAGCGCCTCTACTTCCTGAGAAGATTACGGAGATTCGGTATGTCAAGAGGATTCTTTTGAACTTCTACAGGTGCACAGTGGAGAGCATATTGACTGGTTGCATCATTGCCTGGTTCAGCAACTTGAACGTCCGGGAGCAGAAAAGACTGCAAAAAGTTGTGAACACTTCCCAGTCCATCACCGGCTCTGACCTCCCCACCATTGAAGGGATTTATCGGCGTTGCTGCCTCAAAAAGGCAACAAACATCATCAGAGACCCACACCATCCTGGCCTCACACTCAGTTCGCCACTGCCATCGGGAAGAAAGTACAGGAGCTTGAAAACTGTGATGCAGCAAGTAAGAATCTCATTGTTCTATCTGGGACATGACTCTTGATAATCTACAACCCAACAGCATAAACAACTTTCCCGCTCCTTTTTCAGTCTAGATGAAGGATCTCGACAAAGCATCATCTGTCCATTTCCTCCAGTCTGACCCGTTGAGTTCCTTCAGCTGCTCATTTACTTTTTCTCCAAATTTCAGCATGTATAGTCTCTTGCACCCCCAGTAATGTTGAAAACAACTTTTATTACTCTCTTAACAAGATGTCATACCAGACAACCTTCTTTGATATGTCAACGAAACAATAGTCACACTATCTTAATAGGAGAAAAAACAGGCCTCTTCGTCTGGCTCCAAAATGAAAATTAACTTGCTACAATTCTGGGGATGAAGGATAGAAAATTCCAGAAATATTTGTGAGGTCAGAGAGCATTTGTGGAGAGAACAAGTTAACAAGATAAAAGATACCTGGCCCAAGATGCTGATAATGATCAGGAATTTTTATTTCCTTTAGCTGTTGGAAAATCCTTAAAAGATGGTTCATACTTCTTCAACTTATTAACAATGTAATAAATGGGCAAATGAGGAAAAATATCTATGGGTTTTTTTTTTAATGCATCAAAATGCTTTTAGACTTTTATTAAAACAGCATTGGGAGATACATGGAGACAAGGAACCGCAGATGCTCAACGGGTCAGGCAGCATCTCTGGAAGACGTGGATAGTTGATGTTTCTGGTCCAAATGCTTCATCAGATTCAGAATTGAATTTGGGATTGGAAGTGCAGCTGAAAGATATCGTTTTCAGGTTCACAGAGAAATGGCTGAGCTGTGGGACCTAGATAACACCAGGACAGAGCTTAAAGCAAAAAGAGATCTGGGTACAAAAGGGATCGATTGGTTTTCTTTCAACGCTGTAATGTTTTATAGCTACCAACAACCAAATTCAAGTTTGAAACTTACCTTGTCACTTCTGCTTTGAAGTCTTCCATCCACAGGTATGTTGTTCTCTGATAGTTCTTCATAACAAAGGCCTGGAATCCCATTCTGGTGCAAAGAATAGGAACATTACTTGGACATGAAATCAGAAGTCAGAATATAAACTGGAGACATCTGAACAATATTAATTTGGACATACATAGATTTCCCCTATTATGTAAAAGCTGTACAATAAATATAATTTTCCAACTGTATAAACACACACATCTTGTCCAATAAAGCAATATTAAATTTCCTGTAACAATTAATTCTGATAGTATAACTAGTTCAAAAATTCTAGAAGAATAAGTCATTAATGCAAGGTTTTACTCATGATGGTGAGAAAATCGTTTTTCACACAGAGAGTGGTGAATCTGTGGAATTCTCTGCCACAGAAGGTAGTTGAGGCCAGTTCGTTGGCCATATTTAAGAGGGAGTTGGATGTGGCCCTTGTGGCTGAAGGGATCAGGGGGTATGGAGAGAAGGCAGGTACAGGATACTGAGTTGGATGATCAGCCATGATCATATTGAATGGCGGTGCAGGCTCGAAGGGCCGAATGGCCTGCTCCTGCACCTAATTTCTATGTTTCTATGTTTTGAAGACAATCTACAAATGCACTGAAGTTACATGAATTTAGTTATTAAATATACTACCTGCTTTTTCAATTGCATTGTATTATTTAAAATTACATCCAATTTTAGAGTGCAGCAAAAAATAATGAAAATAGGACATATTTATTTGCCTAATGCAAGTAAAAGTCAAGATCAGTGTAACCATATATTTACTAAAGGCAGTTGGATTTTTAGCTCTGTGTCTACGGAAAGCTTGGTTCTATTTAAAGTTATACAAGCTTATGAAATGTTAAAGCTTTTCTACTTAACCAGTGGTGGCCTTCAGTAACCAGTCCTTAATAATGCAAGACCTTTACAAATCTCACATAGAAAATGCCCAAGTACAGAGATACATAGCTCTTTCCCATAACTACAAAAAATAATGAAGTGAGTCACCCTCATCAACTACTATCATTGGCATATAACTGTATTATCAGGTTGTTATTTGTAAATGCTCAGATTTGCATCCAATAGTCAGGTAATTATGGAACAACTTGGAAGAATGACCATTCTTAAATAAAATTCAGTTCCTTTGTCAAAATTCTGCAAATCCAGGAAATGCACTGGAATTATTCAGGTCAGGCAGCAAGCAGGAGAAAATTCCATTAATGTTTTCTGGTCAAAAGCTCCATTTCTCTCTCCACGGGTTTACCTGACCTTGAATACTTCTTGCCTACAATTGCTATTCTGCAAATGCTGTCTTTATTAGCAAATGTAGGATGTACAATTCAAAATTTATGACCTGGGTGAATTCAGCTTGTCCTAATGTTTACAAATAACTAATTTGGCAAGTTCAACAAGACGTCACATTGTTACTTTATACAGCACCTTACCTTTGTTAGTGTCAAACCACGTCATTAACTTAATGGGAAGCTTGAAACGGCAGTTAAACCACAACCATGCTTTCCCACCCTCTCCAAGGAGTAGGGTCGGCCTTAGGAGGTGCGGGGCCCAATTGGGAAAAATTTTCGTAGAAATATCAATAAATAATTATAAATGAGTCACGTGTCGTGAGTAACATGACAATCCGGGGGAGAGTTCCTTTCACAGCGTGTGGGACTCTAGCCAGGGGTAAAGTTGCGGGAGCGTTGAGAAGGAGAGGGTCGGGTTCATGCCAGTAACTCGCTCACTCATCGCTGCCGGGCGCGGAGCCACCACATTGTGGCCGGGGAGGGAAGCAGCTCGCGAGCCTCCATCACCGGACAGCGGAACCGACTGCCATCTCAGCGCCTTCTGCCGGTCCGCTCACATCTGGCAGTGCTCTCCGTCTGAACAGTGAGGGGACCAGCTCAGATCATAGCAAAGATCATAGAGCGGAGTGGGTCAGCGGGTGATGGATAACATCACAGCGGACGGTGGAGCTTACTCCTGTGTCAGCGTGAACAAGAGATCAATTGAGGTTACTCGCACTGACATATGGAGTAAGCTCCACCGCCTGCTGTCCTGTTATCCATCGCCCGCTGACCCGCTCTTGAGCTGGATGATCCCCAGCCGACCCCCTCCTTCTCAACCCTCCTGCCCTCCCGCAACTTTACCCCTGGACAGACTACCCACACGGTCTGAAAGGAACCCTCCCCCCCCCCCAGCAGCGCTGTCCTTTTACATTTTTACAGCCGCTTCCCATTTCATAGCCGCTTCCCATCAGCTGCTAGCAATGTGGGATAGACTTGGCTATATCTCGGTACAGCAACAATGGAGTAGCTCAGCAGGACAGGCAGCGCCGCGACTCTGGAGAGAAGATCCTTCTTCAGACTAAACTGAACTCTCATCGGTGAGAGTACTTGTGATTGTCTGAAGAAGGGTCTCGACCAGAACCGCAACCCTCTCCCCAGAGCCCCTGCCCGTCCCGCTGAGCCACCACAGACAGGGAGTTGAAGGTAGACACAGGGGGGTCCACCTTCAACTTCAGAGCAAAACAAAAAAACAGTGCTGGAGGAACTCAGCGGGCAAGGCGGCACCCGCGAAGGGAATGGACTAGGAGCCGCCACGGGCCAGGACCCTCCCCCCCCCCCCGCCCCCAACAGAAAGGAACCGCAAATCGTCTAAGAAGGAACTGTAGATGTTGGAAAATCAAAGGTAGACAATAATGCTGGAGAAACTCAGAGGGTGTGAAGCCCTGTCCCACTGTGCAAGTTCACTCAAGAGCTCTCCCGAGTGAAAAAAAAAAAATCAAAACTCGTAGTAAACACGTAGGATGAACGTAGCAGGTACGTCGGAGCTCGGGACATTTCAATAGACAATAAGCAATTGGTTCAGGAGCAGTGCCATTTGGCCCTTCGAGCCAGCACCATCATTCAATGTGATTATGGCTGACCATCCACAATCAGTACCATGTTCCTGCCTTCTCCCCATATCTCCCGACTCAGCTATTTTTAAGAGCCCTATCTAGCTCTCACTTGAAAGCATCCAGAGAACCAGCCTTCCCCTGCCCTCCGAGGCAGACAATTCCACAGATTCACAACTCTCTGTGAGAAAAAGTGTTTCCTCGTCTCCGTTCTAAATGGCTTACTCCTTATTCTTAAACTGTTGCCCCTGGTTCTGGACTCCCCCAACATCGGGAACATGTTTCCTGCCTCTAGCGTGTCCAAGCCCTTAATAATCTTATATGTTTTGATGAGATATCCTCTCATCCTAAACTCCAGAGTGTTCAGGCCCAGCTGCTCCATTCTCTCAGCATATGACAGTCCCACCTTCCCGGGAATTAACCTTGTAAACCTACGCTGCACTCCCTCAATAGCAGGAATGTCCTTCCCCAAATTAGGGGACCAAAACTGCACACGATACTCCAGGTGCAGTCTCACTAGAACACTGTACAACTGCAGAAGGGCCTCTGCTCCTATATTCGATTCCTCTTGTTATAAAGGCCAACACGCCATTTCTTAGCGCTAACGGCAGGTACTCGGGGAAACGTGGTAACTCGTGAGGATTTTTCAACATGTTGAAAAATATCCACATGTAAATGTAAATGTCCACATTCACGATGTAAAAAATTGATATTTTTTAACAGGTAGTCATACCTTAGTAGCTCGTGAGTTTACCGTAGTAGGACCTGGTGTCCAATATCACTATTGCATGTTCATGATGGAAATAAGAATACTCTGTATATTCATTACCTTTGAATTGTAGTTTTATGTAATCCTCCCATAATTTCTGAGTTCCATTTCACAATATCTATCAGACATACAGAATGTTGCAAGGTAATATCTTGCCCTAACTCAGTTTTGTCTTTCTATCTCAATAAATATCACACCATTGTTTCAGCCACATTATGACAGAATATAGAATGTAGGTTATTTGTTATCAGAAATCCCATCCCAGAAACAACAGTACTTGTGTTTTACTAATTTACGAGCATGTACAATAGGTTTATCCATATCCAACAAGATGTTGTGATAATTGCATAAAATGTATTATTGTCTAAGACATTTGGTGTGGAATGATAATCCATCTCAGTACTCATTTAGGCAAGTCCCAAGCCATAGATACTTTTCCCCCACCCCCAATCCCCCCTCCCCCCTCGCCCCGATCTTCATTGAACCTACCATTTGACCGATCTATTACTCAGCTGCTGTAACGTTTCCTTCCTATCAAAATCTCTGTGTAGCATCTCTGTCCCCATCTTCCAATTCCCACTTTGAAATAAAATACAACTTTCGACAAACATTTCGTAGCAGGATCGCTATATAAATGCAAATATATGGTATTTTATCACCCCCCCCCCCCCCCTTACCACCACACAAGTGTAACTTGAAGCATTTGCGTTTATTACTATTCATCACTATTTATTGTAATAACCATATAACAATTACAGCACGGAAACAGGCCCTCTCGGCCCTTCCAGTCCGTGCCGACCATTTGTTTTCCCCTAGTCCCATCTACCTGCACTCAGACCATACCCCTCCATTCCCTTCCCGTCCATATACCTATCCACTTTACTTTTAAATGTTAAAATCGATCCTGTCTCCACCACTTCTGCTGGAAGCTCATTCCACACAGCCACCACCCTCTGAGTAAAGAAGTTCCCCCTCACGTTACCCCTAAACTTCCGTCCCTTAATTCGCATGTCATGCCCTCTTGTTTGAATCTTCCTACCCTTAATGGGAAAAGCTTATCCACGTCAACTCTGTCTATCCCTTTCATCATTTTAAAGACCTCAATCAAGTCCCCCCTTAACCTTCTGCGCTCCAAAGAATAAAGACCTAATTTGTTCAACCTTTCTCTGTAACATAGTTGCTGGATCCCAGGCAACATTCTAGTAAATCTCCTCTGTACTCTCTCTATTTTGTTGACATCCTTCCTATAATTAGGCAACCAAAATTGTACACCATACTCCAGAATTGGTCTCACCAATGCCTTGTACAATTTTAACATTACTTCCCTGCTCCTATATTCAATGCTCAGATTTATAAAGGCCAGCATACCAAAGGCTTAATGTACTGTATCTTTAAAAAAAAACTATATCAACCATGTGTGAAAATTACACTGAATCGAACGATGATTGAAAATGCGTGGGAATCGACTAATCGAGAGAGAGAGAGAGAGAGAGGGGAGAGAGAGAGAGAGAGAGAGGGAGGGAGAGAGCGAAAGAAGGAGAGACACAATATGGGTCGGTAGGTAAATTGAATGACTAACCTGCTGACTCTATATCTATACTGAGAATGTCACCAAGAAGAAGTTCTCACTCATGATGGTGAGTTTCAAGAAATTCTCAATGTGTTATCAATGCATTAATCTACATTCCTCAGTAAAATGTAATTATGTTTTGAAGAAGTGTTAATGACGCCGCGTGAATTGTATTCAAATGAACGCAGCATCATTAATACTTTGTCTAAAACACAATTACACATTTATTGAGGAATGTGGATCAATGCGTTGATGACGCATTGGATAACTACTTGTTAACTACTAGCTGTTAACACATCTGGCTGTTAATACTATAGTGGTTAGCACATCGTTTGCGTCTGATGACCGTACAGCGCATGTATTCCATGTACAAAACCATGTAAGTTTTGTAAAATGTTTTTTAAAAATCTTTATTTAACAAAGCGAATTTGTATTTCCATATGAAATACGGAAAATTAACGCAGAGCCCCCCTTGGGCGCGGGGCCCAATTTGGAAAAATTGGTCCAATCAGCCTAGGGCCGGATCTGCCAAGGAGGATTTTATTAGATACAATTTCTGCAGTTGGCTTTCAAACCAAACTGACAACAAATACAATACGATTTTTTCCAGCACTTGACAAAACTTAAAGGAATTAAAATCAAACTTGAAATTTGTAGGAAACAAATGGAAATGATTTTATTTTAGTTCATTGATGGGACAATCAATGCTGCCAAGGGCAATACCCATTCATATTGCCCTTGATGTAATAGTGGACCATATTCTTGAACTACTGAAATTATAAGGTAATAAGTGATAGAAGCAGAATTAGGCCATTCGGCCCATCAAGTCTATTCCCCCAATCATGACTGATGTATCTCTGCCATAAAAATATCCATTGACGGCCTCCACAGCCATCTGTGGCAAATAATTCCACAGATTCACCACCCTTTGACTAAAGAAAATCCTCCTCATCTCCTTCCTAAAGGAACGTCCGTTAATTCTGAGCCCATGACCTCTAGTCCTTGACTCTCCCACTAGTAGAAACATCCTCTCCTCGTCCACTCTAACCAAACCTTTCACTATCTGATACACCCTCATTCTTCTAAACGGCATCAAGTACAGGTCCAGTGCAGTCAAACGCTAATCATATGTTAACCCACTAATTCCTGGGATCATTCTTGTAAAACTCCTCTGGAACCTCTGCATATCTTCCTCAGATATGGCACCCAAAATTGCCCACAATACTCCAAATGCGGCCTGATCAGCAGCTTAGAGCTTCACCATTACATCCCTATCCCAATTATCATTCCTTACTGCTGCAAAAGATAGTGTCAAGATTTTGACTTGCAACAATGATGATTAGCCAATGCATTTCCATATCAGAGTGTATACAAGGTAGACAAAAGTGCTGGAGAAACTCAGTGTGTGCAGCAGCATCGATGGAGCAAAGGGAATAGGCAACATTTCGGGCCGAAACCCTTCTTCAGACTGATGGAGGGTTGTTTTCAGCATCTGCAGTCCTTCTTAAAAAATAATTACAACCTGACGAAGAAAGTTTGTCTATGGACCTGCTTTCATGCAGCTGTTCTCCTGGTTCTTCTGAGCCACAAAGGCCGCAATATGGAGAGATACTGCCATGTGTCTATTGTTCACAGACAGGGATGGGAGTGAATGGTGTATGTAGGACATGCTTAGACATTCATCCCCGGTTTACAATACAGAACACACTTCCAATTGGGGATGAATTAATTTCATCACAATTATGGAATTCGACAACTTTGCTTTGTTCTGAATGCCATCAGAGATGTGAAGTGTTGTCACAGGTGCAGTCACCAGGCAAGTTGAGAGTATTCCATCGTCCCAACTCATGCGTTGTAGATTTTGGAAATACAGAGAAGCAAAAAGGCAATTCCCTTGCTGCAAGGAAAGCTGTTTCTGACCCGTTTGTTACACAAGAAGAATACTAAACCCCTTCTCGACAGAGTATTTATGGCAACAGTAATGCCATTTGAAAGGTCACGAGGACATGGATTGGATTAGACTCTGAAATACCCATGAAACGTTTAAGGTACCAATTGCCTCACACTTGGATTATTATCATAACATTACTTGTGACTCATCACTTGGAATGCATAAAAAGAGATCGTCAGTAAAATTCTTGTTAAACAACGCAGCTTCAGTTTAGTGTAGAGATACAGCATAAAAGCAGGCCCTTCGGCCCAAGCACGCCAACTATCGATCAACCATTCACATTAGATTTATGTTATCCCACTTTCCCAACAACTCCATGTACATTAAGAACATTTTTGTATAGAAGCTAATCAACCTGCAAACCCGCATGTCTTTGGGATGTGAGAGGAAACCAGAGGGAAACCCATGCAGTTGTAGGGAGGAACATGCAAACTCCACACAGATAGAACCCGAAGTCGGACCCAACCTGGGTCTCTGGTGCAAGGAGGCAGGGGCCACTGTGGAAAGTGGGATAATAGGTAGGGTACAATAATACAAAATATGCAAAATCAGATGCACAAGCATTATTTAACATAAGCAAATGAAGGAAGTCATTTTATAAAGGATTGCAAGTTCCTACTGTGCACTGATTGACAGTGAAAGCAAACAAAGACTAAAAAAGGACTTCAAAACTCAAACTTCCCACAATTACCCAGTTTTGTTAATTTCATGAAAAGTTAATCCAATCTAAAACAGGTCCTTTACAACAGCACAGCAGGAGATGAAGTCCATTACCTTTAAAGTATCCCTCATTCTGGTCTCTGAAACATAGAGCCCTTTGACAAGCTGCATGCAAGAGAACTCTAAAACAATGCTGCATTTTTTTCCATTTTGAAAGAAAAGCATTCTTCTTCTGCTGGTTAAAAATTAACCTTTCGATTGAACTGCTGAACTTTAGCCAACGACTCATCATACATTAGCTCAGACCAAATGAGAGGTCATTAGTGTTTAAGCTTTTCAACCTCAAATGGAAATTAACTAACATCCCCAAATTATCTTTCACCTTATCTTAAACAGATGCACATAAGTTAACTACATTAAAATACACCACTTCAGCTGGTTGATTTGATTTATTCTCACCACACAAGTCTGCAAAACAAAGATCACTAAAACATTCCCAACTGATACGAACCAAGCAGTTGGCAGGATATGTTGAGAGTGGCCATCAGAATTAAACAAGTTAAAAAGAAAACAGAACATCAAGAAAACAAAGTACACCTAAAACTTCTAGCAGAATGTTCTAGCATGAAAATGGCAAGTCAAAGAGAATAAATTTGAAAATAATACATATAAAGCCAACATTGGGTGAGAGTTGAGAGTGAGAAATTGCGAGGGAGCGTAGCAACCATGGGGGATGGGGGGGGGCGAGGGAGGGGGTGTTCCCCCTCCCACGGTAGGGAGCTTTTGCATTTTTCAGTTTGAAATTGTGCAATCTGGTGCATACTGTAGTGAGCCTTTTAACTTACACTTGAATGCAACATTTATGCTTTAAATTGTATTAGTTATGAATAAGGTTAAGCTAAATTACGTTCTTACTTACATTCCACAATAGAGCCAGGCTCTGATCAACAGGTGCAGCACATGAATGATTATATTCATGTATGGAAGTCAGATTATATTCATGCGGTTATATATATATATATATATATATATATATATATATATATATATATCTCACTATCAACTCTCATCCAATATATATATATATATTTATATTGGGTGAGAGTTGAGAGTGAGAAATATATATTCATGTGCTGCACCTGTTGATCAGAGCCTGGCTCTATTGTGGAATGTAAGTAAGAACGTAATTTAGCTTAACCTTATTCATAACTAATACAATATTAGTACAATATAATACAATATATATATTGGGTGAGAGTTGAGAGTGAGAAATATATATATATCCCATGTGGTAGCAAGGCAGCAACTCTACCGCTGCGCCACCGTGCCACCCCATTAAATTATTTTTTTCTGTAATATATTTATTATGGTGTCACGTGAATAAAGATGAACACATGATTCTGATTTCTGCCCTTAGTTGGATAACTCACATGTCCAATCATTGTGTTTTATGGCTGGTTTTCAACCTCTTCAGTCTGAAGGTCTTACATAAACATACATAAACATAGAAACATAGAAATTAGGTGCAGGAGTAGGCCATTCAGCCCTTCGAGCCTGCACCGCCATTCAATATGATCATGGCTGATCATCCAACTCAGTATCCGTACCTGCCTTCTCTCCATACCCTCTGATCCCCTTAGCCACAAGGGCCACATCCAACTCACTCTTAAATATAGCCAATGAACTGGCCTCAACTACCCTCTGTGGCAGAGAGTTCCAGAGACTCACCACTCTCTGTGTGAAGAAAGTCTTTCTCATCTCGGTCTTAAAGGATTTCCCCCCTTTCCTTAAGCTGTGACCCCTTGTCCTGGACTTCCCCAACATCGGGAACAATCTTCCTGCATCTTGACCCGAAACATCACCCATTCTTTCTCTCCAGAGATGCTGCCTGTCCTGCTGAGTTTTTCTAGTTTTTAGTGTCTATCTTCAGTTTAAACCAGCATCTGCAATTTTACTTCGGAGTCACGTGAGTGACTACGTGAAGAACCCCGTACAGCCGTTCGTGCGTCATTTACGTCAGACGCTCGTGCAGACGACTGTGGAGCAGCGCAGCTCCTCCAACGGTGAGTCTAAAAAAGTTTCAGGTAAGTGCTATTTCTTACCTGTTCTAGGTTTCCTTCAGGAACCTCCGGGGTTCTTGCGGGATGGTCGCGAGGCCGACGAGTGAACCAGCCTAGGGCTTTGGGGGAAAATCCTGGCCCGACCGCGGGAGCGGGGAGCTGGCGAATGTCGGGTTTGCGATCGGAGTCACTGATAACGCGATCAGTGACTCCACATGTTGGGTTCCCGGGAGGGGATACCCGAGAATAGTGCGGTTCCAGACCGCAGTAGTCCCTAGGGGATGGGGCTTAACGGACCTCAATGGTCAGCCTGAGTTCCCGGTGGTGGGGAAACTTAACTGTATGCGGTTCCCAGACCGCAGTAGTCCCTAGGGGATGGGGCTTAACGGGCCTGAAAGGTCAGCCTGGGTTCCTGGTGGTGGGGAAACTAAAGTGTTTGCGGTTCCCAGACCGGAGTAGTCCCCAAGAAATCGGGTTTAATTCAAGTAAATGAGTAGCCCGGGTGCCCGGGGATTGATTCCCAGGGAAGGGAAATTCACTTATGGGGTTCCCTAACCACAATAATCCCCAGAATATGAGGACAGTTGACAAAATAGTCAGAGTAATTAAGAAAGATTTGGTAGGTTCACCTCTGGGAATCAATTTAGATAAACTCCTTTAGGCAGGAGGTGGATCAGTAGTAAAGTTATGGCAATGGCAGCCTATTTCAGAAGCTGAGCCAGCAGCACCTTTGGGAAGGGCTGCATCATGGGAATGCCAAGTTAAGGCAGTGCCAGCCTATGGGAGAGGTTGTGCCAGCAGTACCTTTGGGAAGGGCTGCATCATTGGAAAGCCAAGTTATGGCAGGCTAGCCTATGGGAGAGGCTGTGCCAGCAGTACCTTTGCTCAGGACTGCTCATGGGGATGCCAAGCTATGGCAGGCTAGCCTATTGGAGAGGTTATGCCAGCAGCACCTTTGCTCAGGGCTGCTTCATGAGAACGCCAAATCTATGTCAAATACTGGTCTATGGGAAAGGCCGCGCCAGCAGCACCTTTCTTCAGGGCTGCTTTATGGGCGCCAGCAGTACCTTCTTCAGGGCTGCTTTATGGGAATAGCTGTCTAGTAGGGTATTCCCATTTACAGTGATCATGAGGGATGAGGGGTCATTGTTAGGATAAGGCAATACAACAGGATCTGTTAAGTCTTAAACTATATTTGAGAAATCGGGCTCCTCCATCCAGCTAGATTAAGTCTATCAAATAGACTTGTAGGATGTTGGGTTCATTTTTAGGTATTCAATTGGCTGTGATGCCGGCCTGGGCAACAGATGGCTGTCAATAAACTCTGGTAACAGGTTTACTAGTCGTTAGATTAATTGTTAATAGTATAGATGTGATTCAGCTGTGCAAGTAAGACAACTTATCTTGTTAAATGGTTAACTATTAAGTGCCTTATAGGTCATTGTTAACACACCTTGTTTCTCCAGGTGAAATTAATAAAGTCACAAGGATGGACAAACGGTATTCATTTCTGCTCCAGTTGTTGTTAAGTAAATCTTCAATTATATTACAATATGGTGCTAATGGCCCTAAATAGGAAAATGTGTCAGCAGTGCTTTTAGCAGGCCTGTTTAAGGTCTCCCTCATGTAGGAGGAGAGCATGTTGTGTCAGTATTATTCTGACGCTGGGGCCATGGCAAAGTCAGCGTATTGCTGAAGCTGCGCTAGCAGCAACTTACATCAGGGCTGCTTAATGGCTCCCTCACGTAAGAGGAGAGCATGTGGGATTGGTATAGTCTAATGCCGAGTCTGAGGGTATAGCCATAGAGCATGCCCAAGGGATTCAGGGCATATGCCCAGAGGTCTATGCCTGGCCAGAAAGTTACCATCCCAAACACATATGCAGTGAATACCGCTCTAAGGGGGGCATTACCATTGGCCGTCGAAATCTTCTATTCAGGTAAGACCTTTCCATAGGCGAAACCTGGAGGACAAAGCACAAGCTATTGGAACGAGCAAGGTTTCATAGTTTTGGTGATTATGCGCCCCACGTCTTTATTGGCAGTAAGAGGTTCACTGAAGTTGGTGGCAGCATGAAGGCTGACCAGAGGTTCCACGCACAGTACCTGTGCTACTCTACAATTAAGGGACCACTTACAGCTTGGTAAGGTGTACACTTAGTTATACGTTACAAATGATTGAGACATTATCAGCTATTTGAGGGGTCTAATCATGTAAAATGGTCTGTTCTAGCTTTTCAAGCAGGTTAGAGTTGCACAGGTTCAGTAGAAGGACCAAGATTGTCTTACAAGACCGTTTCGGAAATCGAGCCACAGTTGCTGTTTACGGCAGATTCCAAGTTGCAAATATCATCTCGAGTCTGGAGGTGGAGCAGATTTGCATGATTTGCAAAAAATGTCTGTTGTGGGTATCAACTAGCTATAGACCCTATGGGCATCGTATGGGTTAAAGAGTGATTGGACAAATGTGCATATTGTGATGCTCAGGTTGATACATTATGATGATGGCATATGTTAGTGTCGAGGGTGCAATCAGTTAAAGACCCATGGAATGGTTACATATCTTGTCACAGGAGAATCGTCAAGTATAGGTTAATGGCAACACAGAATTGGTGTTGAATTACACTATATTATGAAATTCTGGTTAATGGAACACCTAACATGGTTCAGGTTTATTTCACTGGTTGCAAAATATGTGGCATTGCAGTGGCAAAACATACACTTCCGCTTAAAGGAGTAGGAAGGACTTTTATGGCTCCCTCCATTTTGTGTATCAATTGAGGTTTCAAATAAAGTCATTAAGAGGCCGCTTAAGGTTCCTATTGAGAGGTTATGCACATTGATTCCTGGTTTGTCGCGAATAATATACCCTTATTTGGTTATTTTAAACGCAATTTGCTGGTTCAGCCTGAGGCTTGAAAAATCAGTTGTTGCATGATAAACTCAAATTATGTTCTGCAGGTTTAATAAACTGCCCTAAGGTTTGGGTTGTTACATCTATCCTTCTATGTGTTCAAAGTGTTTGCATAGCACCAAACCATGGAATTTTCTTTTCCAGGAGATGAAAGAGTTTGTTATGCTTATGTTCCACGGAAAATGTTATTGATTGCTAAAGTTTCGAGTTCATGCTAAATTATCGTTTGTTAATTATGGAGTTATACGGCCATTAATTGGGTTATCAAGGGCTAGGTTATCTTCAACATAGGTCCCAGGACCAATATAATGCCATATGCGATGTAGACATTTGTGAACACTGTTTCACCAGGAGGCTGCAGCTATATCCTTAAATTTGGCTGGAGTTTATTAGGTAGTTATCCTTCTGGCACTGGTTTAGTGCAGCAGGTTCAGTCGCTACATATTTGTGATGGTACAGGATGATAATGTCTGTAAATTATAATATATAATATTATGTTATAAATACTTGAGCAGACCAGAAGGGGGTCAGGTCTCAAAATAGTCACAGGCATACCAGGGGACCTTTGATAAGGTAAGCACACATATATACAACAATGTCAAGGTCATCAAGACCTTGGAGTTCTGGACTAGCAATGTCGTTAGTCACAATAAATAGATACATAAATAAATAATTTGGGAGAACTTATTGTTCAGGCCATTCCAGATGAGAAAAACAGAGTTGTGTTATGTACTAATGGATTCTGATTCCAGATCTCATTCCACCAGGGCTGCTACAACATCAGCAGCAAGGGTATTTATGTTCCGCTGGGTCGCACCGTTACGGCTGCAGCATGGTCCAACGAACGACTCTCCAAACATCTGTAATGACCCATTGCTGAACCTGGGTTATTTGTTAACTCTATTTATGTTCTGGTTATATTTTCCATCTGGGTGAGAGATGGAAATATTATTGTTTCATTTAAACAGTATCAGCATGTTTTACATCTATGTTATGACTATGCATTATGAATGTTTCCCTTCATTTGTCAATGAAGCAGGTGTGGTTGTGTACACTCGCTTCACACGGCATGATATCACAGAGCTTTGAAGTTTTCACGTAGTCACTCACGTGACTCCGAAGTAAAATAGTAAGATTAAACGAGAACTTACCAGTTTGAAGTTTGATCTTTATTTTATGAGGAGTCGAGTTGAGGGACTACGTGCCCTCCGCTCCCAGCCCTCATAGATCTCATCTGGTAGTTCTAGTCTTTGTAATCTTACCATTATACTTCAGTCATTATTATCTGTGATTTCACACCGTTGCTTTGAAGATTGACGCACGAACGGCTGTACGGGGTTCTTCACGTAGTCCCTCAACTAGACTCCTCATAAAATAAAGATCAAACTTCAAACTGGTACTTCCTACAATATTTGTTAAGCAAAACAGGTCCTATTCTCATAATATTATTCACTTCAACCAAGTTTTTTCTTCACCTCCGTTGCTACAGAGTGTACAATCCCAGTTATCAAATCTTTCTTCAAAATGAAAAAAAAATTCCAGCCCTGCCAACATCTTCATAAATCACCCCTGGATGCTCTCCAGAGCAATTGCACCCTTTCTACAATGTGTTATAGTCTTACAGCATTGAAATAGGCCCTTCATCCCAACTTGACCATGCAGATCAAGATGCCCCGTCTAAACTAGTCCAAATTTATTCACATTTGGCCCATATCCCTTTAAACCTTGTGTGTGCCAGTGTGTGTATATGAGAGTGTGTCAGTGTCAGTGAAGCGGCAACAACATCCGGAGTGAGCGGAGACTTGGCGATGCCCGAGGAGCGTTTCACTCCCCCCCGGAATGTGTGCCAGCCCAGGTGCTCCTTGTCCAGCTGGGGTCCGGGGGAGGTGAGGGTCAGTGACCCAGGGGTCGGGCATCGGAGCGGAGCTTTAGCCTGAGTTTCAACCCCGCGGCTCTGGAGGTGGCACCGACGCCCCCACTCACCCGATCTGCTCCTGGCTCTGGGCCAGGGTTAAAACTCCATGGGGTGTGGACAGAGCAGTCGACAGACAGAGCTGCCAGAGGCGAGGGTGGGAGGTGTGTGCCGTGCCTTGGGGGGGGGGGGAAGGGGGAGGGGGATTGGTGCTGGGACCACCGCTGTCGTGTCTCACCTATCACACCATCTGCAAGGGAGATACTAAACTACTTTTTTTTCCCCCCAAAATCATCTGGCCAGTAGTTTGACAGCCCTGCTTTAAACCAATGCCCTCTAGTGATTGAATCACATATCCCAGGAAAAAGACTATGCATTTACCTTATATTTCCCTCATGGTTTTTACTCACCTCTAAAACAATTTTTGCTTTATTTTGAATTTCCAGCAACTGCAGATTTGAGCGTGAGAAATTTTGTGATGAGCGTGAGAGCGTGAAAATTTTGTGAAATGCGTGAGTCTCACGCTCAATGCTTGAGGGTTGGCAGCCCTGATAAAGCTATATCTGGAGTACATTTTTAGTCTCCTTCCTTTATTCAAAGGACATACTTTGAGGGAGAGCAGACAAGATTTACCAGACTGACTTCCAAAGTAGTGGGTTTGCCACAAGTAGAGGGTAGATAGACTTATGTTCTTCAGAGTTTAGATGACGGAGGGGTGATCACACAAACTTAAAACTCTTGCAGGGCTCAACTGCTGAGAATTCTGTATCGTACTCCAGCACTCAGTCTTTTTTGTAAACCAGTATCTGCAGTTCCTTGTCTACAGATATATGGGCGACTGGTTATGGAAGATTACTGGCATAATGGTTGTTTCAGAAGACTGGTACTCTAACAACTCTGGAACAATTATGTTCCCGCTGTGATGGTAGCAGTACTAGCCATATATTAATGAGATTTAAATACTCATAGTATTTCCTGGTACTGCTCTACATCAATGTGGCAGAATACCTGTAAATCGGACTCAAAATACCAGAAAAAAATGAAATTTATGTTACTGGGCGATTATGCTTCTGATGCATTTTTCAACTGAAAACATATGACAAAGTTTAGCATTATTTCCTCTAGTCCCATTTATTTTTGTCATTTTTTGATATTGGAGCAACCTATGGTGCCTATTTTTGGATTTTCATGTAAAATAATGGAACAGTAAAGGGTTCATCAAGCACTATACAATTAGATCCAGCAAGCAAGGCTATGCTGACCTCAATTATGAGCCAAGCGGCACGGCAATAATACAGAAACTTTCACAAATCAGAACCTAGACCCCGTTTGAAATTCAAAATAACTGCTTTATCCACCATTGTAAGCAAAATACAATCTTCAACATATGTCAAGGTCACTTAAGCTTACCACATATCATTTTGGAAGATTAGCCAACCAATTGGCTTTACTGCTGCATCAAACAAATAACTGGTGAATTTTACTTCTGAGTCACGTGAGTGACTACGTGAAGAACCCCGTACAGCTGTTCGTGCGTCATTACGTCAGACACTTTCGTGCAGACGACTGTGGAGTCTAAAACTTCAGGTAAGTGCTATTCCTTACCTGTTGTAGGTCTCCTGCAGGAACCTCCGAGGATTTTGCAGGATGTTCGCGATGGCCGACGAGGGAACCAGCCTAGGGCTTTAGGGGAAAATCCTGGTCCAACCACGGAAGCGGAGAGCTGGGAAAGTCGGGTTCGCAATCAGAGTCACTGATAACGCGGTCAGTGACTCCACACGTTGGGTTCCCGGGGAGGGGATACCCAAGAATAGTGCGGTTCCAGACCGCAGTAGTCCTTAGGGTATGGGGCTAAACTGACCTGAACGGTCAGCCTGGGTTCCCGGTGGAGGGGAAACCCAAGTATATGTGGGTTTTGACCGCAGTAGTCCCCAGGAGATGGGGTTAAAACTAACCTAAACGGTTAGGCTCGGTTCCGGTACAGGGGAAACCAAAGTATATGCGGTTCCCAGAATGCAGTAGTCCCCAGGAAATGGGGTTAAACTCACATAAATGATTAACCCGGGTGCACACACACACACACACATACACATACATATATAGAGAGAGAGTGCCAGCCTATGGGAAAGGTTGTGCCCACAGTACCTTTGTTCAGGACTGCTCATGGGGATGCCAAGCTATGGCAGGCTAGCCTATTGGAGAGGCTGTGCCAGCAGCACCTTTGCTCAGGGCTGCTCATGGGGATGCCAAACTATGGCAGGCAAGCCTATTGCAGAGGCGGTGCTAGCAGTACCTTTGCTCAGGACTGCTCCAGGGGAATGCCAAGTTATGGCAGGCCAACAAGAACCCATTGAGATGTTTGGAAGGATCTCAACCTGCAACGTCCCTTATCCAGGTTCTCCAGGGATGCTGCCTGATCTCCAGCCCATTGTGCCACTTTGTATTAACCAGCATCGGCAGTTCTTTGTTTCTACAAGATAATTATGGCCTGAAGTGAAGAAGCACATCGGCATTTAACAACCATGGCAGCGATTGCACTGCATTACACCCTACAATGTGAAACCAACAACTTGGGACTGAACTGCTTTGGATATTATACAAGGTCACATTACATAGTTGTGTATGCATTATCATTGTCCGGTTACCTAGTATAGCTGATAATTTATAGCATAATTGTTTATTGTATATTTGCAGTGTTCTCATGTTAATGTGCCTATAAAGCTGCAGCAAGGAATAATTTAATTGCCCTGGCACACAAGACAATTAAACACGTAGACAATTAAAGGTGTACAAACATACATTCCCGTTCACAAAACATTTGAAAGAATTGCAAGTTAGTTTGCCAAGTACTACCTGTACCCATAATTAAAAATGAGTCACTACCTTCCTCTCCATAGAAATCATTTGCACCCCAACAATTGCTTTTCAAATATAATAAGGGAAAAATTAGGCTCACTGCCTTAATTTTTTTTTAAAGCAAAGTGTCAAATATCTAACATAGAATCTCAGTCAGGTAATTGTCATTGTGTGCATTAATTGCCACATGCATCCAGCAGTATGCACAGCGGACAGATCATGACAATTATATCCAGCCATCAATTATATACACTAATTGGACACATTTCCACTTTGAACTGCGCACTCCAGCCTCCCTTAATTCTCATAGGCTGAATGCCATGAGCAGATTGTCTCTTAGCCCTATTCATTTTTACCATGGCTGCATTCTTCTGCCAAATGCAGTAAGGAAAAGTCTTAGAATTGATGGCTGTCCCATCAACTTTCATTCTTCATTGCATGTTTTAATAAATAAAGAGATAAAAATAATTAGAACAAAATGGATTCAAACACAGAAAATCTTCAAAACCAACAACATTACATTAAGAAAAACTACTCTTTCTCCATGGTAGCTGATGCAACTCTTCATTTCAATGGGGACCAGCACCAAATCTCGACTCACAGGTTTATGGGCAAATTTCCCACTCAGAGCCCTGGCAAAGCAGTGGAGGTTCATGCTGCTTTAGTGGACTCTAGGAGTGGGAGATTGCAACCTTCACGTGTGCATGGGGAGAAAGCAGGAACAGAGTACTGATTTTGGATGTTCAGCCGTGATCATATTGAATGGCGATGCTGGTTCGAAGGGCCGAATGGCCCACTCCTGCAACTATTTTCTATGTTTCTATGCTGTTCTTTGGGGTTTTTGTGTTGCAAAATCATAATCTAGCTTACTTAGAATAACTGATAATTTAATGTATATTTATGGTTATGTCGCATATACCTGTAAAACTGCAGCAAATACAAATGTATTTACACTATCATAGTCTAGCTTCCTTATAATAACTGATAATTTAATGTATATTTATTGTTATGTCTCTGTAGAACTGCAGGAAGTACAAATGTCGTTGTTTCTGTTCTTATGACACAAATAATCTCGGCCAACTCTAGGAGGAGATATAGCATAGAGATAGGTGGTGGCAGTTGAGTAAAAGGATGTTGGCAATGCAGTGTTTGCCTTTGGATATGGATGCAGTATAGGTATTGTACCTGCCAACAGAACAATACAAAATGTTATTAGGAGGCAAGGGGTCTGCAGAAGGTGTTTGAGGATCAATACAAACTTCATGGTCAACAGCCTCTACCCTACAGAGGGGTAATTGAAATCTGCCATCTGCAACAGCCATAAATGACAAGCTCAGTGTGCCACAGACACGGTGCCCATGACTAGACTTCTTCCAAATAGCTTCTGGAAACGTTTCTCTTTCTGCAGGAATGTTCCACAGGGAAATCACTGAAGCACTCCATTCAAAGAATCAAATTGATTGCTTTCGAAAGCAAGCCAGAGAAGGTGAATCCGAACAGGTGGTCACATGATTCATAGTGGCCTGTAGTGTGGGGCTGTTCTCTCACAATGCCAAGGTTTGGTAAGATTTCCTATGGGAATATGGTACACATTGACTGTACACAATACCTTGCTGCACAAAAACCTCTTACAAAAGAATATTGCAGATTCCACCATATCATTGTCAAGCTGATGCTTGACTGCAAATGGAAATCAAAATCTGTAGGTTCACCGACAGTCCACTAAACCAGCTGCATTTCAACCGTGAACCTAACGAGAAATACTCTCTCTGACCTACTGAGTTTATAACAGAGTTATCATATCAGGTCACACATCCATAGCAGAAAGAGAGCATATTTTAAGTTACAAAATGCGAAGGAGAGTTGGAGAAACAAAAAGTCAGTGCAGTCATCGGTATCAGCTGCATTTCAATCACCATGGCAAATAATCGTTTACAACTGAGGCACATATGCAGGGAAACATTGAGAACAATGTTGCCTTAGGAAATCTTAGAAGTGGAGTACTGGCATCCTGAAATAAATCTGCAGTGTGAGCAAATCTGGAAGAGCTCTGCAGAATTCAGCTGAAGGTTTGCTATTGCATCCTGTTAATGGTAAAGGAACTCACATCCCACCAGTTACTAGACAAGGAGCTGTTATGTAGGTTTATAATAAGATGCCATAAAATAAAATTTGCCCAGGCGAGGTAACCCTTTTCTGACTGGATGCTTTATGGAAAGAGAAGTCACTGCAAATTTTGACCCCAAGTTCCCAATTCAAAGTCCAACAGTGTTTCCTTCCCCGTTCACAGACATTCATATCATCTTTCTCCAAAGTGATTAAGCTTATAAACACATATCATGCCAAAGTGCATTCCAACACCATTGCACATTCCGTCAGTACTTTGTCCATCCCATTAAACCAAACCAGGCACTTCCTTATTGCGCGCAGACTGCCGACTTTCGACAAAGAGAACAACTCATGCATCGGAAGAACAATCCCAAACAGCACCATGCTTGCACATTTTCCAAGGTTAACTTAAATCACTCTTGGCAATGAGACCAGCTAATTAAAACGTATTTAGGACCCTTGGAATTGTGTGTAACTAGCCCTCGGTATTGAGCAAATTCAGGCCATCTTATTATACCAACATGAGGCCAAAGAGAGGGTAGAGCTGAAGCAATCAAGAAAATGGAAATTTAATTCTTATTAGAGGTGACAAGAACAACCAGGAATGTTTTTCTTGAACTGTAATGATCAAGGTAGATTTAATACTTCAAGTAGCTAAAATTTTGCTTGAAAAAAAAAGGGAGAAACTTTTTCCTGTAGACTGTAGATTGGAAAATAATTAGCCAAGGAACCAGGTAGAGAGATGAAGGATTTAAAATTGGTGATATGGAATGTACACTGAAAGTGTGATTAAAAAATTCAGTAGCAACTTTCAAAAGGGAATTAGGTGCACAATTGAAAAAGGAAAATGCACAAGACTAAATAGATTGGAATTGATCAAGGATTACAGGCAATTACAATAGTCAATGATGCACAAATCACAAATTATTCCTCCACAACACACAAATGGGCTTTCAGCCCAATTCATCCCTGTTGATCAACCATCCAGCCCACTGGTCCCATGTTTTCCTTTTACATTCCCATCATGTCTTATTAATCTATCAACCAACACATTTGGAATGATGGAGAAAACCACAACACCCAGGAGTAAATGCTCCATGCGCACTCTGGTATAACCATTGGCCATTGAATAATCTATTAAAATAAATGCTTTACTCACATTCTGGTTTATAACACACTTTAAAAGGATTCCATTGCTCATCTTTGACTGAGTTATCCTTGTTAACTCATTACATGAACACACACACATGGCCCACCTCACCTAGGTCGACCTTTATGCTCATCTATGCTAATCCCATTTGCCCACATTAAGGCCATACCTCTTGATTTATTTCCTACTCCAATACTTGCACAAATGCCTTTTAAAAATTGCAATTACGGTGTATATCTGCCTCCAACACCACTGACCACTCATTCTAGATATTCATTGCCCTGGGTGAAAGACCACCATTTCTTCAAATTCTGTAGATTTGACACGTTACCAAGTACTCTAACAAACTTCTATCAATGAACTGTAGAAAGTATCCTGACTGGTTGCATTACAGCCAGAAATGGTTATTCTTACACATAGGAATGAGGTGGACTCAGCCCAGATCATCACAGGCACAGCCTTCGCCACCATCAAAAGCATCTATTCTGGGTGCTGTCTCAACATGGCTCTCATTTCTCAACAAGGATCCCCATCATTCTGGTCATGCCCTCATCTCAATGTAACATTGAGCAAGAGGTACAGAAGCCAGATGCCCCATGCTACCAGTTGCAGGAACAGCTACTTTCTTACAACTAAATATTAAATTGACTTGCACAACGCTAATCCAACCTCGTCAATGGAACACCACAGACCACCTTTTGAACTACCATGGATTTCTGTTTTTGCACTAATCCCTTGCTTTCCAAACAGTCTTTCTTTTGCCCGACTCTTGTGCAATTCCTATACTTTATAATATGCACACCCTTGTTTGGCATTGTCTGCAATGGTGCTACAAGCAAGATTTTCAATGTACCTATACCTCATTGTATTTGGGCATTTGACAACAAATATGACTTGACAATTGCCCCAGCCTTCATGCCCTTTTCTCTGGTGAATAGTGATGAGAAGTATTAATTTAGCATCGTGCTCATTTCCCCTGGCTACATGCATGGATTACCCCTCTCATCTCTCGGAGGACTTATTCCTACCTTGGCTACCTTTTTGCTTCTAATATACTTAAAGACTGCAATGTCTTGCTCTAAGGTCTTTTGCTTGTGTGGCTGCCTATAACATCAGTTCCATCACTAGGAACATTAATGCAAGCCCTGCTGTGACTGTTCTCTGAACTTCGTTTTAGCACTTATTCCCAAGCATTCAACAGTATCATTCCACACTTTTCATGGCAAGATGTATAGTGGCAGATTATTATATCGTTCAAGAGATTGCTCCCTCTAGCCACTTAGGAGAAAACATGGGGTTAGGATAATGTTGTTTTACGCATGTGAGCTCTCCACGAGACTTTCAAAGCTTCTCGAAAGATAAATCTTTATAATAGTCTTTTGATCAATAGTTTCTTTATTGTTGAAGAAAAACAGTAAGATATTCATCCAACCTTCTTTAATCTTCGTCAAACTTCAGCATGTCGCTTAGAAACGTTAGAAAACTCCTCATATCTCAGCATAGCTCCACATGGTCGAAGGATATTCGTTCCTACCATGTTGGCTCCAAAACCAAAAAAATTAACAGCTTCTGCGCAAGAAACCCAGCAGCAAACAAGCTTCCGACTAATAATAAATCCCACCCACATAATTATGGGCAGACAAAATTTAAAGGCAAATGCCATAATTTATTGCACACAAAATTATGCCAAATGGCCAACACAAGATGTTCAAGTGGTTCACAGAATCTCACTCCGATGCAGCAGAAATTGCTTTGGTGTTTGGCAAATCTCAGAAACGCTGCACTCCAGAAATATCCAACAGATTAATGCTTTTCAAACTGCAGACCATCTTGGTGGATTAAATAACCCAAATTTAAAGAAAGCTTCCATCATTTCAAATGTTAATTTTATAGTTAAAATTCAGCTGCTTCCACTTCTGCTCATTAGGGGTGTTCGTTATTACTCATGGTCTAATCATGGCTTGTTCAGTTTCTCATCCTCCACAGACATAACACAAGACCTGGTGCGGCCTTTATCCCACTGAAACCTTCAAGTACAGCGTCCAATCCTCATTAAAATTCCTCTGGTGCTGTGCTAATCCAAACTGGTTAATGAGATTCTGTTGTCAAGTTCTCCTTGTCAGAATTCATTTTCATTCAGTACACTGAGCGTTCTTAGTCTCCTGAATGTCCAGCAAAATATCTTCTATTGACATCATAGGTTAACAGATCTTATTCAGAGCTCCATTGAGTCCCTTGGATCAAGGCAAATTCTTAGCTTGCTGTTGAATTTCTCAACAGATATCAAGTTGATTATTTGAGTATCTACCAAGACTACATCTTTGCTTTAAGTTGATCTCTGTCCCTTAGTTTTTCCTTGATAGTCTCTGGTATCTTTGTTGTGGGAAGAATATCTGGGAAGAATATGCCATTTGCATTCATATTACCCTACTCCAAAAAAGATATGTGATTATTTGCAAATAAAAATCACATAGCTAACGTTACCACTTCTGTTAATACAATAATAATTCTGTTATGGCACAATATTTAATCAGCTGTACTCATTCTAAATATAAAACCGTTATATTTTTGAACCACTGCAATGATATTGATGTCTTATCTCGTTATACTTTGGATTCACCATTTTCAGACAGCAACTCCCAGTTAGCTTCAGTCACTTTCTGGTACACCGATGCCATACAACTCATTAGTGTTTTAATTATAATAATAAACCTATACTTATGCTGCGGTAATCAAGAACCAGAGGTCACAGTGGCAAAGTGAGGGGTGGGGAAGATTTAATAGGAACCCAAGGGACAACCTTTTAAATGGGCCAAATGCAGGCAGCTGGGACGAGTGTAGATGAGGCATGTTGGTCAGTGTGGGCAGATTGGTCTAATGGGCCTGTTTCCACACTGTATCACTAGGAATCTATGTATGACTCCACTGCCTCCAGATTGTTGCTATTGAGGATATTTCACTCCTCACTAACAATACATGCATCGGTACCAGCACTCTGGTGTCAACACATTTACCCCTGCTCTGCCCCTTCCCTTTCTTCACAATTTAAAACACGTTTAATTTTTTTTTTAATTTCCTAATTTTGATGAAAGGTCATCGATATGAAAATTTAATTCTGTTCCTCTCCACAGATGTTGACGGATCTGCTGAATATTTCAGCGTTTCTGATTAATTTAAGTTTTCCAACATCTGCAGTTTTGGGCTTTTTGGATGCATTTCACAAGTGCTCCTTCTATCATCCTCTTTGTGCAATCAAATGTTCACCAACTCCACTCTGAACCAAATCAAAAATGTGCACATGTTTTAAATCAAAGAATGCCAACTTCCCATAATCTACACCTTTTCATAAACGTTACTGCACAAGCTGCAGTTTTATTGGCCATTCAACATATTTAATCCATTTGCCTTCACCATTCTCCTCTAAATTTGTTCTAGGTCTGTTTACTTTTGTTGGACTCCTGACACCATAAATAATTTACTTTCTGATGCCCAAATCCTTCAATTACCAACGACTTGTAACCTCCTAACAGCTTTATATCCATTAACCGACAAAAGGATTCTGCTTTTTGTGCGCATGGACCAGTTATAGTGAAATACGTCATTGGTAGTAGGTCTCAATGTGCTTGCAATTTATCTAATGCATTCCCCAGAGCATCATTTGTGGGCTTTATGGTATGGTACAATTCTTTGCCATTGTGATCAAGGAGATACTTAAACATCTGTTTGTTCCGAGTTCTTTCATAGCCAGCTCAGCATGGTACGCACGCTCTCCTTGTTGTTTCCATTATTTGGAAAGATCACTTGCCCAGACATCCAGCAGCTTGGGGAACTTGCTTGTTAATTACTCTCCCAAATTGAATCACAGTTCAATTTCACAGCAGACATCCGTGTTACCTTAAATCGCAGTGACTGTGAATTTACCATACAGTATTTGGTATTGTGAATCAGCCAAACAGACTAGTTTCATCATCCCCATGGAATCATGCAGCACAGAAAGTGGCCCAGCAGCCCAGCTCGTCCATGCCAACTGTGTTGTCCCATCAAAATAAGCCCCATTTGCCAGCATCTGGCCCATATCGCTTTAAATCTTCCTATTCATTTGCATCCAAGTGTCTTTTAAAGAGTGATATTTTACCTGCCTCAACTACTTCCTCTGGCAGCTCACTCCATATACCCACCAAAAGTTGCCCCTCAGGTTTCTATTAAATCTTGTCCCTCTCACCTTAAACCTATGTTCTCTGGTTTTTGATTCCCTCCCCCTGGCCAAGAAACTGTGCATTCACACTTTCAATTTCCATTGTGATTTTATCACCCTTTGTAAAGTTTACCCTTTGGCCTCCTATGCTACAAGGAATAAAGTCCTAGTTTACCAAATCTCTCCCGCTAACCATACAGACAGCACCCCTATTCAGGATCAAACCCAGGTCCCTGGCGCTGCTAGGCAGCAACTACTGCTGTGCCACTTTTTGTATCTATGAGTGTATTTATATTGTGATGATGTTGGCACAGGAGTCATGCATGTACCTGCTTTACTGCATCATAACATATCAGGATACTTTGAAACGTTTAGTTTGCGGCAACAATAAGACTCAAGGTGCAGATGGTTTAGTGATGATAATTAGTAAATATAGCATTATCTCTGGATGTATGGGACATGAAAGATTACGGCTAAACCCTTTTTAAAATGCCACCTATTGTACTTCATCAAGGACGGATTTCACAATATCTACAGATCTACTTAGGAGGCTCGGAGTTCAACACACCCATCTCAGTTCATCACCACCCAGCAAAATAATGCAAGGAAGATTTAAAGTGGAACAGGAAAACACAATGTTTCATCGTTTTAAACACATTAACATTAATTTACTGGAGTAAATCCCAAAATGCTGTGATATCCCCATTCCTTTACAGTGTGCAAGGTTTTGCAATGTTAAGAATAGGCATTTATAAAATGATTTATTTTCTGTAATGTGAAAGGCAATTTTAGCAGGTGCATTAAGCCATCATTTTTACTTGATAACCTTTCTAACAAAAAAAAAGCAATGTGTGGATTGCCATTAGATAAAATTTTGAAATCTAACAATTAAAAAAAAATGTAATTTCAGTATCTCTCAATGGGATATGTGTATTCCAATATTCATATCATGATCACTGACACTAAAGGTTGGTTGAAAATATCAGCATTTTATTTACTTCCTGGTTTGCTACAATTCCACTGAATGGTTAGCTGCTCAATTACTGTTTAATACTAAAGATGCTGAAGAATTTGCACCCAATAACGATGTTCCAAATCCTTAGTCCCGACAATAAAATTAAT
Organism: Okamejei kenojei; assembly: GCA_035221665.1. NCBI lineage: Eukaryota > Metazoa > Chordata > Chondrichthyes > Rajiformes > Rajidae > Okamejei > Okamejei kenojei. Next base: position 21,639,137 of record CM069141.1, on the reverse strand, counting down.
ATCAACGGAATCAAGCCAGGTACCTCATCTCTTTCCTTTCCCTTATTCTGCTGGAAAAGACTGAATTAAATATTCAGTACTTAATACTGAATTAAATCCATAAATGAATACTTAATTTGGTATTACATACTGAACCCGGAACTTAATAGGTTCAGTTCTGAACTGGTAGTACCTGAAACCAACTCCTCACCTCCCTCCAACTGTTACTCAAGAAAAATAGAAACATAAACCGAAAAGGCAGCGCAGTGGCACAGCAGTAGAAATATTGCCTCACAGCACCAGAGACCCGGCTTTGAGCTCTACTGCTGGTGCTGTATATGCAGAATTTATATATTCTCCATGTAACATTGTGGTGCTCTGGTTTCCTCCCACATTCCAATGATGAACAGGTTTATAAGCAAACTGGTTTTCTGCAAATTGCCCCCCAGTGTGCTGTGTGGGATAACATGAAACTAGTGATCAATGGTTGGCGTGGATGCCGTGGGCTGAAGGGCCTGTTTTCACACAGTCCCTCTAAACTAACAACAAACTTATTTACTGTATTGCAAATAAATAATTTTTCAAAAAGAATACATATAATTGTAAAAACTATGGATGCAACCCAATGGAGCCATAATTGTAGAGACAATCCAAATACGAGCACACATCCTGATAAATGTATTTTTCAAGTTGCGATGTAAATAGGACATAATTTAGTTCAACAATTATATTTACAGACAAGGCAATTACAATATTCAGCACACAAACAAAAATAATTAAGCACTTAATCCAAATGTGCACTTCAATGTATTCAAATTAAACAACACAATCAGTATTTCTAGATTTTAATTAAACTACACAACTTTTAGAACCCAGTTCTAAAAAAGTACAGAATGTTTAGTATAAAATCAAAACACAAAATAAGTTTCAGGATCATCAACAACGTGCATTGGCACAATGAGTTTAATTCTAGAAACCCATTGTTGTTCAAGAAATGATTCAAACCCATTATTGTTTGAGGCATTTGTTTTGTCTAGTAAACCCAGAAGTTTGTAAAGTAGATAAATCAGGTTTGATTTCAATGCATTAGCAAGGGATTTCAAATGCCAGTCGAGGAGAATTTAAAAAGTAATAACATTAAAAAGTAGCTTATTACGATGCCATGAGAATATTACTTAGGAGACCTAGATGGTGCAGCGCATGTGAAATGTTTGTGGCTGCAGGAGTCAATATTTTACAAACTGTCTTAAGAAATCTTTTCTATAAATTTGCCAGATTAAAGACTCTGAAAATGAACTCATCTTGGCCTTATCAAACAAAAAGTTTAGTAATACACACTACCAATCCCATAGTTGTCTTGTTGTAGGACATAGATTTTTTTTAAATTCTTGATCTTAAACCATTGCTTTTGCATGCAATTTATTCTATGTAATGTCTTGTCTTTTATCTGAACCTTGAGTCTGTAATAAAAAGTAAAAACCCTGTCCACACGGGACGAGTTCATTAAAAAAACTCGTGGTAAGCGTGGAGAATTAACGTAGCGGGTACGTTGGAGCTCGGGGATGTCTCTTAGCGGCTTGTAACACGAACGCCAGGTACTTGGGAAGACTCACTAACAGCAGGTAAGCACGGGAAGACTAGTGAAGATTTTTCAACATGTTGAAAAATGTCCATGAGAGCCCCGAGTACCGACGAATGGCTATTACCGTAAATCTCCGAGTTCGAATCAGGGCAAACTCGGGAGAGCTCTTGGAATGAACTCGTACCGTGGGACAGTGCGTTTAGTAAGTAATGAGTAGTAAAGAGTAAAAAAAGTATTTTCTTTACAATATTAACTGCAGCAATTTATTTGTGGGGAATGGAACATGTTAATAACATAAAATTAGAAGCTTGTTTTAATATGTTTCAAGGGAAGAACACTTGAAAAACTTAAGATAGACACAAAAAGCTGGAGTAACTCAACAGGACAGGCAGCATCTCTGGAGAGAAGGAATGGATGATGTTTTGGGTGAAGACCCTTCTTCAGACTCTATGTTTCAGGTCGAGACCATTAAACTTACCACTTCTTCTTCTTGTGAACATCTGAGATAAGATTGATCCTTCAATGGAGTCTGTATTCTACTCAGTTCCATAAAAACTCCTGAAATATTAATACTATGTTTATACTCTATTATCAAACTAGTTTTAGTTGATCTAACCACAGTAGGATATATTTGAAGAAAACCGGTTACTTTAAAATCTCATTACACAGCACCTACTATGAGAGCAAATTAACAACTCCTGAATATACAATGTTTTAGGCCAATTCCTCTAATTACCTGTCTTTTCCAAATTAAATAATAATGACCAATTTACCTCAATGGAAAGCCTTAATTTTACAATTGAATACAGCTGTGCTCAACAAACTCATCCATCAATTATGTTAATTTCTCACATGGAACATGCTAGAAAGTCATAATTTCTTCAACATTAATCATCTGAGAAAAATGGCCTTAACAATAAAAGTACCAAATTTGATCATTTATAATAATACATTTACTGAAGGTACAGCATGTCAATTTTTTTTAAACTGTGTATATGCATATTTTCATATTCAATAAAAATAGGTATCTTTATTTTCTTAATAAAGGTGCGTGGCAGATGCAGTATAATAATATAGATAAATGTGAGGTTATCCACTTTGGTGGCAAAAACAAGGGGGCAGATTATTATCTCAATGGGGTTAGGTCAGGGGGAGGTACAGCGAGACCTGGGTGTCCTTGTACACCGGTCACTGAAAGTTGGCGTGCAGGTACAGCAGGCAGTGAAGAAAGCTAATGGAATGTTGGCCTTCATAACAAGAGGATTTCAGTATAGGAGTCGACAGGTTCTTCTGCAGTTGTATAGGGCGCTGGTAAGACCACATCTGGAGTATTGTGTACAGTTTTGGTCTACTAATTTGAGGAAGGACATCCTTGTGATTGAGGCAGTGTAGCATAGGTTCACGAGATTGATCCCTGGGATGGCGGGACTGTCATATGAGGAAAGATTGAAAAGACTAGGCTTGTACTCACTGGAGTTTAGATGAGGTGGGATCTTATAGAAACATATAAAATTATAAAAGGACTGGACAAGCTAGATGCAGGAAAAATGTTCCCGATGTTGGGCAAGTCCAGAACCAGGGGCCCCAGTCTTAGAATAAAGGGGAGGCCATTTAAGATTGAGGTGAGAAAAAAAATTTTCACCCAGAGAGTTGTGAATTTGTGGAATTCCCTGCCACAGAGGGCAGCGGAGGCTAAATCACTGGATGGATTTAAGAGAGAGTTAGAGCTTTAGGGGCTTGTGGCATCAATGGATATGGGGAGAAGGCAGGCACGAGTAATTGATTGGGGACGATCAGCCATGATCACAGTGAATGGTGGTGCTGGCTCAAGGGGCCGAATGACCTCCTCCTGCACCTATTTTCTATGTTTCTATGTTTCTATGTTAATACGGTGTCAAAAGCAATATTCTGAAGCCCATTGGTTCTCCATCAGGAAACAGGTGTAGGAGACGTATTTATTATTGTTAACAGATCACTGAAACTCCTCTTTATTGTCCTGAGATGTATACACAGTTCCTCAATAATTATCAAATGCTGCACTTCATTTAATTATTTTACTGCATTTACTATTCAGCATGACAAGTACCAATATGCAAACCTCTAAATATTCATTAGGTATATAAATAAATCTTAACTAAATATATTTCTAAGCTTAAAATCTGGCTGTTTTAATGTGTGCGGTGAATGAGGGCAATTTTCTATAAATAGAGAGAGATACAGCAATGAGCACAGGCCCATCATCCCACAACAATGTGTGGCCTTATTGATGATTTTTTTGGTTTGTCCTGAGAGACCTTTTGTTCGTTTGCCTCATTGTTAACTCTGAACCAGTCAATTAACTCTTAGGTGGTTGGATACAGAGAATGGGCTATCAGTCAATGTGCAGATTGCATTACAAAGCACATTGGAGGAAAATCAGCAGATACTGAATAAATTGAACCAGATTTTGTGACTGGGCAAGTAATTTCACAAACAGGCAGCCAGCTGAAATAGCTGCTTAGAGACACCAGAGTATTTAACATATCAAAAGCCAACAAAACATGTTCCTTTGAGGGCTTTTTAGGTCAAAATCATACATTGTACATGGAAGCAGCACGTTGGGAGTCAATGATAATGCTGAAGGTAATTTACTAATGGAACATGAAATCAGAGTTTCTGGGAGGCCTCAAGAAGAATAATGGGCATGTTCGTAATGATGGCATCACAGCAGTCGTCAGTATAAACCCAAACTCAAAGATTTTGCCTGAAGAGCACAATATCTTAGGCTTTATAATTTGACTTTCAGACTTTGACCAAATGCAAGAGTCTGTAAGGTACAAGCAGATTATGTAGGGAAGGTGATTAATATTAAGCTTTCCCATCTCAGGTTAGTCAAGAAGTGAAAGCATATTGTTTGCGCACTCCTATCTGACGTGCAGAACAAAGCCATGGATTGTGCTTTGTAATTTTTTTTAGATTCAGAAAAACTCCTATGCATTTCTGGTTAGATGTAATCAATAATCTAACTTTTTTCCTATATTAATATTTTTGTCATTCTTTGCTACTTTTAGATGTTTAAAAGAAAAGTGGATAGGTATATGGACGGGAAGGGAATGGAGGGGTATGGTCTGAGTGCAGGTAGATGGGACTAAGGGGAAAAAAATGGTCGGCACGGACTGGAAGGGCCGAGAGGGCCTGTTTCCGTGCTGTAATTGTTATATGGTTATATGTTGCCCCTATAAACAGGGAAAACTTAAGATATCATAAACTCACACTTTTATCTGACAAATTGTGACCAGAGTTATCAGTCGGTGCAATTATACATAGTTTTTTTACCTTTCTTGAGAATAGTAGTTATAAATCCTTGTACAATCATGAAAGACATGCTGGTTCATTTATCATTTCTGTCAGATGTATTTTGTCACTCCTGGTTACGTTTAATTACCCCAAAATATCAAAAAAAACTGCAGTGTGGAGATTGATATCATCCCTAATTTGATTCTATCTGCTGGTAACACATCTTTATTTGTCTCATAGAAACTGATGTAGAATTTAGCTTTCCAGCATAATAAAAAATTAAATAAATAAAATATTATTATAAAGAATATGTAATGGTACCTTGCCAAGGAACAGAAAAACAAAATATAAAGATATCTTCCTGAAGGCTCCACAACTCTGAATACAAAAGTTGTAGAACATAGAAAATTGAACTCTACAGCACAGGAACAGGCCCTTGGGCCCACATTGCCTGAGCTGAACATGATGCCAAGCCCAACTCTTACCTATCTGAACATTTCTTGCTTATCCCTACATTCTCTGCATATCCTTAGGCCTCTCCAAAAGTCCATTTTACTTCGGAGTCACATGAGTGACTACGTGAAGAAGGCCGTCCCTACGCATGTACGACATTACGTCTGACGCATTGTGCAACAACTGACTGGCGGGCGCGTCGCTCCCTCCAGCAGGTAAGTTTAAAGGCTCAGGTAAGTGTTCATAACATAGTTGAGGTCTTTGCTCCCGGTCCGGAGTGTGTTTGCTTACCGTTTCAGCATCGGCCTTCGGGAGACCATGTCTAAAGTAAAGAGGCGAGCCGCGACAAACCCGGCTGCGGAAGACCACGGGACTGCGGGCAGCGTGTGCCCGCCGAATTCGCCTTCAGGGACGCTGGCAGAGCAGCCAGCGGCTACAGACTTGGTGCTGCCAGAAAGCATCTTGGCTACTCCACGGGGGAGGAAAGCCACTAGAAAGTCTGTGAGGGCCCTGGACTCAGATGAGTCGGGCCAGGAGGTGGAAAATTCCCCTCCTTCTATGGGCAGCGTTATTGGCAGGCTGGCCCACATGGAGAACCTAGTGGAGAGGTTACTCCAGAACTATATGCTCCAAAGGATGGAGCTATCGGAGCCTGGGAATTAGAGAGAATGCGAGGCAGCAGCACCTGTGTCAGGGCTGCAGAATATCTCCCTCACTGATGAGGGGAGCGTACGAGGTCAGTGTTATACTGACCCAGAGTACGGAGGCACAGTTGGGCAGCATACTTCATGGCATGAGGGAACATCAGGTGTACCACCTATGGTATCCAAATTAGCTATCTCTGCCCTTACAGGGGAACCATTGGATGAAGAGCTCGCAATGAGCATAAATTATCTGGCTTCCTATCAACTCCAAGACCAAACGATGGAGGAGACCACTGCCAAGTATCGTACTCCACTAAACTGTGCATCTCTAAGTGTCCCGGTTGTAAACCAATCCATTTGGGGACATATTGGAGGGGGCGTCAGAGCACAAGAGGTTAAAATTCAAAGAATTCGCAGGCTACTTGCCACGGGCATCACGGCCTTTGCCAGGTCAGTAGATGGGGTGCCCTTCTCTGATACTCAGCAGGATGCGATGGCATTAATGCGCAATGCACATTTTGAAATCAATTGTCTCAGGAAAAATGCCATCCGTCTGGCTCTAAACCCTATTTTGCTGGGCTGTGCAAACCGGGGAATGTGCAACCCCCAAACCTCCTGTTCAGAGAAGACCTGTCTAAACAGGTAAAAGAGCTGGATGAGGAGGCAAAAACTGTTTGGCCTCATGAAGGCACATCCAAAGGTATCGTCTTTCCGGAGACTGTACCCCTACCCTCCTCTCAATACCAGATGGTTCACCGTGTATGGTCAACGTGGTGCCGAGCAACAAGCACAGAGGCCTTTTTTAGGGCAGGGCCCAAGCCAGGCCATGTTCAAGATGCGGCGCCCTCCAACAGCCCTACCCCCCAGACCTCGGGGGCAGAAGCAGAGATCTTACCGCCGGTAACCACTGAGGTAAGTGAGCCTGCAATGATCAATTACAAGTTGGGGGGAGATTGCAATTTTTCTTACATGAATGTCATTGGATAAAATCTGACCCGTTTATACTGCACAGTATACAAGGTTTCAAAATTGTTCATTTCTGACTCACCTCCACCAACTCAGCATACACCTGGCTGCACTTTTGTGATTTCACAACAGGAGTTTGAGTGCACAAAGAGAACTTGACTCTTTGTTCAAGGAAGGGGTAATTGAGAGGTCGAGTCGAGAGTATCACCAGTTTGTGTCCAACATATTTACTAGGCAAAAGAAGGATGGAGGATGTCGAATTATCCATGATTTGACAGAGCTTAACATATTTGTGCAGTATAAATACTTTGAAATGGAAACTTTTGTCACTGCCAAACAACTGCTTTCCAAGGGATGTGATATGGCGAGCATTGACCTCAAAGATGTTTACTATTCAGTGGCCATTCATGAAGATCACAGGAGAGTTTTGAAGTTTAACTGGATGGGGCAGTTGTGGCGGTTTAAAGCATTGCCTAATGGATTAACCTCAGCCCCCAGACTATTCACTAAATTGCTAAAACCAGTCCTGGGGCTACTCAGGGCACAGAATCATATTGTCATGGCATATTTGCATAACATCTTAGTCATTGGGAGGACTTTGGAATTAGCTGAATTATCTGTATCAGCTACAAAACTCATTTTTAATCCATCCAGTTAAGTCTAAATTGGTGCCATCTACGATAATTGACTATTTGGGATTCACCATTAACTCAGTACACATGTCAGTGACTGCCTCGGGGCAAGCAATTAGAGTTAATTGAAGCCTGCAGGAAACTCATTGTTGATAATCAACCTTCTATTAGACATGTGGATAGTATAATTGGAAAAATAGTGGTGGTGTTCCCAGCTGCTCAGTTCGGGCCTTTGCACTACCAAAACAAATCGTGCAAAAGGAACAGGCACTCAAGCTTCAGAGAGGTCGTTTTGATACACCCAGGCAATTGCCAGCTGAAGCCCTGGCTGAGTTACAATGGTGGATTACCAATATTCAGTGTTCTGGTACTATTTTAGTCGATACACCATCAGTTATCCTACAGTGCACTAGGATGGGGTGCTACCGATACTGTCTCAAGCTGCGGTGGCAGATGGGATCTGCAGGAATCATCGATGCTTCAGTCACATGATATTAACTACTTAGAGTTGTTGGGAGCGCTCTATGGGTTAAAGGCTTTTTGTGCCAACATGCATCATGTGCATGTCCAACTTCAGATTGACAACACTACCGCAGTAGCATACATTATTCACATGGGTGGAAGTAAGTCTGTATCCTGTGATAGGTTGTCTAATCTCATCTGGCACTGGTGTATTGTGAGAAACATCTGGGTTTCAGCTATCTATTTACCAGGTAGATATAACACAGTGACAGACACCAGGTCACAAGAGTTCAATGACAACAAAGAATGGAAGTTAAATTACAAAGTGTTTAATGACATTGTCCTTCGTTATGGTGTACCGGACATTGATCTGTTTGCTTCCAGGCTTAATCATCAGTTACCAATTTACGTGTCATGGGAGCCAGACGCAGGAGATGTAGCAGTAGATGCATTCTCGCTACACTGGGATGGGAAATTTGTGTATGTTTTTCCCCCTTTCTACCTTATTAGTCAATGTGTGGCCAAAATTCAGCAAGACTCCACCTCTGGCATATTGGTAGTGCCAGACTGGCCTACTCAGCATTGGTACCATCTGGTTCTAGCTTTAATTACACAGCCTTTTATGGCAGTGCCCAAGACAAGAAATCTGCTGGTACACCCAGTGACAGGGGAAAGACACCCTCTTCATGACTGTATAAATTTGTTGGTTAGCAGATTCTGAGGAGACCGCTCCTGGGGCTTTCAGAGCATACCATAGATTCCCGCTCTAATATTTCATATGACACAGTTTCTATAACTGACATTTTGGAATTTCTTTCATCACCTTTTCACGATAACAACCTCAGTTACAGTGCCCGGAGTGCTTTGTCAAATTATTTACGGCTGGGGTCAGCGAACCACAGTAGGGTCTCACCCTTTAATAACCAAGTTTATGAAGGGCATTTTTAACTCCACTCCACCTAGGCCCAGGTACACACACATATGGGATGTGAGCGTGGTTCTCACATTGCTCCGTCAGTGGGCACCAGCTTCATCTCTGCCTCTGCACCATCTTATACTCAAAGTAGTCATGCTCATGGCACTGGCTTCAGCACAATGGATCTAGACATTACAAAAACTCAGACTGGACAGTATGGGTACATCCTGTAATAACATCACCTTTTTCGTTCATGACCTCGTCAAGCAGAGCAGACAAGGGGTACAGGGGCTCAAATTGAGTTTTATGGCATACCCCTCAGATCCATGAGTGTGTGTAGTGTCACACATAATCCAATACATAAAGGTCACTAAGAGCCTGAGAGGCTCGGAACTCTCTTTCTTTGTTAGCTATACCAAACCTCACAAAAAGGTTACGATGCAGACCATCTCTAGATGGATAAACAGGTTCTGGCGTGTGCAGGAGTGGACACTGACATTTTTAGACCTCATTGCACCAGGGCTGCATCGACATCAGCAGCAAGGGATATGGACGTCCCTCTTGACCACATTCTAGTGGCTGCGGGATGGTCGAATGAGAGGACATACCAAAGGTTTTATAATAAGCCTATCGCCAGACCGGGGATTTTTGCAGATTCTGTTTTAACTTCTGTTTCACAGTTTCCCCCTGGGTGAGAGGGGTTACTGTTTATTTTCTTTCTTGTTATTAAAGCATTAGTATTGTTTAACCATGTCATGTTTAGAATGCATTAATTTTCTCACTCGTCCTGGTCAATTGATGCAGTTGTGATGCGTGGACTCATTCCTCAGCATGAAATCACAGAGCTTCAAAATCTTCACGTAGTCAGTCACGTGACTCCGAGGTAAAATAGTAAGATTAAACGAGAACTTACCAGTTTGAAGTTTGATCGTTATTTTATGAGGAGTTACAATGAGCGATTAAGTGCCCTCCGCTCCCTACCCTCGTAACATAACGATCTTTCTGTAAGTTCTAGTCAACTATACTATTTGCTATTTTAGTTCAACAACTTTTCTGTGATTTCACACCGCTGCTTTGAAGATTGACGCGCATGCATGGGGCCGGCCGCCTACACGTAATTGCTCATCGTAACTCCTCATAAAATAACTATCAAACTTCAAACTGGTAAGTTCTTGTTTAATCTTATTATTAACTGCCACTACCACATTTGCCTCCACCATCCCAGGCAGCATGTTCCAGGCATCTACCGCTCCCTGTGTAAAAAACCTGCACATCTTCTTTATACTTTGCCCCTCTCACTGAAATCCTATGCCCTCCAGTATTTGGTATTCCTATCCTGGGAAAAAACGATTTAAGAACAAGGAGTAAGCAATTTAGAACGGAGACGAGGAAACACTTTTTCTCACAGATAGTAGTGAGTCTGTGGAATTCTCTGCCTCAGAGGGCGGTGGAGGCAGGTTCCCTGGATGCTTTCAAAAGGGAGCTAGATAGGGCTCTTAAAAATGGCGGGGTCAGGAGATATGGGGAGAAGGCAGGAACGGGGCATTGATTGGGGATGATCAGTCATGGAGTACAGGAGCAGGGAGGTTCTACTTCAGTTGTACAGGGTCTTGGAGAGACCACACCTGGAGTATTGCGTACAGTTTTGGTCTCCAAATCTGAGGAAGGACATTATTGCCATAGAGGGAGTGCAGAGAAGGTTCACCAGACTGATTCCTGGGATGTCAGGACTGTCTTATGAAGAAAGACTGGATAGACTCGGTTTATACTCTCTGGAATTTAGGAGATTGAGAGGGGATCTTATAGAAACTTACAAAATTCTTAAGGGTTGGACAGGCTAGATGCAGGAAGATTGTTCCCGATGTTGGGGAAGTCCAGGACAAGGGGTCACAGCTTAAGGATAAGGGGAAATCCTTTAAGACCGAGATGAGAAAGACTTTTTTCACACAGAGAGTGGTGAGTCTCTGGAACTCTCTGCCACAGAGGGTAGTTGAGGCCAGTTCATTGGCTATATTTAAGAGTGAGTTGGATGTGGCCCTTGTGGCTAAGGGGATCAGAGGGTATGGAGAGAAGGCAGGTACGGGATACTGAGTTGGATGATCAGCCATGATCATATTGAATGGCGGTGCAGGCTCGAAGGGCTGAATGGCCTACTCCTGCACCTAATTTCTATGTTTCTATGTTTCTATGATCACATTGAATGGCGGTGCTGGCTCATAGGGTCAAATGGTCTACTCCTGCACCTATTTTCTATTGTCTATTGATTCTGACTGTCTATCCTATCTATAGAGCAAGTGAACCATCAACACAGATCAGATCAAGCGGATCATTTGATCTTTCACCTTGAGAGAGAGGGCGCTGATTACCTCATCAAAGCTGCCCAGAAGGTTGCTCTCTTCCTATTGTCAGTCTTTACATTTGTCATTGGCTGTGTTTCGTACTTTGTTTATTTCCCTCATTAAAATGAGCGATCATTTTTTTTAAATGAATCTTTGGAATTAATAATGTAAAGTAAAAGGACAGCAGATGAAATAAAAAGGTGCTTTGCCATAGAACAAACAAGTGACATCCCAGAAATAATTCTAAATCAAAAATTAAAATGGAGTTGGAAATGTACAATCATCAGGGCAAGGGGACTGAGCAAATTGCTCCAAAAATGGAGAAAGCTGGAACGAGGAATTGATTTTGGATGAGCCATGATCATATTGAATGGCGGTGCTGGCTTGCAGGGCTGAATGGCCTACTACTGCATCTATTTTCTATGTTTCTAACTGTTGAAGCAGAGAAATGACGTCCACGGTCCTACTTACTTATTTGTATGATCTCACTGAAATTAGCTGGTGAGTTGATGTGTCAGTTTTAATTTCCCAAAATTGCCTAAATTTGGGAAATGTTCCATTGGATTGGAAGGCAGCAAGCAAAAGACCCTTTATTCAAGAAGGCAAAGTGGAAAGAAAGCAGGAATCTAAAGGCTCCTCAACTTAACATCTGTCACAGAGAAAGTGTTGGAAGCTATTATTGAACACATTATCGCAAAGCACTTAGATACATTCACCGTAATTAGACAGTCAACATAGTTTTGTGAAAGGGAAATCATGTTTGACCAGAGTTCTAAAAAGAAAATAACATGTGCTGAGAATAAAGAGGAACTGATGGATATACTATACTTAGATTACCTGAAGGCACTTGAAAAGGTGCAGTAAGAAAAGTCATTACTGAACATAAAATCCTCACAGTGTAGGAAGTAACATAATGTCATAGACATAAGAGTGCTTGGCTAACATGAAATATAGAGCAGGTATAAATGGGGCTTTTCCAGTTGGCAAGATGTCATGAATATTGTAACACTAGATTTAATGCTGTGGCTTCAACATTTTATAATCTATGTAATTGATGAAGAAATTGAAGACATAGTCACTAAAGTAAATGATGACACAAAAATTGGCAGAAATGTAAGTTGTGAAGAAGAGATAAGTGGCGGAATGAGTGGTCAAAGATCTGGAAAATGAAGTATAATGTGGAAAATTCTGATATGATCATTTTGGCAGGAAATATATAAAATAAACATATTGTCTAAATAGGGAAAAATTGTCTGACTTTGAGATGCCAAGACTTTGTGAACTGAGTACAAATGGTTATGATTCAGTTATATGGGGCATTGGTGAGACAACAAGTGAAGTGCTGCGCACAGTATTGGTCAAATTATTTGAGAAAGGACGTTAATATGTAGGAAACAGTTCAGAGAAGATTTATTAAGTTAATACCTGGAATAGGGACGTTATTTTATGAGAAAAGGTTGAACTGACTAGGCTTGTATTTGCTGAAGTTTAGAAGAGTGAGATGTGACTTGATTGAAACATATAAAATTATGCCGAGGTAGTTTCCTCTCGGGAGAATGTATATATGCAGCGGGCACTATTTAAAATCATAGTTTAACTTATTTAAGACAGAGATAAGGTGAATGCATTGATGATCACAAATCTCCTCAAATCAGGTGTTTCAAATATGCATGTCATGGGATATGGTGAGAAGGAAGGAAAATTGGGTTGAGTGGGAAAGATAGATCAGATATGAGTATATGGCAGAGTTTCAGATTCTGGTTTCAGCATAATTGTTATGTGTGTTTTGTGTGCATTCACACGTGTGTGAGTATGTGTGTGTTAACTTATAATCTATGAATCAGTCCAGTGGTTTTGCTTTCTCTAAGGAATCGCAATTTTACTTGTCCCGATAGATGAGAAAAACAATACTGCATTCACACATCCAGATTGTCTTTCCATTTACTGGATGAATCGTAACATATTCACTTCAATCACTGTCTAAACATGAGGTTAGAAAAGACAAGCAATCTGCTCCAGAATAATCTGCAAATGAAAAATAAATTAACATAGAAAAGAAAAACGCAACATCTGCCTGCCATTGCTTCCAGTGGAATACAGGGTTTTATGGGGAAATTTCTTGAAAACAAAGGCAATCTTAGTTTTGATTCCAGCACCTTGATAGCCAAAATGATGCCACAGGGAAAGAGCAAGTAAATTGGATTTCTGTCCATTAATCCTGATGTTGAGCTATCAGAGGCACAGATACAATGACCTAAACTGATGTCTTCTGTTGTGAAGTATTGTTGATTTGGCGGTCACCCCTGTTCGTCAGCCAGTCAATCTAATCTCTGTAGAGCTAAGCGATTTATGCTAAATTAAATAACTATGCAGCATGGAAACAGGCCATTAATCCCAAATGTTGGCATTCACACATCACTGGAGCCTCTGCCATCCTTTAACAATGCATACAAATGATTTTGTAATTATTTCCTTCTCCATGACACATTTACCCAACTCCCCTTTAAATGTTACAGGACAATACACCTGAGAATGAAGCAAGTTCCATATTCTCCTCTTTCAATGAATATAGTTTTTGTTTTAATTAGTTACTTGATTTCTTGATGAGTTTCCTATATTCATAGTCTCCAGTTTCCACTTCCTCTGTCCTCTTGATCAAAACATTTAATATATTTAGTAAAGATGTGTATACCCGCTCCCATTCTGCTCTCTTTAAAAGTAAAGGGACCTACATGATTCATCATCCACTGACATTGAATCCTACAGTTCTGCTAACAACCTAGTCAATCTTTGTTGCATCCTCTGGAGTGGCCCTATTATATCCTAACTATGATAAACTAGGCCCAAAGTCTGGAATTGCTACTCAGCATCCCCCCATGGGTCTAGTTACTTGGTGTAGATTTGGAGAACTGCCCCAAAGCATGGCCAAGGGAGGTAGCAGTGCTCTGAAGGGATCAAGGAAAGAGCATTCACGTCGCGGCCCTGTTTTCACCAATCTTTCTTTCACAAGAAGCACAGGAAGCGCAAGACAGACACCATTGTATGCAGATGCCGAGAAGTGTGTTCAGCTCTGGTTGAACAACTTCTAATCTTGTGTGTGGACTCGATAAGAAGAAGACCAGTGCTCTGAAGAAGCAAACCCCCCCCCCCCCCAAAAACACTCCCCCAAAAGTCCCCAGAACAATGACGAGACAGAGTACAGGAAGCAGATAGAGAATTTAGTGACAGGGTGTCAGGACAATAACCTTTCCCTCAAAATCAGCAAAACGAAGGAGCTAGTCATTAATTTCAGTAAACAAGGTGAGTACATGCCTCAGTCAGCAACAATAGTGCAGACGTAATAATGGTTGAGAGCTTCACATTCCTTGGTGTTAACATTACCAATGATCTGTTGTGGGCTACATTGATGCGACAGCCAGGAAGATACTCCTATGCCTCTACTTCCTGAGGAGAATGAGGAAATTTGGCATGTCACCAGTGACTCTTAAAAACCTCTACCGACGCATAGAATGCATGCGATTGTCCGATTGCATCACAGCTTGGTTTGGGAAAGCTCTGCCCAACACAGTAAGAAATTGCAGAGAGTTTTGGATGTAGCTTAGTCCATCATGCAGGTCAAACTTCTCACCAATGACTCCATCTATACTTCTTGCCGTCTCAGAAAAACAGCCAACATATTCAAAATTGTTCCAGCCCTGTCATTCCTTCTTCTCCCTCCCTGTTTCCGTCCAGTGGAAGGTACAGAACCAAAGCCACTTAGGAACAACTTCTTCCCCTCCATTATCAGGCTTCTGAACTGTCCTTCCATAAGTAAGGGTACTGTCCGGTTCACCTCTATCCTATTGAGAACATTGGACTTTGTCTGTGGAACTGATGCGTTACAATGCTGAAAATAAAACTCCGTACTCTATATCTTCCGCTTTGCTCTATCGATTGCACTTGAGTTTGAACTAATTGTATCTATGTGTGGTATATCTGATCTAATTTGATAGCATGCTAAACAAAGCTTTTCACTGTACTTCGGTACATGTGACAGTTATAAACTTAAACTTAAACATTCACTAAGGGTTCATCAGCTAGCAAATCTCCATCCCCAATTTTGTGTACTATCAAAACTATGATGAATTTGGAATAGCGTACAGGCATTTTATCAAAACAAACATTTTTAAAATAATAGATTAAATAATCTCAAACATCTCAACATACATATATAAATAAATAATAACATTGAACAATATCTTTGAGTAAGTTCAGGATGTCTGCATTCAACAACATGTACATTAAAACGCTTGGATATGCCAGTATTTATCAACATGATCTAGTTCTATACTGCAACTGAAAGAGTACCAAGCCCTCTATACATGATCTACAACATGTTCCACAGAAGTTCCTCTCCTTTAGAAAGGAGATGGGAAGGGATGATTTTAGTCAGAGGGTGGTGAATCTGTGGCATTCATTGCCACAGAAAGCAGTGGACGCCAAGTCAATGAATATTTTTAAGGCAGCGATTGATAGATTCTTGATTAGTACGGGTGTCAGAAGTTATGGGGAGAAGGCAGAAAGGGATTGAGATGGAAAAATAGATCAGCCATGATTGAATAGCAGATTAAACTTGATGGGCTGAATGGCCTAATTCTGCTACTATAATTTATGAAGTTATGGACTTATGAAGTTATGAACAAGCTTAGCATGAAACATCTCCACCTTATAATTTATTCTATTCAGAACTAATCTCAATGTTTGGTGTTGTTTTTCTTATTGATCTGTGTTGCAACATTTAAATGATTTGTGTGTTTTTTACTGCCTTATCCCTATTCTCCTCTACATCATTGAGAATTTCTCCCCCAAGTAATATATTTCCTTGCAAAGTTATCTACATTGAAAATAATTTCTCAGTTACATACCCATTTTCAAGATAATTGATACCAATTTGTGACCATCCGCCACCCACCCAGTGCCGCCCAATAATCTAATAGCATTTATAAGTTTATAAATTGTTTTTTTTATTTCAAATATCAATTGTGAACAACTTTGTTCACAGCACTGAATTGAGCCGGACTTCATTTCAGCATTGAGTAGGCACACATCCAACCTTGTGAACATGTTATTTTTCTTGTTAATTAGTTGATTCAAGTCCAGGCAATACACGTTTGCTAACTCAGACTCTGTAATCAATCTCTGGTTCTGCAATCAATCTGGTTTGTCATCAAAAACAATCAGTTACTATAAATCAACAACACCATGAGCTTGTTCCATGGGACTTTGCCACGTAAAGCTGCACAATTTTAAAGTGGGTACACCGCTTCAAAATGTAATGCTTTTCAAACTAACTCAGCGGAAAATTCGGGGGTGGGAGATTGCAACCTTCACGTGGTCCACCCTGTTTCAACAAATGCAATCAACCTGGCGTGCACAAAGAGAAGATCAAACAGAACAAGTTGTATTACAACTTTAGGCTGTGCACGCCATACGCAAGAAGAAGAAGAAGCAGAACATGCTCAGTTACTGTCACAGCCAGATTAAATCAAAATGAGACACAAGGAATTGCAGTTGCTAGTTTACCAATAAAGACAAAAGTGCTAGAGTAACTCAGTGGGTCAAGCAGCATCTATGGAGAACATTGTTATAAATGTTTGTGCATTTTCAGTCGATTACAGTCTAAGGTTTTAATGGTATGTATCAAATAATTAATGAAAATACCAAGTAGAGTTATAGAGTCAAGGAGCTGAGCAACATAGAAAGAAGCCCTTTGGCTAAGCCACCCAAGTTGACCCAAGTTGACCCAAGTTGACTGAATGAGCTAGTTCCACTTGCTTGCGCCTGGTCTATATTACTCGACACCTTGCTTGTACCTGTCTGTGTCCTTTGAATGTCATAATTAAACCCCAAACTCCTGTACTTTATATATCTCTGTAAGGTCACCCCTCAGCCATATACACTCCAGGGATGAAAGACACACCCTCTCCTAACTCAAACCCTCCAGACCCAGTAACATCCTTGTAAATCTATTATGCACCTGCTGTCATTCCAGTTGAATTACATCCTTCTTACCGCAGGGCAACCAGAAATGTACATGGTAATTCAAAAGTGACCTTATCAATGTCTTGTGTAGCTGTAATATGACATCTCCTATATTCAGTACCCTCATGAAGGCAAGCATGCCAAGGGCCTTCTTCTAAAAGGGCCATTTAGAACGGAGATGAAAAAATACTTTTTCTCATAGAGAGTGGTGAGTCTGTGGAATTCTCTGCCTCAGAGGGCGGTGGAGGCAGGTTCTCTGGATGCTTTCAAGAGAGAGCTAGATAGGGCTCTTAAAACTAGCGAAGTCAGGGGATATGGGGAAGGCAGGAACGTGGTACTGATTGGGGATGATCAGCCATGATCACATTGAATGGCGGTGCTGGCTTGAAGGGCCGAATGGCCTACTCCTGCATCTATTTTCTATTGTCTATTGTCCATTCTCACCTTGTCTACCTGTGCCACCACATTTATGGAACCATGTGCCTCACCCCAATGTCTCTATGTTCTACAACATTCCCTTGGACCCTACCATTTATTGTGTAAGTGCTGCTCTAGCTTGTCTTACCAAACATCAACACTTCACATTCATCTGAATCAATCTCCATCTGCCATTGGCACAGTTGATCAAGATCCCACTGTAATCTTAGACAACATTCTTCACAGTTCTCTATACCACCAGTTGTGGTGTACCAAATTGTGAACCATGCCACCTACATTCTCATCTGAGTTACTAACATAAATTAGGAACAATAGTGGGCCCCGCACGCATCCCTGTGGCACACCACTTGTTATAGGTCTCCAGTCTGAAAAACACTTTACCAACACCCCTTGTCTCTACGTTCAAGCCAATTATGTATCCGTAGAGTAATAGAGTGATACAGTGTGGAAACAGGCCCTTCAGCCCAACTTGCCAACACCGGCCAAGGTGTCCCAGCTACACTAGTCCCTCCTGCCGACATTTGGTCCATATCCCTCTAAACCTGTCCTATCCATGTACCTGTCTAACTGGTTCATAAATGTAGGGATAGTCCCAGCCTCAACTACCTCCTCTGGCAGCTGCTTCTATACACCCACCACCACTTGTGTGATAAAGTTACCTCCCTGATTCCTATTAAATCTTTTCCTCTTCACCTTAAACCCATGTCCTCTGGTCCTCGATTCACCTATTCTGGGCAAGAGACTCTGTGCATCTACCCGATCTAATCCGCTCATGATTTTATACAGCTCTATAAGATCACCCCTTATCCTCTTGCATCCAGGGAATAGTCCCAACCTACTAAACCTCTCCCTATAGTGCAGACCCTCTAGTCCTGGCAACATCCTCATAAATCTTCTCTGTACCCTTTCTAGCTTGACCACATCTTTCCTATAACTTGGTGGGCAGAACTGAATGCAATACTCTAAATGCGGTCTCACCCAACGTCTTATATAACTGCAACATGACATCCCAACTTCTATACTCAATACTTTGACTGATGATGGCCAATGCATTAATGTACCAAAAGCCTTTGTATGTCCACCATTGTATGTCAGCAATCGCCCCAGCTGACAACGGCATAGGCCTATCAAAAATGGCCCCTTTGTATTCTCAGTGCCTGTTCCTTTGATAGTTGTAATTGTTGATAATGCAGAGGACCATACTGCACAGCTGGAAAGGCTGCAACAACTTCCCAATAAAGCTGGCTACTTGTCTAATCGAAGGCCGTTGTTCTCCAACGAGCTTAACACAGTCCTCAATTAACTGATTCAATTTAGCCCTGGGCAAAGTTACCAACATGTGATTGGAATTAATGGTAAATCCCAGATAATCAATAATTTGGACTGGTGATAATTTAGATTTATCTGGGTGAATAACAAATCCCATTTGTTCAAAAGTGATTTTAACAACTGAAACTGATGATTGAGTTTCAGCATGAGTCTTTCCAACTATCAGAATATCATCTAAATAGGCCATTACCACATGCCCCTAAGCTCTAAGTAATGCTAACACAGGTTTTACCAATTTAGTAAATAATCTAGGAGTTGAAGTTAATCCATTCGGCAATGTCCTGAATTGCCACAGCTCAGTCATCCAAATAAATTTCAAATATCTTCTATCATGACCATGAATAGACACTGTGTAATACGCATTCTTTAATCAACGGTTGCCATATAATACCCTTTGGACACTAGATGTTTGCCCGTGGTAAAGGTCTCCATTTTGAAATGCCTATAACAAACAAATTTGTTCAAATTGGATAAGCCCAGAATAATTCTACATCCCTCAGTCTTTTTAGATCTGGGAAATATACTTGACAGAAATTTTTGACTTTGATATACAGAAGGCTCAATTACCCCTTCTTACGTAACGACTGAATCTGCTTGAATAAGCACATTTTCCTCATCTAAAAATAAGTTTACGACTAGGAAAAATGTTGACTAGGTAGACTGTCCTTATAGTAAAATCCAATTTTTCACCCCTTCAATACACTAAGTATGAACAAATCTGATGTCAACTGCTGCCATTGTTTGAGAAACAATTTTTACCTTCCCCAATTTGAACAGGAACATCAGTTAATTCATCGTCTGTCAATGGTATATTCCTTACCAGCATCTTTCCTTGCGGCCTTGTGTTGTCCTCGACTTCTTGTAGAGAACCTTTTTTGCCTTGCTTCCAGCTGGCTTAATGAGGGCCATGGTTATAACAACCTCATAACAGTCTTTGACCCTTTTTGCAAGGTTACCACCAAACAACAGATTTCGTGGTGGTACACTGGTTTCAAAATGCATTACAAAGGAGTTCCAGTTCATCCTGCTGTGCTTCAACCATATCATTTGTATCAATAACTTTCACCACAGCTGTAATACCTGCTGACAACAGTTTAAGCACTTTTTAAAACTTCATCTCCTGGGCCCTAGCAGGCAAACCCATCTATGACCAAATTTGGTGATTAACCACCGGTACCTTCAGGAGATCACAATTAACAGGAGCTTTATAGTTTTTGCTACTTCATCCATAGCTAGCTCCTGTAACTGGTGGGAGAGCATATACTGAATGGCTTCAGCCAATTCTACATCAATCGCCTTTCCTGCCTCTCTACACTCAGCAAACTTCCCAGCAATGTTCGGAATTACCTCCAACCGAACACCTTTACTGCTCTCCCCCAGCAAACTGCCCTGATAGAACATCCTCCTCACAGGCAGGATAGTTCCGCAGCCCTGAAACAGGTGCTGCTAGCACAAGCTCTCCATCAGCCTGGCTTGGGCATCACTCCTCCTCATGGAGCTGGAACATCCTCCTCACAGGCAGGATCGTTCTGCAGCCCTGAAACAGGTGCTGCGAGCACAAGCTCTCCATCAGCCTGGCTTGGGCACCACTCCTCCCCACGGAGCTGGTCCCTGTCGAGCATTCTTTTGAAATAGAATCTCGACGTGGGAGAGCCGTGAGCAAACGGACTCTCCTATGGAGGGTATAACCTCCAGGCCCGACTCATTTACGGGCCACAGAGACTTGCCAGCGGCCTTCCACCCTACTGACAAGCCTCCACTGCCCCCCGGCAGTGGGTCCGCAACCACTGGCTGTGTAGCCAGCACCGGACCAGGTGTACCAGACGGGCCTCCATCCTCAACACTCTCCTGCCACTTTACCTTTCTACCCCCGGAGCGCCTCGCCGACACCTTCTTCCCTTTCTGCAACCTTCTCTACCCAAACTGTCGCGGAAAAGGACATGCGGTAACAGTTTTTAAAAAACCTTACCTGTTTGAACTTTGTTAACAAACTGCAAATGCTGGAGAATCGAGGGTGAAGTCTGAAGAAGGGTCTCGACCCGCAACATCGACCATCTCCCTCGCTCCTTAGATGCTGCTGCACCCGCTAAATTCTCCAGCCTTTCGTATAACCCACGGTTTAAACTTACCGCTCGGAGGAGCGCTGCTGCTCCCACCGCCCGACTGCACCAGCGTCTGACGTCATGACGCACCAACGGCTGTACGGGCTTCTATTCACGTAGTCACTCACATGACTCCGAAGTAAAATTATGACATTCAAAGGACACAGACAGGTACAAGCAAGGTTTCGAGTAATATGGACCAGGCGCAAGCAAGTGGAACTAGCTCATTCAGTCAACTTGGGTCAACTTGGGTGGCTTAGCCAAAGGGCTTCTTTCTATATTGATCAGCTCCTTGACTCTATAACTCTACTTGGTATTTTCATTAATTATTTGATACATACCATTAAAACCTGCGACTCGACCTTCAACGAACCATACACCTGCACTCAGAGATCCCTCTGCTCTACAACACTCCCAAGAGCCCTACCATTCACTGTGTAAGGCCTGCCCATGGTAGACTTTCCAAAATACAACATCTATCATTTCTCTGTAACTCTGTGTCCAGTTAACTTGCTCACCCTGGATTCAA
Source organism: Okamejei kenojei (assembly GCA_035221665.1). NCBI lineage: Eukaryota > Metazoa > Chordata > Chondrichthyes > Rajiformes > Rajidae > Okamejei > Okamejei kenojei. The sequence goes on along the minus strand of CM069141.1, from coordinate 21,617,469 downwards.
TGTAATTGAACCTTCCAGACCTGTTTACCATATATGATTCCTTGTCACAGGACTTACTTAATGTTATGTCAATTACATCTACAGGGGTGCCCTCTTCAATCTTCTTGATTGCCTCTTCAAAAAATTCAATCAAATAATTGTGTCCCATTGAAATGTATAGGTATGCAGTAGCAAACTGGCCAAAGAAATTCATATTATTGATAGTAGCCCAGATTTTAACATCACTGGCAGCTATTCATTATACTTATCTATATTTATATTATTCAATAACATCTGGACTTTATAAAGGTGATTGCACAGGAATTTGCCATGATTTAAAAAGCCAAAACAATACTGTTTAGGTCATCCTGCTATTTTGAAGGATGTTGTTAAACTGGAAAGAGTGCAGAGAAGATTCATGACGATGTTGCCAGGGCCTGAGGGCCTGAGCTATAGGGAGCGGCTGGACAGGCTAAGACATTATTCCGTGCAATGTATGTGGCTGATCTTATAGAGGTGTAAAAGATCACGAGGGGAATTGATAAGGTGAATGCACAAAGTATTTTGCCCAGAGTAAGGGAATCAAAAACCAGAGGACATATGTTTAAGGGTGTGGATGATTTAATGGGAACTTGAGGTGCAATTTTTCACACAAAGGGTGGTAGGTATATGGGATGAGCTGCTATAGGAAGTAGTTAGGTCAGGCACTAAAACAACATTTAAAAAATAGTTGGACAGGTACATGGATAGGATAGCTTTAGAGGGATATGGATCAAATGTGGGCAGGTGGGACGTGTAGATGGGGCACTTTGTCCAGCATGAGTAAGTTGGGCTTAAGGGCCCGTTTGTGTGCTGTATGATCCTGTGACTTTATCACTCTCTTATGCAGCATTCCATATGGGTATCTGGAGCTTAATGTGAACACGGCGCAATGTTGCATATCTTTAACCAATTAGATTTAGAAACTCCACTGATCCACACAGAAGGAGCAAGGCAAGTTGTATTCCAACTTGTATGGCCAAGAACATAGTTGTATGGCCAAGAAAGCACACTAACACCTCTACTTCCTAAAGGGCCTGTCCCACTTTCACAACCTAATTCACGACCTTTTTACTCGTGGACATTTTTCATCATGTTGCAAAACTGCCCCGACCTACTTGATGCCACGAATAGCTACAACTAGCATCACGACCTACCTACAACCTACCTACGACCTCCTACGACCTTGTGACGACCTTGTGACGACCATGCTGCGAGTATGAGTCAAGGGCAAACTCGGCAGAGGTCGTGAATTAGATCATGAAAGTAGGACAGGCCCTTTAGAAGGCTTAGGAAGTTCAGCATGTCGCCAGGAACTCTCACCAACTGCTACAAATGCACCATAGAAAGCATTTTATCGAGATGGTTTGGAAACAGCTCCATCCAAGACAGCAAGAAATTGCATAGAATTGTGGACGCAGCTCAGACCATCACAAAAACCAACCTCCATTCCATTTACTTCATTTACACCTCATGCTGCCTCGGCAAGGTCAGCAGCGTAATTAAAGATGAGTCGCACCCTGACCACACTCTTCTTCCCTCTCCCATCGGGCATAAGGTATAGAAGTGTGAAAATGCACACTTCCAGATTCAGGGACAATTTCTTCCAAACTGCAATTAGGCAACTGAACCATCCTACCAACAACTATAGAGAACTCCTGAGCTACTATCTATCTCATTGGAGACCCTTGAACTATCTTTGATCGGATTTTGCTGGACTTTATCTTGCACTAAACGTTATTCACGTTATTTCCCTTTATCATGTGTCTGTATGCTATGGATGGCTCGATTGTATTCATGTATTGTCTTTCCACTGGTTGTTTAGCACACAACTAAAACATTTCACTGTAAACATGACAATAAACTAAACTAAAGTAAAACTAAACTAATTAATTGCTGCCCAATTAGTATTAGAGTTGCTACCCACATTTGTTCAATAATGGTGGAGACTGCTGGTGACATCACCATTATCTTGAGTGTAAACTCAGGGCCACTCCATGCTTAACGCTTGCTAATATACACAAAACACAAAAAACATTATCTATCTCTCTATCTCTATCTCTACCCCTCTCTCTCCCTCTCTCCCCCTCTCTCCCTCTCTCCCTCTATCTGTGTGTGTGTGTGTGTGTGTGTGTGTGTGTGTTGTGTGGTGTGTGTGTGTGTGTGTGTGTGTGTGTGTGTGTGTGTGTGTGTGTGTGTGTGTGTGTGTGTGTGTGTCTGCCGACCGGTGTTGTGTGTCAGATTTGCCCTTTGATTTCATGGTTCGCCAAAACCATGAAATCAAACCCCGAGATATTTTCCATTTTGCTACACATTACACTATTACATTCACCCATTCAATCCTCATTACATTTAGACATTTTTATGTACACTTTTTAAAATACAATCCTTCACCCCCCCCCCCCCACCCCCCCCCCCCCCCCCCCCCCCCCCCCCCCACCCCCCCCCCCCCCCCCCCCCCCCCCCCCCCCCACCACACACACACACTCACTCATTTTGTGGCCTCCTGCTGGCCAGACACCATAACGGCAGCTGCGGCAACCCGCTCACCTCCAAAAACGCCGACATTTTCAACATTTTGCTGGTGATTTTACTTCCTACACTTGTCCCCTCCCCCCCGGGCCGGCTCTGTCACGCTGGCTCAAGCCAAATATCGGCTGTTCCCCTGCTGCTTTTCGCCATCTTCTGTCCGACGACGGCGAAAAGCAGCGGGGAAACAGCTGATCTTCTGCCTGGCGCATTGAGGGCGTACGCAGCATCTCGACTTCATACGCAGCGTCTTGACGTCATATGCAGCGTCTTGACGGTGTATGCAGCATCTTGACAGCGTATGCCTGGCCCGCAGGCTCACTCGGCATCACGCCCACCCGCCCACTCCACCCCCCACCCCCCCCCCCGTACTCGGGGTCTGAAGCGCCGAGGATGCGAGGCCTCACAGTCTCTGATAGAGCCGCTTTCACAGACTTAACGGTGAGCGGCCCTCGCGTTTAACCAGGGCTCTGGGAACTCGGCATCTGATGGGGACAAGGAGGCTTCCAGAGGGAAGGCAGGGACAACTTTGAATCCAGCAGCAGAGTAGCTCCGTTAATGGATTCATTCCATAGTGAGTTCAGTTCGGTAACAACCCCCCCTCTCCTCCTCCCCCTCCCCCCTTCTCCACCCCACCTTCTCCACCCCCCTTCTCCCCCCTCTCTCCACCCCTCACCCCTTCACTCCTCCAATCCATACCCCCCTCTCACCCCTCCCCCCCTCTCACCCCCCTCCCCCTCTCACCCCCTCCCCCCTCTCACCCCCTCCCCCTCCCCTTCCCCCCACCTCTACCCCTCCCTGCCCCTCCTCTCTGTCCCCCCCTGTCCCCCCCCTCTCTCTCCCCTCCCTCTCCCCCTCCTCCCTCCTCCCTCCTCCCTCCCACCCCTCCCCCTCCCTCCCTCTCCCCCCCTCCCTCTCCACCCCTGCCTCTCCCTCCCTCTCCCCCCCTCCACCGCACATTCGGGGAACAGACCCAACAGGTCTGCACTTGGTCTAGTAAGCCTTTAAAATGGAGAAACACCATATAATTATAATCATGTTAAGAATATGCTAAATAATAATGTTCACAGTTTTGTATAATTGATACTTATTTTACAAAATAAACTTATGAAAATGTTAAAGTGCACTTCAATGTGTGAAAATTATGCCACTTAAAATATAATGAAAAGTTAGCTAATCTCAAATAATTGATTTATGGCAACCATATAATTGCAGCTATATAGGAATCAACACATCAATTTGAACTAGAGCTACAAAAAATTCATTCTTTCTGTGACTATAAAATACAATGATTGCTCTGACAAACTAAATTGTTTTCAATAGAAACATTGATATTCCAGATGAATTTTCATACTTGAAGTAGCAAATTACCTTGTTTTGTAACTGTAATTTACAAATTGCATTTAACTTTGTCCATGTTATTTACCATATTGCAGGGATGATAATATTTGTAATTCTGAAGACACCAGACTTGAAGTTTATGTTTGCCACCAATACGTTAACTTCATTTGTATGTTCCAAACAAGTTTACCCAAGTCATGATAAAAAATGCCAAAAGTTTTACCTTCTGTGGATTTGTTGCCGAAATATTTTTCATTTTATAGTTTAATCGCTATCCTTTCCAAAATGTAGCACAAACAAAATCCCAAAGGAGCGTTGGTTTCAGTTAAAAGCCTGGAAACATTAAGTATTCAAAGCAGATGTCGGCACATTAAATAATATGAAGAATGCGTAAGTTAATGATTTTTTAAATAGTGTGAAGGACTTTAACCGGTGGACTGGACAAAGTGAAACTATAACCAAAATTATCTTTGGATGAACCTTCTATGTCATAAAGATATGCATCAACTACATTGATTCAGTGTTGTTGATGCATATCTTTATTGCTATATTGAGTAATTTTTGTGTTCAATAAATTTAAAAACTAAAAGACCACAACTACCTCTGCTGGATTCCAGCAAGTGTACATCCAATTTCTTAGTTCTATCATTCTATAAGGAATACAACAATATTTTCGTAATGCCAGAATTTGCTAAGATAGGGAGATGGAATTTAATGCAGATAGATGCCAGATGATGCACTTTGAGAGGAGGTATAAGGGCAGGACATGCACAATGAATTGTTGAGTATAATAGAGTGTTAAAGGTTGAAGGGACCAGTGTACATGTACAAAGATCCCTGAAGGTGGCAGCGTAGATAGATAAGTAGATGAAATTATTTTTTTAATGTGAGTTTAAGATGTAATTTTATAGAGAATAGTTAGGCCACTTCCAAAGTATTGTGTGCTGTTCAGGTCAGCTGTAGAAACGAGGCGTTTGTACTGGAGAGTGAACAGTAGTTTAGTTTAATTTAGTTTAGTTTATTATTGTCACGTGTACCAACGTACATTTAAATCCTTTTTTATTGCAGTATTGTGCGTACTTCTGGTCAGCTGTAGGAACAATGTGTTTGTACTGGAGAGAGAGCAGTTGTTTAGTTTAGTTTAGTTTGTGTGATGAGGTGCAGTGAAAAGAGTTTTAGTTTTGAACAGCTACTGCTCAATGTAAAAGTCCCTCACCACCACTGAACTTACAACAGGGTTCACGTGAGAGTCATCACCTCTGAGAGTCTTTTCATTTCTTCATAATTTTAAGATAATTCTCCTTATTTAATGGTATTCAAAATACAAATTGAATTTTTCACCAATTCATAGGTCAAAGTACACGTCTGCTACGTTATTCAGTTAGAGCAACTGGAATTCAAGCTTTGGCTGAAGCTCGTTGTCACCTATTTATCTGCTTCTTTTCTCAGTGTAATAGCTGCACATATTAACCTATTCAAAATATCATCGCAATACATTTGCTAGCTTCAATCCAATGAATTTTGCTTCAAAACTCATAGAGAACTTCAGACCCTTATCTACACTGAACCTGCTTGTAAACTTCTGGTCCTCTAACTCCAAGTAGTTTTTCACTTAGCTTCTAATTTACCGCTGGAATTTAAAATACACGAATTCCTGTAAGAATTAAAATCATGTTCCATCTTGCAGATCTTTAGACAGGATCCACCTAAATCAATACATCACTCTTGTCAAATCCCAAACAGCAATGAAAAAAAAAAACTGGTTAATCTAGATGAAAAAATGTAACTGGTGACAAATGATTATTTTTCTGGGAGATAGACTTCTTAGAAAAAAATCACTCATCACCACTCAAGCTGAAATAAAACAGATTGTTAGATAAGGGATAAAGGGCCAAAGTTTTCATCAAACAACTTTGTGAGGTTCTTTCAGGGCTGGCATATTAAATATTGCATAACATCATCTCACTTTTCTCAAAGTTATGAAACAGCAGAGGTCACAGTAAAGGTTTAGTTTAGTTTATTAGTTTAGAGATACGGCACTGAAACAGGCCCTTCGGCCCACCGAGTCTGCACCAACCAGCGCTTCCCACACACTAACACTATCCCACACGCACCAGGGACAATATATAATTTTACCAAGCAAATTAACCTACAAACCATTACATCTTTGGAGTGTGGGAGGAGACTAGATCTCTTGGAGAAAATCTACGCAAGTCACGGGGAGAACGTACAAACTCTGTACAGACAGCACCGTTGTCAGGATTGAACCCGGGTCTCTGGCGCTGTAAGACAGCAACTCTACAGTAAGGTAGCCACTATGCTACTTTAGCATATTCAATCCCCTTATCTAAGCATCCTAAAGGGCCTGTCCCATTTGCATGCGATTGCGTGCGTTTGGCTCGACCAAACAGAAGCGGAGTTCACGCAAAGTTTGCGCTAAGTACGCGCTAAGTACACGTTAAGTTCACGCTAAGTTCGTGCGTGACATCATTTGCGTCATGCTTACCAATCAGCTGGGCAGGTGGCGGGCCGACTGAATTTGGGCGTCGCACGGCGTCGGACAGTGATGTCATCACGCAACGGCACGCCGGGCGGTGACGTCATCGGGCAACGCCACGCGCTAGGCATACGCCGCCAAGACGCTGCGTACACGTCAAGACACCGTGTACGACATCAAGACGCTGCGTATGACTGCAATGCGCCTGCGTGCCGACAAGCCGTTAGCGCGCAAAGATTTCGGCCACTGCCAGAATTTCGGAGCCCTGCGCGATATCAGGACCAGCCCCGCACAACTCCGCGCTTCTAAGTGCGACCGGCCCATGGAGGGATGGTTAGGATGCAGCTCAAGCCAGACCATTGGATACAACAAAAGATATATAGTCATAGAGCCATACAGCATATAAACAGGTATTTTAGCTCAACAAGCCCATGCCAACTAACATGCCCCCATCTACACAACTCCCACATGCCTGCTTTTCGCCCATATCCCTTTAAACCTATCCTAGCCTTGTACCAGTCTGAATGTTTCTTAAACGTGCGATAGTACCTGCCTCAACTACCTCCTCCCGCAGCTCGTTCCGTACATCCTTTGTGAAAAAACGTTGACCCTCAGGTTCCCATTAAATCCTACGCTCCCCTTATCTTAAACCTGGTCCACTGGTTCTCAGTTCTCCTACACTGGGTAAAAGACTGTGCCTATCAATTCCTCTCATGATAATAGACAATAGGTGCAGGAGTAGGCCATTCGGCCCTTCGAGCTAGCACCGCCATTCAATGTGATCATGGCTGATAATCCCCAATCAGTACCCTGTTCCTGCCTTCTCCCCATATCCCCTGACTCCGCTATTTTAAGAGCCCTATCGAGCTCTCTCTTGAAAGCATCCAGAGAACCCGCCTCCACCGCCCTCTGAGGCTGTACACATCTATAAGATCACCCCTCATTCTCCTGTGCTCCAAGGAATAAAGTCCTAGCCTGCCCAACCTCTCCCTATAGCTCAGATAACTGTATGCTGTACCTGAAATTAAACAAGGACTTGATGGGGAAGGTTGTTCAAATACAGAGGAACAGATACTATCGCTAGTCCATTACTTGTTTGCTACATTTTATTCAAATGCTTTTAGCATTTCTTGTTCTTGTAATGTGCGTTGATTAATTTTATATTCCTCCTCATGAAAAGTTACATTTAAAACAAATATAGATAACATTCTTGGCAATTTTAAAATGGTTCAGAAATATAAAGGTAGAAAACAGGAGCTGCAGATGCTGGTTTACCAAGGCAAAACACAAAATGTTTGAATAACCCAGTGGGTCAAGCAGCATCCCTCTATAACATGGATGGGTGACATTTTTGCTGGGGTCTCTTCTCCAGTCCAGAAGAAGGGCACCAACCCGAAACATTACCTATCCCTATTCTCCAGGGACGCTGCCTGACCCGCTGAGTTACTCCAGTACTTTGTGTCTTTCATTCAGAAATATTAAGTCTTTCAAGCCTTAACAAGAGGCAAAGCTCCAACCCTAACTTTGCCCCCATTAAAATCTCTGATATTGTTCCAGTGTGGAGCCTCAGTGATATGTTACCTGTGACCTACTCACTGCGGAGTTCTCACTATGCCTCACCATATACTGTACCTCTGGGGTGAGAAATGTTATCTCAGTCAGCCCTCTGCAACTAGCAGTGCAAGTGCATCCCACAACAATGAGAGAGCAGTTCTGAACTACTATCTACCTCACTGGTGACCCGCGGACTATATTTAATCGGACTTTACTGGCTTTATCCTGCACTGAATGTCATTCCCTTATTATGTATCTGTACACTGTGAATGGCTCGATTGTAATCATGTATTGTCATTCCGCTGACTGGTTAGCACTCAACAAAAGCTTTTTAACTGTACCTCAGTACACGAGACAATAAATTAAACTGGACTGAACTGAGGTGGACAGTGCCAACAGGCAGTCAATTCTGTAAGAGGGCCAGACCCAACTCTATGCAGTCCATAGCCAATCTGTGCAAGTATAGAACACAGCTGCTTCATTATATTTGCACGGAGCTCAAATAATAAAAGGAGATTATTATTACATGAAAAATGGATTCAAAATGATTTCAATAGTGAGTTGAAGATACTACCGGCAGCGATCAGTCAAATTCAACTGCAGCAGGTAGAATAGGTTCACCAGTGTCCATCCTTACCATTGTTTCTGCTTAGAAGGCCCATTTTTTTAATGCTGTGTGGTTGCTGCTCCATTGATTCAAGTTTCTCTGGGACTTGCTGTGATATTAGTTTATTGATTTCCTAGCATACCTCGCCTCTCAGAGTTTATGAATTGACGAGAGCCTTCTGCTCCATTAACTTACCCATTCAATGGTGCCCAATGCTCCATTAATTTATTGCTTTGTTGGTTTGTTGGCTTCTCTGTGAATTTATAAATCGGATGTAACCTGCATTCCCATTAATTCACTGATGCATGCTGTTGTATTATAGAATCGCCAAAATTTGTGAATGCTCAGAAAGTGACTCGGTTATCGGTACCAGTTGAGGAAGAATTATCAGCCTAACCTAGCATTTATTTAAAAGGGCTTATATAAAAGAACAGGGATGTGATGCTGATGCTCTATAAGGCACTGGTCAGGCTGCATTTGGAATATTGTGAGCAATTTTGGGGGGGGAGAGAAGGGGGGAGAGAGAGAGAGAAGGGGGGGGGGAGAGAGAAGGGGGGGGGAGAGAGAGAGAAGGGGGGAGAGAGAGAGAAGGGGGGGGAGAGAGAGAGAAGGGGGGAGAGAGAGAGAAGGGGGGGAGAGAGAGAGAAGGGGGGAGAGAGAGAGAAGGGGGGAGAGAGAGAGAAGGGGGGAGAGAGAGAAGGGGGAGAGAGAGAGAAGGGAGAGAGAGAGATAGGGGGGAGAGAGAGAGAAGGGGGAGAGAGAGAAGGGGGGAGAGCGAGAGAAGGGGAGCGAGAGAAGGGGGAGAGAGAGGGGGAGAGAGAGAAGGGGAGAGGGGGAGGGGGAAAGGAGGGGGGGAGGAGGGGGGGAGAGGAGGGGGGGGAGGGGGGAGGGAGGGTGGAGTAGGGGGGGAGGGGGGGAGGGAGAAGGGGGGGAGGGGAGAAGGGGGGGTGGGGGAGAAGGGGGAGAGGAGGGAGAAGGGGGGAGAGGAGGGAGAAGGGTGGAGAAGGGGGGAGGGGGTGGGGGAGAAGGGGGGAGAAGGGAGAGGGGAGAAGGGGGAGGGGGGAGAGAAGTGGGGGAGGGGGGAGAGAAGTGGGGAGGGGGGAGGGGGGAGAAGGGGGGGAGGGGGGAGAAGGGGGAGGGGGGAGAGAAGTGGGGGAGGGGGGAGAGAAGTGGGGAGGGGGGGGGGAGAAGGGGGGGAGGAGGGGGGAGGAGGGGGGGAGGGGGGGGAGGAGGGGAAGAGGATGGGAGGGGGGAGGAGGGGCGAGGGGGAGAAGGGGGGAAGAGGAGGGGGGGGAGAGGAGGGGGAGAGAAAGGGGGAGAGAGAAAGGGGGGAGAGAAAGGGGGGGGTAGAGAGAAGGGGGAGGTGAAGGGGGGGGAGAAGGGTGGGGAGAAGGAGTGGAGACACTTTTAAGAAGCCAGACAACTTTTAATAAAGTTTAACGGGCATTTTACATTACCGGTCAGTTTTCCTTAGTCCTGAAAACTCCAATGAGCTAATTAAAATGCTGGGTCAGCGAAGGAGATTGCCTATGGTTGCTTTCGACTGCCTGTAATTACATAGCGACCCAACTCCACTGCACAACATAGAAACATAGATAGAAACATAGAAAATAGGTGCAGGAGGAGACCATTTGGCCCTTCGAGCCAGCACCGCCATTCATTGTGATCATGGCTGATCGTCCGCTATCAATAACCCGTGCCTGCCTTCTCCCCATATCCCTTGACTCCATTAGCCCCTAGAGCTCTATCCAACTCTCTCTTAAATCCATCCAGTGATTTGTCCTCCACTGCCCTCTGTGGCAGGGAATTCCATAAATTCACAACTCTCTGGGTAAAAACATTCTTTCTCACCTCAGTCTTAAATGACCTCCCCTTTATTCTAAGACTGTGGCCCCTGGTTCTGGACTCACCCAAAATTGGGAACATTTCACCTGCATCTAGCTTGTCCAGTCCTTTTAAAATGTTATATGTTTCTATAAGATCCCTCCTCATCCTTTTGAACTATGAGTTCAAAAGAACAATGCCGACCAATTTTTACACGCTAAAGATGTTTTTAACATGCTGAAAAATTTTCCTCGACCTAACTGAGGCCGCGAGTATTCGGAAATTTCCCTCGAGCATGAAGGAGAGTTCCAGGGACCTCCTGGGACCACATGTCGACCATGCTATGAGTTTGAGCCGAGGGCAAACTCTTCTAAACTCACAGATTATGTCGCCGCAGTGGGACAGCCCCTTAATTCTCCAGCTCTTGGTAGGTTCTACGTTGCAGCACTTCAAGTCTATAACTTTCTGTGCTTACAATTAATGATATTTTATGCACATAACATGCCTTTGTGATGAAAATCCAGACCTCCTCCACAAAAGAAAACATATCATAATATCCCATCTAAATTTCAACCTATTACATTTGTAGGTTAGTCTAGAGATACAGTGTGGCAACAGGCCCTTTGGCCCATCAGACCCATGCTTACCAGTGATCCCCCACACACTATTTCTACCATACACACCAGGGACAATTTACAGAAGCCAATTAACCTACAAACCTGCCCGTCTTTGGAATGTGGGAAGAAAACGGAACACACGGAGAAAAGCCCATGCAGTCACAGGGAGAATATAAGCTTCTATAAGCTTCTTAAACACTACTATTATATATGCCTTCACCATCACCCCTGGCAGCGCATTCTAGGTACCCACCACACACTAAGTTAAAAAAAACTTGCCCTTGAAATATTTTAATTTTTGCCCCTGTTGTACATGATATTTTCACTTTCTGGGAAAGGTTTTGACTGATTACCCTGTCCGTGTCCCTCATAATTTTGTATACTTTTATTGTGTCTCCCCTCAGCCTCCATCAAGTCTACCACCAGCCTCTGTTATATGCAAACTATTACTCTTTCAATATTTAAATGATCCATCCTCCACAACGTTCCAGGTTAAAGAATCCTAACCCCATTCTCCTACCTTCTCCCCATAACCCCTAACACACATGCTAATCAAGAATCTATCTATCTATGCCTTAAAAATATCAATTGACTGCCTCCATGGCCTACTGTTGCAAAGAATTCCACAGATTTACCAACCTCTTACGAAAGAAATTCCTCCTCATCTCCTTCTTAAAAGGAACATCCTTGAATTCTGAGGCTATGACCTCTAGTCCTAGACTCTCCCACTAGTGGAAACATCCTCTCCACATCCACTCTATCCAAGCCTTTCACTATGCGGTAAGTTTCAATGAGGTTCCCCCCTCATCTAAAATCCAGCGAGTACAGGCCCATTGTCATAAAACGCTTATCATATGTCAACCCACTCATTCCTGGGATCATTCTTGTAAACCTCCTCTGGACCCTCTCTAGTCAACACACCCTTCCTCAGATATTGTGCACAAAATTGCTCAAAATACTACAAATGTGGCATACAAATACTACAAATGTGGCTACAAATGAGGAAATGTTCAAATCCTGCACCAACACTCCCAAGTCCCTTTGCACTTCCATTTTCTAGATTCTCTCCCCTTTTACCAAATAGTCTACGCCTTTATTCCTGCTACCAAACAGCATGACTCCGATGGTACCCGGACGTCGAAGGACAAGAAGCCAAAGCAAAGAGGTGGAAGCCAAGATACTGGACGGACACGATGCCGAAATGCCAAATAACCAAATGGACGCAACGCCGAAAAGCTAAATAACGGACAAACCTAAACCGTCTCCGGGGACGGGTTCTGTCCGAGACCTTGTCAGCGATTGGTCCAGACCCCCGCGTCCATCACATCACTGGCAGGGGAATATGGGAGGGTAGGGGGATTTTCTATTTTCCTTTGCCGCTGGGGGGAGGGGTGGTGTGGGGGAGAGGTGGTGTGGGGGGGAGGTGGTGGTGGGGGGGGGGGGGTGGTTGTGGGGGGGGGAGAGGAATGGTGAGGGGTAAAGGGGGTTGTGGGTGTGTGGGGGGGAAGGGGGTGTGTGGGGAGGAGGGGAAGGGGAGGGGGAAAGGGGGAGGGGGGAAGGGGAAGTGGGAGGGGGGTGTGTAGGGAGAAGGGGGGGAAGGGGAAGGGGGTGTGTGGGGGGAAGGTGGGTATGTGGGTGGGAGGGACTCCACTCAGCAGCCACCAGCCGTAGCACCACACAGCACCTCCCGACTCCACACAGCGCTTACCCGACTCCACGCAGCGACTTTCACACAGCTTTTGGCTTTCACACGGCTTTTTCACACAGCGGCTTTCACGCGGCTTTTACCCAACTCCACACATCGGCTTTCCCAACTCCACACAGCGGCTTTCCCGACTGCACACAACGACTTTCCCGACTGCACACAACGACTTTCCCGACTCCACTCTGCAGAGTCAATTAGCACGGCTTGTTTACTCAGCCCCGCCTCCGGGGTTTTTTCTCCAGCGGGTGCCGGAAAGGGCATTACCTTCCTGGTGACTGACAGGCGAGAATTCCAATCTGCTGATCTCACGATTCTTTAAACCTTCGTAACTTTTCTCATATTTTACCGATCGTAACAAAACCTGGTGTCTTGGAGTAGAGGAGAACGGTGAGTAAGGTGGCGATATAAGGTAGCATTTTTGCGTAAATTTAATTGAAACACAGTCCGGAAGTGGTCAAGATGAGAGTTTTAGTAATAGTATAGATAGATACATGATAAGGTTTAAAATTTAGTGCAAGGTAAAACCAGCAAAGTCCGACAAGGATAATCCGAGGGGTAGTGATTCAATTCAAAGGTCTAAGATGCTGCTGTTGTGGGATCGCATCATTAAGTATCTGGACACTTTCAACCAAAAATTTAATCAGCTAGATCCCAATTGAGTAAATGCATTCATTGTACGTGGGTTAGGGAGGAGAGCAGTCATCACGTTCTAGTAACACAGGCCATTCTCTCCACATCCTGCACTTCCACTGAGTGGGCCATGCCAAATTCATCACACTCCCACAATGGATCATCACACGATGAATACCATCCGTTCCATTCTAGTTAATGAAGATTACCTTCTACAATCCAAGTCTCTATTATCCTCTGCACATTCTTCTTATTTTTCCTTTCTCCTTGCATCCTCCTGCTTTTACTGCAGGATTCTCATTATTTTTTTTATCATCAAGGTATAAATAATCATTCAGCTTCCCTATCCTTCAAAGTTAATAGCAGTTCCCCAATCTAGCCAAACCAAATATGCCCACAGTTTCTCTTCCATCTCCAGGATCTCTGAGTTCAACTCCCACATTGAAACATATATGGATATTCCCTTGATCATTTTAGATAATTTATAAGAATAATAATAATGTTTAAATGTCCAAGTTTTGTATTAGAGATGGTGCAGAATGAACAAAGACCCGGATTGGGCAACCTTTCATAAAAATAGCTTTTATTTAACCAATTCTACCATTGACTGGTGCTATTCATCACACGCTTCACAGTGGCTTAAGGGTAAGACTTACGTTTGTGATTTCTGGTTAGGTAATGGAATTATAATAAGGCCTCTCAAGTGAAACACTCACAATGTTATCACTACCATTACATCTTATCTGCCCAGCTCTTGCTCCTCTTCGTTGATTGAATCCTTTTATCTCTGTCTCTTCTGCAACTAATGGAAAAGCACGTTGACTGAGAAGGCAGCTAATTTATTGAGGTAAAATACATGATGCATTGTCCTTTTCAGCCTGCATTAAACTTGAGTTTTGGAGCATATAATGGCAAAAAGCTTCTCCGAGTTCTTTTGCATTAAAGCCATTTGAATGTACGGTTTCTAAGTTAATTTAAAGCACAGTGACTGTGTTACGGATTAATCTGCTCTGACAATCTGTTCTTTCCTCACAAGACCTGTTCTCTCATCAGCCGTATTTCTTTGAAGATATCCCGGAATAATTTTTTTTCATCTCTCGATAAATAATCGCATAATATTTTAACGAAAGCCTTGTAGAACGAAGATGAAGATATGCCTTTTAACATCAGAATAGTTATTAATTATTCAGACATTCAGTAAACATTATTGAACAATATATTAATAATTAAATTACTATTACAAAGAGCCACCAAGCTTCAACAAGTCCTTAATCTGCATCTCTAATATAATTAGATATGGCTTCACGTAGAGTTAAAACATTAGCACAGGAACCAGAGGTACTTAAGAGAATTATTTAGAAATTGCAATGCACCATAAAGGATGCACTTGAATGGTGGCAAGAGATGATCATTGCATGTTTTCATTATCACAAATGAAATGTGCTTCCTCTTACAAGGATGGCCTCAGAAAGTCAGCACTTTGATGTCTCATTTTCACATCTTACTCTTTCCGTATCTCTGTGTCTCTCTCTCCCATGACTCTCAGTCTGAAGAAGGGTCTCAACCCAAAACATCATCATCTTTCGTTCTATCCAAAGATACTGCATGTCCTGCTGTGTTTCTCCAGCATTTTGTCTGTCTCTGGTGGTGGAGTTGGGCTAACATGGGGACTAAAACAACACCAAAGGCGAAGATAGATAATAAAGAATAACAGAAGATCATGAGTTTGGTAGAGTATTTATTTGGGGACTAGTTACTTTTCAGGAATGAGTGTAGGACCTTGAAGATTTGGTTAAGTATTTTACTGACCTGCTGAACTCCCAGATTGGCACTGTGGCATTCCCACCATGTTCTCCTGAGGGTGTCCATAAATGGGAGTCCTCAGGACAACATGGCTCAAGTTCTCCTGCTGCAATCCATATAAATTGTTTTCAAGAAGAAAATCATCCCATGCATCTGTGTTATGCAGTTGCATCAAAATTGCAAGTGTGAATGTTGACAAAACGCTTCTAATAGAATTTCCCAACTGGCATGATTCACGATACAGATTGTCACAAGTATGATTTAGTCTAAGTTGAATTAATGATCAGTCACATAGCTTGTTTCATTCGGTGACAGCGGTTTAATTTCTAGGTAATAGATCATTTTATATTTTAAGGGAAGAAAGGCAAACATTTGAAGTGGAGGATGATATTCAGCAATGGGGAGGGACCATGATAATTTTGGGTAAGAAGGAACTGCAGATACTATTTTATACCGAAGATAGACACAAAATGCTGGAGGAACTCAGCGGGTCAGGCAGCATCTCTGGAGAAGAATAAGTGATGTTTTGCATTGGAACCCTTCCTCAGCATTTTGTATCTATCTATGATCATTTTTGAACTACATTTTTGAATTCTCACAGCAAAGAGCTGGCACCAAAGTAACAGTTTAGTTGGCTTCCTGTGCCAAATTGCTTCAGTTGTGTTACTACATTGTTTGTGGAAGATACCCCATCTGATGGGAATTGACCAGATGGAATGAGTTCATTGTTGTCAGGCTCCTATTCAGTTGTCAGTCCCATTAATGTTTCATGTCCAGGCAACGCTTTCCTGCAGTCATGTGGAATCAAATAGTTAAGTAATTTCTTAAAGATTGCACTGTGCTGAACCCCTGCAAATACTCTCACTCGCCTTACTACCATGGTTATTCTGGGTGTTATTATAAAATAAGGGCTTAAAGGAAAGATCAAATGAATATGCACACTTTCCTTTTAATTGGTGCTCAGCCAGCACTTACCAAACTAAAAAAAACCATAAATGCAAAGCTTGTGCATTAATGTGCATTAAAGCAGATTACATCATGTGAATTTTTAGGCATGTGAGCTAAAAGGAATAAATACTTCAGTGTGCTAATACAAATTGTGGTACATTAATCAAATGAGAAATTCGCCTCTATGACCTCTTTCTGGATTGATTCTGCACCATCCAAATTGACATGCTGTACGTGCCAATGATTGGAATCATTTTTCATTGGATTGATTTTAAAAAGCAGAAGGCTTAGACAGGGTAGAATTTGTGAGAAGTATGTGGCTGGCATAGCGGTAGAGCTACTTCCTTACAGTGCCAGAGACCCGGGTTCGATCCTGGCTATGGGTGCTTGTCTGTACTGTGCTTGAACGTTCTCCCTGCGACCACATGGGTTTTCTCTGAGACCTTTGGTTTCTTCCCACACTACAAAGATGTACAGGTTTGTATGTTAATTGGCTTGGTATAAAATGTAAGTTGTCCCTAGTGTGTGTAGGATAGTGTTAGTGTGCGGGATCGCTGGTTGGTGCGGAATCGGTGGGTCGATGAGCCTGTTTCCATGCTGTATCTCTAAACTATCCAAGAGGCGGGTTTCCTAAAACAATATGCAGATGGTCCAACTTGAGGGCCTTGTAATGAAAAATGAACTTGGCCTGGTGACTGGTGTTTCAGTGGAAAAATATTTTGGGAATAATGATCATAACCTACTTAAAAGCTGTTGGGACAGAAGAAGCTAAAACACTGAGGACTGCCTTGCGAAGCAAAAAGGGCTGTTGAGCCAAAACCAAAGAGGCCATCATCAGGCAACGCCATTGTAGTTAGAGACTTCATTATGAGAGGTACGGACAGGGGTTTCTGCGGCAACAGACGGGATTCGAGGATGGTGTGCTGCCTTCCTGGTGCCAGGATCCAGGATGTCACGGACAGAGTGCAGAAAATCCTCACGGGTGAAGGTGAACAGCCGGAAGTGGTAGTGCATGTTGGCACAAACGATGTTGGAAAGTAGGGGATTAATATTCTGCAGCGTGACTTTAGAGAGCTCGGAAAAATGCTGAAAAGCAGGACCTCCAGAGCTGTTATCTCCGATTTGCTTCCAGTTCCTCGTGCTGGCGAGAGCAGGAACAGGGAGACAAGGTTCCTGAATGTGTGGCTGAGTAACTGGTGCAGGGGGCAGGGATTTAGATTCTTAGATCACTGGGATCTGTTTTGGAGTAAGGGGGAACTGTACAAAAGGGACGGATTGCATCTTAACAGGTGGGGGACCAGCATTCTGGCAGGCAGGTTTGCCACAGCTACACGGGTGGTTTTAAACTGAATAAGGGGGGTGGGGTGTCAAATGGGATAGTCAAGGATGTAGTTAAAGGGAAAGAGAGTAAAGGGATAGTTAATGACCCCAGAAATAACGGGAAAGGAAGCTCACAAAGGGATAGGAGAGTATGGCCAAGTGTAATAGGGATCGATGTGAAAGGTGAGATGCATAAGGAATTAAATGTATTGTATATGAATGTGTGAAGTATAAGAAGTAAAGTAGATGAGCTTGAGGCTCAGTTAGAGGTTGGTAGATATGATATTGTGGGGATTACTGAGACGAGGCTGCAAGAGGATCAGGCCTGGCAACTTAATATTCAGGGTTATACATCATATAGAAAGGACAGGCAGGTGGGCAGAGGAGGGTGGGTAGCTCTGCTGGTGAGGGATGGAATTCAGTCCCATGTGAGGGAAGACATAGGGACTGACGAGGTAGAGTCACTGTGGACTGAGTTGCGGAATTGTAAAGGCAAGAAGACACAAATTGGTGTTATTACAGACCCCCAAATAGTAGCCCAGATGTAGGGTGTAAGTTGCAGCAGGAGTTAAAACTGGCATGTAACAAAGGTAATGCCACTGTGGTGATGGGGGATTTCAATATGCAGGTAGACTGGGAAAATCAAGTTGGTTCAGGACCCCAAGAAAGAGAGTTTGTAGAATGCCTACGAGATGGATTCTTAGAGCAGCTTTTAATGGAGCCAACCAGAGAAAAGGCAATTCTGGATTTAGTGTTGTCAAATGAACCAGATATGATAAGAGAGCTCGAGGTAAAGGAACCGCTTGGAGGTAGTGATCATAATATGATTAGTTTTGATCTGCAATTTGAGAGGGAGAACGTTAAATCTGAAGTGGCAGTGATGCAGTTGAACAAAGGGGACTAAGAAGGCATGAGAGGGGAGCTGGCCAAAGTAGACTGGAAAGGGATCCTAGCAGGAATGATGGTGGATCATCAATGGCAGGGATTTCTGGGCATAATCCAGAAGACGCAGGATCATTTCATTCCAAAAAGGAAGAAAGTTTCTAAGGGGAGTAGGAGGCAACCATGGCTGACAAGAGAAGTTAGGGATAGAATAAAAATAAAAGAAAATATGTATAACACAGCAAAGAGTAGCCGGAGGCCAGAGGATTGGGAAACTTTCATAGGACAACAGAAGGAAACAAAACGGGCAATACGGGCTGAAAAGATGAAGTACGAGGGGAAGCTGGCCAAGAATATAAAGAAGGACAGTAAAAGCTTCTTTAGATATGTTAAGGGATAAAAAGTAGCAAAGTCAAATGTGGGTCCCTTGAAGGCAGACACGAGTGAAATTATTATGAGCAACAAGGAAATGGCAGAAGAGTTGAATAGGTACTTCGGATCTGTCTTCACTAAGGAGGACACAAACAATCTCCCAGATGTACTGGAGGACAGAGGATCTAAGGGGGAAGAGGAACTGAAATAAATTTTCATTAGGTGAGAAATAGTATTGGGTAGGCTAATGGACTGAAGGATGACAAATCCCCTGGGCCTGATGGTCTGCATCCCAGGGTCCTCAGGCAGGTGGCTCTAGAAATAGTGGACGCATTGGTGATCATTTTCCAATGTTCAATAGATTCAGGATCAGTTCCTGTGGATTGGAGGATACCTAATGTTATCCCACTTTTCAAGAAAGGAGCAAGAGAGAAAATGGGGAATTACGGACCAGTTAACCTGACTTCAGTGGTGGGCAAGATGCTGGAGTCAATTATTAAAGAGGTAATAATGTTGCATTTGAATAGCAGTAAAAGGATTAGTCCAAGTCAGCATGGATTTATGAAAGGAAAATCATGCTTGACTAATCTTCTGGAATTTTTTAAGGATGTGACAAGTAAAATGGATGAAGGGGTGCCAGTCGATGTAGTGTATCTAGACTTTCAGAAAGCCTTTGATAAGGTCCCGCACGGGAGACTGGTGACTAAAATTAGAGCACATGGTATTGGGGGTAGGGTGTTGACATGGATAGAAAATTGGTTGGCAGACCGGAAGCAAAGAGTAGGAGTGAACGGGTCCTTTTCAGAATGGCAGGCAGTGGCAAGTGGAGTGCCACAAGGGGCCACATACCATATATATTAATGATTTGGAAGAGGGAATTAGGAGTAACACTAGCAAGTTTGCAGATGAAACAAAGCTGGGTGGCAGTGTGAACTGTGAAGAGGATGTTAGGAGGTTGTAGGGGGACCTGGACAGGAGTGAGTGGGCAGATGCGTGGCAGATGCAGTATGATATAGATAAATGTGAGGTTGTCCACTTTGGCGGGAAAAACAAGGGAGCAGGTTATTAGCTCAATGGGGTTAGGTTTGGTAAGGGAGAGGTACAGCGAGACCTGGGTGTCCTTGTACACCGGTCACTGAAAGTTGGCTTGCAGGTACAGCAGGCAGTAAAGAAAGCAAATGGAATGTTGGCCTCCATAACAAGAGGGTTTCAGTATAGGAGTAAAGAGGTTCTTCTGCAGTTGTATAGGCCTCTGTGAGACCACATCTGGAGTATTGTGTACAGGGTTGTTTTCCTAATTTGAGGAAGGACATACTTGTGATTGAGGCAGTGCAACGTAGGTTCACGAGATTGATCCCTGGGATGGCGGGACTGTCATATGAGGAAAGATTGAAAAGACTAGGCTTGTATTTATTGGAGTTTAGAAGGATCAGGGGTGATCTTATAGAAACATATACAATTATAAAAGGACTGGACAAGCTAGACGCAGGAAAAATGTTCCCAATGTTGGGTGAGTCCAGAACCAGGGGCCACAGTCATAGAATAAAGGGGAGGTCATTTAAGACTGAGGTGAGGAAAAACTTTTTTTACCCAGAAAGTTGTGAATTGATGGAATTTATGGAATTCCCTGCCACAGAGGGCAGTGGAGGCCAAATCACTGGATGGATTTAAGAGAGAGTTGGATAGAGCTCTAGGGGCTAGTGGAGTCAAGGGATATGGGGAGAAGGCAGGCACGGGTTATTGATAGCGGACGATCGGCCATGATCACAATGAATGGCGGTGCTGGCCCGAAGGGCCGAATGGCCTCTTCCTGTACCTATTTTCTATGTTTCTATAACGCCATAGATTTTAAGTGTAGGAAGGAACTACAGATTCTGGTTTACACCAAAGATAGACACAAAATGCTGGAGTAACTCAGCGGGTCAAGGAGCATCTCTGGAGAAACGGAATTGGTGATGTTTTGAATTAGAACCCTTCTTCAATTTGAACAGGAGTTCTGACCCGAAACATCGTCCTATTCCTTTTCTCCAAAGTTGCTGCCTTACCCGCTGAGTTACTCCAGCATTTTATGTCTATCCATTGACTTTAAGCTGTAGATGCTGGAGAATCGAGGGTACACAAAAAGCTGGAGAAACTCAGCGGGTGCAGCAGCATCTAAGGAGCGAAGGAGATAGGCGACGTTTCGGGTCGAGACCCTTCTTCAGACTCATAGGCGACGTTTCGGGTCGAGACCCTTCTTCAGACTGTATACTTTGGTTGCTGACCAAAACAAAACAGGCACTGTTCCTCTGTGCAACATCAATTCAATGCACATTTATAAATGCAGAACAGTTTTTAGGCCCCAGTTCCCCTTTAATCTCTTGGGAAATTGAACTGCATCTCTCCTTTACTTTCTAAATTCCTGGCAATAAAAGCTGGTTTGTGTAATGTCTTGTAATTTATGCCATGAAGGCTGTGTACCATTCTGGTAAATCTATACCCTACTCTCCCTGAGAGCAATATTCTGCTGGCAGTGTAGTATCGGAAAATGTTCACTCTACCTCAAGAATGGTCTGCCAGGGATTTATGCAGTTATAAGATTACTTCCAACCCTTGTCTTCTCGTCATTTCAATATGAAAGCCAGCACTCAATTTCCATTTTTGTTTATCAATTTTTCTCTTCAATAACCTATATGCATCAAACTCCAATTTATTTGTTTAGTTTAGTTTAGAAATACTGCATGGAAACAGGCCCTGTGGCTCGCCGACTCCATGCCAACCATTTTTCATCCTTTCACACCAGTTATCGCACTGCACACGAGTGGCAATTTACGCAGGCTAATTAACCTATAAATCCACATGTCTCTGGGATGTGAGAGGAAACTGGAGCACCCGGAGGTAACCCACGTGGTCACAGGGAGAATGTGCAAAGCCCACATAGACAGCACCCGGGTTCAGAATCAAACCTGGGTCCCAGGCGGTGTGAGGCAGTAGCTCTATTGCGATGCCGCTGTGCTGCTGGACTCCAATGCTTCTAGATTTTCATCATGCGAATGTCCAAATCCATACTGGCCCACATAGATCAATTGAACCCTGTCAAGATGACACTGCCCCTACTTATAGACTCTGGGACCGCACCAACAACAAATGCACGGCTAATTGCTCGAAATCTCACTGATTTCCCTCTCTCGTCTTTCCTACATGGAAAGGTGATCTGTGCAGATTATGTATTGCATCTGTGAATTCTCACAACTTCCTTTCTTACAATTGAATAGAGATTGGAATAAGCAAACAAGCTTGTATCAGAAAGGTAATGAACATTTGGAGTGTACTTCACAAACATTTTCTGCAGCAATATGTCCTTGAATAAACTCACAGGAAAGCCAAATTAATTGCAAGTAAGAGTGTGACCTTGGAGATTTTGAACCTTGGTTACGTTATTTTATTCATTGTTATTATCTTGCTTGTATTAATTTTGGGGAGTCTCTCTCCTTCATTCAATTCTTCTTTCTAAGGATTCAGAGCTGGCTTGTTGATAGAAGCAGAGGGTAGTGTTGGAAGGTAGATAGTCTGGCTGCAGTTCTATAATATAGACCAGCTGCAGAAATGGGTGAAGAAATGGCAGATGGACCAAGTGTGAGGTGATGTAATATGGGAGATTGAATGTAAGGAGGGAGTACACAGTTAATGGCAAGACTCTTAACAGCATTGATGTACAGAGAGATCTTGGAGTTCAAGTTCTTAGCTCACTGAAGCTGGCAGCACAAGTAGATTGGATAGTGAAGATATGCTTGCCTTCATTGCTAGGGGCATTAAATATAAGAGACAGGAAGTCATGACACAGCTTTATGTGATAGACACAAAGTGCTAGAGTAACTCAGTGGATCATGCAGCATCTCTGGAAAAAAAGTATGGGCGGTGTTTCAGATCCGGACCCTTCTTCAGACTGCCTCATTCTGCCTCAGTATGAAGAAACGTCACCCATCCTTTTTCTCCAGTAACTCCAGCGCCTGACCCGCTGAGTTACTCCAGCACTTTGTTTCTATCTTTGATATTAACCAGCATCTGCAGTTCCTTGTTTCTGCAACTCTATAAGACTTTGGTTGGGGCACTAAATGTGTATTGCATGCAATTCTGATCATCTCATTACAGGAAAGAAGTGTAGGCTTTGCAGAGGGTGCAGTGGAGGTTTACCAGAATGCAGTCTGGATTCAAGGTTTTAAGCAACTGGGAGATAGCCATTTTCCCAGGGTGGAAATGTCAAACACTAGAGGACATCACTATAAAGTGAGAGGGGGGAAAGTTTAATGGCAAAATGTTTTACACAGAGAGTTTTGGGGGCCAGGAACACATTTCCAGTTGGGGTGGTGGAGGCAGATATGAGAACCAGGTTTAAGAGACTTTTGGATAGGCACGTGGAAGTGCAGGGAATGGAGGGATATGGATCATGTACAGGCAGATAAGATCAGTTTAACCTGGCATCATATTCAGCACACATATTATGGGCTGAAGATCACATTTCCTGTGTGTACTGTTCTGTTCTGTAAGCACTCCTCTACCCAAATGAAATAATGATTCATCTTTTTAGCTATTCATTTTTTTTTTCATTTATAGATTCAGTGTTACCTGTTTTTAAAGGAAAGCACATTGATTTTGACCAACCTCTTTTCCTTCATAATATATTGATTTTGACATTCCACGCCCATTGCTTTTCGATCGCCCTTTCTAGCCTTTATTATCCATTTCATCAAAATTTAAACTTCTTTGTTTCTCTCTCAGCCAGCACGCTCTTTTGATTTTTTATTTTGCTTTATGTTCCCATCCCCGCCCTTGCCATCATTTATCCATGTCTGGTTTACAAATTGAGGAAAGATTGACAGGAAAGATTGGTTGTGCTGATAATTTTTTAATGCGTTAGTCAAACAGAATCTGATATTTGAGAGCAATCTATCTTAGCCTATGAGGTAGGTGGAGCTGATGATGGAGTTAATGCCAAGGGAGAAGACAAAGCTTTGATCGACCTGAGGATAATGGATTTTCTTTGCCTGCTATTGATTAACAAGATGTTGTAGCTCCAAAAAGAACGTTAGACAAACAATCTGGCATCACGGAGGTTGTAAAGATATTGAGGAATGAGTTGTAGAATGATAAAACTGGACATCATGAACATAGATTGAAAGGTGATCCCATTCTTGGGAAGATGTCACTGAAGAAGTGGAAGTTTAGTTTAATTTAGTTCAGACACACAATGCGGAAACAGGCCCTTCGGCCCACCAAGTCAGCACCAACCAATGATCACCCATACACTAGTTATCCTACACACTCGGGGCAATTTACAGATGCCAATAAACCTACTAATCTCTACGCCTATAGAATGTGGGAGAAAATCATGTGGTCACGGGGGGAACATACAAACTCCATAAAGACAGCACCTCCAGTCAGGATTGAACCCGGGTCACTGGCGCTGTAAGGCATCTACTCCACCACTATGTTACTGTGCTGCTCAAAGGATAAAGAATAGATCTTTAGGGGATTCCATATAATTCATGTTGGGGAGTGAAAATAATGTTTGTGGGAAGGAACTGCAGATGCTGGTTTACACCAAAGGTAGACACAAAATGCTGGAGTAACTCAGCAAAACAGGCAGCATCTCCAGATAGAATGAATTGGGTCAAGACCCTTCTTCAGACTGAGAGTTAGGGGAGAGGCAGACACAAATATAAGGAAGGATAAGGTGTGAAAATGAGACATCAACGGGGATGGGGTTTAAGGAAAATGTAGAATAGATCATTGTTTTCTAGGAGAAGTGACAACGAAGCAGACAGAGATAAAATTTAATCAAGCGGACAGTCAGACTGGTCGGAGAACTAGGAAGGGGGAGGATGGAGAGAGAGGGAAAGCAAGGGTTACTTGAAGTTGGAGGTCAATATTCATACTGCTGGGGTGTAAGCTGGGATGCAGGAACAATGATATGAAATAGGATTTAACTAATGGGACAAAGGCAACTTTATTAATGAAAACATCTGAAGAAATCTCAAGATGTGTATTTTAAAGCAAACTGTTTTCAGAGATACAGAGAGTGTTTGAAACTGGCAGGGACAATAAGGTTACACAGTGGAGATGTGGATTAAACATTAATTTTGGTTGCAATTTATTATTCATTCACACATCTTATGACAACGTATGCTCTTTGGCTTGGCTTGGGTTGACATTTTTCATAAAAACAACAATAGACAGTTCTAATCCTTCTGCCTTCCTCATCTAGGTCCAGTCTGTTTGACAATGGACAATTGACAGGATGTCTTTGCTGCACTCACCAGTGCTACTACTTCTCTTAGTTCATTGAGTTGTGCGAAGTTGAGAACCTATGTATTTGGTTTCAAACAGCCAAAATTTAAAATATTAAATTTTAATATTTTCAATATTTTCACTCATATCAAAATAATCATTTCTCAATGCTAGCTGAGAAGATAGACAATAGACAATAGGTGAAGGAGTAGGCCATTTGGCCCTTCGATGTGATCATGGCTGATCATCCCCAATCAGTACCCCGTTCCTGCCTTCTCCCCATATCCCCTGACTCTGCTATTTTTAAGATCCCTATCTAGCTCTCTCTTGAAAGCATCCAGAGAACCTGCCCCCACCGCCCTCTGAGGCAGAGAGTTCTACAGACTCACCACTCTCTGTGAGAAAAAGTGTTTCCTCGTCTCCATTCTAAGATGAACAAAATAAATCAGTTAAAGCAACACCGCTGCAGCTAAAGACTTTATGATATAAGCTAATAAGGGGCAAAGATTTTGTAAACTTGGATATAATTAATAACTTTAACTGCAAAAAGGCCTCAGATTAATATAATGAGCCTTCTATATGTTGGAGTCATCCCCTTGCCTGCACTGCAGCCCCAGATAGGGGTTTGAAAGAATTACAGAAGTAACATGGATAAAAAAGATTTCTTATCTCTGACGCGTGCATTGAAAATGTCAAAATGATCATTCAGTAGACTTATTAAAACCAAGGAGCAAAGTTTCATCCCTGGAAGATAATTCAGTCAGCACACCCATTCCGAGAACACAAGCTGAACTTCAGCACTGAAGAATGTTTGAGATCAAGAGGGTTCTGAAAAAGAAATGAGGGTGAAAAAAATTCAAATAATCATTTACAAGTATTTCAGATGCTACAAGCCTCTGTTTTATTCCAATATATTTGCTACACATAAAGATGAATGTAATTGGGGTCAATTGTGAAATGTTTTGCAAAATATTAATTCTATAAACTGTTGTATAGACATAATGTGCAAGGTTCTTGACAAACTCAAATGTACCAACTCAATATTAGAATAGTTTTCATAATGTGTGCATGTAAAAAGATAATTAGACTTTTACATTTAACACAACTAAAAAGTTGAATCCCACATTGAGTCTCTGAAGCGTTTCCTGTAACATTAGTTAAAAATTTCCAGAAATCCAAGTATTTCCCTGCCAAAATCATAGGAGAACTGGAGAAATCTCACAAAAATCCACACAGGAGGGCACTGTATATTCCCTTTGTTCTATCCATTGTACTTGAGTTTGAACTGATTGTGTCTATGTATAGTTGGATCTGTTTGGATCATATGCAAAACAAAGCTTTTCACTGTACATCAGTACTTATGATAATAATAAACCTAATCCTAAACCTTATTCGGAGATTGTTCTCAAATGTTTAGGTGACATTTTAAAGGTATCCAGAATTATGACTTTTGGATAGGCATAGATGTTCAGGAATGGAGGGATATGGATTATATGCCGGCAGATAAAGGTCAGTCTTGGGATCGTGCTTGCAACAGACATAGACATCTCTCCCTTTCTCCCCCCCCCTCTCCCTCCCCCTCTCCCCTCTCCCCTCTCCCCTCTCCCCTCTCCCCTCTCCCCTCTCCCCTCTCCCCTCTCCCCCTCTCCCCTCTCCCCTCTCCCCTCTCCCCTCTCCCCCCTCCCCCCTCCCCCTCCCCCTCCCCCCTCTCTCCCCCCTCTCTCACCAATCTCTCACCCTTCTCCCATCTCACCCTCTACCCCCTTTCCTTCTCTCCCCCTGTCTCTCCCTTATTCTCCCCCCCCCCCTCAAGAATATAATAAACTAGACTAAGTGGGCCCCGTTGGGTCCCTGTCTCACAGGAGGCTTGGTCCCCCAATGCAATATTCCACCACTCACCCATTGCCTCGAACTGCACAGGCGCAGCTCATTTCCCGTCATCCCAAGAACCCTTTCCCCCTCCGCTTCACCCTTCCACTTCTTTCCCCTCTCCTCCTCCCCTCCCCAACCCCTCCCTCACCTCTCTCTCCCTCCTATCCCCTACCGTCAGTCACTCCCTCCCTCCCTACATAACTCCTCTCCCCTCTCTACTCCCCTTCTCTCCCTCCTCTCCCTCTATCCCCTCTCCTCCCCCACTCTTCCTGCCCAGGATCTCGAGGTTGCCGCTCCTCTGCCTTCTTGCATGCCCCGGAGGAGCATCAGCCGTCGGCGCAGATCCTCGGCTCGGCTCGGAAGCACCAGCAGCAACGGCCGCACGGGCGTGTGGGTGGGAGGGGGTTGTGAGGGTGGGGGGAGAGCTCTGAGAAAGGACGGGGGAAGATTCGGCTTGTACTCGCTAGAATTTAGAAGATTGAGGGGGGATCTTATAGAAACTTACAAAATTCTTAAGGGGTTGGACAGGCTAGATGCAGGAAGATTGTTCCCGATGTTGGGGAAGTCCAGAACAATGGGTCACAGTTTAAGGATAAGGGGGAAGTCTTTTGGGACCGAGATGAGAAAAATATTTTTCACACAGAGAGTGGTGAATCTCTGGAATTCACTGCCACAGAAGGCAGTTGAGGCCAGTCCATTGGCTATATTTAAGAGGGAGTTAGATTTGGCCCTTGTGGCTAAAGGGATCATGGGGTATGGAGAGAGGCAGGTACTGAGTTGGATGATCAGCCATGATCATATTGAATGGCGGTGCAGGCTCGAAGGGCCGAATGGCCTACTCCTGCACCTATTTTCTATGTTTCTATGTTTGTAAGAGCCATGGGGGGAGGGGGGCAGGAGCCAGCGAGGGGGAGGGGCTGGACTGCAGGGTGTTTACATCTTGATCTTGTGAGTGAGTAATGGCGGACTGCAGGAGTGGGGCGC
Organism: Okamejei kenojei; assembly: GCA_035221665.1. Taxonomy (NCBI): domain Eukaryota; kingdom Metazoa; phylum Chordata; class Chondrichthyes; order Rajiformes; family Rajidae; genus Okamejei; species Okamejei kenojei. The sequence continues at coordinate 21,589,699 of CM069141.1, read as the reverse complement.
CGTTGTATATGGCTGCTCTGCCTGCAGTCCGTCCTTTCAGTCCGTCCTTTCAACCTTTTTTTATTTTTATCTTTAGTCCTGTTAAAACAAAATGTTTGTTGGAGTTCTTCTTTTATGTGGTGGGTGGGGGAGGGGAAGGGGAAAACTTTATCTCCTAGTCCCTACCTGGTCGGAGAGGCGGCTTCCCTCCGAGCTGCTTCTTCGCCCCTTCCTCGTTAGCCTACCATCGGACTGGATAGGAGTTTCCTGTCGGGATCGACCGGGACTACAGCTTCGGTGGCTACACAGCGCTGGGACACCATCACGGAGCGGGCGATGCCTTACCGGGTCGCTCCGGAGTGCTGTGACCGCCGACTCCAACATCCAAGGAGCTGTGGCTGCGGGCGTCCTGCGGGCGGCGCTGGATTTAAAGCACCGCGGAGCCTGGGATCCAAGATCGCCAGAGTCGGAGCTCTAACCAGCGCGGCCTGAGGACTTCAGATGCCATGGTCTCCGGGGAGGGAGCAGCCACTCCAGACATTTCCAAGCCGCTGAGGAGTGTTCACCCGAGCCGGAGTTCCAGCTTCCCGGCAAGAGGGCCTGAAAACATCGGACTGGCTGCGGAGGCAACAAATAGGCCCCGACCTCGGGTGATCATAGAGGAAGAGGACTGAACTTTCTGATGCCTTTCCCCACAATTTTGATTCTGTTGTGGGGGGATGTTCGTGTTGAATTCTATAACGTGTTGTGTCACTTTTCTTTTTTTTTCTTTTTCTATGGATGTACGGAAATTATTTCTTCTATGTAAAGCTTGGTTTCAACGCGAGCTGATTTAAACGTGCTATATAAATAAAATGTACTTACTTACTTACTTACTAATGGGCCTGCCCCACTTAGGTGATATTTCAGGCGACTGCGGCGACTGGCAAGTTGACAGTCTGAATAACCAGCAACTGGAACGGCGACTGTCAGAGTGGAACATACACACACAAACACATCACTTCCTTCACCAGTTCGTTATGCAAGCAGGGGACAGGGCAAGCAGGGGGGGAGGGGCGCTGTCTGAGTGAAATTCACATGGTGCAAAGCCAATGTGATACAGACACACACCACGATGAACAGGTACGGTAAGCCCTTTAAAAAAGGGGGGAGAGGGGAGGGAGAGGGGGGAAAAGGGGTGAGAATAAGTGGAGATTACTTTTAAGAAGCCAGAGATACATGGCTGTGACGCTCGGCAGACATTAACATTACCGGTCAGTTATCCTTGATTCTGAAAACTACTGCTTACGTTTTTTTTTTCCCAATGAGCCAATTCACCGGTCAGCACCGGCTACAATCTATGAGAACGGGAACCTTCGACCTCCTGCCAGCCCACTAGGACCTCCTAGCGACCCACCTACAGCAAGAGAAATCTCGCTACTCTTCATGGCGGCTTCATTCTAGTCACCGCTAATGTCGCGTCTAGTTCTCAGAATGTGGGAACTCCTCACAACCATGAAGGCGACTCCCCGGCAACCACCCGCGAACATGTGGCAACCATGTGGCGACTGCATAGTTTTCTGCAGTCGCCTAAAAAGTCGCCTAAGTGCGACAGGCCCATAAGAATCTAATAAGATGGGCACAATTTGAGGCAGAAGTATGTTTTCTTGATCCCTAAAGACCAAATTTATTTTAATGAACTTCAGCAATTAATGGTAACAATAAATGGTACAACCAGCAAATGCCATGACCACTTGAATTTGCAAAAGTTCACACAGTTAACTAAATATCTCGGGAGTGGGATAATCCTGTGGAAAAATATCATGTTTTTTAGTAGGCCGGACTTTTGAGAATGCAACTATTTGAAAAATACCTTCAATCTTGGGTATCTCGTGTTTGTACAGAGAATACTAGATCTCTTTCTTCTGGCAAAAATCTCAGTGAACTGGTAATATTTCTTCGTTTGCCCGATCTCATCTCTGAGAAGTGCCTTGAGCTATTTTTGCAGTGTAATGATGCTATATAAATCCAATCTGAAGAAGGGTCCAGACATGGAAGGTCATCCATCCATGTTCTCTAGAGATGCTGGCTGACCCGCTAAGTGACTCCAGCACTTTGTGTTCTTTTCTATAAAAATACAACTTGTTATTTTTTTTAAAGTTGATAAATAATTACTTCTTGTGATTTATTTCAGTGAAAGTGAACTTGACAGATGTTGCAATGGGATTTATTTTTGAAAAATCAATGCATCATTGGTTCTTAATTTTTCCATTGTTCTTCAGTCGCTGTTGGAAAGTGCCAAGTCAGTAATTTGTCTGGGAAACCTTACAACTTGAATACAGTGAATCAATAGTATTTAAAATGCACTTTTTCCTCAAATTGCTTCCCCAGTTTATTGGAAAACGCTGATTTGTGGCGTTATGATGATATTGGGATTATATGTCCACCAGACCAAACCCAACTAGCCACTTTTGATGTGAAATGTCTGTATGAGTCATCAGTTCATGGAAGTAACAGGCTAAACAGTCTAATATAGACACAAAATGCTGGTGAGAAGGAATGGGTGATGTTTCGGGTCAAGACCCTTCTTCAGACTCAGAAATATCACCCATTCCTTCTCTCCAGAGATGCTGCCTGTCCTGCTGAGTTACTCCAGCATTTTGTGTCTATCTGCAAATTAAACCAGCATCAGCAGTTCCTTCCTAAACATTCTAATAGATCTGTAAAGATCACAAAGCATAAGTGATTCTTAAAGGGCCTGCGTATGAACAGTAAATAAATGTGCAGCAATTTTCTGCTATTATACTCATCAAAACATGACTTTTGATCTTCTTATATTAACGGATAAAAAACATGTCGAGAGCCCCAATTCTAATCAATGCAAACACAGGTAATCATTTTGTGTGTTTATATATTTCTCCTGCCTGAAGTAGTCTCAATTTCTAATTTTAAGACGTCTTTTGCAATAGTTTGTCATGGAGCTTAAAGAGTCATAGAGTCATAGAGTGACAGAGTGTGGAAACAGGCCCTTTGGCCCAACTCGCCCACACCGGCCAACAATGTCCCAGCTGCACTGGTCCCACTTGCCTGCGTTTGGTCCATATCCCTCCAAACCTGTCACATCCATGTTCCTGTCTAATTGTTTCTTAAACGATGGGATAGTCCCAGCCTCAACTACCTCCTCTGATAGCTTGTTCCATACACCCACCATCCTTGTGTGAAAAAGTTACCACTTGGATTCCCATTAAATGTTTTCCCCTTCACCTTGATCCTATGGCCTCTGGTCCTCGATTCCCCTACTCTGGGCAAAATACTCTGTGCATCTACCCGATCTATTCCTTTCAGGATTTTGTATACCTCTATAAGATCTCCTCTCATCCTCCTGTGCTCCATGCAATAGAGACCCAGCCTACTAGACCTCTCCCGATCGATCACACCCTCTAGTCCTGGCAACATCCTCGTAAATATTTTCTGAACCCTTTCAAGCTTGACAATATATTTCCAATACATGGTATCCAGAAGTGAACACAATATTCTAAATGCGGTCTCATCTTATACAGCTGCAACATGACCTCCCAACTTCTATACTCAAAACTCTGACTGATGAAGGCCAAAGTGTCAAAAGCCTTTTTGACCACCTTATCTACCTGTGACTCGACCTTCAAGGAACCTTGCACCTGTACTCCTAGATCCCTCTGCTCTACAGCACTACCCAGAGGCCTACCATTAACTGTGTAGGTCCTGCCCTTGTTCGACGTCCCAAAATGCAACAGCTCACATTTTTCTGTATTAAATTCCATCAACCATTCCTCCGCTCACCTGGCCAATCGATCCATATCCTGCTGCAATCTTTTACAACCATCATCAATATCTGCAAAACCACTAACTTTTGTATCATCAGCAAACTTGCTAAAACAATGTGTAAAATTCACTTCCTAATTCACCTGCAATCCATCTCCACTTAATAAGTGTGAAGTTTTATTTTAGTTTTATTTTTTGTTTTTGTTTTATTTTTTGTTTTTGTTTTTGCTAATGGATCAGGTAACCATTACTTTGAATTTTAATGTTGTTAATATATCCAGGCAGCATTGAGTATTTCAAACCCCATTAGTCAGTTAATTGCACTAAGAAGTTGCTGAAACTTTCTTCGAAATGGATGATCTTCACAAATAAACATAGCTAATGAAAGGTTGTAGGCCTGAAGCCTCTTTTGTCAATAGATACTGTCTGACCTTTAGTAGATTTCCGGTCTTTTTTTGTGTTTACGGAAGATTTCCAGCAATATTTTCATTTTACATCATTTGCAAGAAATAGAGCTGACAAATCCACAGACAGGCGGGATAGGGAAATAGACAAAGTGTCTACACCCTCTCAAACCTTTATAGCAACTATTCTGCTGAAAATGCTCTCTATCCTTAGATGTCTTGTCATTGCATGGTGATAAATGGTTTATCTTGTTGATAAATGCTGGAAATTCCCAAATCCATCCTGATGATTTTATCATGCACAACTTCACCCTGCCAGCTTTCATGTGTCCAAATAGATGATTTATGAATTATGCTGCATTATTGTGGTGATGACTTTTAACATCAGATGGGTGTGGTAGCACATCAGTCATCTTTCTTGAGTAGTAGTCCTGAGACTTTGACTAGTGATCTCACAGTGGTAACTGGTGAATTAAAATTCAGTTAAATAAAATGACTTTAACGCCAATAATGGTTCATAAGTTCATGTGATAGGAGAAGAAACAGGCCATTTGGCCCATCATTCTACTGCACCATTCAATCATGGCTGATCTACTATATCTCTTCCTCCTAACCCCATTCTCCCGCCTTCTCCCCATAACCCCTGACACCCGTACTAATCAAGAATCTATCTATCTGTGCCATAAAAATATCCACTGACAGCCTCCACAGCCTTCAGTGGCAACGAATTCCACAGATTCACCACGCACTGACTAAAGAAATTCCTGCTCATCTCCTTCCTAATGGAATGTCCTTTAATTCTCAGTCTATGACTTCTGGTCCTAGACTCTCCCACTAATGGAAACAGCCTCTCCACATCCACTCGATCCAGGACTTTCACTATAAGTATAGTGGCCATGAAAGTACCAGATTCTTGGAAAAACCTCAATGGTTCATTAATACCCTTCAAAGAAAGACCACCATTACCTGACCAGCCTCATACCTACAACAACATAGTTGCTATATGATTGTAGACAAACAATAATGAAGTTAACTCCCCTAGAATAGCAATGTTACAACATTTTGAAATTTTAAAAATCAAGTCTGCACTTTATCCCATCAGATAAAGCATAAAAAGAAGTTTAATTTGACACCTAATTCACTTTCATATCTTCAGTATTAAAACAATTATGGCCATTTTCATACTCGGAAATTAGCATCTTGTTCCCCATTGCCTTTCCATTGACTTAACTCAAAAGCTGTGATCGAGGACAGTCAAAAGCCCATAACTTTCTTAAAAATTAAGAGAACAATGAAATGTTCAGTTATTTTAGATTGAAGCATTCTGAAACAAATATGAAACAATCTTACTTGGATGACATGAAATTAAAGCATATAATTAGTTAGTTACCTAATTGTAGCTAATTACAAAATTCAAATACTAGATCTAAACATCTATCCATTTCTTAAGAATAGATAAGCATTTTTAAATTGCCTAAGTGTTCAAATAACATTCACACAAGAATTCACAATATGACATGATTTTTAAATCTAATTTTCATGATTTATAGGCCAAATGGAAGGCATTTAGTGTTTAATTCCCGTAAATTAATGGCCATTTAAATCAACTTGCGAGTGGGTTTTAGTGGAACGCGGTGGATTGGAACGTTGCGGTTTGCTGTGAATTTAACCCACAGTCAGCAGGAAAAATACTGCCGGTTCATATATATTTTTTGTCCCCTTTTCGCAACATGAAAATTTGATTAAAGGCTTCCTAAGAACCATGTTTTTATGTAAAAATAAGCTGTGTACCTTCCTTTATCCCCTACGTAAAATCCTTCCCGTTGTCGGCGCTCACGGCTTTAGAAGATGATTTTTAAATTAGTCTAGCTAATAAATGATCTAGCGTAGTTTAAAAATACCTTCATAAAACAAATGTCGGAGCGATTTCTCTTTAGCAACAAAATCGCCTGAGATGGATCGATTTGAACTGTCTGGAGAAAAACGGCATTTTAAACCCGCCCCCCTCTGAAAGGTGCCAAAGTCGCGCACACGGGGAGTGGCAGAACTGCAGCGCTGCTCAAGGTAAGTTTTGTAACATACCTACCTAGAAACGGACTGTTTTGGGATAACAAAGGATGAGCAACAAATGCTAGCCTTTCCAGCAATGCATGCATTGTGTGAATGAAATAAAAAGACCTTTCATAGTTGGAACAGTCAGAATGCCTTGCAATATATTTTACCAGGAATCTGCAGATTCATTGTTGTAGTTCTAGCCAGAAGCTAGTGCTAATGTTGGGGTTGCTACATTCCACCACTGGACTTGTATTCTAAAGAACACCTAGCGCTTAACTTCCTGACAGAAATGGTTGGCATCAAATGCACAATTTCATGGAGTCACCAGCTATGAAAATATTCATGCAGGTATGTGAAATATTTTGAGGCCTTTAGGAACAGTTGTATTTGGTGCCAGGACCTCGCAATCTGCTGCTAGAGACAGAGCTGTTGCTGTCATTGCTGTGTGGAGCAGCTCTGGGGTACATAGATTACAGTGGCTTGCAAAAGTATTCGTACCCCTTGAACTTTTCCACATTTTGTCACGTTAAAACCACAAACGTAAATGTATTTTATTGGGATTTTATGTAATAGACCAACACAAAGTGGCGCATAATTGTGAAGTGGAAGAAAAATGATACATTGTTTTCAAATTTTTTTACAAATAAAAAACTGAAAAGTGTGGCGTGCAAAAGTATTCAGCCTCCTTTACTCTGATACCCCTAAATAAAATCCAGTGCAACCAATTGCCTTCAGAAGTCACCTAATTAGTAAATAGAGTCCACTTGTGTGTAATCTAATCTCAGTATAAATACAGCTGTTCTGTGAAGGCCTCAGAGGTTTATTAGAGAACATTAGTGAGCAAACAATGTTCCTTGGGCATCATGAAGCCCAAGGAACACACCAGACAGGTCAGGGATAAAGTTGTGGAGAAGTTTAAAGCAGGGATAGGTTATAAAAAAATATCCCAAGCTTTGAACATCTCAAGGAGCACTGTTCAATCCATCATCCGAAAATGGAAAGAGTATGGCACAACTGCAAACCTACCAAGACATGGCCGTCCACCTAAACTGACAGGCCGGGCAAGGAGAACATTGATCAGAGAAGCAGCCAAGAGGCCCATGGTAACTCTGGGGAAGCTGCAGAGATCCACAGCTTAGGTGGGAGAATCTGTCCACAGGACAACTGTTTGTCATGCACTCCACAAATCGGGCCTTTATGGAAGAGTGGCAAGATGAAAGCCATTGTTGAAACAAAGCCATAAGAAGTCTTGTTTGCAGTTTGCCACAAGCCATGTGGGGGACACAGCAAACATGTGGAGGAAGGTGCTCTGGTCTGATGAGACTAAAATTGAAGTTTTTGACCTAAATGCAAAACGCAATGTGTGGCAGAAAACTAACACTGCACATCACCCTGAACACACCACCCCCACTGTGTAACATGGTGGTGGCAGCATCATGCCGTGGGGATGCTTTTCTTCAGCGGGGACAGGGAAGCTGGTCAGAGTTCTTGGGAAGATGGATGGAGCCAAATACTGGGCAATCTTGTAAGAAAACCGGTTAGAGTCTGCAAAAGACTTGAGACTGGGGCAGAGGTTCACCTTCCAGCAGGACAACAACCCTAAACATACAGCCAGAGATGCAATGGAATGGTTTAGATCAAAGCATATTCATGTGTTAGAATGGCCCAGTCAAAGTCCAGACCTAAATCCAATTGAGAATGCCTGGCAAGACTTGAAAATTGCTGTTCAGAGATGCTCTCCATCCAATCTGACTGAGCTTGAGCTATTTTGCAAAGAACAATGGGCAAAAATGTCAGTCTTTAGATGTGCAAAGCTGGTAGAGACATACCCCAAAAGACTTGCAGCTGTAATTGCAGCGAAAGGTGGTTCTACAAAGTATTGACTCAGGGGGGCTGAATACTTTTGCATGCCACACTTTTCAGTTTTTTATTTGTAATAAAATTTGGAAACCATGAATCATTTTCCTTCCACTTCACAATTATGCACCACTTTGTGTTGGTATATCACATAAAATCCCAATAAAATACATTTACGTTTGTGGTTGTAACGTGAAAAATTTAGAAAAGTTCAAAGGGTGTGAATACTTTTGCAAGCCACTGTATATCAGCGGCATTCCATATCTGAGATGGAGCAGTGCATGTGGGCTGGTGCTGGAGTTAATGAGTTCAGGCAACAGGGTAAATCCAGGAAATTCTAGCCCATTGAACATTGTACCACTTTTATAAAATGTAATTAAAATTAAAATTTAAATAATCATGTATTTAGAAGTAGAAAATTATGCCACCAGGGGGTGCAATTGTCATATTAATGTGTAAGTCATAAAATGATATTGGGTTTCATTCATTAATATGTTATTTTTGCAAATAACCAAGAAATGACAAGTCCAGAAATTACTTTACCTGAAGATAAAACCTCATATGTTGATAATTAGGAATAAGATGTATGTTTCTGGTTCGCTAGAATCACTATTAAATGGCACCTTGGAAGACGACAGGAATTGTTGGGCAGCACGATGGCACAGCGGTAGAGTTGCTGCCTTACAGCGCCAGAGACCCAGATTAAATTCTGACTACCGGTGCTGTCTTTACAGAATTTGTACATTCTCACCGTGACCTGCGTGGGTTTTCCCCGGGTGCTCCGGTTTCCTCCACACTCCAAAGAAGCACAGGCTTGGATGTTAGTTGGCTTGGTAAAAATGTAAATTGTCCCTATTGTGTGTAGGATAATGCGGGGGTGTTGCGGGTCGGTGTGGGCTCGGTGGGCTGAAGGGCCTGTTTCTACTCTGTAACTCTAAACTATACTAAACTAAATATAGTTAAATGCTAACTTGTTTCGAATTATTAGAATTTATGCTGCACAAAAGGAGACTATTTGGCCCATCAAACTCATACTGGGCATTTAAGAACAGCCCGGCGTACCTGGATTTTGTTTCTTCCACAATCACATGTCCAAATTTCCTTGAAATCTAAGATTGAATCCACTTCCACCATATTGTCAGACAATTCATTGCATGAGGATATTTCCCTCATGTCACCCCTTAATTCACCTATGTTTTTCTAATTCCTGATTCTTGATCTGTCTGCCAATGGAAACAATTTATCTTAACCACTTTGTCTAACCCTTTGATAATTCTGAATAGGTTTTATCAAATCCTCTCTCAACCTATCTTCCAAGAAGAGTGATCCCAATTATCCCAGTCTAGCCATGCAACAGATATCCATCACTACCAAGATCATACCCGAAAGGATGTTTGGTAAAACTTATAATGCAGGAACTAGAAATTGACACAATAACCTTGTAGTGGCTAAACTGATTTCACATGGTTCAGCATATCCTCCTTGTTTCTGTATTCTGTGTCCCTGGTTATAAAGCCCAGGATCCTGTGCACTTTATTTAATATTTCTCTTCAATTACCTTGTAAGGTTCAAACATTTGTGACCATACATACGCAGAATAGTACATTCCATTTAAAATTGTATCATTCACTTCTTCCTCCAAAATTGTGCATCGTGTGTTAAACTTCACCTGCACGTGTTCATCCCTTCCACTAGTCCTTTCGCCTTGAAGTTCTTATCTACCCTTCCCACTGCCCATTATGTTTGATATCAAACTTTAAATGTTGGATAGGACATGTAACGCTAGTGAAATATCAATGTGTAAATTAATTCAAACCAGAAAATAACTATTGTATACACTTTTTTGTTCCTGCCCTGAGCCAACTTATGCAATATATGCAATATACCTATGCAACCACATTCTTTTAATAGACAGACTTTTATTTTTCTGACAAGCTTAATATATGCCACTTTTATTAATCCAGATGTAGAACATGAATCATTTCATAGAAACGTAGAAACATAGAAATTAGGTGCAGGAGTAGGCCATTCGGCCCATCGAGCCTGCACCACCATTCAATATGATCATGGCTGATCATCCAACTCAGTATCCCATACCTGCCTTCTCTCCATACCCCCTGATCCCCTTAGCCACAAGGGCCACATCTAACTCCCTCTTAAATATAACCAATGAACTGGCCTCAACTACCCTCTGTGGCAGAGAGTTCCAGAGACTCACCACTCTCTGTGTGAAAAAAGTCTTTCTCATCTCGGTCTTAAAGGATTTCCCACTTATCCTTAAGCTGTGACCCCTTGTCCTGGACTTCCCCAACATCGGGAACAATCTTCCTGCATCTAGCCTGTCCAACCCCTTAAGAATTTTGTAAGTTTCTATAAGATTCCTCTCAATCTCCTATATTCTAGAGAGTATAAACCGAGTCTATCCAGTCTTTCTTCATAAGTCCTGACATCCCAGGAATCAGTCTGGTGAAACTTCTCTGCACTCCCTCTATGGCAATAATGTCCTTCCTCAGATTTGGAGACCAAAACTGTACGCAATACTCCAGGTGTGGTCTCACCAAGACCCTATACAACTGAAGTAGAACCTCCTTGCTCCTATACTCAAATCCTTTTGCTATGAAAGCTAACATACCATTTGCTTTCTTCACTGCCTGCTGCACCTGCATGCCTACTTTCAATGACTGGTGTACCATGACACCCAGGTCTTGCTGCATCTCCCCTTTTCCTAAATCGGCACCATTTAGATAATAGTCTGCTTTCCTGTTTTTTGCCACCAAAGTGGATGACCTCACATTTATCCACATTATCTGCATCTGCCAAACATTTGCCCACTCACCCAGCCTATCCAAGTCACCTTGCAGTCTCCTAGCATCCCCCTCACAGCTAACACTGCCCCCCAGCTTAGTGTCATCTGCAAACTTGGAGATATTGCCTTCAATTCCCACATCCAGATCATTAATATATATTGTAAATAGCTGGGGTCCCAGCACTGAGCCTTGCGGTACCCCACTAGTCACTGCCTGCCATTGTGAAAAGGACCCGTTTACTCCTATTCTTGGTTCCTGTTTACCAGCCAGTTCTCTATCCACATCAATACTGAACACCCAATGCCGTATGCTTTAAGTTTGTATACTAATCTCTTATGTGGGACCTTGTCGAAAGCCTTCTGAAAATCCAGATACACCACGGGGAGGCGTTGGTTCGAGAGGGTGCAGTTACCTGCTCCGTGAGTATTAATCTAGCGCAGGGCTTGCTTTTCACAGAGGCCCGGGGAGCCGTTCGTGCGAGAGGGTGGCGTTACCTGCGCTGTGAATATAAATCTAGCGCGGGGCTTGCTTTTCACAGAGGCCCGGGGAGCCGTTAATGCGAGAGGGTGGCGTTACCTGCGCTGTGAGTATATATCTAGCGCGGGGCTTGCTTTTCACATAGGCCCGGGGAGCCATTGGTGCGAGAGGGTGGAGTTACCTGCGCTGTGAGTATTAATCTAGCGCGGGGCTTGCTTTTCGCTGTGAGACCGAAATCTGCAACGTTCCATCTTCCAGAGAAGGAATCTGGTGGAAGCCTCTGATTGGTTGAAGAGGACCCGAGGAAGCAGCTGATTGGGTGTTTACATTTTTACATTTCTGCCTTCAGGTTTAAGGATTCTGGGAGTTAAGGATTCAGTATTTATTAGTATTTATTAGTAAAGTTTAAAGGATAAAGTTTTGTGTGTTTTTTTTGTTGTTTTTTAATATTTAATACAGAGTAATCTGGGAGTGAGATATGTCAGTAGAGATTGGTTAACAACTAAATTTAACTTATTCCGAGGTTGTAGACAAGGTTGCCCTTTATCTCCACTACTGTTTGCACTTGCAATAGAACCATTAGCAAAATCTGTGAGATCAAACCCTGAAATATATGGATATGAAACTAAAGAAACTGAAAATAAATTGTACGCAGATGATGTATTACTTTATATCACAAAACCAGAAATTAGTCTTCCTAACTTGTTAGATTTAATAACTCAATTTGGATCGTTTTCAGGATATAGAATTTAGTGGAATAAAAGTGAACTTATGCCAATAATGGGAAATAATTTACATATATTGCAACAATACCCTTTTAAGATTGCAAATGAAAAAATTAAATATCTTGGAAGTTATGTAACAAAAAGATATAATTCATTATTTAAATCTAATTTTTTACCCTTTTTGAATAAACTATTTAAGAATATTCAATATTGGAAAACATTACCTATTTCAATGTTAGGTAAGATTAACGCGATAAAAATGATTTTTCTTCCACAATTACTATATTTGTTTCAAATGATCCTGATATATCTTCCTAAAAATTTCTTTAAGAAAGTGGACTCCATGGTTAGCAATTATAAGAATCATAGAATAATTAAAGAGCATCTATGTAAATCAAAAATAAATGGTGGCTTTGCACTGCCTAATTTTGTTTTATTATTGGGCAGTTAATATAAAAAATATGAATTTTTGGTTGGGTGAACTAGATAAACAACCAAATTGGTTAAAGATGGAAAAAGAAGACTGTATCCCTTTTGAAATTAGTTTGATTTTATTTGCTAATACTCCAATACATAAGAAAACTTATAAAGAAAACCCATTAATAGTAAGATTAAACGAGAACTTACCAGTTTTGAAGTTTGATCTTTATTTTATGAGGAGTCGAGTTGAGGGACTACGTGAATAAGAAGCCCGTACAGCCGTTGGTGCGTCAATCTTCAAAGCAGCGGAATGAATTCACAACTAAACCATGACTGAAGTACAATGGTAAGATGATAAAACTAGAACTACCAGATGAGAATCTATGAGGGTGGAGCGGAGGGCACGTAGTCCCTCAACTCGACTCCTCATAAAATAAAGATCAAACTTCAAACTGTAAGTTCTCGTTTAATCTTACTGATTTTACTTCGGAGTCACGTGAGTGACTACGTGAAGACTTCAAAGCACTGTGAATTCATGCCGCAGATCGAAATCCGTCGCACACTGCCTGGATTGACTCAAAAGTCGTTAACAATCAATCATGCATCATTAACACATTTGTTAAAATGAATAACAATTTAATTACAAACAAATCATAACAAAAACCCCTCTAACTCAGGGGAAAGTGTAAACAGAACTCAAAACAGAATCAGCAAACAACAACCCGAGCCTTGAAATCGTGCTTGTGATAAAACCTCTGAAAAGTTAGCTCACTGGACATCCTGCGGCCGCGAGGATATGGTCTATTGGCACGTCCATCGCCCTTGCCGCGGAAGTTGATGCCGCCCTGGTGGAATGAGATTTGAATTTAATCAGTGTCAATTCCAGCACTTGCCAGGACCTGCTTTAGCCACCCCTTGAAATTGTTTGCACCGACACCTTACTGTGTGGCTTTTTGTGACTAATAAACAAAGCCGACTCTGTCCCTCTCAGAGGTTGAGTAATCTCAATGTAACTGATAAATGTGAGACTATACACAAGCGATCATCTGCAGGATATGCTGAAAACACAATCTTACATCCTGTCTTTGCCTCTTCTATTATGTTTAAGCAAATCAATAGACATAAAATGTAATGGCATCTGCCGACACATGCTTTCTATCCAGCCTTAGCTTTTGCAACGTTTGTACACTGTTGGGCTGAAACTAATGCCATAAGCATGACCACCTTAATAGTTAAATCTGGCTATAGACAGACTTGTAATCGGAGCCCACTGGCGAAGGACCATAAGAACCTCACTTCACATCCCAAATCCCGACATACCTGGGTTTAGGAGGATTAGAATTAAAAACTCCCTTCATGAACCGTGAAACTAACGGATGTGTCCCTACTGTATGTAATTTCTGCATTCATAGCAAATAAGCGACAGAGCACTTCTGGCTGAATTTATCGCACTATAACTTAATTTTTGGTCAAAATAAAGAGTTGACAAAAACTCTAATACATCCTAACCCTGCATTGTGATATACAATATTCTGCTGTAGGCAGAATTGCTCCCACTTCTTTATGTAGGTGACATATTGCTGCTGTGTACTATCCCTGCAGGCCGACGTGAGAACATCCACAGTCCGATGAGATAGTCCTTTCCCCAGTATGGCCTCCTTAAAATCTGCAAATTAAACAGATCAATACGATCATGTAAAGATGTTGATCCCCAGTGACTGGATTTACCAGTAGATTCTTATTCTTGGGAATAAGCATGTAAGGCTCCCTGGCCATTTGTAATACCACAGGAAACCATGCTGTGTAGGCCAATCTGGCACTACCAATACCCCTGAAGCAGAGTCCTCCTGGATCTTTTGCAAACACCTGCTAATGAGACAGAATGGAGGAAATACATACACAAACATTCCTCCCCAATGTAGCGAAAATGCATCTACTGCTACTGCCCCCCCCCCCAGGATCGGGTTCCCATGAAACATATCGAGGTAATTGATGATTCAACCGAGATGCAAACAGATCAATATCTGGCAATCCATACTGAACAATCATTTGGTTAAATACATCCTGATTTAACATCCATTCAATGTTGTCATTAAACTGACGTGAACCTAGTGTCAGCTACCGTGTTGAACCTTCCTGGCAAATAAAGAGCTGAAAGCCAGATATTTTGGTCAATACACCAGCTCCAAATCTGTTAGCCAGTCTATCACAAGACTGTGACTTAACTCCACCCATGTGGTTTACATATGCCACTGCTGTGGTGTTGTCAATCTGAACCTGCACATGCAGGTCCCTCCTTGTAGAACAATAAGCTTTGACCATACCAGGTGCCCAACAGTTCTAAATAATTGATCCCTCTTAATTGAAGAAGCGATGTCTCATCCACATTCCATCTGCCTCCACAACTAGAAAACCATGTCTGTTGCACCCCAACCTTAGTGCACTTACATCAGGTTTTGTAATATCAACGACGGTGGTTCCACCAAAACCTTCCTAAAACTTGTCGAAACATTTGTTATCCACCATTTATGTCAGCAATCGCCCCTGCTGACAACTGCATAGGCCTATCAAAATGGCCCCTTTGTATTCACTCAGTGCCTGTTCCTTGGACCATTGTAATTGTTTGTTGATGATGCAGATGACCATACTGCACAGCTGGAAATGCTGCCTGACCAACTTCCCAATTAACCTGGCTACTTTCTAATTGAAGGGCCTTTGTTTCTCCAACAATGAGATTAACACAGTCCTCAATTAACTGATTCAATTTATCCCTGGGCAAAGTCACCAACATGTGATTTGAATTAATGGTGAACCCCAGTAATCAATAATTTGGACTGGTGACAATTTAGATTTATCTGGATGAATCACAAATCCCAATTGTTCAAAAGTGATTTTAAAAACAACTGAAAACTGATGATTGAGTTTACAGCACGAGTCTTGCCAACAATCAGAATATCACTAAATAGGCCATTACCACATGCCCCTTAGCTCTAAGTGATGCTAACACAGGTTTTACCAATTTAGTAAATAGCCTAGGAGCTGAAGTTAATCCATTGGGCAATGCCCTGAATTGCCACAACTGAGTCATCCAAATAAATTTCAAATACCTTCTATCATCCTCATGAATAGACACTGAGTAATACGCATCCTTTAAATCAATAGTTGCCATATAACACCCTTTGGTCACTAGATGCTTGGCCGTAATAAAGGTTTCCATTTTGAAATGCCTATACAAACAAACTTGTTCAGAACTTGATAAATCCAAAATAATTCTACATCCCCCAGTCTTTTTAGATCTAGGAAATATATTTGACACAAATTGTCGACTTTGATAGACAGAGGGCTCAATCACCCCTTTCTTATGCAACGACTGAATCTCTGCATAAATAAGCACATTTTCCTCATCTGAGAAAACAAGTTTACGACTAGGAAAATGTTGATTAGGTAGACTGTCCCTTAGAATAAAATTCAATTTTTACCCCCTTCAATACAACTAAGTATGAACAAGTCAGATGTCAACTGCTGCCATTGCTTGAGAAACAACTTTAACCTCCACCAATTTGAACAGGAACATCAATTAAATTTATCGTCTGTTAATGTTTTCCCTTACCTGCATCCTTCCTTGCGGACCTTGTTGTCCTCGACCTCTCGTGGAGAAAGGCACTTTCCCCTTCGTGCTGGCAGCCTGCCAGTTCCGAAATGGAAACCTGAAGGCTCGTTCCTTCTCCAGGACCATATTAGCTCCTTTCCAATATGGAGAAAACCTTCTGCCCTGTTTTGCCACCCGGCTTAATTAAGGGCCATAGTCTTAACATCCTCATGACACTCTTTGACTCTTTTCGCTAGATTTCCCTCCAAACAGCAAATTGTTGTGGTGGAATATTGGTTGGTTTGCACAAACTTGCCAAACTTTTATTAAGCACTGGCCGAATAGCAGCCCTCCTGATGTTATTAATCTCAAAAAAACGCATTGCAAAGAAAACCCAGTCCATCCTGGTGTGTGCAGCCACATTGCTTGGATCAATCATTTTGTACCACAGCTGTGATACCTGCCGACAGCAGTTTAAGAACTTTCTGGAACTTCATCTCCTGACCCTAGCAGGCATACCCATTTGTGCCCAGATCTGATGATTTACCACTGGCACTTTCAGGAGATCACAATTAACCGGAGCCCTTGTAATTTTTTAGCTGCTTCGTCCAGAGCTAGCTCCTGTAACTGGTGGGAGAGCATATACTGAATGGCTTCAGCCAATTCCCCATCAATTGCCTCTCCACCTCTCTAGGCTCAGCAAAACTTTCCAGCTATGTTCGGGATTATCTGCCACGAACTTTTTTACTGCTCTCCCCCAGCAGAGACTCAGTGTCAGCAAACTGCACTGACGGAACATCCTCCTCACAGGCAGGATAGTTCTGCAGCCCTGCAACAGGCGCTGCCAGCACAAGCTCCTCCTTCACCTGGCTTGGGCACCACTCCTCCTCACGGAGCTGGTCCCTGTCGAGCATTCTCTGTAACAAAATCTCGACTTGGGAGAGCCGTGAGCAAACGGTCTCTCCAAAGGAGGGTATATAACCTCCTTGCCCCGACTCATCTACGGGCCTGACAGACTTGCGAGTGGCCTTCCTCCCTACTGGCAAGCCTTCACTGCCCCCCGGCAGTGGATCCGCAACCACTGGCTGTGTAGCCAGCACCGACCAGGTGTACAACGGGCCTCCTTCCCCACTACTTTCTTGATCCATCTCCTTTCTGCCTACGAGCGCCTCGCCGACACCTTCTTGATTTTCTGCAACATATCGTCCAACAATCCGTCGCAGAAATGACCTAAAGGTAAGTTCAACAATTCCTACCTTGGTTTTTAAACTTACCGCTCGCAGAGGAGCGCTGCTGCTCCACCGCGACTGCACCAGCGTCTGACGTCATGACGCACCAACGGCTGTACGGGCTTCTATTCACGTAGTCACTCACGTGACTCCAAAGTAAAATAGAAAGTGGAATACGTATTTGGAAACAATTAAAAAAAACATTAAAATTACAGAATGTACCACTAGCTCTTCCAATAGTAAACAATATTTATTTTAAACCTTCACTGATGGACAAAGGTTTCTTAAAATGGAAGAACTATGGAATAAATAAGATCGGTGATCTTTACAGGGAAAACTTATTTCTCTCATTTCAGGAATTACAACAAAATTATGGATTACATTTTAAAGAATATTTTCAATATCTACAAATTAGAGATTATGTTAAATCAAATACACTGGATTTTAGGAATAGAAAGACAGAAATTTTAGATGAATGATTAAATAAACATCCGAATACAGAGAAATTAATATCATATATTTATAATATTTTATTGGAAAAAGATTTACCAGATACGGATAAATATAGACAAGCATGGGAAAATGAACTAGGTCAAGTAATCAGTAGAGAAGTATGGAATGAAAGTTTACAATATATACATCATTGTTCATTAAATGCTAGACACTCCTTGATACAATTTAAAGTTATACATAGATTACATCTCTCAAAGTCCAAATTAAATAGAATTTTCTCAAATGTGTCCGCAATATGCGATAAGTGTCAACAATTAGAAGCTAATTTAACGCATTCATTCACAAAATGTATAAAAATCACTAATTTTTGGATAGAAATTTTTAAGATAATCTCAATTGTAGTTAATGCAAAGTTGATTCCAGACTCAAAACTAATTATATTGGGAATATTAGAAACAAATCAGATATTAACAACACAACAAATAATTTTTATTGGTTATAGTTTAATAATTGGTAAAAAATTAATACTTAAGATTTTTGGAAAGGTCCTACTTCCCCCACAACTAAAATGGGGATTACAGAAATGTCGGAGACGTTACACTTGGAACGATTAAGGCTTGCCCTGATGGACAGGCTGGACCAGTTCAGAGGAATATGGTCTCCATTTACTGAATATTTAAAGGGTCAAGATGGTCCGGTTCGAAGCCATGAAGGAAGCCGTGAATGTATGAATGGATGAAGAATTATAGACAATAGATCATAAATATATCTCCATTGAAGAATATCTTGTTTAATACTCCACTCAATTAGTTCATCTCTCTTTTTTTTTCTTTTCTTTTTCCCTTTTTTATTTCCTACTGCTATAAAATAATTAATAAAAAAAAGAAATTTAAAAAAAAAAAGAGATTGGCCCCGTGGTTTTCTCAGCCTGCAACATGTGGGAGATCAGGGATATGGTCGGTGTCCCTGGTGACTACATTTGCAGGAAGTGTGTCCAGCTACAGCTCCTGGCAGACCGCATTGAACGATTGGAACTGCGGCTGGATTCATACTGGCGCATCCACGATGCGGAGAAAGTCGTGGATAGCACGTACAGTGAGTTGGTCACACCACAGGTAAAAGGTAAGAGGACAGAAAGGGATCGGGTGGCCAATAGCCAGCAAGACAGTAGGCAGGTAGAGCAGGAGTCCCCTGTGGTCATCTCCCTCCTAAACAGGTATACCATTTTGGATACTGTTGAGGGAGATGACCTAATGCAGCAGCAGCCAAGTTCATGGCACCATGGGTGGCTCTGCAGCACATGAGGGGTGAAAAAAGAGAGGAAGGGCAATAGTAATAGGGGATTCAATTGTCAGGGGAATAGATAGGCGTTTCTGCGGCCGCAAACGAGACTCCAGGATGGTATGTTGCCTCCCTTGTGCAAGGGTCATGGATATCACTGAACGGCTACAGAACATACTGGAGGGGGAGGGTGAACAGCCAGTTGTCGTGGTGCATATTGGCACCAACGATATAGGTAAAAAAAGGGATGAGGTCGTACAAAGTGAATTTAGGGAGCTAGGAGATAAACTTAAAAGTAGGACCTCAAAGGTAATAATCTCTGGATTACTACCAGTACCACGGGCCAGTCAGAGTAGAAATAGGAGGATATTGCAGATGAATACGTGGCTTGAAAAGTGGTGCAAGGAGGATGGATTCAAATTTTTAGGGCACTGGAGCCATTTCTGGGGGAGGTGGGACCAGTACAAACAGGACGGTCTGCACCTGGGCTGGAATGGAACCAATGTCCTTGGGGGAGTGTTTACTAGTGCTGTCGGGGATGATTTAAACTAATGTGGCAGGGGGATGGGTACAAGAGCAGAGAGGCAGGTGGGTGTAAAATGAGGGTAGAAGCAATAGGGAGCAAGGTGAAAAGTAAAAGTGGCAGGCAGACAAAACCAGGGCAAAAATCAAAAAGGGCCACTTTTCAACATAATTGTGTAAGGGGTAAGAGCGCTGTAAAAACAAGCCTGAAGGCGTTGTGTCTCAATGCAAGGAGTATTCGTAATATGGTGGATGAGTTGAATGTGCAGATAGCGATTAATTATTATGATATAGTTGGTATCACGGAGACATGGCTCCAGGGTGACCAAGGCTGGGAGCTGAACATCCAAGGATATTCAATATTCAGGAGGGATAGAGAGAAAGGAAAAGGAGGTGGGGTAGCATTGCTGGTTAGAGAGGAGATTAACGCAATGGAAAGGAAGGACATTAGCTTGGAGGATGTGGAATCGGTATGGGTAGAGCTGCGAAACACTAAGGGGCAGAAAACTCTGGTGGGTGTTGTGTACAGGCCACCTGACAGTAGCAGTGAAGTTGGGGATGGTATCAAACAGGAAATTAGAAATGCGTGTGACAAAGACAAAACAGTTATAATGGGTGACTTTAATCTACATATAGATTGGGTGAATCAAATTGGCAGGTGTGCTGAGGAAGAGGATTTTTTGGAATGTATGCGGGATAGTTATCTAAATCAACATGAAGAGGAACCAACGAGAGAGCAGGCTATTTTAGACTGGGTATTGAGTTATGAGGAAGGGTTAGTTAGCAGTCTTGTTGTATGTGCCCCCTTGGGCAAGAGTGACCATAATATGGTTGAGTTCTTCATTAGGATGGAGAGTGACATTGTTAATTCAGAAACAATGGTTCTGAACTTTCTTTAAGGTAACTTTGAGGGTATGAGACGTGAATTGGCCAAGATTGACTGGCAATTAATTCTAAAAGGATTGACAGTGAATATGCAATGGAAGACATTTAAAGACTGCATGGATGAACTACAAAAATTGTTCATCCCAGTTTGGCAAAAGAATAAATCAGGGAAGGTAGTGAATCCGTGGATAACAAGGGAAATCAGGGATAGTATCAAAGCAAAGGATGATGCGTACAAAGTAGCCAGAAAAAGCAGCATACCAGAGGACTGGGAGAAATTCAGAGACCAGCAGAGGAGGACAAAGGGCTTAATTAGGAAAGGAAAAATAGATTATGAAAGAAAACTGGCAGGGAACATAAATTTCCCTCATCAACCTTACTGTTGCATGTTCAAAACGCTCAATCAAGTTTATAGAGTATGATTTTCCTTTAATAAATGTTATATCAGTATCATTCTCTTGGATACAGAACATTAGCTAGTAGGTTAAACCAACATAGTGCTTTACTAAACAAATGAATTTATAGAGAGATATGCGTTTTTCCCCTGTTGTGTGCCTACTACACTGAGACAGGCACACATTTTTCGAAGAGATAAAGACTTTCTGGAAACTTCTCTCTAAACATTGTACCAATATACACAGACACTCATCATGCACACCCGATATTGCATGACATATTTGAAATAACTCTTGTTTAATACTGGAAATCCAATAAAAATGAAAAGAAACATCCAAAATAATTGTAGGTTCTGTGTATTACTTTGACAGTCTTCCAAACATTTGCGTTGTTTGACCATCTTCTTAGATCCAGTCATCTGTTTGACCCTCTGACATGGAATGTGTTACTCCATTATGATGGCACAGTATTAGAGGTGTGCCACTGTGCCACTCCAGTGCTGGCGATTTTGTAGCATAAAAGTATTTATTCTTTTAACAACTGCAGAGTTCTGCTGTGTCATTCATTTTCCAGTCCTGTCGTCTCTTTTGTATTATTGTGGCACTACTTTGGTTTACTACAAAGAAATCCATTTCATTCTTCTCACAATTCTTTGAGTTCAATGTCTTTAGTGAGTATCTCCCAGCAGGCCTCTTATACATGATTGGAACAAAACTCATTCGTTTTAAGATTTGAACATTTTTGGCCATGCTGCAGGAAGACGTCACACTTTGCTTGCAAGTCAAGTTGACAGGTCACTGTTCTTTATTGCAACAACATGTTAGTATAAATACAGCTGGAGGGAAGTCCTTGGAATTAACCTCCTTGGCGCCAGGTACAATATCTTCTACAGGTGCTCTGAATATTCTCTCTCTGTCACTGTATGCATTACCTCATCCACTCTGCAGTGTATTGATGCTCTCATCTTTGTGGATTGTAAATATAAATTATTGTTTAGTCAACCTTGTATACACTTTTATAGCCACACATGTCACCAACCACAATTCTTGCAACATCTCAATTTCCTTAGTTGTACTTATCCTATTCGAGTTTTTCTCTCAATCTTTACCTCATGTACTTTATCCTATTGGCCACTCGATATCTCGAACATGGCGATGGATTATTCTGCAGCTTTGAACATCCCCATGCACGTTGATTCCTTCAGACTAAAATTCTGAATTCCACAAATGATCTGAACCATGATGAAGAAAATCTTCAAATCCTCTTATTCAAGTTCATAGTCTGGCTCAATTATCTTCACGGTTTCTAATTTTGTCCAACAGGTATGAGATTCATGTTCCCTGAGTGGACAACTGTGGACATTGCAGGGTAGATGAACAAGTTGTTCATAGCACTATGGAACAAGGGCCCACGCATGTGGTGGTGCAGGAAGGGGAGGGGGAGAAACGTAGGAGCCATTGGGTAGAATCATTAGGAGAACAGACACTGTTCTTTGCTGCACAAACAGAGAGTCCCAAAAAGTAAACTGGTGTTACAGTGCATTCAGAAAGTATTCAGACCCCTTCACTCTTTCCACATTTTGTTACGTTACAGCCTTATTCTAAAATTGATTAAATTATTTTTTCTAATCATCAATACATCATAATAAAAAAGCAAAAACAAGTGCTTAGAAATTATTGCAAAGTAATTAAAAAGAAATTACTGAAATATCACATTTACATAAGTATTCAGACCCTTTGCTATGACTCTCAAAATTGAGCTTCAGTGCATCCTGTTTCCATTGATTATCCTTGACATGTTTCTACAACTTGATTGGAGTCCACCAGTGGTTGATTGTACATGATTCGGAAAGGCACACACCTGTCTATATAAGGTCCCACAGTTGACAGTGTATGTCAGACCAAAACCAAGCCATGAACACGAAGGAATTGTCCGTTGACCTCCAAGATAGGATTATGTTGAGACACAGAGCTGGGGAAGGGTATAAAACAATTTCTGCAGCATTGCAGGTCCCGAAGAGTACAGTGGCCTCCATCATTCTTAAATGGAAGAACTTTGGAACCACCAGGACTCTTCATACAGCTGGCCGCCTGGCCAAACTGAGCAATCAGGGAAGAAGGGCCTTGGTCAGGGAGGTGACCAAGAGCCTAATGGTCACCTTGAGAGAGCTCCAGAGTCCCTCTGTGGAGATGGGAGAACCTTCCAGAAGGACAACTATATCTGCAGCACTCCACCAATCAGTCCTCTATGGTAGAGTGGCCAGACGGAAGCCACTCCTCAGTAAAAGGCACATGACATCCCGCTTGGAATTTGCCAAAAGGCACCTAAACAAGATTCTCTGGTCTGATGAAACCAAGATTGAACTCTTTGGCCTGAATGTCAAGTCTCATGTCTGGAGGAAACCTGGCACCATTCATCACCTGGCCAATACCATACCTACGGTGAAGCATGGTGGTGGCAGTATCATGCTGTGGGGATGATTTTCAGTGGCAGGAACTGGGAGGTCAAGGGAAAGATGAACGGAGCAAAGTACAGAGAGATCCTTGATGAAAACCTGCTCCAGTGCGTTCAGGACCTCAGACTGAGGCAGAGGCTCACCTTCCACAGGACAGCGACCCTAAGCACACAGCCAAGACAACACAGGAGTGGCTTTGTGACAAGTCTGTGAATGTCCTTTAGTGGCCTAGCCAGAGCCCAGACTTGATCCCGATCGAATATATCTGGAGGGACGTGAAAATAGCTGTGCATCGACACTCCCCATCCAACCTGACAGAGCTTGAGAGGATCTGCAGAGAAGAATGGGAGAAATTACCCAAATACAGGTGTGCCAAGCTTGTAGCGTCATAGCCAACAACACTTGAGGCTGTAATCGCTGCCAAAGGTGCCTCAACAAAGTACTGAGTAAAGGGTCTGAATACTTATGTCAATGTGATATTTCAGTTATTTATTTTTAATTATTTAAGCTCCGTCTTTTATTTTGTCTCTCAATTCTTCGGCAGTTCAGGGGTCTTTTCTTTTCTCTTTTTTGTATTTTGTTTTTTTCTTCTTCATTCTTTCCTTTTTACCTTTTTTTTCCTGATTCACTTATCAATTTATAAAATGTTAAAAATGAAGCTGTACGAAAATTGTATAATTGTCATGCCGATTGCTTTATTCTTTTACAATTGCTTCTGATAAAATAAACATTTAAAAAAAACGCCGCCTGTTTTCGCTTTTTTTATTATGGGGTATTGTGTATAGATTGATGATTCAAAAAAAGAATTTAATCCATTTTAGAATAAGGCTGTAACGTAACAAAATGTGGAAAAAGTGAAGGATGCACTGTAAGGTTATGGACATTTCTTCTGTGGTAGAGCAGAACTTGGAGTAGAAGTGGAGCATATTATCGTTGCAGCCCACATTGCTACGAACAACATAGGTACTACCAGGACAGAGATTGTGGTGAGAGATCATGAGGAGCTCGTGTCAAAATTGAAAAGCAGAACCAAAATAATGATAACCACCAGATTATCTGATCCATGTGCAAATTGACAAAGGGAAAATAGGATTTGGTACATGCCTGACACAAAGTGTGGTGTGGTAGAAATCCCCAATTCATGGGACCCTGGAAGAAGAGAGCAGTTTATTGGAATGGGCTTCACCTGAGCTGTGCTGGGACAAGTGTCCTGACATGTCGCATAAATAATGCTGTGGATAAATTAAATTAATTCAATTAAGTAGAAGACCAGGAAGGCTCCAAGAGGAAATGTGAGAACTGGTACAGTATACGTTGGAGCAGAAAATGTAAACAGAGTATGCAGAACATAGTAAATCAAGAATCAATAAAAACTACAATAAGCATTATGGTTTTTATATGAACGCACATAGCATTTACAATGTATTAGTCGACAGCAGAGATTGTCATCTCCAAGGTGACCAGGAGAGGTTGCTCAACATTTCAGGTTTCACCATGTTCCAAAGAATAGGCTGCAAGGGGAAGGAAATGGCTGGTCTTGTTAATCCAGGTAGATAATAAAACAGTGTTGCATGGCAATGTAGAGGATAGTGATGTGGAGTTGGTTTAGTTTGGGTTCGGGTTGAAATCCTGAATAGCGGGGAGAGAAGTCACTAGTACGGGTGGTCTCTTGGCACCCCAAAAATTAGACCCCTAGATAGGACGAAGCAGAGGAGGGGAAATATCTGGGGCATGCTAGAAGGAAACTGCAATAGTCATTGGGGAATTTAATTCACATAATGATTGGATAAACCAGTTGGGAATCATAGTCACAGTTTCATTAAACAGTATTTTGGATATCATAATCAGCTTTACTCTTTAGAATGCTGGAAGCTATCCAGTCAATGGAACTCACAAATAACTTATTTTTTAATTATAAAGAGTGCTGTATGCTTATGTCACAAGTCTTGCAGCCAGCTTTGCAGAAACATAGATGATTTTTTCATCTTTGTCCTATAGATTGCAATGTATACGGAAAATAGGTGGTTACAATCCTTAAAGGGGTACACACACAATTTTATACAAGCCTATCATATTAGAAAGCTATATGTAGGAAGGAACTGCAGATGCTGGTTTTAACCAAAGATAGATACAAAAAGCTGGAGTAACTCAACGGGTCAAACATCATTTCTGGAGAAAAGGAATAGGTGACGTTTTAGGTCTCAAGAAGGGTCTCTTGACTTCCGGTGGCGCCATGTTTTGGTAACAGTCGCCACACATAGCTTCACTCCCGAAAATTTGCGATTTTTCGCATTAAAACTGGATTTAGAGATCGGGACCGATTTAAAAAATGATATCGGAGGCCTTGAATGCACTGCTGATGGCGTCAACAATAAGTGCTGTGCATTAAACTCTGGATTTAACCCTTTAAATGCAGAATCTGATTTCTGCTTAGAGTCCTCAGAGAAACATTTCAAAAATATACTGCAGCACTGAGATAGAGCCTGAAGAGCTTGGAGAATCGACTTTTGAAGGTGCTCTTGAAGGAAAACTGCCTTCCGAAATGTTTAAAAGAGCTAAGGCAGATAAGGCAGATAAGGAGAAAGACTTGGAGGACTTAAAGCAAACGGTAAGAGAACTGAAAGATGAAAAGGTGAACGGAAAAAATGATGAAAGATATGACAGATAAGCTAATGCTGAATACGAATACGGGCAATTTGAAAGTTATTGAGTCTGTACAGGATTCGATCAACACCGTAAATAAAAGAATTGAAGATGTGAGAGTTGAACTATTGGAGCGAATGGACAAGGGGGAAGAAGACACTAATAAGAAGTTTGTTGCAGTGCATGAGACTGTCTCCTCATATGTGAAAACAATGAAAGAGATGGAGGAAGAGATGGGACGAATGGCCAAGGATATGAAGAAAATGAAGACACAGCACGACCTCACTGCAAAACAGCTGGCAAAATGTTTGGATAAGTGCCTAGACTTGGAAACTCGTTCGAGACGCTTTAATCTAAGGCTAGTGGGAGTACCCGAGGAAGCCGAGGGAGATAACCCTTGGGAATTTGCTGCGGATCTAATTAAAGAAGCTCTCAATCTTCCTAACCTTCCGAAAATTGAAGTGGCACATCGAATTCGGAGATTCAAATAAAAATCCCAAACAGGCTCAGAATACACACGTCAGATCATTGTGAAATTTCAGGACATCTCTGGCATAGAAGAGGTGATGAGTAATATCAAATATGGAGTACCACTGAAATACGAGCAGACAACCTTTAAAATATTTAGAGATTACCCCTATGAAGTGGTCCAAAAAAGAAATCAGTTCTTCAAGGTAAAGCAAGCGTTCCAAGGCGTGAAGGGTGTAAGATATGGAGTCTACTTTCCCACGAGAATGCACATTTCTTACAACGATCAGCAAAAATCGTTTACAAATCCGGAGAGCGCATATAAATATGCCTTAACCATCGTGGAAGAGAATAAGTAAACTTGAAAAAGTGTTACTGTATGCACACTCTCTCTCTTTACTATTTCAACATGAAATGTGTTCAACAGAAGATGGAACTCTCCCTGTGTTTAGACTCGATGGCTTATCGAGGAATGTTAATTCAAAGACATACTGGTTTCGAAATGAAGTGGAAAAAGATAAACACTGAATACAGAGCTTTACAATATAATCTGAACAGAGCAATTACCGTGGTTTAAAATTTTTAACTGAATAACCTAATGTTATAGAAATAACACTTTTAACACTTAAAACATAGAATACTATCATAGAAATTGTAATGAACATTAACCAGATCAGTAGTAAGGGACTGATTTACAATCTAACATCTATAACTTAATATCTTAATAAGTTTTAAGCAGATTTATAACCGGGTTG
Organism: Okamejei kenojei; assembly: GCA_035221665.1. Taxonomy (NCBI): domain Eukaryota; kingdom Metazoa; phylum Chordata; class Chondrichthyes; order Rajiformes; family Rajidae; genus Okamejei; species Okamejei kenojei. Next base: position 21,562,519 of record CM069141.1, on the reverse strand, counting down.
TGAGGGGTATGACGGGCTCAGATCCAGAAGCCTGCCCTACGTAGCCCCTTCAACCAATAGCTGATGATTATCGAGGTAAAAACTGATGCTTAACATTCTGTTGATAAAACAGTTAGATATACAGTGGCTTGCAAAAGTATTCATACCCCTTGAACTTTTCCACATTTTGTCACGTTACAACCACAAACGTAAATGTATTTTATTGGGATTTTATGTGATAGACCAACACAAAGTGGTGCATAATTGTGAAGTGGAAGGAAAATGATACATGGTTTCCAAATTTTATTACAAATAAAAAACTGAAAAGTGTGGCGTGCAAAAGTATTCAGCCCCCCTGAGTCAATACTTTGTAGAACCACCTTTCGCTGCAATTACAGCTGCAAGTCTTTTGGGGTATGTCTCTACCAGCTTTGCACATCTAGAGACTGAAATGTTTGCCCATTCTTCTTTGCAAAATAGCTCAAGCTCAGTCAGATTGGATGGAGAGCGTCTGTGAACAGCAATTTTCAAGTCTTGCCAGAGATTCTCAATTGGATTTAGGTCTGGACTTCGACTGGGCTATTCTAACACATGCATATGCTTCGATATAAACCATTCCATTGTAGCTCTGGCTGTATGTTTAGGGTTGTTGTCCTGCTGGAAGGTGAACTTCCGCCCCAGTCTCAAGTCTTTTACAGATTCTAACAGGTTTTCTTCCAAGATTGCCCTGTATTTGGCTCCATCCATCTTCCCATCAACTCTGACCAGCTTCCCTGTCCCTGCTGAAGAAAAGCATCCCCACAGCATGATGCTGCCACCACGTTTCACAGTGGGGATGGTGTGTTCAGGGTGACGTGCAGTGTTAGTTTTCTGCCACACATAGCGTTTTGCATTTAGGCCAAAAACTTCAATTTTGGTCTCATCAGACCAGAGCACCTTCCTCCACATGTTTGCTGTGTCCCCCACATGGCTTGTGGCAAACTGCAAACGGGACTTCTTATGGCTTTGTTTCAACAATGGCTTTCTTCTTGCCACTCTTCCATAAAGGCCCGATTTGTGGAGTGCACGACTAATAGTTGTCCTGTGGACAGATTCTCCCATCTGAGCTGTGGATCTCTGCAGCTCCTCTAGAGTTACCATGGGCCTCTTGGCTGCTTCTCTGATCAATGCTCTCCTTGCCTGACCTGTCAGTTTAGGTGGACGGTCATGTCTTGGTTGGTTTGCAGTTGTTCCATACTCTTTCCATTTTCGAATGATGGATTAAACAGTGCTCTTTAAGATGTTCAAAGTTTGGGATATTTTTTTATAACCTAACACTGCTTTAAACTTCTCCACAACTTTATCCCTGACCTGCCTGGTGTGTTCCTTGGGCTTCATGATGCCCAAGGAACATTGTTTGTTCACTAATGTTCTCTGAGGCCTTCACAGAACAGCTGTATTTATACTGAGATTAGATTACACACATATGGACTCTATTTACTAATTAGGTGATTTATGAAGGCAATTGGTTGCACTGGATTTTATTTAGGGGTATCAGAGTAAAGGGGACTGAATACCTATGCACGCCACACTTTTCAGTTTTTTATTTGTAAAAAAATTTGAAAACTATGTATCATTTTCCTCCCACTTCACAATTATGCGCCACTTTGTGTTGGTCTATCACATAAAATCCCAATAAAATATATTTATGTTTGTGGTTGTAACGTGACAAAATGTAGAAAAGTTCAAGGGGTGTGAATACTTTTGCAAGCCACTGTATTTGGGAATACATATGAAATTGATATATGTACTGCAATTAGGTATTATATAGTTGATTTGGAATCGGCTCGGTTCTAGTACAGATATGTTATGGCTTATTGAGGGAACGGAGCTATTTGTTTATTAACATCGACAACGGAAGTTGATACAATGTTTTCTCCCACCAACAGGTGGGCCACTTATTACAGTGTCGACAAGCTCGGTCACTGTATTTTCACTTTCACTATTTTTTTTTACTATCACAATTAATCACATGTGTGTTTTTTTTATTCAAGGATAATCGCAAAAGGAATCCACAATCAGAACTTGATAGGTTGACTGTTCCCCCATTGCTTAAAGACCTGAGGTATGGATACACAAGATACATAGGTACTAAACCTAGTCAAAATGCAAGACACTAAACAAAATATATCGGGAGAAATCTCATTTTGCAGTTGGAATATTAGGGGGGCTAACGAACGTATTAAAAGGGATAAGATTTTAGCACAGCTGAAAGCATTTAAGTCAGATGTTATCTTCTTCCAAGAAACGCATCTTAAAGTTCAAGATCAAGTTAGATTGAGGGCCAACTGAATAGGTCAAACTTTTCATTCGTCATACACGTCAAAATCCAGAGGCACGTCCATCATGATTCGCAAAGATATACCATTTAAACAGAAAAATACCTTAACAGATAAGGATGGGAGATATTTGATAGTTACCGGTGAGATCCATGCAATCCCAATCACATTGGTAAATATATATGCACCTAACTTTGATAATCCGCATTTTTTAAATAAAATTTTGAATATAATTGCAGAATATAATTACCAAAATGTTATAATTGGGGGAGACTTTAACTGTGTCTTAGATCCTTATTTAGATAAATCCAGTCAAAAACAACGAGGTAATACGAAATCTAAAACTAGTGAACTTTTAAACACATATATAAAAAACACAAATATAACCGATGTTTGGAGGATTGCAAATCCGACAGGCAAGGAATATTTGTTTTATTCATTGGTACACAAGACTTACTCACGTATAGATTATTTCCTGGTAGACACAAAATTAATTCCGTATACTCTTAACCCAAAATACCACACAAATACGATTTCAGATCATTCCCCCCTAACTTTAAAAAAAAATAATAGAAGGCATGTCTAAGAATACATCGTTCTGGAGGTATAACCCCAAATTTTTAAAAGACCCACAAGGGAGTATATATCTAAGACAGCAAATGGATCTTTTTTTCGAAATAAATGATACGCCTGACACACCACCTACATTATTATGGGAATCTTTCAAAGCTTTTATTAGAGGTGTTATAATCTCATACCAAGCCTTTCAGAATAAAAAAAAATAAGAATGAACAACGGCAGCTAGAGGAACAAATTAGACAATTGGATATAGATAATGCTAATGACCCGTCCATGGATAAACACAATAAAATATTAATACTAAAATTCAAATTAAATAAATTACTATCAGAGAAAGTTATAAGATTATTCCAAATTACAATACAGGAACAGTTTGAATTTGGGGAGAAGCCTCATAAACTTCTCGCACGCTAATTAAAAAAAACAAGAAAAGGAACACATGATTTCAAAGATTAAATCAGACAAAGGGGAAGTATTAACATTACCGAATGAAATTAATAAAAGATTTGTGCAATTTTATGAGAATTTGTATACATCCAAAACGACAACGGACACCAACACAATCACTGAGTTTCTGGATAATTGCAATCTTCCCAAACTAGAATTGCAGGAACAAGAGGAATTGGGAGCACAAATCTCAAATAAGGAAATAGAAGAAACAATATTCTCATTAAAAAATGGAAATACACTAGGTCCCGATGGATTTAATAATGAATTCTATAAAAGTCCTCGTCTACAGAAAATGTACACACACGCTTTCAGAGAACAAATATTACCTGATACACTAGCAGAATCTACGATTACAATAATACTTAAGAAAGATAAAGATGAGGAAGAACCTGGATCCTATAGAGCTATCGCGTTGTTAAATACAGATCAACTGTCAAGGGGTAATAGACAAGGTTGTTCATTATCACCATTATTATTTGTCCTCATAATTGAACCACTAGCAGAAAGTATTAGAACTCATCCGAATATCCACGGATATAAGACAAAATATTCAAACAATAAAATATCATTATACGCTGATGATGTACTTTTGTACATCACAAAGCCTCATATCACTGTACGTAATATTTTAAATTTAATTGAGGATTTCGGTTCATTTTCAGGTTACAGAATAAATTGGAATAAAAGTGAAATCATGTCAATAAAACCAAAAGATTTTATACATCTCATACAATTTCCTTTTAAAATAGCTGGGGAAATTTTTAAATACTTTGGCATTGAAATTACTAGAAGATATCAAGACATGTTTAAAGCAAACTATAACCCTGTACTTAAGAAATTACATAATTTAATTAAATTCTGGAAAACGATCCCGATGTCCTCAATAGGTCGAATAAACGCCATAAAAATGATTTTTCTACCACAAATTCTATACTTGTTCCAATCAATCCCACTATATCTACCCAAAAAGTTTTTTTTTTAAATTTGACTCAGATATTACAAATTTTATTTGGGATTATAAGACCCATAGAATACAAAGACCACACCTGAATAAACCGAAAGTAGGAGGGGGATTAGCACTCCCTAATTTTATGTATTATTATTGGTCGGTAAATATTAGAAATATGATTCAATTGTTGGATAATGCTCTTCACCAACCGGAATGGATCATTATGGAAAAAGAGGACTGCTTCCCCTTTAATATTGGTGCGATCCTTCTTTCACCAACGACGGTGAATATTACAAACTACAACAAAACCCCAATTATACATAATACAATCAGAATTTGGAAACAAATAAAAATTAAGAAACTTATCTCTCCTATCTCCTGTTGCTAAAAACCCTCTGTTTAAACCCTTGATTATAGACAAGCATTCATACATAGAAACATAGAAACATAGAAATTAGGTGCAGGAGTAGGCCATTCAGCCCTTCGAGCCTGCACCGCCATTCAATATGATCATGGCTGATCATCCAACTCAGTATCCCGTACCTGCCTTCTCTCCATACCCTCTGATCCCCCTAGCCACAAGGGCCACATCCAACTCACTCTTAAATATAGCCAATGAACTGGCCTCAACTACCCTCTGTGGCAGAGAGTTCCAGAGACTCACCACTCTCTGTGTGAAAAAAGTATTTCTCATCTCGGTCTTAAAGGATTTCCCCCTTATCCTTAAGCTGTGACCCCTTGTCCTGGACTTCCCCAACATCGGGAACAATCTTCCTGCATCTACCTACAATCTTCCTACAATGGGAAAGAGCAGGAATTAAAACTTTGGGAGATGTTTATGATACGGGAAAACTATTATCATTTAAACAATTACAACTAAAATACAATCTGGGTAACAATCAGTATTTTAAATATTTCCAAATATGTGATTATTTGAAAAAACATGCACATAAATTTCACACAATGCCATTAGACTTACTAGATGAAGTAATGAATACAAAGGCGGAATCACCAAATTTAATTTCACATATATATATAATATTATACTAAATGCAGTTATACCAACAACGGAAGGTATTAGAGGTGAGTGGGAAAATGAACTAAGCATAAAAATTTCCAATGAAAGGTGGAAAAAATACTTATTAAATGTGCACAAATGCTCAATTAACGTAAGACACACTTTAATACAATTTAAAATTATACATAGATTATACTACTCAAAAACTAAATTAAATAAATTTTTCCCTAACGTTTTACCAATTTGTGATAAATGCCACTGTCAAGAAGCTACAATAGCGCACTCATTCATCTTTTGTACAAAAATTCAAAGGTTTTGGATTGAAATCTTTGAAATTTTCACAAAAGTGTTTAAAATAAAAATGACACCAAAGCCAGAATGGATTATTTTCGGAATGACAGAAGGTAGTTCAGAATTAAATGCGTATCAAAAGAATTTATTTGATTATGGCTTAATAATAGGAAAAAAACTAATCCTGGAAAAATGCTCCTATACCAACATTAAATATGTGGATTTCAACTATGTTTGAAACACTACATCTGGGAGATATGAGACTCCACCTGGAAGGAAAATCAGAACGCTTCTTTCAGACGTGGTCTGCATTTATAGAACTGCTACAAAGATAGGGTGCAGGAGTACCTCGGGCCTTGGTAGGGGGGATGAAAAACTATGGAGTTGGTGGATTCCTTTTGTGTGATATATATAACAGAGTAACTGGCTTTTTGTTTTTGTTTTTTTTTCCTTTTCCTTTTTGTTTAGGGTCTACCTCTTAACCCCCTTTCTCTAATTCTTTGACCAAGGGTTTCTTCTCCCTTTTGGCATGCTCTTTCACTATCACAACTCTTTTCACCTATTTCACTCTCTTTCTTTCTATTCTTTTTCTTTAAAAGCTATAAAATTATGGGGTATAATGATTGTAACAAGATATATGTGAAGTACATTGATGTATTTACCTCTAATAAATAAAATATTAAAAACAAAAAGAAGGGTCTCGACCCGAAATGTCACCTATTCATCGATCATTTCTGGCATCTTCCCCATCGCAAAAATTATACTGCTAGGCCTATAGTTGCGAGAGTGACCTTAAAAACCTCTTTGAACTAGGATGCAAATATCTTTCCATTGAGAATGGATTGGGAAATTATGACTGCATTTCCAACCATTGCTTCTCACAGCAAACTAAGATGTCTTAATCCACACTCAGTAATTCATCTCCCTTGGAGAATCCTGTAACACATTTACTAAAGCAGCTGCCTCACAGCACCAGCAATCCAGGTTTGATCCTGACCTCCAGTGCTGTGAGTTTGGAGTTAGCATGTTCTCGTTGTTAATGCATGGGTTTACCCTGGAGCCTCCAGTTTCTTCTCACATCCAAAAGACATGCTCGCTGGCTGGGTGATTGGTCACTGTAATAGTGTGTAGGTATGTGGTGGAACCTGATAGCATGAATTGACAGTGGGTGAGAAGAAATTCAGAGCTGAAAACCTGGAAGGCTGAAAGGTCAAAGAGTGATGATGATTGGTTTTCATGGGGTTGGTAGCAACATTGGTAGGTGGTGGGATAAGAGGTGCACAGTGTTGCCGAGGAGGTGGTGGTTTGGGGAAACCAAAGGGAAGCATTGACTTTACATAATGGACATGTAAGCATTGGGAAGACCAAATTGTCCCAAATTTCTCAGTTGTCCAATGATGATTGTTCTTGGGGTAATATTACTAATTCTCCGAGGGTGCCCTGATATGGATGTCACGTTTGTGTGTCAGAGTGATTTATGCCTGGAGTTTCCCAGTCTATTTCCAAGGGTGATCCTAGAATGATCCAGAAATAGGGCGGCACGGTGGCACAGCAGTAGAGCTGCTGCCTTACAGCACCAGGGACCGGGGATTGATCATAATCATAATCATAATCATACTTTATTTGCCAAGTATGTTGTGCAACATACGAGGAATTTGTTTTGCCATACAGTCACACTAATAAAAAGCAACAGAACACACAAAATACATTTTAACATGAACATCCACCACAGTAATTCCTCCACATTCCTCACTGTGTTGGAAGGCGAAAAAAAAGTTCAATCTCTTCCCTTCATCGTTCTCCCGTGGCCGGGGGCCTTCCGTTGACAGGACGATCTTGACTCCCGTAGCCGGCGGCGGGCCCTCCTCGTCGGGGTGATCAAGCTCCTGTATCGGGAGGATATCAGCTCCCCCGCGCCAGGTGACCTGACCCCGGGTCAGGGCTTCTCAAACCTTCTCTGTCATTGAAGCTCCCAAATCAGTCTCTCCCAAAACTGCAAGCCCTTGGTGTTAGTCCGCAGGCTGCAGTTGGAGTGTCGATCCCAGGCAAGGAATTGGCTCCGATGTAAGTCCATGCCCCGCGGTGGGGCTTCAAGTCAGTCTGGAGCAAGGCCTCCAGCTCCCCGATGTTAGACTTGACCAAGAACTTGATCCTGCCCAAGTTCCTATGGAGTTTGTACGTTCTCCCTGTGACCTGCAAGGGTTTTCTCTGTTAACTTTCTCCCACACTACGAAGGCGTACAGGTTCGTAGGTTAATTGGCTTGGTATAAATGGAAAATTGTTCCTTATGTGTGTAGGATAGTGCTAGTGTGAGGGGATCACTGGTCGGCATGGCTCCGTGGGCCAATGGGCCTCTTTCCACGCTGTATCTTTAAACTAAATTAAACTAAAATGAACATTATTTTGCATTATGCAAGTGACTTTCTAAGCAAAAATCCACATTTGTAACAGGTTCTGTGATTAAAAAACAACAATGAGACAATAGAATGGCTATATCGGGAGAAATACAATATCTCCTCAAAAGCACAGCACACGATTATCCAATAACCTTGATTGTTTCCCTTCAGAACAGCCAGGAATCAGTGAACTACAACAATGGACACTGCCATATCCTTGCCCACGCGCTGTTGTCCAGAACAATGCAATCCTGATTACTTAATGTTACTGCTAACAGTGACGGCAAGAACACAGAGTCACTGGACCTGAAACAAAACTCAATGTTTCACATTTAATCATTTGCCAAGGTCTCCATTGCCACAAATAGATGTAAAAATGTAGCTGTTAAGAACCATTCATCATTAATGAAATGATGCTGCTGCTGATTCCAATTAAATATATTTAAAAAAGAAACTCTTAATTGTAATAAAGCAATTTTCAGTTTCATTTCTGTTAGCATACACGTCACTGAAAATTGAGCTGCATTAACCTTTGTTATTTATATCTTTTATATTCTCGACACCAATTATGTAGATATCACTGACATACACTAATTATTCATACCTTTAATTGCAATACCCCCAAGTGGCAGCTGTCATTGAATTTCAAAGATGTTGTCAATACATGAGCTTTAAACATATCTATTTACACATTCACAATCAGATAAAAGCAGTGCTGGCTCTGGTCAATGACTAATTTGTTTACAGGGCCAACAAGAATTAATGTGAGGATAAGTCAAAGCAGTAAGATTGAAAAAAGTCACCCAGGGGGTGGATGCAATTTACATGCATCATTTTACGCAGTCAGATAGACAATGGGAATTCATGCTGGGAGCCAGTATTCATGACCAATGTACAAGTTGTGCAATTCATACAGCTTGGGTTGGACAATGGCCTCGTTGCATCTATTCAAAAGGAGTCTGCAGTAGGAAGATCTTGATCCAAAGCAACATGACTGGCAAATGTTTTGTTTGATCATCTTGGTTCTTACCATTGAAGGTTTACTTGGGACTTGGAAGAAAGAGGAAGGGCTTTGTACCCCAGGGCATGAAAATTCTTCCCAAGTAACACTGACATTTACATAGAGAAGGGACACCTTATAAGGTGATGACAGGATCTCCTCATGCAAACGATCAGGATCATTGACCCAGCAGCAACACCAAAATAAATGCACTAATCTCACCGGGGTTATCGTCAACTGATTTATGGATCTATATCTATTCTCGACTAATAGAACTCTTTAATTGATCTGTGCACAAACCTTCAAATCTGCAACATTTCACACCAAGCTCCTGCCCCACTTTCTTTCACTCTCTTTTAATGATTTACACTGCACTCTTCCCATTTTTACTCCACCCACTTCCACTTTGCAGAACTACTAAAACACTTGTAACCGCACACCTCGTGCCTTCTTTGTAACATTTGCACCTTTCAACCACGGCACCAGCTGTCAAATACCTCACAAAGCTACCACGAGTATGTTTCCTTCATTCTCACAGACGAGACCAGGCATTGACTGGAAAATACTGTGAATGTTGGAGCTGTATTGCACCTCTATTCTTAACCATTTCAAGAACTGAAGTATGTTGCCAAAATGTTGGATTTCTACACTGTTCTAAATAGTTCAGGAACATCACATAGACTGACTCACCTAGATCCCACAGAATGTGACATGGTGTTCTTTATTAAAAGTAAGAACAATTTACTATGCAGGTGATGGTATAACTCAACAGACGGTACAAAGGCACCTCAACACTGCTGAATTAGCTGTCCTTCAAGCTGATGAACTGTGGATTTGTCATTCCCATGCCACAGGATTTAGTTAAATCTTTCCAGTTACCTTTTCACTTCTCACACACAATAGGTTAAGCATCACAAATGGAAGAGGCTTTCGGCACTAAAATCTAACGAGAAATGATTGAGGGGTCTGTGGCAATCTCACCCAAAGCGGAGCTTTGGCCACACTTGGATTAGTTTCTCACAACTGCCATACCTCCTGGAAAAAAATGCATCTGAGTGTTGTGTCCAATTTTAGATTTCCTGCCTAGTTAGCAGCAGCCTTCACAGATGTAAGTGGAAGAGAGTATTGATCACTGGGTGACAGCTGCCGCTGGGAAAACTGTGCAGTGGGAATATTCCTCTTCTCCTGACTTCAGCAGAAAGTTTTTAAAGGGAAAATAAATCACTAACAAGTGCTGTTTAGACCAAACACATCGATATCGAGGACCCAATTTAGGCAAGGAGTCCTAAACCAAGAATGAAAATATTTGGTTCTTTATTTACCTGCATAAAAAGGTAATAGTCACTTTTATTGTCATCCGGTCACCTGGCGAAAGTATTGCACTACATGGAAATATGCTGGGTCTCTAACAGCCATCATTGTCATGTTGTAGATCCATTCAATGGGAGAAAGCTGAATCCAGTATCTGTCCCTTAGAGTCATAGTGCACGGAAGCAGACCCTTTGGCCCAACTCGTACATGACGACTAAGATATATGTGTAAGCTAGTCAATCTACCTGTATTCATCCCATATCACACTTAACCTTTTCGATCCATGTACCTGTCCTTTTAAACATTGTAATTGTACTAACCTCTACAACAAGCACTGGCTCTTAAATCTATGCCCTCTAGTTGTAGCCTTCAAGAAAACTGAATGTTTTGAACATGGACCTGCAAATGAAAAATGCTTAAGGAGCCACAAACAAATATCAAATTCACTCAAACCCCACTGAAAACATGTGGACTTTAACAGGTTTATATAATGGTGGTGTCAGCCTGGTTTCAGTGGAATGATTTAAATTTTGTAAATAATTATCAATCAGATTATTTCCAGTGTGTAGAAAACAAAAATCCACCTAGCTGAACTAAAGTTAAATGTCAATATTGAGAAATATGAAGAAAAAACTATCAGAAGCTCCATTATTGTCCTGTAAGGCCAAACACAAGGCCAGGGAATTAATCCAAACCCTACGTTTTCTTAACCTCTTTCAGCAGGGCAGTGGTTAATTGAACACTGTAAGTGACAAAACTTTGACAGCATTCCTACTACTGTTTGTTGCCTAATGATACCTATCGGAAAGCGTCATTAGAATCAGATCTGTGTGCTATGCTCCTCTTGGCTCTGAAGTAAAAAAATAACTGCAGTGTAAACTGTAGAAGTGTATCAGGTGCCTTAAAGTAACCACAACGAGCGAAGTCACCAGGAAACATACGGAGACCCCACAGGAGTGCATGCACCCCAGTTACGGGGGAGCCAAGTATAGATCAGGTATAGAATAAGCATGTTTTCCCTTTGCATTAATCCTTTGTTCATCAATGTAAAAATATTTTTCTGCTGCTTATTCTAACCAACCCAAAAATTGAAATATGTATTTAGCCTTTAGTGCTGCTGATGTTGCCTCCTGACATCCCTTACATGGCCGGTAGTTACAATGCACTCAGAGTCCATATAATTTAGGGTGGCACAGTGGCATAGCAGTAGTGTTACTGCCTCTCAATGCCAGAGTCCCGGGTTCAATCCTGACTACAAGTGTTATCTGCACAGAGTTTATACATTCTCACTGTGACCTGCAGGGTTTTCTCCAGGTGCTCCGGGTTTCTTCCCACACTCCAAAGACGTACGGGTCTGTAGGCTAATTGGCTTGGTAAAATTGTAAATTGGCCCTAGTGTGTGTAAGCTAGTGTTAGTGTATGGGGATTGCTGGTCGACGAGGATTCGGTGGGCAGAAGGGCCTGTTTCCACACGGTATCTCTGCACTAAATTAAACTAAATGCATCACACATCCCAAAATGTAAATGATGAGTCCCACACTTGCCCAAGGTAGGTAATTTAGCAGAGACAGAAACCTCACCTTTAACTTGGTGTCCTATGCATGAGAAATCAGGTACAAAGTACCCAACTATTATTATCCTCATGTGTCTGCCTAGGTATAATTAAAATTGAGTCCAGTGTGTATGCCAGGCGTTAACATTATTTAAGATTTATACTCATTAATTGCAATTGCTTTCCAGAACAAAATGGTCGATTCAATAGTCAGATCTCCCAAATTATAATTAAAGGGTTTAAGATTTTTTATTTAATTTACATTTTCACTTTTAGCATTTCGTTGTAGGGAACATTGATAATAAATATTTCAAAAATTGTAGTTAAGCATATAGATTTTTTTTAATGCACAAGTCAGTCAACACCTGCAAATAATACATACATTAAGCACAACAAAGTTACATGCCCTTTTAATATTTTCTGTTAATTTTGGTGGAGAATGCTCCCTCAGTAAAATCCATAGATTCATCATTGTTTGTTCTTTCCTCAAACATGAGAGTTATCTTTAACTTCTGCACGAGATTTTGAATGGATGGATATTACTTGTGCAGAGGTGTGAATTGGGTTAGGATTTACAGGCACAGGAGTTGAATATGTACTTTCCATGTAATTAGTTTCAGCAAAATGATTTTTTGGCATGTCGTTTTTATGATCCGGCATTTCTGTCACAGTTGTGCTGTTTGGACACGATTGGTTTTGTACTTCAGAGGACCCAGGACGTGGACCGGGGTATGCCACAAGAGGTGTTGAGATTAAATCAGAATATTGCATTGTTGGTATAAATGAAGGCCTCAAGGCATTTGGATATAAAACGTGTGGGGAGAATGATGTTTGATAAAATCCACCGTATGTTTGCTGAGGTATTATCACCTCGACATAACAACCAGTTTCTGGATCCAACAGCATTTTGCGTGGAGATTGCAATGGTGCCTCAACGAAGTAATGCTTCCCTGTCTCTGGATCAATAAGCACTTTCTTGTGAGCTTCTGGATATTGGAAGCAAGGCAGCCGGGGACTATCCATCAAGTGAGGTGATTGAGGAACTCGGTAACATTTGCCCACATGGTCTGGAGTTTGGCTGGTTGGCGTAAAATGAAGTAAATGAGGCTCTGCTTGATTTGGTACCTGAGAAGAGGCATAGAATGGATGTTGCAGAGAAGTATCAAACGAAAACATCTCCCCAAGGCACTGGTGAGGCAATGCTTGTAATTCCTGTTTATGAGGATTTAAAGTTCCCCAGTTTTGCTGGCGAGGACTAGTGCTTGTTTTGTGAATTAAAGAATGAGGAGGAGTAGGCGCTTGTTTCTTTGGAGATGCACGTGGATTGTGTTCTTCATTAGGAATGGAAAGATAATTTATTGGGGCTGATGTAAGAGATGGATCTTGCGTGACAGCTTTGTTCATTGCTAGCATTTTCAATTCAAAGGAGGGTTGCTGTTCTTCATCATGAGTTGCACTGTTGGATGATTTAACAACAGGATGATTAGAATTGATTGACTTCACATTCAAATCTGCGAAGCATGAAGGAGTCTGTGAAGCTAGTGGCTTATTAACGTCTGCATTCTGAATGGCAGCTGAAATTTCTAATTTATTATGAACATCCTGACCTTCAGTTTGTGGAAATGATGTATTTGCTGAACTTTTTATAGTCTGAGAACATTTGGATGACTCCACAGGAATAACATTGTTTGAAATGGTTATAACTGGTACACTGATTTCATTTGGGATCTGGACTTTCAAAGATGAAAGTAGTTCATCTACAGTTTTGATATTGCCGGACTCAGAGCATTCTTTAGAAGGATTTTGTTTTTCTTCCTCTAAAACCATCAAAATGTTATTGTTATCTTTGTTCAGTGGTAATTCACTTACAACTGTCAATCTGGCACTTTCTGCTCTTGGTAGCATTTCAACTTTATTGGTGTTTTGGGGTCCAATAAATTCAGTTGCAAGATCATTGATCTTAGTTTTAATAGCTTGTCTGATGTCTGCTTTGCGATTTAGCATGTTCTGACTTTCTATTCCATCATCGATCCCTTCATCAAGATTATGTTTGACGGGTGATAATCTTATTTCCTTAGGATTTGAACTAGATTTAAATAAAAAGTTTGCTTCATTTGGCAACCCACTTTGCATATCACTTACATTCTTATCATCTTTGTTTTCTGAAGCCAGTTTATTCAGATTGTCTCCCTCAAGAGCTATCTGATCTTCAACATAATTGAGTAACAATTTGTTTGAATCTTTGTTTGGAGCAGAATTTTCAATGAGTTCGCTCTGCTCTTTTAAATTGACTTGAATTCCTCTTTTCAGTTTAGATGTTTCACATAATTGTTCAAAGCCATTATTGTCTATTGTTGAATTTTCCATGGTTTTTTGATTTTCCAGTTTAAATTTAAGTTCTTTTTTATGTTTACTTTTTCTTGATGGTGTTTGCGTTTCTTTGTCATTGGAAGATAATATCTTTAGGCTTTCATTTGGATTCTCCAATCTATTGTTATTAGGATCATCTTTCCCGAGTGACATTCCTATACTTTTGTTGCTTCCAGCAAAATTACAGAAGAGTCCATTATGGCTCTTCAACTTATCTTGATTATCACCTTGAGGGCTGCTTTTTCCAATTGACAGATCAAGCTGTTCAATATTGTAACAAATAACCCCGAGTGGGTGATTCTGCATTTCTATTTTGGTACAAGTAGCCTTTTCATCTTCATGATTTTGTATTCTTTCTGGAATCTCTCGGGGTTCATCCTTGTATAGCTCCATTTGTATATCTTCTTTGTTTGAATTAGGATTTGTTAACATTTCTTTCCCTTCTAGCTCATTTTCAATTTCTCGATCAGTTTGTTTTTCAGTCAATGCGTAGTTAGTATCATCAATTGTTGAACTGGAGTGTGCATTGAGATTTTCCAGTCCTTCAAGGAATTGATTTTGTTGATTACTTTCTCCTGCTACCAAATCAGTAATTCTATTATTCAACATAAATTTGGCTGAACTGGCTTTCAGAGTTTCTTCTTCAAACTGGACTTTCTGAGGTGATGATTTAGACTCTTTATTATTTGAAATTGTTTTGACATGCATTTTCCTTTCAGATGTTACTATATTTGGGAAAGCATTCAAAGGTTCAGCTACATTATACTCATTGTCCTTTGTGGAGTAGTCTTGGTTACATATTCTTTTGGCAGAAGTTTCCTGGTTTTCTTGCTTTTTACATGGAATAGGCAATTTGAAGTCAGAAGAAAATAACCTTGATGTATCTGAACTTTCCGTGCTTATAAAATCTTTCCTGCCGACTGTGACATGGCTGTTATCATCTTTGGCAACTTTCCTACCTATTGACTGACGTTGAATAGATTTTGGTGACGAAATGCTGTCAACTATTGAGACCTTGTTCAGAGGTTCTGGAAGTGGTTGCTTTATAATGGATGGATTACAAACCTCTTCGGGTACATCACATTTGCCTTTGGTAGCGCAGAATGTTAGTCCACAGTTATTATTTTGACCAAGTTTTTTCACATCCCTAACATAAGTAGGACACTTAGTTTTATTTTTGATGGATATGTTGTCTTCAATATTACAATGTGAAACTTTAGTTTTCTCCAAGCCACAGTTTAATTTAGGTGAAACAAGGAGTGTTTGATTGTTGAGGTCAAGATCAGAAGTGTTTGATTCTGGTGTGAGAGAATGTGTCTTTGGGACACAGCATGAGATTGTTCTTTGAACTTTTGGTTTTGGAGAGTTGTGTAGCATCTTTGATGATTTTAGCGCAAGAATATTCCTTGAAGTGTTGATTTGGTGTGAAGATTTACTTAGCTGAATGTCACTTGTTTTATCTTCATATGATGGTAATTCACATTGTATGGTATTCTCTGATTCTGGATTTTCTTCAGTATTTTGCGAACTCCCATTTTTATATTTACCTACTGAAGTGCATGAAGAAGTTAGGTTCTTCTCTTTCCCAGATACATTGATGCTAGGATTATTAAACATGGGGCATGTTTTTGCCCTACTCATTCCTGGAGTTCTTTCAGCACTTGCTTCATACTGGCTGTCCATATGTGTTTCTCTGTAATTCTCAAGTACATTGGTTCTGCAGCAATTAGGGGTGATGTTGTTATGTCCACCGATAGTTCGACCACCTGCGCACCTTAAAGAACTGTAACACAACTTTTGACCCAAACCTTCATTTTCCTCTGCATTATCACCAGTTAATTCACAACCATTCTTTCTCAAATTGTGCTGAGCAACATTTTGAGAGTTATTGCATTCTGATTTTGAAGCAGAACTTTCATGGTGTATTTGTTGTGAGACAATTGGAGAAAGAGCTCGATCTTTCTTTCTCACATTACGTGTGATTGGGAAGCGGGCAAACCTGTTGAATTCCTGCCCTAACTTGAGATTTTGCTCATACAACATTTTTTTGGATATCACATTTGATAAAAGGCTGCATGCAAATTTGTTCCGTGGTGTAGGCCCATCTGTAGATGTTGCCCGTTGTGACTGCTTATGAATTCTATTTTTATTTTTGATATTTGTGCTTATTGCGTTTTCTATATTAGGCGTCCTTTCAATGATTTCCAAACACTCTTCTTCATTCCCAGTTTCATCTCCAAGACCAACATAAGCATAGGAATTGATGGCACTACTAGAAGTAAAGACTTTTAATTCACTTCTCTGCGATCTCCTTAGTTCAATTTGACGTTTAGGGACAGTTCTGCTTGCTCTGACATCTTTGCCTTTCTCTGGAGATTCTACAGCTATGTCGATGCATTCAAACTGCATTCTGTCATATGGATCATCAAGAAACATATCACTTTCTTCAGCTCCAGTATATAAAGGATAGGTTGCATAACTGGAATCCAGACCCCACTCCTCTGTTTCACCAGCTGTTGCCACAAAGTCTGGCTCAGAACAAACCGACACTCTCTTTGTGTTGTGGCATTCCTCTGACAAAGCCGGTGAGAAACCCCCAGAATTATAAATGTGGAGATAATTATCATTTGGACAGGACAAACTTCGAAAAGCCAGAGCAGTTAATTTTCGAACCTCATAATCTGTCTCATCTAGCTCACTTGCAAAACTAGATGATTCACTCATGCTCTCAGCACATCTCCTTTTACCATTAGCACATGAATTATTTTTTGCACTGTCTTCAAACTCATCTATTCGAGGCATTTCTTCAAGTTCATTTAAACCAAGATGTAGATAACAGCCTGGAGAAGCATACATACTCACTTCAACCTCCTGTTTTCTCGACAGCTGCACTCCATTACCTCTCTCTGCAGTTTTGCTATTTTGAGCTGTGATTGACGAATGAACCTGCTGGTCTCCATTTCCATTACAGTTCTTTAGATTAGTGCCCAGCCCTGTTAGATCACATTCAGACGATTTGTTGACTACTCCTTCAGCACTTGAATTGCTGTGCGTAGTTAATAAAGAATCATTACTTACCACATCGCTACTGCAAGCATTCTTTTCTTCCTGAGGGCTAGATGTGATTTCATACCCAAAGGAATTATTTTCATCAGCAGTTTTTACAGCTAATCCCACATCCATTTTGTAATGAGATTTAACATCGGGCACATTTCTGCTATGTAACTGAAAGGGCTTTATATCACCATTTAATTCTCCCCCAGCATTTAGTTCAAGCAATTCCATCTTATGTTTACTCACAAATATTTGTTCTTGTTCTTCCCTGCAGCTAAACTGAGGTGATGGTGAGCAATCATTTAAACAGGTCTCAATTTCAGAACTGCTTAACCAGTCATCACTTTGTTCTTTCTGTGAAGCACCACAACGCAGTGGAATCTCTTGACTTTCGTCTTGGTCAGGGGAGAGTTCTTCAAAGTCTTCGTATGGCCCACTACAATCACTAAGCTTTTCTCCAATATCGGAGCCCGCAGCAGTATGGTAAGAACCAGAGGAATCACAAAGAGTATCATCACCCTTGAGAAACAATGGTGATTCAAATGATGTCTTTGCTGTGGACGTGATGGTGCCTGGTTCTAAAAGCTGATCATTATTTATAGAATCAGGATCTGCAAGAATCCCAGAGGGACTAGTGTTTACTTTAAGTTGGCCATGATCCTCTGCCAAAACTTGATTACCAGTCTCTATACTCCTAAATGTGTTGTCTGAAATAAAATTTGAGTCTGCATTCGAGTTATTCGAGAGATTTTTGAACCATATTTCAGATACAAAGTTAGCACCAAGTTCATTTCTTTTGTTGTTTTCTTTGGGGGTTTTTCCAAACAGAATTTGTTGATCGAAAGAATTCATTTTAAACTTGTAGTCTGTAGCAATGAGGTTTTTCGATTATTATGCCTCGAAACGTATTTTAATAATGCCAGTACAAAAAAAATAGATGATGTGTCAACTGTGACCCTGGATGTTGCCCAAGTTCTTCAGTAATTCCTCCCTCATACTAATTCTGGAAATAGAGTAGAAATAATTAATATGAATGAAATACAGCAAACCTGCAAATAACATAAGATGTATGTGTCTTATACAATGAAACATATTTAAAAGCAAATTTTACGGAATCTGGATATCTATGGTTTGGATATGGGACTTGTATCATATGAAAAGTACCAAATTATGAATGGCACATAGATAATGTAAATTGCTTCAGCAATCAATACCTATCCAAACACCCGATTTAAAACTGATCGTAGATTAAAAACAGAGACCTGGAAGTGCACCTGCATGATGTCCAAAAAACGAGTGCTAACTTGTTTAGTTTAGTTTTAGTTTAGTTTTGAGATACAACAGAACCTTCGGCCCACCGAGTCCTCGCCAAACAGCAATCCCCATACACTAGCATGTTCTTACACACTAGGGACAACTTACAATTTTTACTGTAGGCAAATTAACCTATAAACCTACACGTCTTTGAGTGTGGGAGGAAACCAGAGAAAACCCATGCAGTCACAGGGAGGACGTACAAACTCTGTACAGACTGCACCTGAAGTCAGGATCAAACCCAGCTCACTGGCGCTGTAAGGCAGCAACTTTACCACTGCGCCACTATGGCACCCTTCTTGTTATGAACAGATTCTGAGCCAATTAACTCCAGTCATTGATAGAATTGAATTTTCTGGTGTAAGAAGAAGATGATCTAATGATGTTGCGCTTTCCCAAATGACACTGGAAGTTGCACAATGCTAAAAAATGTGTTTCTGAGTGAGTCAATGAGGGTGATGCAGCATTTAACAGTGCTGTCTCACAGCCCAGACCAGGCTCAATCCTGACCTCGGGGTTGTCTGTGTGCAATTCTCCCAGTAACTGTGTGTTTTCCCTCGAGTGCTCTGGTTTTATCCCACGTTGCAAAAACACGCTGGTAGGTTGATTGGCTAATGTAACGTACCACACAGCAGGGATTCTGCCAAAGAATCAAAGTGCATCAATGAGAGAATAACTTGCAGGGTTACATGGAAAATAGAATTGCTGTGAATGGGACTGATGTGGTTTCTATGTGGATGAGATGGGCCTTCTGTGTTGTAGTAAGTACATTGATCTGAATCAAGACAGGGGTTGTTCACCCATATAGTTGCAACAATCCTGAAGGCTCAAATTAGAACCTAAAGCATAGAACAGTACAGCACAGGAACAGGTCCTTTTGGCCCACAATGTCTGTGCTGTATATGATGCCAAGACCAACTCGTAGCAGGCAGCACATAATCCATTTCCCTCCATTCGCCTGTGTCCAAAAATCACTTAAATGCAATTATTGTATCTGCCTCAACAACCATCTCCAGCAGCACGTTCCAGGCACTCACCACCCTCTGTGTAAAAAACATGCCCTACACATCTTTAACATTTACCCCTCGCCTTAATTGAATATTATTTAAAGGGACAGTCACAAGAAGTCATATTATTCTTTTATCATTTCAAGGAAACCTCACAAGCAGGTAGAGTAATGAACAATTCCCTAGCAAACAACGTTCAAGTAACCCGGAATCCCAGTCATCACATCGTACTTCAA
The DNA here is from genome assembly GCA_035221665.1 of Okamejei kenojei. NCBI lineage: Eukaryota > Metazoa > Chordata > Chondrichthyes > Rajiformes > Rajidae > Okamejei > Okamejei kenojei. The sequence continues at coordinate 21,542,695 of CM069141.1, read as the reverse complement.
AAGATTCTTCCTCAAAATGAGGTGTGCAGAAATGTCAGAACAAACGCTGCACAGAATGATGCGGTTCCACATTCATCAAAAATTAAGAAACTGCTGGAAAGCAACCTCGTGAAGGGATGACATCTACAACAGGTTGTCACAGAGATACCTGGTGAGGCATGTGTGCTTTTATGAATGTGAACTCTTTGAGTGCAATGAATACAAAGGCTTTATTTACTGCATGTCTATCATTCCCCACTTTGCCGGTTGAGCTATTCCTGACACTGAAATGCATCAGTGAGCAGCAAAGTTGCATATCTTAGAAGAGGCATCATTCAAGGATCCTAAACCATGTTTCTGAGATTGAGCTTTTATTTTGGGATTCTGACTTGGTATTTGTTTGCTTTTTATGACTTATCCAGTAAATAGGAAAGTGATATCACACCAGCCCCACAATTCCCCTACTTCCCATCCTTGTATCAGGCACCCTTTCCAGACCAAAGGATGTGTGACTTCCTATGGTCAGAGCTGCAAACAAACAAACAAACTCCAGCCCAGTAAATTACAATTGTTCAAAAGACTTTAACAGCACATACTTCACATTTGTAGTAGTACTAAATAAAATAAACTCTGGCACAATTATTATAATGCACCACAAGTAGATTTAATTTGATAGCACAAACAATATCTGCAAAATTGTAGTCACACCTAGCAGCCTACAATCACAAGGAATTTACCTCCAAAAATTCAAAAGTATAACCTCTACAAGGTTTACACTGAATACTAATCAAACTTTCAGCTTTTCTGGAGCAAAAAAAAACTGCTGGAGGAACTCAGCAAATCAGGCTTCTCAGTTTCTCCAGTTCCTTTCTACAATTCTCAGCTCTTCTGCTTTTGTCTTACTCTTACTGCTGTTCTAGGTTAAGGGCTTGTCCCACTGTACGAGATAATCCAAGAGCTCTCCCGAGTTTAAAAAAAATCAAACTCGTGATAAGTGCATAGAATGTTCGTAGCAGCTACGTCAGAGTTCATGGATGTCTCGTAGCGGCTCGTAATGCTAATAGCAGGTACTCGGGAAACGCAGTAACGCGTGAAGTTTTTTCAGCACTGTGAAAAATGTCCACGAGAGTCCCGAGTACCTACGAACGGCTACTACCGTAATTCTCCGAGTTCGAATCAGGGGAAACTCGGGAGAACCTTTGAATTACCTCGTACTGTGGGACAGGCCATTAAGGCTGTCTGAGGTGACTTTTAAATTAGTCAAGAGCTTGTAAATTTTTAGAGCATTCCTCCAGTCCTGGACAGTTCCAATGTACGTGGTGCTATATCACATAAAAATGAACATCACTGAAGACGGGTCTTGACCTGATACGATACCCATTCCTTCCTTCCAGAGGTGCCGCCTGTCCCGCTTAATCAAGAGTGAAATAGGAAACATTCATTGTATTTAATTGTTCCACCATGATTAGAAAATGAAATTACTTTTGAAATCTGTAATGAAGTGGATAAAGAAATAAAGTTATTACCTGCTGCATAATAACAGTCATCTTCAAAAGTGAATGAGAAAGCTGAGCATGTGCATTCTCGACTGATGAAAACAAGAAACATTTTCACTTTTCCACAAGAAGCTCCTTGGTCAAATTAGTGGAGACGACGTGTCAGCAGCCATTTACTTTCAGACTGAAGCCGTCACAAGCCCAGCAGGGCAGACGGTCCATGTTATAATTTTAGGAGAGGAATCATACCAATGCCTGAATTCCAGCCAAGACAACTGCACATGCATTCAGTACTTAACTCGTGTTTCATGGCGGCTTGAAAATCTATGTCTAGAATGAAAACAGCGTTGCTCATGATTGATCAGTTATTCTGGTGCATATTTAAATAGTTGACACCCACTTCTATAATTTGTCAAATATTGTCAAAGCTTCCACTGCATTCTTCTGACAAATTTCAAATTCATATTAAGATAAAAAGCCATTGGTTAAAAATAGATATTACTATATTTGCAGGACCGATTATTCACATCAAGTTGGCACATTTTTCTTTTGATTTTACTCTCAACGGAGTTTTATTTCCCTGTGGGCTGATAAAAGATATAGTTAGTAGCAAGTCAAACCCACGCACAGGCAACAGAAGATGCACTTTCTGCTGGTTTCATCATGTCACGCGCTAAATTTACCCTCAGCTAGAATAATAACCTTGAGCAAATCCTGCTTAAAGTCAGCAATGCAAACATTACCATTCGGCTGTATGTGGTCAGTCCAGCTTCTGTCCTCATTAACAAACATTAACTGTAATATCAAACATGCTGATTTTCAACAATTTATTCCACATTTTTTTTTTTAAATCTCATAAGCAAGTATTACCTGCTTTGCAATTGGTTGCACCTAAGTTTAGAAGGATGAGGGGGACCTCATTGAAACTTACTGAATAGTGAACGGCCTGGAAGAAAGTGGATGCGGAGAGGATGTTTCCACTAGTGGGAGAGTCTAGGACCAGAGGGCATGGCCTCAGAATAAAAGGACGCACCTTTAGAAAGGTGAGGAGGAATTTCTTTAGTTAAGAGGGTAGTGAAACTGTGGAATTCATCGCCACAGATGGCTGTGGAGGTCAACTCCTTGGGTGTTTTTAAAGTCGAGATTGATAGATTCTTGATCGTGAGCGTGTCAAAGTAACATTAGCAAATTTGCAGATGACACAAAGCTGGGTGGCAGTGTGAACTGTGAGGAGGATGCTATGAGAATGCAGGGTGACTTGGACAGGTTGGGGGAGTGGGCAGATGCATGGCAGATGCAGTTTAATGTGGATGAATGTGAAGTTATCCACTTTGGTAGCAAAAACAGGAAGGCAGAATACTATCTAAATGGCGTCAAGTTGGGAAAAGGGGAAGTACAATGGGATCTGGGGGTCCTTGTACATCAGTCTATGAAAGTAAGCATGCAGGTACAGCAGGCAGTGAAGAAAGCGAATGGCATGTTGGCCTTTATAACAAGAGGAGTCGAATATAGGAGCAAAGAGGTCCTTCTGCAGTGGTACAGAGCCCTAGTGAGACCACACCTGGAGTATTGTGTGCAGTTTTGGTCCCCTAATTTAAGGAAGGACATTCTTGCTATTGAGGGGGTGCAGTGTAGGTTTACAAGGTTAATTCCTGGGATGGCGGGACTGTCATATGCTGAGAGAATGGAGCAGCTGGGCTTGTACACTCTGGAGTTTAGAAGGATGAGAGGGGATCTCATTGAAACATATAAGATTGTTAAAGGTTTGGACATGCTAGAGACAGGAAACATGTTCCCGATGTTGGGGAAGTCCAGAACCAGGGGCCACAGTTTAAGAATAAGGAGTAAGCCATTTAGAACGGAGACGAGGAAACACTTTTTTCTCAGAGTGGTGAGTCTGTGGAATTCTCTGCCTCAGAGAGCGGTGGAGGCAGGTTCTCTGGATGCTTTCAAGTGCTAGATAGGGCTCTTAAAATAGCAGAGTCAGGGGATATGGGGAGAAGGCAGGAACGGGGTACTGATTGGGGATGATCAGCCATGATCACATTGAATGGCGGTGCTGTCTTGAAGGACCAAACGGCCTACTCCTGCACCTATTGTCTATTGTCTATTGTTATGGGGAGAAGGCAAAGTGTATAGAAGTACAGGATATTGAGCCATTTTCACAGTCTAAGTTGCTTTAGTGAAGCTGGCCACATAGGCCTGTTGTCCTGGCAGCGTTGCAGGATTGGCCTGGCCAAGCAAATTAGTCGGTGTCCTCCACCACTGCTCTGTGCCACTGCAGCCCATGCCCGCTCTGCCCGCTCAGTCTCTTATTGCAGCGCATGATCCAGTCGACACCCAGGCTGTGCAAGAACTCCAGCCTTGGTCCAGATCCTCATATTGGCCAGTGAACTGTCGTCCCATGCTGTGTATCCTGCAGCCAACCTTGTGGGCACTGCAGATAAGATCGCGATTCTTCTTACCGGCCCTTTGTTCTTTGCGTCCGCTGCCACCACCATCTCTCTCCACCCTACTCTCTGGGTTTCTGGTCCTCGGGGATGAGCAGTGGCAAGGCTCGTTGGCTTCCTTCTTGAGGACGGGCTTCCTGGGTCCACAGCAGGCAAGCCAAGCCTGTTGCCAGAGGATGCCATGGATATGGTTGGATCCAGTGAGGTGCTCCTGCATTTAATTTCCAGGACCGCACATGAAGAGTGACTTCTCAAGTATTGGGAAATTACTAACATTATTCTGAAGTTTTAGGTAGAAAATGATAACTATTATTTTTTGTGGTAATTGAATGCACAGCCAGGTAGAATATGCTTTTGTTAAAGTGGAGAACCCTTGTGATTTTAAATGCTATAACTATTTAAAAAATAAAAAACAATTGAGCAGATGTTTCTTGACCCAATTTGCTACTTAATATTACTTATGTACTTGTCTCAATAGAATAAGTTAGATTTGCCCAGTTGAGTACTGCCTGTCAAAACTGTGCTTCACTTGAGTTCCACAAAATATTATCATTGATAATGCCAATTATTGCTGAGTTTTGAACTAAAATGCAACTGAGTGTGGTTGAACCGTTCAGTAACTAATGTATAAATGAAGCTTTAACTGATAGGTCCATTCCATCTACACTTCACACTGCATTGGCAAAGCCACCAGCACAATCAAAGATGAGTCTCACCACGGTCACTCCCTCTTCTCCTCTTTTCCATCAGGCAAGAGGTACAGAAGTGAGAAAATGCATATCTCCAGATTCAGGAGCAGTTTCTTCCCAGCTGTTATCAGGCAGCTGAACCATCATATCACCAACTAGAGAGCACTCCTAAGCCACCATCAACCTCATTGGAGCCCATCGGACTATCTTTAATCAGAGTTTACTGGATTTTATCTTGCACTAAACATTATTCCCTTTATCCTGTATCTGCACACTGTGGACAACTTGATTGTAATCATGTATAGTCTTTCCACTGACCGGAGAGCACACAACAATAAAGCTTTTCACTGTACCTCGGAACACATGACAATAAACTAAACTAAACATGGTTTATATTATTTTTCTGTTATCACTGTATATTAAAGCTGCCAATTTTAACATCAGAGGTCAGATTTCAATTCTCTTCCCACCTTGCCATGGACAATTGTGTCATCAATTCTCCCTTGAACTTTGGGATCCAAAGTCACCATGAATCTATCTGTCTTTGGCATAGTCTGGGTCTTAGGTCTGGCTCCAGCTAAGGCAAGGTCTAAATCAGTAGAAAAACATAATTTATGTTTTTGATATTCAAGAGATTCAAGAGAGTTTATTGTCATGTGTCCGTGATAGGACAATGAAATTCTTGCTTTGCTTCAGCACAACAGAACATAGTAGGCATGACTACATAACAGATCAATGTGTCCATATACCATCATATAAATATATACACACATGAATAAATAAACTGATAAAAGTGCAAATAATAGATAATGGGCTATTAATGTTCAAAGTTTTGTCTGATCCAAGTTTAATAACCTGATGGCTGTGGGGAAGTAGCTATTCCTGAACCTGGTCGTTGCAGTCTTCAGGCTCCTGTACCTTCTACCTGAAGGTAACAGGGAGATGAGTGTATGGCCAGGATGGTGTGGTTCCTTGATGATGCTGCCAGCCTTTTTGAGGCAGCGACTGCGATAGATCCCCTTGATGGAAGGGAGGTCAGAGCCGATGATGGACTGGGCAGCGTTTACTACTTTTTGTAGTCTTTTCCTCTCCAGGGCACCCAAGTTGCCGAACCAAGCCACGATGCAACGGGTCAGCATGCTCTCTACTGTGCACCTGTAAAAGTTAGAGAGAGTCCTCCTTGGCTAACCAACTCTCCGTAATCTTCTCAGGAAGTAGAAGCGCTGATGTGCTTTCTTAATAATTGCATCAGTGTTCTCGGACCAGGAAAGATCTTGGTGTTGATATGATATTGGTGTTGCTTAAAATCTGATTTTAGCCTTGAAATTGGTATAATTCTTGCTTCCAAGTTAGAACATTGAAAATGTAAGCCCCACTATTGAGACTTGAACATATAATGGGAATACTTCACTGCTATATTATCTCAGTCTACCAGTGCCACATATGCCATCGTCTGAATGAGGCATAAAGTTAACACACCATCAGTGTTCTCAGTAGATATAAAACCTCATGGAATTATTCAAAATAATTATTGAAAATTTCCATACTGTACCTCAGACTTTAAGGAACATAAAAAAAACCAACCAGCTTTAATACAAATATTTAGATGGGCAAATGGGGTTATAAAAGTTATATTCATTTTCTTTGAAAACTTTCTTCAGCCAAAATTAGAAAAAAAAAGCATTGCTGGCCAGGGATAACTTCTGCAAGAATTATTTGTTATCTCCACTCATCTGGTTAGTATCCTGATGTTCAACAACAGGGCTTTAGAACACAAATTTCAGATGATATAATTACTTTAGAAGCCAATTGTGAAAAATATGACTAATTAGATTAGATTAGATTAAATTAGATTCCTTTATTGTCATTCAGACCTTTCGATCTGAACGATATTTTTGTTACCTTGTAGTCATAGCATATAATAAAACAAAAAAAACACATAATAAACACATATGTAACATCCACCACAGTGAGTTCACCAGGCATCCCCTCACTGTGGTGGAAGGCAAAAGTCTTAAAGTCTTTATCTTCATCCCTCCTTGTTCTCCTTCTGCGCTGAGGTGATCTAGGCCTCCGATGTTATCATCCGCAGCCGAGCCTACGAAGCCGGGCTACCGCCACCGCCGTTGCCGGAATGCTGGAACACCGCCACAGCTCTGAATCAGGGTCCACTGCTGGAACTCTGGAGCCCCGCAGCTCTGAAGCCGGGCCGCCGCTGGAGCTCCGCTGGAACGCCGCTGGAGCAACCGCTGGAGCACCGGAGCTCTGAAGTCGGGCCGCCGCTGGAGCACCGCTGGAACGCCGCTGGAGCAACCGCTGGAGCACCGGAGCTCTGAAGTCGGGCCGCCGCTGGAGCACCGCTGGAACGCCGCTGGAGCACAGCTGGGACGCCACTGGAGCACCGCTGGAACGCCGCTGGAGCACCGCTGGAACGCCGCTGGAGCAACCGCTGGAGCACCGGAGCTCTAAAGTCGGGCCGCCGCTGGAGCACCGCTGGAACGCCGCTGGAGCACCGCTGGAACGCCGCTGGAGCACCGCTGGAACGCCACTGGAGCACCGCTGGAACGCCGCTGGAGCACCGCAGCTCTGAAGCCGGGTCGTCGCCGCTGCTGCTGGAACGCTGGAGCTCTGAACGCTGAACGCTCGCCACAGCTCCGAGGCCGCCTGCTCCGCCATTAGGCCTCAGCACAGACGGAGACAGCACGACAAGAAAAGGTCGCATCCCCCTGAAGGGAGAGACTAAAACCTTGTTTCTCCCCCCATCCCCTGCTCCCCCCCCACCCTCCCTCTCCCCCCCCCTCCCTCCCTCTCCCCCCCGCCTCCCCCCCCCCCCCCCCCCCCCCCCCGCACACAAACACAACTTAATAAACCAAAATTCATAGCAAGAACTGAAGGCACAGTTAAGGAAGGCATTTTACATGGTCTAATTCTGTTCCCTCATTCTCTAACAAGGTCACAACCTAAAATAATGCTAATGATAAAGAAAGGTTCAAGAGCTTCAAATTCCTGGGCGTACATATCTCTGAAGATCTTTCCTGGTCCAAGATGCAATTATAAAGAAAGTTCATCAGCCCCTCTACTTCCTGAGAAGATTACGGAGATTCGGTATGTCAAGAAGGACTCTCTCTAACTTCTACGGGTGCACAGTGGAGAGCATGCTGACTGGTTGCATCGTGGCTTGGTTCGGAAACTTGAGCGCCTTGGAGCAGAAAAGACTACAAAAAGTGGTAAACACTGCCCAGTCCATCGTCGGATCTGACCTCCCTTCCATCGAGGAGATCTACCACAGTCGCTGCCTCAAAAAGGCTGGCAGCATCATCAAGGACCCACACCATCCTGGCCAAACACTCATCACCCCACTACCTTCAGGTAGAAGGTACAGAAGCCTGAAGACTGCAATGACCAGGTTCAGGAACAGCTCCTTACCCACAGCCATCAGGCTATTAACTCGGCTCGGACAAAGCTCTGAACATTAATAGCCAATAATCTGTTTATTTGCACTATCAGTTTAATTATTCATGTGTGTATATATTTATGCAATGGTATATGGACGCACTGATCTGTTCAGTATTCGTGCCTACTATGTTCTGGTGTGCTAAAGCGAAGCAAGAATTTCATTGTCCTCTCAGGGACACATGACAATAAACTCTCTTGAACTTGATCTTGAACTATCTTTCAGGAGTGCTCAGAAACAATTTCATACACGGATACTTAAAAATATCATAATTTCCCCATGAAAGTTGTCTCTTGTCAGCAAGAGTGTGCAATCCAATTTTGTAAATCTGAAAATGAACCCATCCCTCTTCTCTTTCAATTCTTCCAATTACCAGCACACTTTTTAATTAACACATTTTAATGCTCTCTACAGTAATCTATATTATTTTGAACTCCTTTGGTGTTTCATCTTTTTATGCAAGCAAAAAAAAGTATCAGTCACTCCAATCTCTCCCATAGCACCCTTATTCTTAGCGTTATTACAGTAAAGTGCCTTCATATCCTCTCAAAGAGTTGGATAACCGTCCTGTGCAGTGCTTGAAATTGGACACAATCCTCCAGCTGTGGTCCGATTAATGATTTATATAGGTTTAGCATAACTTCTTTGCTTAGCAATGCTGTCTCTATTTATAGAGCTGAAGATCCCACATGATCATCTGAAGAACATGGCCTTCAATTTGTCTGTCCTGAAACTATTCAGTTCATTGGTACAAAAATATAATTGTACAGCTTGAGGTTTTTCAGCTAAAACCCCTGTCTCACGGTGCGAGTTGACCCACAAGTGACACCCAGTTGTCACTCGCGGTAAACACGTACACTAAACGTAGCGGGATTGTTTGATTTTTTCCACGAGTCAAATTTACAGTTCAAGTTAAAAATTGAAACATTTTAAACTCGTTTATTACGTGGTGGTCCGTGCGTTTACCTTAGTGATTCGTGAGTCTATCGTGGGAACTCTTTTAACTCAGCGGGCAGGCAGCATCTCTGGAGAGAAGGAATGGGTGACGGGATGACATTTCCAAATTTCTCCAGCCCCATGTGTTCACTTTTTTCAACTAGCATCTGCCCTTTCTTGTGTATGACATTATTTGTATCTACAGTGCCTTGTGTCTTGGCAATTCATGATTCACACACACACAATGCTGGGGTAACTCACACACACACACAATGCTGGGGTAACTCACACACACACACACACAAAGCTGGAGTAACTCACACACACACACACACAAAGCTGGAGTGACTCTCACACACACACGCACACAATGCTGGGGTAACTCACACACACACACAATGCTGGGGTGACACACACAATGCTGGGGTAACTTGCACACGCACACACACAATGCCGGGGCAACTCACACACACACACAATGCTGGGATAACACACACACACACACACACACACACAATGCTGGAGTAACTCTCACACACACACACGAACAATGCTGGAGTAACTCACACACACACACTCATACATACAATGTTGGAGTAACTCACACACACACACAATGCTAAGGTAACCCACACACACATACACACAATGCTGGAGTAACTCACACACACACACGAACAATGCTGGAGTAACTCACACACACACACACAATGCTGAGGTAACTCACACACACACACACACACAATGCTGGGGTAACTCACACACACACACACAAAGCTGGAGTGACTCTCACACACACACACACAATGCTGGGGTAACTCACACACACACACAATGCTGGAGTAACTCGCACACACACACACAATGCTGGGGTGACACACACAATGCTGGGGTAACTTGCACACGCACACACACAATGCTGGGGTAACTCACACACACACACACACACAATGCTGGGGTAACTCGCACACACGCACACACACAATGCTGGAGTAACTCGCACATACGCACACACACAATGCTGGAGTAACTCGCACACACACACAATGCTGGGGTGATACACACAATGCTGGGGTAACTTGCACACGCACACACACAATGCTGGGGTAACTCGCACACACACACAATGCTGGGGTGATACACACAATGCTGGGGTAACTTGCACACGCACACACACAATGCTGGGGTAACTCGCACACACACACAATGCTGGGGTAACTCACACACACACACACAATGCTGGGGTAACTCGCACATGCACACACACAATGCCGGGGCAACTCACACACACACACAATGCTGGGGTAACACACACACACACACACACACACACACACACACAATGCTGGAGTAACTCTCACACACACACGAACAATGCTGGAGTAACTCACACACACACACAATGCTGGAGTAACTCTCACACACACACGCACACGAACAATGCTGGAGTAACTCACACACACACTCATACATACAATGTTGGAGTAACTCACACACACACACACACACACAATGCTAAGGTAACCCACACACACATACACACAATGCTGGAGTAACTCACACACACACACGAACAATGCTGGAGTAACTCTCACACACACACAATTCTGGAGTAACTCAGCGGGACAGGCAGCATCTCCGGAGAGAAGGAATGATGATGTATCGGGTCGAGACCCTTCCTTAGACCACTACTGTAGAGAAGGTACACAGACACCTTAAAGTCTTCACTACCTTATTTAGCATACATTATATATAGCCCTGGCTGTACGTGGTCTGTCACGATCATTAGAGAGCGAGCTAGGGGCGTGTGGGTTACAATTATACTAACTGGTGGGGGAGTGGTTAGCATGGACATCGTTACTATCAATTAAAGGTGTACACACATATCATCTACATCCTTCCTCTACCAAAACAAACAGTGCGTGACAGGGCGACCACGTCTCATGCGCTAGGGTGAATGCAAACAGTAAAGCACAGGAATACAGGATCACACGTAATCGCTGTAACGGACCGGCGGCCTGATCAGGCGACCAGACCGGGTCCGCACCTCGCCATCACCTCCTTCCCCGACGGGAACAAGCGGGGATGCTGGGGCATGGTGGGGGCTACGGACAGGAGAACCCCTTGGCGACGAAGGCATCGGGGGGGACGGCGAAGAGAAGGGCGAGGAAGCCGGAGAAAGCGGGACTGCAGCCGGGAGGCGTTCAGGAGGAGGACGAGGGGAGGTCGGCCCCAGAGGAACGGGCAAAACACAGGGCCGCGACAGTGGCAGCGGGGGGGCATACGGAGCTGCCGGGGGAGAGAGAGGCTCGTTCACAAGCCGGAGATGCTGGCGGGACCGGCGGTACACCCTTCCGTCGTGGTTGACAAGGAACGAACGAGGGGAACCGGCAGAACCGACGACCATGGCCAGCTTGGAACGGCCAGAAGAGGACCACATACGGACGACCTGGCCGGGGAGAAGAGGGTGGAGGACACGGCAGGACCTGTCGTGGGAACGCTTCTGGATACTGTGTTTTTTGGCAATGCGTTTCCGGACCAAGGCAGGTTTAAAGACGGAGGGGCACAGGGACTGCTGAGACACCGGGACCGTGGGCCTCGTGACATGGGACATGAGTCGCTGAGCTGGGGAGCCCAGGGCATGGTCGCGGGAGATGTTGCGGAGGTTCAGCAGGGCCAGGTAGCTGTCGGAGCGGGATAGGCGACAACGTTCCAACAATCCTTTGGCACTGCGGACTGCGCGCTCGGCCAGTCCATTGCTCTGCAGGTATCCTTCACACTGCTGGTGGTGTAATGACGAAAGTTCCATCGTTCAGCAAAAGCGCGGAACTCGGCACTGGTGAACTGGCTGCCGTTGTCCAACTGCAGGCTGACCGGAGACCCGAAGGTGGCAAAGTGGCGGCGCAACTTCTCGATGACCGCGGAGGAAGAGAGGGAGTGGAGCTGGTCAACTTCAAACCAGCTGGAGTAAGAGTCGACAAGCACCAGGAAGTGCTTTCTGTGCCACTCGAAGATGTCGGTTGCTAGCGCAGAGCATGGCAGGTCAGCAGCTGGCTGCTGCAGGAGCGGCTGCCGCTGTTGCTGTGGAGTGAAGCAGTTGCAGGTAGGGCACGCGGAGACCCTATCCCGGAAGTAGCGAGACATGTCGGGCCAGAAGAACTGGCTCTGAGCGATGGAAAGGGTCGCCTTGGCCCCGGGATGGCCACGATGAGCGGTTCGAAGTATCATTCTCGTAGTGCTTCGGGCACCACCACCTTGTGGCCCTTCACAATCACACCATCACGCAGCACCAACTCGTCACGAACCAAGAAGTAAGGCACCGCTGCGGCCGGCAGGGAAGAACGGCGGTCTGGCCAACCCTGCTTGATGATCGCGGCCAGCTGCTGTAGCGAAGCGTCTGCTGCCGTGTGCTTGGCCAGGGACTCCAACTGACCGGAGGGCACGAAGTTAACGTTTAGGACTATCAGATCAGACGTCTCGTATGGATGTTGGGTTGTGGATGAGAGAGGCGCCCGAGACAGCGTGTCAGCAACAAACATGTCCTTGCCCTTGCGATAAACCACTGTGAAAGTGAAGCGTTGCAGCTGGAGCATCATGCGCTGGAGCCGGGAGGAGGCCATGTGTATCGGCTTGTTGATGGTGACCAGAGGCTGGTGGTCCGTCTCGACAGTGAAGCAGTTGCCCAGGATATAGTCTTTGAATTTGGAGCAGGCAAAGACAACCGCCAGCAGTTCTTTCTCAATCTGGGCACAGTTTTGTTCAGCGGTCATCCAGAGATGCTGCCTGTCCCGCTGAGTTTGCTTTTCGTACTGGGTGGCTGTGATTAGTGGTGTGCCTCAGGGTTCAGTGTTGGGCCCATTGCTGTTTGCCATCTAGATGAATAATTTAGATGAAAATGTACATGGCATTATTAGCAAGCCTGCAGATGACACAAAGGTGGGTGGTATTGTAGATAGTAAAGTATCCTTTATTGTCATTCAGACCTTTCGGTCTGAACAAAATTTTGTTACCTTGCAGTCATAACATATAATAAAAAACAAAACACACAATAAACACATATTTTACATCCACCACAGTGAGTTCACCAGGCACCTCCTCACTGTGGTGGAAGGCAAAAGCCTTAAAGTCTTTGTCTTCTTCACTCCTTGATTTCCCTCTGCACTGAGGCGATCCAGGCCTCCGATGTTTCCGTTCACTAGGCCCGCGGCTGAGCCTCCGAAGCCAGGCTGTCGCCACTGCCATCGCCGGAAAACCACCATAGCCCTGAAGCCAGGTCGGCGCTGGAACGTCGCTGGAGCACCGCAGCCCTGAAGCCGGGTCGCCGCTGGAACTCCGCAGCTCTGAAGCCGTGTCGCCGCTGGAGCACCGCAGCTCTGAAGCCAGGCCGCCGCTGGAGCGTCGCTGGAGCACCGCAGCTCTGAAGCCGGGCCGCCGCTGGAACGTCGCTGGAGCACCGCAGCTCTGAAGCCGAGCCGCCGCTGGAGCACTGCAGCTCTGAAGCCGGGTCGCCGCTGGAACGTCGCTGGAGCACCGCAGCTCTGAAGCCGGGCCGCCGCTGGAGCACCGCAGCTCTGAAGCCGGGCCGCCGCTGGAACGTCGCTGGAGCACCGCAGCTCTGAAGCCGGGCCGCCGCTGGAACGTCGCTGGAGCACCGCAGCTCTGAAGCCGAGCCGCCGCTGGAGCACTGCAGCTCTGAAGACGGGTCGCAGCTGGAACGTCGCTGGAGCACTGCAGCTCTGAAGCCGGGCCGCCACTAGAACGTCGCTGGAGCACCGCAGCTCTGATGCCGGGCCACCTCCTTCCCCGACGGGAACAAGCGGGGATGCTGGGGAATGGTGGGGGCTACGGACAGAACCCCTTGGCGACGAAGGCATCGGGGGGGACGGCGAAGAGAAGGGCGAGGAAGCCGAAGAAAGCGGGACTGCAGCCGGGAGGCGTTCAGGAGGAGGACGAGGGGAGGTCGGCCCCAGAGGAACGGGCAAAACACAGGGCCGCGACAGTGGCAGCGGGGGGGCATACGGAGCCGCCGGGGGAGAGAGAGGCTCGTTCACAAGCCGGAGATGCTGGTGGGGACCGGCGGTACACCCTTCCGTCGTGGTTGACAAGGTACGAACGAGGGGAACCGGCAGAACCGACGACCATGGCCAGCTTGGAACGGCCAGAAGAGGACCACATACGGACGACCTGGCCGGGGAGAAGAGGGTGGAGGACACAGCAGGACCTGTCGTGGGAACGCTTCTGGATACTGTGTTTTTTGGCAATGCGTTTCCGGACCAAGGCAGGTTTAAAGACGGAGGGGGACAGGGACTGCTGAGACACCGGGACCGTGGGCCTCGTGACATGGGACATGAGTCGCTGAGCCGGGGAGCCCAGGGCATGGTCGCGGGAGATGTTGCGGAGGTTCAGCAGGGCCAGGTAGCTGTCGGAGCAGGATAGGCGACAACGTTCCAACAATCCTTTGGCACTGCGGACTGCGCGCTCGGCCAGTCCATTGCTCTGCAGGTATTCCGGGCTGCTGGTGTAATGACGAAAGTTCCATCGTTCAGCAACAGCGCGGAACTCGGCACTGGTGAACTGGCTGCCGTTGTCCAACTGCAGGCTGACCGGAGACCCGAAGGTCAACTTCTCGATGACCGCGGAGGAAGAGAGGGAGTGGAGCTGGTCAACTTCAAACCAGCTGGAGTAAGAGTCGACAAGCACCAGGAAGTGCTTTCCGTGCCACTCGAAGATGTCGGTTGCTAGCGCAGAGCATGGCAGGTCAGCAGCTGGCTGCTGCAGGAGCGGCTGCCGCTCTTGCTGTGGAGTTAAGCAGTTGCAGGTAGGGCACGCGGAGACCCTATCCCGGAAGTAGCGAGACATGTCGGGCCAGAAGAACTGGCTCTGAGCGATGGAAAGGGTCGCATTGGCCCCGGGATGGCCACGATGAGCGGTTCGAAGTATTATTCTCGTAGTGCTTCGGGCACCACCACCTTGTGGCCCTTCACAATCACACCATCACGCAGCACCAACTCGTCACGAACCAAGAAGTAAGGCACCGCTGCGGCCGGCAGGGAAGAACGGCGGTCTGGCCAACCCTGCTTGATGATCGCGGCCAGCTGCTGTAGCGAAGCGTCTGCTGCCGTGTGCTTGGCCAGGGACTTCAACTGACCGGAGGGCACGAAGTTAACGTTTAGGACTATCAGATCGGACGTCTCGTATGGATGTTGGGTTGTGGATGAGAGAGGCGCCCGAGACAGCGTGTCAGCAACAAACATGTCCTTGCCCTTGCGATAAACCACCAAGTGAAGCGTTGCAGCTGGAGCATCATGCGCTGGAGCCGGGAGGAGGCCATGTGTATCGGCTTGTTGATGGTGACCAGAGGCTGGTGGTCCGTCTCGACAGTGAAGCAGTTGCCCAGGATATAGTCTTTGAATTTGGAGCAGGCAAAGACAACCGCCAGCAGTTCTTTCTCAATCTGGGCACAGTTTTGTTCAGCGGTCATCCAGAGATGCTGCCTGTCCCGCTGAGTTTGCTTTTCGTACTGGGTGGCTGTGATTAGTGGTGTGCCTCAGGGTTCAGTGTTGGGCCCATTGCTGTTTGCCATCTAGATGAATAATTTAGATGAAAATGTACATGGCATTATTAGCAAGCCTGCAGATGACACAAAGGTGGGTGGTATTGTAGATAGTAAAGTATCCTTTATTGTCATTCAGACCTTTCGGTCTGAACAAAATTTTGTTACCTTGCAGTCATAACATATAATAAAAAACAAAACACACAATAAACACATATTTTACATCCACCACAGTGAGTTCACCAGGCACCTCCTCACTGTGGTGGAAGGCAAAAGCCTTAAAGTCTTTGTCTTCTTCACTCCTTGATTTCCCTCTGCACTGAGGCGATCCAGGCCTCCGATGTTTTCGTTCACTAGGCCCGCGGCTGAGCCTCCGAAGCCAGGCTGTCGCCACTGCCATCGCCGGAAAACCACCACAGCTCTGAAGCCAGGTCGCCGCTGGAACGTCGCTGGAGCACCGCAGCCCTGAAGCCGGGTCGCCGCTGGAACTCCGCAGCTCTGAAGCCGTGTCGCCGCTGGAGCACCGCAGCTCTGAAGCCGTGTCGCCGCTGGAGCACCGCAGCTCTGAAGCCAGGCCGCCGCTGGAGCGTCGCTGGAGCACCGCAGCACTGAAGCCGGGCCGCCGCTGGAACGTCGCTGGAGCACCGCAGCTCTGAAGCCGAGCTGCCGCTGGAGCACTGCAGCTCTGTAGCTGGGTCGCCGCTGGAACGTCGCTGGAGCACCGCAGCTCTGAAGCCGAGCCGCCGCTGGAGCACTGCAGCTCTGAAGCCGGGTCGCCGCTGGAACGTCGCTGGAGCACTGCAGCTCTGAAGCCGGGCCGCCACTAGAACGTCGCTGGAGCACCGCAGCTCTGATGCCGGGCCGCCGCTGGAGCACCGCAGCTCTGAAGCCGGGTCACCGCTGGAGCACCGCAGCTCTGAAGCCGGGCCGCCACCGCCGCTGAAAGCTGGAACGCGTCCATAGCTCCGAGGCCGCTAGCTCCACCATTAGGCCTCAGCACAGACGGAGACGGTGACGGGGGACATGACAAGAAAAGTCGCAACCCCCCCAAAGGGAGAGACTAAAACCCTGTTTCTCCCCCCCTCCCCTAAACCCCCCCCCCCCACACACACACACACACATACATACACAGCCTAACAAACCAAAATTCTAACTGAAACAAACACAAGAAAACAAAAACAAAAGAAAAAAAACAGACGGATTACAGGTGAGCCACAGCTGCCGCTAGCTCCACCATTAGGCCTCAGCACAGACGGAGACGGTGACGGGGGACACGACAAGAAAAGTCGCAACCCCCCCGAAGGGGAGAGACTAAAACCTGTTTTCTCCCCCCCCCCCCCCCCCCCCCCCCCCCCCCACACAAACACACACACACACATACACAGACTAACAAACCAAAATTCTAACTGAAACAAACACAAGAAAACAAAAACAAAAGAAAAAAACAGACGGACTACAGGTGAGCCACAGCTGCCAGGCAGTGCCGCCACTTCCGGACTAGTGAAGATGGTTGTAAAAAATTGCAGCAGGGTCTAGATTGGTTGGTAAGGTGGGTTGAGGAATGGTTAATGGAATTTAACGCAAAGAAATGTGAGGTCATTTAACGCAAAGAAATGTGAGGTGATTTAACGCAAATAAATGTGAGAAATTGGGAAGTTTAACATGGGCAGAATCTAAACAGTGAATGTAAGGGCTCTGGGAAGTGTTGTAGAGGAGAGGGACCTAGGAGTGCAGGTATCGGATTCCTTAAAGTGGCTTCACAGGATGATAGGGTGGTCAAAAAAGCCTTTGGCGCATTGGCCTTCCGCAGGCAGAGTATTGAGTATAGAAGTTGGGAGGACAGGTTGCAGTTATATAAGACATTGGTGAGGCCACATTCAGAGTATTGTGATCAGTTTTGGACACCACGTTACAAGAAAGATGTTGTCAAGCTGGAAAGGGTGCAGAGAAGATTTACGAGGATGTTGCCAGGACCCGAGGGCCTGAGTTAGTAGGAGAGGATGAGCAGGCGAGGACTCTATTCCTTGCAGCACAGGAGGATGAGAGGTGATTTTACAGAGGTGTACAAAATCATGAGAGGAATAGAATGGGCATACACAAGGAGTCTCATGCCCAGAGTAGGGGGATTGAGAACCAGAGGACATAGATTTAAGGTGAGGTGGAAAAGATTTAATAGGAACCCGAGGGGTAACTTTTTTTTTTCCACCAAAAGTGGTGGGTGTATGGAACAAGCTGCCGGTGGAGGAGGTTGAGGAAGGTACTATCGCAACTTTTAAGAAACATTTAGACCGGTACATGGATAGGATAGGTTTAGAGAGCTATGGGCCAAACACCGGCAGGTGAGACGAGTGTAGATGGGACACCTTGGTCAGAGTAAGGTTGAGATGAAGAGCTGTTTTCTACGCTGTATGACTTGATGGCAAAGGAAAGGCAACAAAAGTCATAGTTTGAAAATTGTTTCAGGATCAGAATGAGGTTCTTGCATGCAAATCTTTGAGGGTTGAAGGGCAAATTGTTAAGGTTATGTTCTTCAAATGATAATTTCATAAAATAGATGGCACGGCGGAGTCAAGATAGAATAAATGGAAGGGAAGTGTAGGAAGGACCTGCAGATGCTGGTTTAAATCGAAAATGGACACAAAATGCTGGAGTAACTCAGAGGGACAGTGACTGAAGAAGGGTCTCGATCCGAAACGTCACCCATTCCTTCTCTCCAGAGATGCTGCCTGACCCGCTAAGTTACTCCAGCATTTTGTGTCTTTCTAAGAATAAATGGAAGATTTCCTTTTCTGTCCCAAGTCACTCTTGGTTCGAGCTATACGGAAACATACAAAAACTTTATATGTATAATTTACAACATTTGTTAGTGTTATACAAGGCCATTTGCAAAAAAAAAAAAAGATTCCATCGCAGAAAGAGGCAGAGAGGCAGTTTTAAGGATAGAATCTGAAGTTTAGGATTTACGTTGAAAGCAGGCCATCGATAATGGTTAAAATGAATGATGCAGAATAATCAGTTTATCCCTGAAGTTAAATGCAAATTAAGCAACAATTAAAATAAAAGATTTTCAGTAGTGATTTTAATCGGTTAGCAATAAGAGGGAGACTTGGTTTGGGAGAAATAAATACAAAGATTTCCAAGATTTCCACTTTCATGTGCCGCAGGTTTTTTTAAGTGTTTAAAGAGTCCCCTAAATGTAATGAAGATCCCTACTAACTCCTATGAAGTGGACAATAAAAAGAATGTGCTGAAACAACAATAATTCACAATTAGTAGAGTAGAGGGACCGAGGAGTGCAGGTATCGGATTCCTTAAAGTGGCGTCACAGGATGATGGGTGGTCAAAAAAGCCTTTGGCGCATTGGCCTTCTGCAGGCAGAGTATTGAGTATAGAAGTTGGGAGGTCAGGTTGCAGTTATATAAGACATTGGTGAGGCCACGTTCAGAGTATTGTGATCAGTTCTGGACACCACGTTACAAGAAAGATGTTGTCAAGCTCGAAAGGGTGCAGAGAAGATTTACGAGGATGTTGCCAGGAACCGAGACCAGAACACATGGGGTGGGGGTGGTGACGAATTGCTGTTGAAAAGTGAGAGGTCAGGCATAAGGCAGGTCCTGGTTGCTTTGTTTATCCACTCTCCGACCAGTTCGAGGACTTGCTAAATATATTTTTTTAAAGGATTAATTCTCCTTAAACTGATTGCATGAAATCGCTGGAGAATGGGTAAACACTGAACAGCATGGAATTGCTGATGGTGTTGAAGACATTTTAAACAATACCCTTCTTGTTGACTGATGTGATACTGAAATGTAATCAGCACCATTGATAAACTGATGAGGATGGAAGTTATAAAATTGTCTCAATCCACTATTTAGTTTCAGTTGAAAAGTAATATTTACACAATCCTGGTAATATGCACCCGGGTTACTATACGTCTTTGGAATACTTTTTAAGTCAACAAAATTCAAAACAATGATCACCTTTAAAAAAAATTACTTTATTTGAACACTCAAAGTTCCATAAGTCTACAATGATATACAGATTGTATTAGATATCCTTCTCCAAATACCACAGTAATTTTCATTGATGTAAAATTTAAATATAGTTACATGCAATGTAATAAACAATTGTGTGATCAGTCTCAATAAATATTTCTAAATATGTACATGAAATAAATATCAATATGCATAATTCCTTCACTAGTTACAGACCTAGAGTCACACTTGCAAGACAACATGTGAAAAAGTAATTTTCTACTTCATTGCCATATGCAAATATGCTCCCGTAGAGTTTTTAAAAATTTAGCTTCAATAATTATGTTTACAATGAGTAAAGTTTGTCATTTAATCAAAATCTCAATTATTCAGACATTCTGCTTTATGCATTTTAGTCAGCAACACAAAGCCAATGCACAGCATCGACAGTGCTTCTGAAAATATGGAGGCAAAAAAGTTGCCAGAACTATTGGTTCAGTAATTGTAATTTCAGCTCTGATTCGACAAGTTTCACAGTACATCCACACCATGTCCACAAAAAAAAGATGTAGAGAATACATAATACTTCAGTTATTACAATTTCAACTTGTTTATGATGAATAAAATACTTAAATTGAGAATGGTTTCAAGAAAGCAACTTCTGAGGAACCACAGACATAAAAATCTTTGTCATAGGTGGTGGTTATTTGGCTCATCAAGTCTATGCCACCCTACGAATAGAGCTGGTAGGTTAATCCTCCTTCCCTTCTATTAATCCTTAAACTTGGATCATATTTCAAGTGCTCATCTGAGGACTTTTCAGAGTCTGAATAGGATTAGTGCCTCTGCTAATTTTACAGACAGCAAGATATTTGGGTCCAAACAAATGTGATGCATTTAATTCCAGTTAGAAGTTAGCTATGAAAATTAAAAATGAACTACCTTGTAGCTATTAAACTTGCTCACAGTTAATACGTAGTTGGCAAGTAATTTGCATCCTGAAGCAATGGCTTAAGTGATCTATGTCAAAAATATGAAACTTCTGCAACAAGGCTGAATTGAAGTTACAGGCACAAAATGTGAAGCACGGCTTAAAATTATCCACATTTAATGCAAGGAAATGAATACACCTCACCACAGCCATTAAATTATGCTAAAAACTCAAAATACTACAGATGCTGTAACACTGCATGTTAAAGAAAAACACTGGCTTTGCTCAGAAAATTAGGTAGTATCTGTGGACAGTTGATATTTCATGTCACTGTCCTTTTACCATTCTGTTCATTTACAACAGTATAAATAACCTCTATGTAAAAGTCTTAATGGTAACTATTAAACATGAATTTAACGTAGCAATATACAATGTTGCACTGGCATGGCTTTAATTCAAAACTACCCTGAACGGATTGATAACACTCTGCAAAATGTATTCAAGGTTAGGAAACCAGTATGTTGAGTTCTGGAATTAAATCTTAACAGTTTTAGAATTGTAAATTTTAATACAGATTTAATGGTAACCTAGTTCTTGTCATCCTTTCCTTTGAAGTTCAACAAGTCTGGACAATTTTTCACAATTCTCTGTTTTAAGAGATTCAGCCTTCTGCTTCAGACGCTCGTCCCTGTACAATGTCGCCAAATTCAGCAGATCAGCTTCTGTAAAAGTAAATCACACTTAAAGGAAAAGTGCTCATGGCACACACAGATGTAGTACAATATACCCATAAACACTTTTCATGCAGGATTAGAAACAAGAAGATGCTGCCAAGGTAGCATTATCAATGCATATCTACTCAAATGGAGATTATTTTGGCACGGATCAAAGGTTATGAATACAGGCCCAAGTGTGTCAGAACAATTCAATGTTGCTAATACAGAATGTTATGGATGCTGCAAATCCAATATATTAACAGAAAATGCAGGACATGCTCTGAAGGCTAGGTAGTATCTGCGGAGAAAAAGTTAACATTTCAGATATTGTCCTTTCAGTATTTTGTGTTTTAATAATGTGCATTTTTTAGATTAAAGGAAGATTTTTTTAAACTTTAGCCTGAAAGGCTTAATAAAAAATAAAAACATCTCACTAGTCCACACAAGTGTGCTACCATCAAGGCATGCAGAGATCAAAATAAAATAATATACTTTATTATAAATGATCAACTCCTCCACTCTGATATCACACCAAGATCAACTCCACACTACACACTCTAGGCACTAAGGAAATAATGGTACCCCATTTAATTGAAAATATTGAACTTGCATCCTTTTACAAGAGATGAAAGTTCAAAAGTCCCTTCAATTAAGTAAATGTAACCCAATTCATGATGCAATGCAGTAACAAGAGAGCTGAGTAACATGGTGTCAAGACAACAACCTCTCAATGTCTACAACATGAAGCAGCTAGTTATTGACTTCAGTAAAATGAGGTGGTGTGCACGCTTTAGTTAGCATCAATGATGCCAAAGTGGGGATGGTCAAGAGCTTCAAGTTCTAAGCATAAATATCACCGACAATCTGTCCAGGACCGGCCATATTGAAGCTATGGCCAAGAAAACACATCAATGTTCTACTTCCACAGGAAACTAAGGATGTCATTCCTTCTTCTTCCCTTTCCTGTCAGGCAGAAGATACAAAACTTGAAAGCATATACCACCAGATTCAAGAATAGCCTCTACCCTACTATTTTCAAGCGACTTCACAGTCTATCATAAACTAAGTGTGCAGTCCTGATCTTCAAACCTACCTCATTGCGGCCCTTGCACTTTTTCCTTTAATCTGTACTTTTTCCGTAACTAACACTGTAATACTATATTTGTCACACTTGTATTTTTCTCTTAGCACTACCCGTTGTGAATGGCTTGACTGTACTCATATATTATTTCACTGGATAGAATACAAAGGTTTTAAAACTGTATCATGTTACAACTGAAAATAATAAACCAATGCCATTCCCTATATAGTCAAACTTAACTTGCATCAACATATGCATATTGTTCAGATTCAGATTAATTAGTTTATCATATACACTGACGCCAATGACATTTCTTGCTTGTATGAAGCTCAGAGTAAACAGTACAGAGGTTAACTATAGCTACTGTAATAAATATGATGAATGCTAAGAAGCTAAGAGTGGTGCAGATTGTAGGGCAATCTGAAATAGTGCAAAAATATTCAAGTGCAGCAATAGAATGACAAAATGAGGGAGAGTTAAGAGAACATATTCGTAGCAACATCTCCAAGAAGGGGATGCCAAAGGGGTGATTGGCTCAGGAATCTGGTAGCAAATTCATATTGGATATTCATATTCGATGTTTAAACAAGATAAATGTTCTACTGGGATAGCCAGGTCGAAGAAGTCTGCACTAAGGAAAGTCACAATTGATATTATTACCGACTAGTTACAAAGAATATTGAACACAAAATATGCATAGACCTATATTTCTCCTCATGGTCACCGAGCTCCCCCATATGGTTGGTCCCAATAATACACCTGCAGTTCTTGTCTGAGGATAAGTGTTGGAAACATAGTACATTAAATTGTAAATTATATTCTGAGGCCGCTAAATACATTTCCACATGCTCTAGCTGAACATTGATGTAGCCATCTAGTTGGCCAAGTGATCATATTTGCACTGATTAACAATCTTTGAAATAAAAGAATATTACAATGTTAATTAAGGATCTCTTTAATTAGTAAACGACAGCTTTTAAATGCATACTTACTTTGCTGTTTTTCCTTCCAGCAGCTCTTTTGAAGGTAATCAATGTAGTCGTTCTCAACATTACTTTCCACATTTTGCACTGCTTTGCCTTTGTACTCCTCCTGAAAGCCTTTCTTGACAAAATATGTGATTTTTAAATGCTCCGTTTCTCTAGACAGAATGTGGCCCAATGACCTGAATAATTGGAATAGCATTGTAGGGCGCAACATTAAATAAAAAATAATACATTTATTGAACTATTAAGGTATAAGCTGTACTTATTAATCCTAGAAACAATATACAAAGACAATATTGCCACATTTCCCACGTTGAGTGGAACGTGGGGAATCCCACGTTGAGACTTTTTATAACATTGGTATGTAATGCATACATTGTGACGATGTTAGTTCTGACAATGGAGTAATAGGACTGGATTTATTTTTATAAATTTTACTCTTGGCCAAAAACTACATTAAGGTCTGTATTTTGGTGGAACTTCATAGCAGCTCAGTGACAAACATCTCTGCCGTTATATGACTTTTATGAGCATTTTCTCAGCATGGCATTTCAACATCCAGCAATGTAATTAAGTAGTAACTCTGCCATCTTGTGGTGGCACAATGTCTACAAAAACAAATAACAAGCTGAATTTCAATGTTCTCCAGAGATACTATCTGACCCACTGTTATTCCAGCACTTTGTGTCCCTTTTTGTGGACCAGCAGTTGCAGTTACTTGTGTCTGAATTTCCTGATTGTTAGCTGGCAGTTTCCTTCCATTCAAGACTCAGCTTAAACTCTGATTTATGCTTAAGCAATGTCAAAAACCCAAAGCTTGAAATGTTCTGAAAGTCATATGTTGGTGATGCAGTGACTTGTGAGGAAATGTTGCAGATGTAATTGGCGGGCAACCCCTCAGTTTTACAATGGGACTAGCATCTGGATAGGTTCACTAGCCCTGTGGGGGTACGATAAAAAACATGCAACAAAGCGTTCTAGGGCCGCCAGCGTGAATCTCCGCCCAGCTCGGCCTGTGGCCTACGGTAGGATGTGGCCGATTCGGAAGTCCAAGCCGCTGAGGGTGTTCTTCCGTTCCGACGTCGGAGTTCCATCATCCCGGCGAGTGGGCCTGAACATCGGGCCACCCTTAGCTGCGACTACAGGGGGCTCTGGAAGCCCCGACCACGGGTGAACATCAAAGAGGTGGATGACTGAAGTTTGGGCCTTCCCTCACAGTGGGAAACTTTGATTCCGCTGTGTAGGGATGTTTATGTTAAAAACTATCATGTTCTTTGTTCTTTTTTATTCGTAAGGCTGTATGGTGACCCCAAATTTCACTGTACCAATTGGTGCATGTGACAATAAATGTCTCTTGAATCTCAATTCAATGTGTCTAATTATGGCTTTTCATGTAAATTATTTACATCTGTTTTTTAAATGTTTTGAAAAATAAATCTTAAATTGTCTGACAACCACTGATTACGTTGACTGCATTCAACCTTGATGTCATCGATAAAAGGAACTTTAGCATCATCATTTTCTCTCAGCAATAATTCCTCTAAGCACAATTTATCAGAACCTGTCCAAGGTTCAGTTCAAACAAACAAGAGCAGTCTTTAGGCAAATCTAGTCATCTATGTGACATTCTAAATTACTTACCAACTTTCAAATTACATGACTTAAATGCATTTTCTTCAATCCTTTTTTTATATTTAGTTTAAAATGCAAGATTTAAAAAAAAAAACATTTAGATGCAAATATATAAAAATGCTGGTACAAGGAAACATATGACACCCTTTGCGATTGCTTTAAGTCGGTGGACGAGTCTGTATTCAAGATGTCTGAGGCTAATCTAGATGATTATGCTACAGCTGTCACAGACAATCTGTGTAGAGGACTGTGTACTGAAGATGATGATAAATCTATTCCCCAACCTAAAACCAGGCAAGGTCCACTCCCAGATGAAGTCCAAGTCTGCAGCATTCAAGTCAAATGACCCAGAGTACCAGAAATATATCTACCACCATCACAGTGCCATTAAGAATGCCAAGAAGGAATTCCAGACCAAGCCAGAGTCTCAAAGTAATGACACGCATACCCGTAGATTGTGGCAGGGCTTGCACATTATAACGAAGGTGGGCTGTATCACTGGCAACAATGGGTTCCTCCCCGATGTACTCAATGAATATTATGCCTGCCTTGAACCCGAGGTTGGTGTGGAATGCCACCTACCTTGGCAGTCTCAGGAGCGCCTGTGCCAAAATCGACTTTACCAAAAGTGAATGCGCGGAAAACAACTAGTCTGAATGAAGTGACTGGCCGCGAACCCAGGACCTGTGTGGATTAGTAGGCAGAGGCATTCATAGACACCTTACATCTTACCCGCTTGAAAAAGACCACTATCATCCCAGCGCCGAATAAAAAAGCTAGAGTGCCTTAATGCATATCGTCTGGTGGGTTTGATATCCACTATCATGAAGTGCTTTGAGAGACTGGTGATGGCGCACATTAACTTCAGCCTTCCAGCCAGCTTTGATCCATTGCAATTTGCTTACCATTGCAACAGACCCAGAGCAGACGCTTTCTCCCTGACCCTAAATCTCAGGAACACCTAGACCACATGTTAGACTCCTATTTATCAACTATAGTTCTTCTTCAACACAATTCGATTCAAACTCATCTACAAACACCAGCACCTAGGAATCTGCTTCCCTCTCTGCTACTGGATCCGCGAGTTCTGAACCCACAGATCTCAATCGGTGAGGATAGGAGACAACACCTCCTTCACAATATTTTTTGACATTCAGTGCCCCACAAGAATGTGTTCTCAATTTCCTACTGTGCTTCCTATGCACACAACTCTATGGCCAAACCTGGCTCTAATTGCATCTACAAATGTGTAGATGACACCACTGCGGTGCGCTAAATCATGAACAATGACGAGACGGAGTACAGGAAGGAGACAACTTAGTGACATGGTGTCAGGACAATAAACACCTCTCCTTCAATGTCAGAAAGACAAATAAACTAATTATTGACTTCATGGTGGAGTACATGCCCCAATCAGCATCAATGGTGTCGAAATGAAAATGGTTGAGAGCTTTAAGTTTCTTGGCGATAATATTACTAATGATCTGTGGTGGATCAACTACTTTTATACGACAACCAAGAAGGCACTCCAGCATCTCCAAGAAATACTCCAGCTTTTTGTGTCTATTTTCGGTTTAAACCACCATCTGCAGTTCCGTCCTACACAAGGCACACCAACGCTTCTGTTTCCTGATGAGACTGCGGAAATTCAGCAAGTCTCGAGTGACTCTTACAAACTTCCACAGATGTATCACAGAAAGTATACTACCGGGTTGCATCGCAGCTTGGTTTGGGATCAGCTCTGCCCTCGACCGCGAGAAATTGCAGAGAATTGTAGATGTAGCTCAGTCCATCACACAGACCAGACATCCCACCATTGATTCCATCTGCACCATGCTGCCTCAGAAAAGCAGCCAACGTAACCATCCCGGTCATTCCTTCTTCTCCCTGCTCCCTTCTGGCAGAAGGTACAGAAGCTTAAACTCTGTACCTGAAAACCAGACTCAGGAACATCTTCTTCCCATACCTGCCAACTTGTGAGAATGAAAAATCGGAATCCTATTAGTCTGACGTCAGTGAGGGCGGGGCACGTGACGTCAGTAAGGGGCGGGACACGTGACGTCAGTAAGGGGCGGGGCATGTGACGTCAGTAAGGGGCGGGGTACGTGACGTCAGTGAGGGCGGGAAAGTGACCTCAGTGCGGGGGGGGGGGCAAGTGACGCCGAACGCCACCGTGGCGGGGCGGGGTCATGCGGCTGCGTGCTGACGTACACCCGTGCGTGCCCCCATAAGCGGCGCAGGCGCGGTGCGCTCTCTCGCTGTCTCCTCGCCGCCGCCATGGGTCGCATGCACGCTTCCATCCCAATTCCGAATTCCAATTTTTTTCGGAATATTGAGGAAAAAAATCGGAATTCGGAATTGGGATGGAAAAATCGGAAGAATTCCGCCCAAATCGGAATGGTTGGCAGGTATGTCTTCCCCTCTGTTATCAGGCTACTGAACAGTCCTTCCATAAACGAGGATACTGTCTATGGAACTGATGCATTACAGATTTTTAAAATAATATTGATTAACCTCTGTCCCATTGAGGACATTGGACAGTCTTATGACACTGATGTGCTACAATGCTGAGTATTATATTCTGCACTCTTTACAGAGTGAAACAGCAAGAGGGTCCCTCAGCCTAACATAGAAACATAGAAAATAGGTGCAGGAGTAGGCCATTCGGCCCTTCGAGCCTGCACCATCATTCAATATGATCATGGCTGATCATTCAACTCTGTATCCTGTACCTGCCTTCTCTCCATACCCCCTGATCCCTTTAGCCACAAGGGCCACATCTAACACCCTCTTAAATATAGCCAATGAACTGGCCTCAACTACCTTTTGTGGCAGAGAATTCCACAGATTGACCACTCATGCCCATGTACTCCTTTCCTCTATCTATAATACTTATGAATTTGACTTGATTGTATCTTTGTATGGTGTATCTGATCTGTTTCTGCAAAACAAAGCTTTTCATTGTACCTCGATACACGTGACAATAATAGACCTAAACCAAAATGATTGAATTCAAAAACAAACTTACGGTTTGTAGTGAAGACTATAAGGAGGATTAGTCACCGTCAATTGGGCAACTAGCGACACAAGAATTAATAGAAAGATTGGTAAGAGCTGCAGAAATGCAGAATAAGTACCCTGCAAAACGTGAGAGGAAAATGGTCAGATGGTTCTAAACCACTTAAATCATAATGGATACCATTTGTAACAACTTTCCATTCAGAGCAAGGGTATAAAATGTTTCTCAGCAACTAACTCCTTTACAGATAGAAACATATCAAAAAACTGAAGAGGTGGCCATTCAATCCCTCCCATCTGCTCTGGCATTCAATAAGTCCCGATTGATTTTGACTCCTGCAGTAAGTCTAATAGAATTTTAGATATTCGGGGAGTCAAGGAATATGATCTTTACCATGAATAAACTTAATGACTCTATGGAAGTTCTTACAATTTGCATTTTACATTTCTCACCAAAACTAACCTAGTTTTTTTTTATATTAGTTCCTATTTCATATTCAATGCCTTAGTCCATTTTGCAGAATTCTCAAATTTTCTTAATTATCAGGTGCAGTGATTTTTATAAGCCCTTTTCACAAACTCAACTATACTTTGTGAGAAATAAATGATGCACTGGCTAATTATGGGTGTCAGGGGTTATGGGGAGAAGGCAGGAGAATGGATTTGGGGGGGGGGGGGGGGGAGGGAGAGATCAGCCATGATTGAATGGTAGAGTAGACTTGATGGGCCGAATGGTTTAATTTTGCTCATATCACTTATGAATTCATGAATTTATTTGGAGCAGATACCATCATATAACTACCCTGTTACTACCTTCATAAAGCTATATAACATCGAAACAGGTCCTTCAGCTCAACTTGTCCAAGCCAAGCAAGTTGTGCAACTAAGATAGCCCCACTTTCCTGCCCCTGGCCCATATCTCTCCAAACCCCTTTTATCCATCTACTGGTGCAAGTGTCTTTTAAAGTGATAATTGTACTAATTCCACCTCCTGTGACATCTGGTCCCATACACGTTTCACTCTCTGCGTGAAATAATTTGACAAATCTACTTTAAATTTTCCCCTCTAGCCTTAAACCTACAACCTCTAGTTTGAGCCTCCCTTACTCAAGGAAAAAAACTGTGGCTATTTACTTTATCTATGCCCCTCGTGATTTGATATACCTCTACAAAGATCATTCCTCAGCCTCCTACAGTACATGTAAAAAACGACCCAGCCTATCCAGCTTCGTATTCTAACTTATATCCTTTAGTCCTGGCAACAGCCTAGTAATTTATTTTGCACCCTGCGGAGTTTAATAACATCCATCCTGTAGCAGAGCAACCAGAACTGTACACAGTACTCCAAATATACCCTTACCGCCCCAACTCCTGTATTCAATACCCTAACCAATGAAGGCAAGCATGCCAAACTCCTCCTTCAGCACCTTATCTACCCATATTGTCAATTTCATGGAACTATGTCCTTGTATTCCTAAATCTCTCTGGGTTCTACAACATTTCCAGGCCCCAACCATTTACTTTTAAAATGTTGTCTTGTTTGTTCTTATCAAAATGCCACACCTCACATTTATCTGCAGTAATCTTCATCTATTCCCCAGTTCCCCAGAAACTGCTATTCCCCAGTTGATGAAGACCCCATTATGATCTTAGATAACCTTTTTCACTATCCATAATATCACCCTTTTTAAATGTCATCTGCAAACTTACAAACCATGCCACCTATAATCATATCCAAATTGTTCAGATTAATAACAAATAAAAATGGACAGTGTGGCTCTCAACTTGCTACAGGTCTCCAATCTGAAAAAAAACGTTCCCATCCCCCACTGACGCCAACCTCCATGCAAATGTTATGTCTAATTAGCTAGCTCACTCTATATCACATGATCTAACCTTCCAAACCTGCTTATCACACAGTACCTTATCAAAGGCCTTGCTCAAGTCCACATAGACAACGTCCAGCACACGGCTCTTACCGATATCTTTGGTCACGTCTTCTAAAATCTCAACCAAATTCATGAGACATAATTTCCCCCACACAGAGCCATGCTAATTATCCTTGATCAGCCATTGACTTTCCGAATACATGCACATCCAGTCTCAGAATCCCCATCAATAGCTTTCCCATCACTGTTGTTAAGCTCACCCAACTGTAATTCCTAGGCTTATCCTTACAACCTTTTCTTAAATGGAGCTTATATTCACTGGAATTCACAAGGATGGGATCTTATAGAAACATATAAAATTCTTAAGGTCAACGGACAGGCTAAATGCAAGAAAAATGTTCCCGATGTTGGAAGAGTTCAGAATCAGGGGTCACAGTTTAAGAATAAGGGGTAGGCCATTTAGGACTGAGATGAGGAAACACTTTTTCACCCAGAAAGCTGTGAATCTGTGGAATTCTCTGCCACTGCATGTTTTCAAGAGTTAGATATAGCTCATAGGACTAACGGAATCAAGGGATATGGGGCGAAAGCAGGAATGGGATACTGTTGAAAGGCGGTGTTGGCTCGAAGGGCTGAATGGCCTACTCCTGCACCCGTTTTCTATGTTTCTATGAGGCAAAGCCCCCCACCCTACATTATTTTGGCACCTCACCCATGGCTATTGATGATACAATATCCTTTGTTTAAAACTAAGTCACTCCCCAGTTTTTTAGCATGCAAAACGCTAAATAATTTATAACAAAGGGGCACCATTTTCTTCTTTTGTCAGTAGCAATATTCAAGCAGAGAAGTGAGGCAAATCCTACTGCTGTAGTTAATATATTTTACCATAGATTTGAATACACGATATCTGCAGAGGTTTCATCTGCAACTTATGAGCAAAGGCACTCAACGTGAAATTGATTTTTTAAGCTTTAATTTGCCTTTCCTATTTAGGAATAGAGTGCTTTTAGGGTTTCTTCGTGCCATGAAATCTCATCTACCCAACCTCCTAAAACTGTAAAGCTACCTGGATTCTGTGCTCTGGCTCTTCCTCTTCTGCCCTTTCATTCATGTGTCGGCGCCGACGGTAAATATGGGTGTATGTTGTACCTCCGTTTGTATAGGCATGAATGTTACCTGATCAAAATACAATCACAGGTATGCTACATTAACTACTTTAAACAGATAATAAAATCCAACTGTTCAAACTGATTTATATATGTAAATTGCTTCGGAATACATATTTATATATACACAATTTTTTTTTAATTATAGCCACAGATTTTGAATTTGTATTTGCTATGCTCTATTTACTGTTGCTAAACATTCTCAATAGATACCAAACACCTTGCATATATTGGTATGTTTGTACTACCTTCTGTCCCATTATAGAAAGCACAAGGCAAATTTTGCAACAGCATCAAGATTTATGCTTTATGCCTCAGCACTCAGGTATGCCCTCACACTACTGCTCCAATATTTGAAGATGGAGGGAGAATACTTAAAATTCTGAAGTGAATGCACAAAGTAATAGTTGCAAAAGAGAAAAATATTAACCCAATCCTATTTTTCTCCTCAAAAACGCAATCTGAAGGCTCTGTTGGTTTTAGCCACCATCGTTCCTTTTGGCTTCTCCTCGCTATAACGATTTAAATACTTTTTAAACTTCCAGCTACAGATCTCAAATCTAAAATTTATAAACCGCAACTATGTGTTTAGAATTCTTGTTTCTATATTGAGATGCTTTCATCCAGATCGCCCTACATTTTGAAATAATCTCAGTGGATTGTAAGGATAACCCATATCCAAAGAGAGGACGAGAAAACAATTCACCCGTTAGCCTTAAAATCCATTATTGGTGTGAAAAAAATTAGAAAATCATAATATCCTTAGAAAGAGTGAACATCTATATAAAACTCTGAGCTTGGATGTATTTGTGTGTTTTTCTGGGATTCACATCTCCTCGAAAACACGATGCGGTAACGGAGAAATTTTTACATATTCCGATAGAGATTTACCTCATGATCTCAAAAAACGCCTCATCTGAAAAATTGATATTTAAACATATTTAAATTTAATACAAAGATTTAACAAACCATTGTTACCAGAATGTGCCTGGATTAAGGGCTATTAGCTACGAGGAGAGGCTGGACAAACTTTGATTGTTTTCTCTAGAATAAGAGAGGTTGAAAGGAGAGCTGATAGAAGTATATAAAATTATGAGCAGCGTAGATAGGGTAGATGGTCAGAACATTTTTTCCCAGGATGCCAATATCAAATACATGTGTGCTTAGCTTTAAGGTGAGAGGGACATGGGAAAAATGCAGAGCAAGTTTTTTTTTAAACAGAGGGTTGCAAGTTCTTGAATGTGCTGTCAGAGTTGATGGTAGAGACAGATATGATAGGGTCATTTAAGAGACTTTTAGATAGGCACTGGATTTGCAGGGAGTGGAGAGATATGTATTATCTGTAAGTAGATAAGAGTTAGTCTTGGCATCATGGTCGGCACATATATAGTGGGCCGAAGGGGCAATTCCTGTGCTGTATTGTTACTGGTTCTGTAAGCGAAACAGAAGTAGAAAAGGCCATTCGACACCTTGACATTGCTTGCCCATTCAATGAGATCTTAGCTCACCTTCTACCTCACCGTCCACACTAACCCCATCCTCCTCAATCTAATCACCTATCAGCTTCTGCTTTGCAGATATTGAATGCGAGTCCCCAGGATAGGAATTCCCAAGATTCACCACCATCTTGGTGAAGAGGTTCCCGTTCATCTCTCTATGTTTAAAGCAGCAACATGACAATTAAGTTGAAAAGTTTTAGAACGATAAACTGAGATATAAATTTTCAACAGGACACCTCGGAGTATTCACGTTCACTTCAATCAGAACTAGTGGATAGTTGATCACCTCATCTGAAAAGAGGCAGGTCTGACAGAGCAGTAATCGTCTGTATTTCACGAGTGCCATACCATACTGTGGTGTTCAAATCTGACTGAAAATGCACAACTCAGAGGCATGTTTTGTTGCAAGTAAATGGGGAAAAAACTACTGCTACATTTTCATCTGACACTAACAGTTTTACAAGAGGTTATATGAAGAAATCTCATTATCAACGTGATTATTATGTACAAACTAATCTTTTTGCACAATTGTAATACCAACCTGTTGGGAACCTTCCACCAAAGAACATGTTGAATACATCTTCAGGTGTTATATCTGCTTCAAATTCCCTGTAATGGCTTGAACTGTCAGCGTAGGAAGTGCGAAAGGTTGTGAATTCCTCTTTACGTTGATCATATTGTTTTCGTTTTTCAGGATTGCTCAAAATGGCATATGCATTTCCTATTGCTAAAACAAACATGCATCACTTCAGTTTTAGAATTTGTGTTCTGATTTTGACAATAGCTCAATCTTGACCAGTTTGTAAAACCTATAAATATTTTAAGTTTTGTTAATAATTACACAACCAAAACATTAGACTATGCATTCAAATAGACAAAATACCTTTAGTTGTTAATTAATTTTTGGAACACAAAAACCTCTGCCCTCACTCAATGATATCAGAGCTATATGATTTCACTCAATATACATGCATTTGTCCTTCATCCTTTAATACCTTAGCTTAACAAATATTTGTTTGTCGGAGATTAGAAATTAAACACTTAAATAGCCGTGAATTTAAACTTCTTCTATATATTAGTTCTTTACTAATCCTTTGGGTTAAGAGACATTTCACCTTCAATTATTTTCTGCACTGTTCCTTACACTTTACTGATCCACATCAATGGATCTCCAAGACAAAGTCATTGCTGGTAACTTTCCACCATTTTAAAAGTACTCTATTCTGTCTTCTCTTGGTCCATAGTGAATCGCTTCACATTGTTGACAGTGGAATTCATGTAACCACACTTTTGTCCATTTGCCTAGCCTCTCCCTTTTTGCAGTCACCTACACTGCTATAGATTTGCATCTGTAACAAATATTTATGGCTTTCTATCCCTTCACTCACATAATTAGTAAATAGTAAATAATTGAGACCCCACAGACATAGCGGGCCATTATCATGTCCAACCAATTGAAGTATTTGCCTTTTATTCTCACCGCCTCCAGTCAGTCACCTAACTTCTTTATAAGTTAACAATTTGTCTTCAATTCCATGAATTTAGATGTTGTTCAAAAATATTAAGAAGAACCTTAGCACAAGCTTTCTGGACGTTCATAGAATTTATCTTGTCTATTACCTTGGTCATTTCTTCAAAAACTTCCAATCAAGTTCACCAGGCAAGCTTGTTCTTAATATCATTTTGCTGGGACTCTCTGTTCAACTCAAAATTTTAATTGTTCAATTACACTATCATTGGTTTACTAATTTTAATGATTTTCTGACAAATGAAGTCAGGCTATGTATTCCAGATTAATGTCCTTACCTCGCTTAATCATTTTAGAATAGTGGATCACACAAGCAATTTTCAAAGCGGAAGGTAGGGTTCCCGAATCAAGAGAATTTTGCAAGATTATATTTAGGGCAACTTCAATATTCTCACCTACTTCCTTTATACCCTGGGATGGAAACATCTGGTCCTGGGGACATTTCATTATTTTCTTCACAAATGTTATTTGCTTACATTAATTTTGTTGTGTCCCCGTGTCTGATTCAATATTGGCTTCCTTGGGATGTCCAGCAGCTTGCTATCCTCTTCCTACACTGTAAATATTGACGCAAAGCAATTATTCAATGTCTGCCATTGTCTTGTTTTTCATTCATATATTGCTAATATCAATTTTAACAGGGGGCATATGGCTCCTGACCACCCATTTTCTCTCAGTTGTAGAGTTAGTAGATGCTGGTATACTTGAAACATTAATAACAGCTTCACGTTTCCCCCTATCAAACACTACATCGACCTAGATCAGTTTATGATGGCTATTACATAAACACTCACACACTGAGACTGCTGACTAAATCAGGCTTGAAATTAAAAAGTACAGCCTTCCAGTCATGTTCAGAACAATTTTGTAAGTATAAAGCATTTTTAAGGAGAAACACCCTCCTCCTGCTATTCCACACCACCACGAGCAAACTACTAAGTGGCTGATATCCAGTGAACAACAAAAAAGGGAAAATGAAAGAAAGGGATCAAGATAATCAAAAAAAAATCCATTGGGAAATGAAAATGTTTGCGACAACAGGTTATAACCTGGGTTATACTTTCTGAGGTTTTTTTTTAATGATTTTTATTTTCAGATATTACCTGAAATGTAATATTTTCAGGTCTAGAGAGCAAGTGCAAAAGTAGACTAATTGGGTAACACGTTCCTAAAGCTTGCAGAGAAATATGATTAAATGTTGACAAAGCGTTCAAGAGCATTCACAACTTTGGGGGCAAAAAAAGTGATCCATTCTGTTTGGCAAAAGATCAACTACATTTCAGAATGGAAAAGATGCTATCAAAAATGTAGTCCATTGATAAAGTCAGAAAGATTTACAATGGAGACACAATAAGTGATGCTGCAGAATTCATTTCTAAGGTTACTGGAAAAACAGAAGCTTTGTCAATTTTCAGGCGCATTTTGGATACTTGGTCAAAGAAGAACTGTACCAAAGTAATATGATCAGAACTATTCATTAAACATCAGGTTGGATAAATGGACAGAAATTTTAATCATATCCATTTAATCTGTTTAGTCAGTTTAACATCCCTTGAAATTGTAATGAAGGTGAACAGCTGGAACTTAAGTGTCCTTTACTTTTTACAAAGTACATTTTTATAAAGGTCAAATTTATATTGTCAAAGTTAAGTAAAAATTTGAGTAGAAACCATTCCCCCTTTGATCTTAACCTTCAAGAATTATGAACTCAATATCAAAATATAATCCAATGCAGGAAAATTGCAAAATTTGCCACACTGGGGACTTTAGTGGTGCCAGATGCAGGGACCCATCACGGATAATTATCTCTCCACCATCAAAGAAGATCTTCAAGAAGTGTTTCGTCAAGAAGCCAGCTAATATCAAAGACGCCCGCCACCGCGTCTCATCGCTGCTACCATTGAGGTGGTGGTACAGGAACCCTAGAACAATTACCTCCAGTTTCAAGAACAATTTCTTCCCATCAACCTGCACTCTTGAACCACAGTGCACAACACTCATCATAACCAAACAAAGCAACAAACTACTATGGACTTTGTATAGGTTGTACTACGTGCTTCAATGTGCACTATTAGAATCTGGTTATCTAGTATAATTGATAATTTATTTGGATTATTGTAATTTATTTGTGTTTTTGCATTAATGTGCCTGTAAATTTGCAGCAAGAATTTCATTGTTCTGCTCCCAATGCATATGATGATTAATAGGCTGTGGGCCAAGCATCAAAAATGTGTCTAGAAATCAACTTTCGTGACCCATGTCTCGGAACTACATGACATTTTGCACAGATTTAGATAAAATATAATTGAGAAGGAAGTCATAACTCGGCAGTGCCAAAAGTTGCACATTAATTAAACTAATTAGAAAACGAGATTTAAAAAAGTGTCATCCAGTATCCAATATTCATAATTCACCATGGTGTTGCAGTCTATTTAAACTATATATTATTATACCATATATATATATATATATATATATATATATATATATATATATATATATATTTGTGAATATGACTATAATCATATGTAATTATGTATCATTATATTATATAAAAATAATATAATTCGGCCGGCCAAAGGCCCGACTGACCCCTCGTAGAACTCACCGGCTACGAACAGCCCAACCGACCCCTCGCAGGATCCACTGGATGGCCAACAGCCCGACCGGCCCCTCGCAGCACTCACTGGCCTTCCGACAGCCCGACCGACCCCTCGCAGCACTCACCGGCCTTCCGACAGCCCGACCGATCCTCCACAGCATCCACCGGCCTACCGACAAGCCCGAGCGACAGACTGACTGACCCTAACCCTAGCTGTACATTTGTTATTTATCATTTTATTTAACAGTTCACATCATAACTTCATAAAGATAAATCAATTGAAAAACAAAATGATCAGCAAGGTGAGCATTACCTTTATCATTGGAAACCTTGCTATTGCTATTGATGTAATGAGGAGGCAGCCATGATCCCAGAGTCCTTGCTGCCTAGTGCCCATAAAACAAAGCGCGAGATTGGTCAATTTGCTTCCAACCTAAATGTCAAACGTGCATTGATTGGACAATTGCTACTCGGAAAATTTGAAGTTTTTGTCATATTTAAACAAAATGTGCAGGTTTTGTTCTTGTCAAGTTTCAGGTATGATTTATATAATATTTATACGCAATGTTAAAAATCCAGGTCGTTCCGTGAGTTGGGTCACGAACCTGAACGAAAAAGCTCCTCGGCCCACAGCCTAACAACAAAAAACAGACTCCTGGAGAAACTCAGCAGGTCAGGCAGCAGATGTGGAATGAATGGACAGGTGACAATTTGTGTTGGGAACACAAGTTAACAAGGTGAGGTGAGTTTCAATTGGAAAAATTGAAAGGACAGCATCCTGGAGTGACTGGTCCTAGTAGGTGTATAAAATAAAGGTAGACACTAGCAGAGCGACTGAGTTGGGCGAGGCAGTGCAAAGGAGCAAGTACCTTGTGGAGGCCAAGAGTGAGGCTTTGGTGCAATAATAATAATAATAATAATAATAATAATAATAATAATAATAATAATAAATACTTTATTGATCCCCTCAGGGAAATTCAGATGTCCAAAAGCCAACAACCAACAAACCCACACATTCAGAACGAAAGCAGACAAAAAATACATAAAATACAATAGCAATAAATACTTAAAAAGACCAAATAATTAACAATTAAAAATGCAAAGCATCCCCATACAGCCTAGCGGTCAGTATTATAAAACCTAATGGCTGCAGGGGTGAAGGATCTAATGAACAGCTCTGTTCTACAGCGCAGGGAGAGGAGCCGGTTGTTGTTCCGTGTGCTCGTTTGACCCTCCAGAATTTCATGGAGGGGGTGCCCGGAGTTGTCGAGGATGACCAGCACCTTGCTCCTCATACATCTCTCAAGCGCATCCACCACAGAGTCCGCTCTCCCCCCCAGCACTGAGCTAGCTCGTTTTACCAGCTTGTCCAACTTCTTACTGCTGTTAGCACTGATGTTGTTACCCCAGCAGACAACAGCGTAGAAAATGACACTTGCAACCACAGTATAGTAGAACAGGTGCAAGTGTCTGAGGAAAAATAGTCTGCTCTGTCCTTTTTGGTAGAGGGCATCGGTGTTGACTGACCAGTCCAGTTTGTTATCAAGGTGCACTCCCAGATATTTATATGTCTGCACCACCTCAATGTCCACCCCTGCAGTGTTAACCGGCTGAAGGGGGAGCTTGGACCTGCCAAGGTTAACAACCATCTCTTTGGTCTTGGTTATATTCAGGATGAGACAGTTCTCTTTACTCCAGACACAGAAAGCACTGGTCATGCACTGGTCATGCACTGGTCACTGGACATGTATTCCTCCTCATGTCCGTTCCGTACACATGCCACAAGAAGCTTTGGTATAGAATGTGAGGGCAGGATGACGTTCATTGTGTTTTTTCTTTCTTTTGTAGATCTTCCTTGGTCTGGTGCAGTAGAGATGGCAGTTTGGGCAGCAGTATGCTCTTCCTGCAGGATGTGGGGATACTTCCAGGGTCCCTGACGACTTCACTTGTGGGAGTTAGGGAATTGAAGCAACAGCTGGATGACCCCAGGATCATCCAGGAAACTAAGGATGTCACAGATACAAGATACACTGGGAAAGCAAATTGGATTGGTCACCACCAGGAAAGAAAGTTAGCAGAGTGCAGGAATCCTCTGTGGCCATTCTCTTCAGAGGTACGTCACTTTGGATAATGTATGGGGGGGTGGGAATGGTGGAGGAGAGGGAGGAGAAAGCATTGGTCTGTGCCATCAGGCCCCGACCTGAGGGACTGAGGAGATAAGTGAATTCAGGCAGTGATAGTGATAGGAGACATAAATTAGGGCGACAGACAGGAAATTCTGCGGCAATAAACGAGACTCCAGGATGGTGTGTTGCCTCTCTGGTGCCAAGGTCTTGGATATCTCACAGTAGCTGTCAAACATTCTCAAAGGAGAGGGCAAGCAGACACAAGTTGTTGTGTACGATAGCACAAATACCATACCCAGAAAAAGGGCTGAGGTTCTGCTGAGTGAATATAGAAAGTAAGCTAAAAGGTTAAAAAGTAGGACCTCGAGGATAGTAATCTCCAGATTGCTCCCAGTGCCAAGTGCTAATGAGAGTGAAAACAGGAATCAGGGCTCGAAATTAACGGTTGCCCGGGTGCCAATGGCAACCTACAGTCCCGCTAGGCAACCTAAAAGCCATGACATTTTGCCCGGCTTGGCAAGCACCTGGGACAGCTCTCGTTTAATCCTGAACAGGCCCCTTCTCTATCTCTCTCTCTCTCTCTCTCTCTGTCACTCTCTATCTCCGCCTGCCATTTGTGTCCGGGTCTCGGCTCTCGGCTCGGGACGGCCGGCCACCTTATACATACGCACTGCCATGGCCTGCACATCCTCCCCCTGCACATGCGCACAACCACAGCCAGCACATCATCGGCCGTGGTTGTGCGCATGTGCCTCACCGCAACCGCTGAAAACCAACGCAGAATTACTCCCTGGAGCTGGAGTAACTCCCTGGAGTAACTCTTGCTTCTTGGTCGTCCAAAAATATTCCAAATGTAATTTAAACTGGAGTGGACCCACCACAACCAAACTCTGAAAAATAACTGCCTATTACATTTTATCTGTTTATTTATTGTGTATATTTATGGTCTATGGTATATAGACACACTGAACTTTTATCTCCTGTTCTGTATTATGTTTACATATTCTGTTGTGCAGCATCAAGCAAGAATTTCATTGTCCTTTTTGGGACACATGACAATAAAACTCTCTTGACTCTTGACTTGGACTTAAGCAAAAAAGGGTTCTTGGGGAAAAAAGAGCTACCTTAAATTTAGTTGCATCTGGTTGGCTACCTTTGGGTAGGGTGAAGACTATTCCATGCTTTAATGCGGGGGAATCCATGGAGCAGCCAGCATCTCTGGATCGAAGAAATTGGGTGACGTTTTGGGTAGAGACCTTTCTTTAGATTTCCTCTGGTTTTAGTGTTTTTAGTTTAATTTAAAGATACAGCATGGAAACAGGCCCTTCGGCCCACCGAGTCCACGCTGAAAACACCAATCACCCGTACACTAGTTCTATCCCACACATTAGCGACGTAAGTCAAGAGTTAAGAGTGTTTTACTCTCTCACGTCCCAGTTAGAACAATGAAATCCTTACTTGCAGCAGCACAACAGAATATGTAAACATAGTACTCTATAAACAATGTTATAAATGAGAAAACAAAACTCCATACAGACAGCACCCATATTCAGGATCAATTTCGGGTCTCTGGCAATTTTAGGCAGCAACTTTATGGCCAATGTACTGCCCCATAGTCTTGAACTGAATTAAAACATACAGTAGCTGTAAAGGGGGACATAGCGTCACTTAGAGATTTAAGACTGAAAATAGTAGTAACCAAAGTTATCAATGTATAATTTTTTGTGTTGGAAAATAAAATATAGTGGCACAGCGTGTGATGCCTCACACGCCAGAGATCTGTGCTTGATCCTGCTCTCGGGCACTGTCAGTGTTGAATTTGCACATTCTCCCTGCAAGCATGTGGGTTTCCTCCCACATTCCAAAGATGCATTGGCTTTGTAGGTTAACTTGTCTCTGTAAAATTGCCCCTAATGTATAGGGTTTTTTTGACCAGCAACCATAGTTCTATTAGCTTTTAAAATTGTTATGGATAAAGACAGGGTGGGCCCACAAGTTAAAGTTCTGAATTGGGGCAAGGTCAACTTTGATGGTAATAGACAGGAACTTGGTAAAGTTGATTGGAGTCTGTTGCTTGTGGACAAAGAGATTAAGAAAAGTTAGAATCGTTTAAAAGTGTGATGGTGAAAGTTCAAAGCATGTATGTTCGTGTTAGAATGAAAGGCAAGGCAACTTAAGAAATCCTGGTTGACAAAATAAATTGAGGCTCAGGTCAGGAATAAGGAGGAGGCATAAGGAAGAGGCATGGGGCAGGTAAAGGCAGTTGAGGTTGTGTATCTTTGAAGGTTTACAGCACTGAGGAGCATAATTATGGAGGAAATCAGGTGTGCAAAAAGGGGCTTGGAGTTGACTGGCAAATTAGATTAAGGAGAATCAAAAAATATTTAATGTGCATTAAGGAAAAGCACACTCGAAAGAGAGACGGGCCCATCAGAAACAAAGGCAGTCACCAATGTGTGGAGCCACATGCTAGTATTGAGGGGGTGCTGGACATAAGACGTATGAAGGTAGATAAATCTCACAGCCCTGATTAGATATATCGGCAGACACTGTGGGAGATAGAGAAGTTGCAGGAGACCTGGTAAGATATATGAATATAATTAGACACAACTGTTATGTTGAATTACTGGAGGGTGGCTAAAGTTGTGTAATTATTTAAGAAGGGCTGCAGGGAAAAGCCTGAGAATTATAGGCCAGTGAGCCCAATGTCTGTGGTAGGCAAGCTACTGGAAGGATTCCAAGATAGACAATATTTTTCATCTGGATAGCTGAGGCTGATTATGGATAATCTGCATGCTTTTTAAAAACTCCAATTTTAGGTAACGTAATTTTAAGAAATTTTGCAGCAAATTTCAGTAGTGTTAATGATAAGCTAACAGAAATAGATTGGGAACAATTTATATAGGTGAAAACAGCATCAGATAAGTGGTAGGTGCTTAAAAGCAAGATAGAATTCAGAGTCTCTGTAAGGGTAAGAAGCAAAGACAGGAAGTTTAGGGAATGGTATTGAACATTTGATCAGGGAAAAGAATTGTATATTCAGTATGGGAAATAAAAAACAAGCAAGTGATTGGAAATCTGTAAGAAATGGTGCATCACATGGTTTAGTTTAGGGATCAGTGCTGGAATCTTTTATGTTTATAATATAAGAGACTTGGACGAGACTGTAGGTGGGTATGACTAGTAAGTGGGCAGATGACATGAAAATTAGTTGTAGTTAAAAAGGTTGTCTTTGGATAAAGCATGATAAGGTCAGCTAGAAAGTTGGGAGGAGCAGCAGCAAATGGAAATTAATCCAGACAAGTCTGAGGTAATGTATTTTGGTTAATCAAATTCTGGTAGGACATATTGTAAATGTCAAGGATCTTCAGAGCATTGATATAGAGAGAACTTGGGTACCAGCCCGTAGCTTCCTGAAAGTGGTGACACAGGTGCATAGCATTGTGAAGAAGGCGTTTTGTATGCTTCGTAGGCCAAGGCACCAAGTAGAAGTTGTGTCATCATGATGCATCTGTACAAAACATAACTTAGACCACACTTAGTGTCTTGTGTACCATTCTGATTGCTCACCACAAGAAAGTATGTGGCAGCAATAGAGAGAGTGCACAAGAGATTCACCAGGGAGTTGCCTGGAATTGAGGCCATTAGTTATGAGAGATTGGGCAGTTTGAGATGAGTCTAACTGAAATACAGGAGTCGTTTATAAAATATCACCAACAATCCGGCCTGGTCCAACCACATTGATGTAATGGGCAAGAAGGCACAGCCATGTTTCTGCTTCCTCAGAAGTTTGACGTCTCCAATAACGTTTAACAATTCCTACAGATCAGGCACGTGCCGTGAGTAATTACTCAGGGTAGGCAGTCAGTCGGATTTTAAAAATCTTAAAAACCGTGCATGCGCAGATTGTTCTCCTCTCCGGTAGGCAGTCAGTCGACTTTTATAAAGTAATTTGTCTTCAAAAGCCTTATCTCTTAATAAAGTATTTAAAAACATTTCCCGGCAACGAAGATGCTATTTTTTACCAAAAAATAAGGCATGAAAATTTACCTGCGTCTTGGAGGCCAAAGGTTAGGTTGTTAGCCAAGAAAGATATACTTGGCTATCCCTCAGTACAGCAACATCAAGAACGATGTTGCTTATCTGAGGGATAACCAAGTCTATCCCTCATTGCTGGCAGCTGATGGGAAGCGGCTGTAAAGTGGGACGCAGCTGTAAAAGGACAGCGCCGCTGGGAGGGTAGAGTTCCTTTCACAGC
The DNA here is from genome assembly GCA_035221665.1 of Okamejei kenojei. NCBI lineage: Eukaryota > Metazoa > Chordata > Chondrichthyes > Rajiformes > Rajidae > Okamejei > Okamejei kenojei. The sequence goes on along the minus strand of CM069141.1, from coordinate 21,499,729 downwards.
AGTAGGGGATCTGTCCCGGGTCAGCACAGGCAGGAGCGTTGAGAAGGAGGGGGTCGGGGATCATGCCAGCAACTCACTCACTGCTGCCGTGATGCCCCAGGCGCGGAGCTACCGCATTGTGGCCGGAGAGGGAAACACCCGTAGTCAGGATCGACCCCTCAGCGCCTTCTGCCGGCCCGCCCGCCAGCCAGTCGCGGTGTACTTTGGCACAGGCGCAACCGGTGGAGGTGGTGGTTTGCAGGTAGCTACAGGGTGGAAGGCTGGCTGCTCTGTCCTGGGCTCACTCTCTCCCTCTCTACTAGTCCCGGGACAGGTGACCTGGGAACTGCAACCATTCGCAGCAGACCTGGGCGCTACAGCCAGACCTGGGGCAAACGAGCCGACCTTAGAACTGCAGCTATTCACGGGGCACACAGCCGACCTGGGTGTCACAGCCAGACCTGGGGCAAGCAAGCCGACCTGGGCACAACAGCCAGACTTGGGGCAAACAAGGCGACTTGGGAACTGCAGCCATTCGAGGGGTAAGCAGCCGACCTGGGTGTCACAGCCAAACCTGGGACAAGCAACCTGGGAACTGCAGTTAGTCCAGTGGACGCGAGGGATCTGGGAACTGAAGCCAGTCCCGGGGACGCGAGGGATCTGGGAACTGCAGCCAGTCCCGGGGCACACAGGCGATGTTGCCGACCCCTGGGCTAAACTAAACCCTTGATCCTGTCACGCCATCCCTTTTTCAAAATGTAGCAACTTAAATTGGTGGTGCGTCTTCATTGCCAGGAAATACAGTAGCTCAAAGAAATGAATCTACCACATTATTTGTACACGAACTCCATTCTTCTCTCTTTGTTTCTTAAGATACTCTTAAGATAATGACAATCCATGTTTGAAAAACCTGCCAAGAAACTGTGTGCGCAGTACGATGCTGTGCAGCACATGTACGCAGTTCACGGTGCAAAGGCAGAATTTCAGCTGCCTTTATAGACCGTTGTCATCGAAGGCTTGAAGCAGCGTCGACGGCACGTGAGTTGCACGTACTTTTGCGTGTTACATGTACTGCGGATGAAAGGCAGGGATAATTATGCCTACCTAAGAGATCGATTTCTTAGGTAGAAATAATTCTCCCTTGCCTTTACCATTTATATTTAAAAATTACCATTTTAGAATTTTAGTCAAGATAGGCACTCCCTACCTTGCCTACCCCGACGGCACGTGCCTGCTACAGATGCGGCATAGAAATCATCCTTTCAGATGCATCACAGTTTGGTATGGCAACTACTCGGGCCAAGATGCCCAAGACGGCAAGAAATTGCAAAGAGTTGTACATACTGCCAGTCCATCAGGTAAACCAGCTTCCCCATCCCACCCCTCCCTCCCGCCTCAATTAACTCCATCTACACATCACATTGCTTTGGGAAAACAGCCAACATAATCAAGGACCACACACGGCATTCTCTCATCTCCCCTCCCGTTGGGCAGTAGGTGCAGGTTTAAAAGCAGAAACCATCAGATACAAGAATAGCTTATTTTCCGTTGTTATCAGATTCTTGAACAGATCTCTCAAATACTAAGTATATATTCCTGATCTGCTAGTCTACATCACTGCAATTCTTGCACTTTTTATTTACCTGCGCTTTTTCTGAAGCTGCAATGTGATATTCTGCATCCTGTTTCCTTTCTCTTTTTTGCACTACCTGTTCTACTCATGTGCGATACAATTATACTCAGTCATGATATGATTTACCTGCATAGCACACAAAATAAAATATTTCATGGTTTCTTCGTACATGTGATAATAATAAGAAACCAAACCAAGGAGGTGGTAGAAGCAGAGGCAGATACCATTTAAAAGGGATTTGGGATGTATTTGGATAGGAAAGGTGCAGAGGAATATGGACCTAATGTGGACGTACGGTGTTAATGCCCATAGGCATTATTCCAAACATAGAAAAGAAGAGCTGTAAGAACCCATTTCTTTGCTATACAATTGTGATTCTATGATTTTATGAAGTAGACATATTACAACTAAAATGTTCCTTTAAAATGAATTAATGAGATGATAGTAACACCTAAACAATATCAATATCTTACAAAAAGAAAATTTCATGGAACAAAACACTATCCATGGTACAATTACCTCATTTAGCACTCAGTAGCTGAGACTTATGGTATTATATATATAGAGAGAGAGAGATGCGTTACTGATAGAGTAGCTAAGACAGGAACCTGGCACAAATCCAATAATGAATCACCTTACAGCTTAACGTGGAGAGGGTTACAATGATGACTGGGCTCGGGTAAGAGGTATAATTGTTCAATGCTAAAATTTGAGGTTCAAGGCTGCACCCTGGCTTGCCATAGCTAAAGACTGGTAACAGGCTCAACATTGGTCACTGGCCTTTTAGCTTGTTACCATAGAGAACTGTCCTGGCTTGGGCAAGCTTGCAGCCATGCAAAGGGAGATAGCTGCTTACATCACATCCCGCAGATGGTATTGAGGGAGACCATACGATCTGGGCAGTACATCAACTTGCAGGTCGGATGCTGCCAGTTCCCAGCAACTGCCTACATTTTGGCACGGAAGTATCATACCATATCATATCATGTATGATATCAGTATCATATCATGGGACCTCTTTTGGGGAAGGCATGATCTGTACAAAAAGGACGGGTTGCACTTGAACCCGAGGGGGACCAATATCCTGGCAGGGAGATTTGCAAAGGCTACTGGGGAGACTTTAAACTAGAAAGGCTGGGGGGAGGGACTCGGGTAGGGGCTATGGGACAGGGTGTGGGGCAAGAGGCAGAGAAGGGAAGCACTCGGACCCAAAATGTAGGCGAGAAAGAGGAATAAGATAATAGACAGAGAATAAGGGATGGTGGCTTTATAAAATGTGTATATTTTAATGCTAGGAGCATTGTAAGAAAGGTGGATGAACTTAGAGCCTGGATTGACACCTGGAAATATGATGTTGTGGCAATCAGTGAAACATGGTTGCCGGACGGCTGTGATTGGAAACTAAATATTCCAGGATTTCGTTGCTTCAGGTGTGATAGAATTGGAGGGACCAGAGGTGGAGGTGTTGCATTGCTTGTCAGAGAGGATATTACAGCAGTGCTTTGGCAGGATAGATTAGAGGGCTCGTCTTGGGAGGCTATTTGGGTGGAACTAAGAAGTGGGAACGGTGTAGCAACACTTTTAGGGGTGTATTATAGACCGCCAAATGGGGAGCGAGAATTGGAAGAGCAAATATGTAAGGGGATAGCAGATATTAGTAGTAAGCACAAGGTAGTGATTGTGGGATATTTCAATTTTCCAAAAATAGACTGGGAAACACATTCTGTAAATGGGCTGGATGGTTTGGAGTTTGTAAAATGTGTGCAGGATAGTTTTTTGCAGCAGTACATAGAAGTATCGACCAGAGAAGGGGCAGTGCTGGACCTCCTGTTAGGAAATGAGGCAAGTCAGGTGACGGAGGTATGCGTTGGTGAGCACTTCGGGACCAGTGATCACAATACCATTAGTTTCAATATAATTATGGAGAGAGTCAGAACTGGACTCAGGGTGGAGATTTTTGATTGGAGAAAGGCTAACTTTGAGGGAATGCGTAAGGATTTAAAAGGAGTGAATTGGGACACTCTGTTTTATGGGAAGGATGTAGAAGAGAAATGGAGGACATTTAAAGGGGAAATTGTAAGAGTACAGAATCTTTATGTCCCTGTTAGGGTGAAAGGAAATAGTAAAAATTGGAAAGAGCCATGGTTTTCAAGGGAAATTGGACACTTGTTTCGAAAAAAGAGAGATATCTACAATAATTATAGGAGGTATGGAGTAAATGAGGTGCTAGAGGAGTATAAAGAATGTAAAAAGAATCTTAAAAAAGAAATTAGGAAGGCTAAAAGAAGATATGAGGTTGCTTTGGCAAGAAAGGTGAAAGTAAATCCAAACGGTTTCTACAGCTATATTAATAGCAAAAGGATAACGAGGGATAAAATTGGACCATTAGAGAGACAGAATGGACAGCTATCTGCAGAGCCAAAAGAGATGGGGGAGATATTGAACAATTTCTTTTCTTCGGTATTCACCAAGGAGAAGGATATTGAACTATGTGAAGTAAGGAAAAAAAGTAGAGTAGCTATGGAAACTATGAGATTCAAAGAGGTGGAAGTACTGACACTTTTGAAAAATATAAGAGTGGATAAATCCTGATAGGACAGGTGGACAGGTCCTGATAGGATATTCCCTAGGACATTGAGGGAAGTTAGTGTAGAAATAGCAGGAGCTATGACAGAAATATTTCAAATGTCATTAGAAACGGGAATAGTGCTGGAGGATTGGCGTACTGCGCATGTTGTTCCATTGTTTAAAAAGGGTTCAAAGAATAAACCTAGCAATTATAGACCTGTTAGTTTGATGTCAGTGGTGGGTAAATTAATGGAAAGGATACTTAGAGATAATATATATATAAGCATCTGGATAAACAGGGTCAGATCAGGAACAGCCAACATGGATTTGTGCCTGGAAGGTCATGTTTGACAAACCTTCTTGAATTTTTTGAAGCGGTTACTAGGGAAATTGATGAGGGTAAAGCAGTGGATGTTGTCTATATGGATTTCAGTAAGGCCTTTGACAAGGTTCCCCATGGAAGGTTGGTTAAGAAGGTTCAATCTTTGGGTGTAAATGGCGGAGTAGCAAGATGGATTCAACAGTGGCTGAATGGCAGATGTCAGAGAGTAATGGTGGGTGGTTGTTTGTCAGGTTGGAAGCCGGTGACCAGTGGGGTGCCTCAGGGATCTGTGTTGGGTCCACTGTTGTTTGTCATGTACATCAATGATCTGGATGATAGGGTGGAAAATTGGATAAGTAAGTATGCAGATGATACTAAGTAAGATAGGTGGTGTTGTGGATAAAGAAGTAGATTTTCAAAGTCTACAGAGAGATTTGGGCCATATGGAAAAGTGGGCTGAAAGATGGCAGATGGAGTTTAATGCTGATAAGTGTGAAGTGCTACGTCTTGGCAGGACAAATCAAAATAGGACGTACATGGTAAATGGTAGGGAATTGAGGAATGTTGTGGAACAGAGAGATATAGGAATAACTGTGCATAGTTCCCTGAAAGTGGAATCGCATGTAGATAGGGTGGTAAAGAAAGCCTTTGGTGTGCTGGCCTTTATAAATCAGAGCATTGAATATAGGAGCAGGGAAGTAATGTTAAAATTGTACAAGGCATTGGTTAGACCATTCTGGAGTATGGTGTACAATTTTGGTTGCCTAATTATAGGAAGGATGTCAACAAAATAGAGAGAGGAGATTTACTAGAATGTTGCCTGGGATCCAGCAACTATGTTACAGAGAAAGGTTGAACAAGTTAGGTCTTTATTCTTTGGCGCGCAGAAGGTTAAGGGGGGACTTGATTGAGGTCTTTAAAATGATGAAAGGGATAGACAGAGTTGACGTGGATAAGCTTTTCCCATTAAGGGTAGGGAAGATTCAAACAAGAGGGCATGACATGCGAATTAAGGGACGGAAGTTTAGGGGTAACGTGAGGGGGGACATCTTTACTCAGAGGGTGGTGGCTGTGTGGAATGAGCTTCCAGCAGAAGTGGTGGAGGCAGGATCGATTTTAACATTTAAAAGTAAAGTGGATAGGTATATGGACGGGAAGGGAATGGAGGGGTATGGTCTGAGTGCAGGTAGATGGCACTAGGGGAAAACAAATGGTCGGCACGGACTGGAAGGGCCGAGAGGGCCTGTTTCCGTGCTGTAATTGTTATATGGTTATATGGTTATACAACTTACACAACACATCCAACACCAGCCCCCACAGGTAGCCTCTTGACGCAAAGCTCTGAGTGATTCTTTGTTGCAGGAGGGCCAGCAAAATATACAGGGTTGGTGCCAGAACCTCATAACAGTACAATACAAACTCAACCAATGTCAGGTTTGGTGGAGGGAGCATTTAACTGGAGGACCAAGAGTGCCATAATGAACACAGTCTGGGGTGATGTGCTCAGGGTACAAGTGCACAGAAAAATGACTGAATATAAAATGACTGATTTTAGAAAATAGAATCAATAATTAAATTATCAAAAAATAAAACTAGCATTAAACTTCCAAAATTGCTAAAGATTTAAATTAAAATTTCAAGAATGCTCTCTTAACTTTTGGCACTATATATAATTATTTTTTAATATTGTTTTGAGCTTTCTTTTAATGATAAAGTGAGATTCTAATGCAAAATTATATTGTCTTTCTACCTTTAAATGCATCTGTCGCTCCAGGGGCACAGTTTTTATCAGGGTGGAACTTCAATGCCAGCTTCCTATAGGCTTTCTTCAAATCTTCTTCATCAGCATGTTTATTAACTCCCAAAATTTCGTAGTAATTCTTACATCTTTTTGTCCTGAAAGACATTGACATTAAAATTCAACTGATAACTTCTGATCTGGAATCCCCTTCAGGAATTGGGAGAGAACAGGGAGGGAGGCAAAAATCAGGAGCACCAGAAAAGCAAAGTTACACAGCAGATTGTGTGTGTGTGGGGGGGGGGGGGGGGGGGGGGGGCATTGCCCAACCTTGAGTTTCACATTAGAAACCAGGCTCAAATGAAGCATTTCAGTGGCAGCACTGGCAACGACAGATCAAGATCCATTTATCAAGATCTTTTACTTGGGAGAATGCGTTATCCTTTATTTTCCCTCATCTCCCCAACCACTAACTGATTAGCTATAACGTTACATTCTGCACTGTTTCTTTGTCTCTTTTGTACTACCTATTATACTTGTGTGTGGTATGATCTGCCTGGATAGTACACTAAACAAAGTTTTCCACTGTATCTCGATACACATGACAGTAATAAATCAATACCAATTACATTAAAATATTTGTATACTCAACCAATCCAAGTATACTTAACCAAAGCAAGAAACTAATTTCTGCTATACAATTACTTTTTAAATTGCAGAAAGAATTTTCCCACATCTGCACACCAGCTGGAGCATACAAGAGAGTGAAGATCAAACTTGAGGATTATCTTTCTGTGAAGGTAGCTATTGGCACTTCAACACGATTGGCAATCATACTAACTGTAAAAGATATCATTTTTCAGATAACAGAATGAAATGAGTACAGAAACATCAAAAAGACTTGAGGTAACCACATAAGAGTCAGGCTTTTAAGATTATCTTCCTCTTTAATGACTCTTCAGGATACTTTTACTCAAAAATCCAATTACCGGTAAACATTTTTAAATGAAGGCATTTTTACATATTTTCAATTCACATCAAAGTGAAGCATCCAAGCCAAAAATAAATTCAAGCTTTCACACAGCAGCTTGGCAACACATAATAGCTATAATTTGTGCTTCTACAGTATCATTGGTATGGTCTCACCTCTGTACTCCTTCAAATTGTTCTTGCGTGTAACTCTTGGCAGCTTCATTAATTTCTTCAGTTGTATTTCTATTTACACACTTTTTGAATTTGCTGGACGTGGTAGAATCATCAGCCTCCTTGGTACTTGTCCAGTCAGCAGCACATTGATCTCTAATTATTGAATTAATGAGTGCTAAAATTCAAAATAGAACCATTAGAAATAAACTCTAATAACATGTATTTGTACAATGAAACAAAGACAAACAATTAGATCCATTAGATTTATATAGGTTAACAACCACATTTAATTTTCACAAGAACATTCATAATAAATCAAAAAGATTTAATCAGAAATTACTGCATTTTCAAACTATTAGTGAATTTTAATGAATAAATCAGTTCAACATTCCTATGTTAAAATCATGAAAATGTACCCAGGAACAAGCCTCTTTACTATCTCCCTGTCTATGTTACATCTCAGAAATATCTAATTGGCCATTCAGCAATCAGAAGTAAAGAAATGTAAATGACAATTGTTTTTCTTATAATTACCGTATCAAATGAGCATAATTTAAATATCTTACAATAACAAATTATGTTATTGTCTTTGCTCAAACTGCAATGTGCATTTACAACACAGCAAAACATACTAGATTAAGATTTTAAGGATTGGGCTGTGCTGTCAGGGATTAGGGGCAAACAATAAATGAAATAAAATAAAATAAAGGACTTTATCTTGCACCAAACGTTATTCCCTTTATCCTGTATTGGTACATTGTAGACAACTCGATTGTAATCATAAATAGTCTTTCCGCTGACTGGTTAGTACACAACAAAAAGCTTCCGTTTAGTTTATTGTCACATGTACCGAGGTTCAGTGAAAAATTTTTGTTGCATGCTTACCAATCAGCAGAAAGACAATACATGATTATAATCGATTAATTAGTGTATGATAAGAGTGTGGAGCGATAAGAGTGAGGAGCGATTTTAATAGGAGTTTGTAGATCCGCTTCTGTGGCTGGTGCGCAAATAGTCGCCTGGATTGGGCCCCATCTAGGAAGCATTTTCACTGTATCTCGGGATGGGGGTCTGTCAAGTCAGTAGTTGATCCAAAGCTCAGTTGTTGGCATCTGCTTTTACACAAGTATATCATGACACTTTACAAAACTACATGCTGAAAATTATACTCTTCAGCAAAGTTTGCTTGTTCTCACTTTCCACATATATGCCTGTTGTACTGAAAACCTCCAGCACTGTGTTTTTGCCTTGAGATAACGTTCTACACAGCAGGATTATCATTCACCAGGATTATCATAGACTGTGAAACTTCAGGGAAAATGTGAGACAGTTCTTTCTCACCATTCGTGTATACTTCACCCAAATCAAACCAACCACCCTCATGGGGGAGTCGCAACTGTCATTCCTTCACCTCTCATTATAAAAGGTGTGTACACACACACAATTGCTCCATACAAAACATTAAGTAGCAATTATAATAACCCCCTGATGGAAAGACTTCCAAGCATCTCCTAAAGAGGCTGCTCAACACTTCAACATTCTGATTTCATTTCAGCATCACCAGGACTGCTCTTCGTTGACTTTCTGTTTTTGAATGAATGGCCATGTAGAGCTTGAACTGATCCAATATTCCCCTTCCATGGTTTAGCCATCACCACTCATAGTCTGGCCTTGGAGACCTTCCCCAGCCCCAGATCACCCTTCTCCCCACCTAGTGTAGACTTGGATCCCTCCCCCATTCACCCCCTCCCCTCCCCACCCCTAGTCGAGCCTTGGATTCCTTCCCCAGCTCCCGATCAGCCCTCTCCCTTCACCCCCACCCCCCCCCCCCCCCCGGCGCCGCCCGGTTCTCCGTCACCTTTAGCTCGCTGTGTCGGGTGCCTCTGCTGCGCCCAGTCCAAGAACTGCAGAGCCTTCTCCACGTCGCCACACCGTAAGCACCTGTGTGCCGCCTCGATGCAGCGCTCGGCTTCCTCCTGCTTTTTCTTCATTGCCCGGCTCCAGCTTCTTTCCATTTGCACCTCCACCTCCTCCTCCTCCTCTCCTTCCCCATCAGCGACCCGGAAACAAACCCGTTGCCAGGGGCCAGCTGTCACCCCCGTGGGCGGAGCGCTGCGCGGGCGCCATCTTTGTTGTGGCCTTCGGAAGGGGGGGGCGATCTCCCAGAGTCACAACTCAACCCAGGTAGTGGCACAAGAGGCAAGTCAAGAGTGTTTTATTGTCATATATCCCAAATAGAACTATGACATTCTTACTTGCAGCAGCACAACAGAATATGTGAACATAGTACACTGTGAACAATATGAAAAATATTTTTTTTCACTGAAAAGAAAGATCAGTGTGTGTATATACACGCGTACTCACATATGTGAGTATATATATATATATATATATCCACATATATGTGTGTATGTGTATATATATACACGTGTGTATATATGTATGTATATATAGTATATGATATACTATATATATACATACATGTATACATACATATATATCCACACATACACACAGATATATAGAAACAGAAATTAGGTGCAGGAGTAGGCCATTCGGCCCTTCGAGCCTGCACCGTCATTCAATAGGATCATGGCTGATCATCCCAACTCAGTATCCCGTACCTGCCTTCTCTCACACCTCCTGATCCCCTTAGCCACAAGGGCCACATCTAACTCCCTCTTAAATATGGCCAATGAACTGGCCTCAACTACCCTCTGTGGCAGAGAGTTTCAGAGACTCACCACTCTCTGTGTGAAAAAAAGTCTTATCTCGGTCTTAAAGGATTTCCCACTTATCCTTAAGCTGTGACCCCTTGTCCTGGACTTCCCCAACATCGGGAACAATCTTCCTGCATCTAGCCTGTCCAACCCGTTAAGAATTTTGTAAGTTTCTATAAGATCCCCTCTCAATCTCCTATATTCTAGAGAGTATAAACCGAGTCTATCTAGTCTTTCGTCATAAGACAGTCCTGACATCCCGGGAATCAGTCTGGTGAACCTTCTCTGCACTCCCTCTATGGCAATAATGTCCTTCCTCAGATTTGGAGACCAGAACTGTACGCAATACTACAGGTGTGGTCTCATCAAGACCCTATACAATGGAAGTAGAACCACCCTGCTCCTATAATCTAATCCTTTTGCTATGAAAGCTAACATACCATTCGCTTTCTTCACTGCCTGCTGCACCTGCATGCCTACTTTCAATGACTGGTGTACCATGACATCCAGGTCTCGCTGCATCTCCCCTTTTCCTAATCGGCCACCATTTAGATAATAGTCTGCTTTCCTGTTTTTGCCACCAAAGTGGATAACCTCACATTTATCCACATTACACTGCATCTGCCAAACATTTGCCCACTCACCCAGCCTACCCAAGTCACCTTGCAGTCTCCTAGCATCCTCCTCACAGCTATCACTGCCCCCCAGCTTAGTGTCATCCGCAAACTTGGAGATCTTGCCTTCAATTCCCTCATCCAGATCATTAATATATATTGTAAATAGCTGGGGTCCCAGCACTGAGCCTTGCGGTACCCCATTAGTCACTGCCTGCCATTGTGAAAAGGACCCGTTTACTCCTACTCTTTGCTTCCTGTTTGCCAGCCAGTTCTCTATCCACATCAATACTGAACCCCCAATGCCGTATGCTTTAAGTTTTTATACTAATCTCTTATGTGGGACCTTGTCGAAAGCCTTCTGGAAATCCAGATATACCACATCCACTGGTTCTCCCCTATCCACGCTACTAGTTACATCCTCGAAAAATTCCACAAGATTCGTCAGACATGATTTACCTTTCGTAAATCCATGCTGACTTTGTCCAATGATTTCACCACTTTCCAAATGTGCTGCTATCCCATCTTTAATAACTGACTAGCAGTTTCCCCACTACCGATGTTAGACTAACTGGTCTGTAATTCCCTGTTTTCTCTCTCCCTCCCTTCTTAAAAAGAGGGGTTACGTTTGCTACCCGCCAATCCTCAGGAACTACTCCAGAATCTAAAGAGTTTTGAAATATTATCACTAATGCATCCACTATTTCCGGAGCTACTTCCTTACGTACTCTGGGATGCAGCCTATCTGGCCCTGGGGTTTATCGGCCTTTAATCCATTCAATTTACCCAACACCACTTTCCGACTAACCTGGATTTCACTCAATTCCTCCTTTGACCCGTGGTCCCCTGCTATTTCAGGCAGATTATTTATGTCTTCCTTAGTGAAGACGGAACCAAAGTAGTTATTCAATTGGTCAGCCATATCCTTGTTCCCCATTATCAACTCACCTGTTTCTGACTGCAAGGGACCTACATTTGTTTTAACTAATCTCTTTCTCTTCACATATCTATAAAAACTTTTGCAGTCAGTTTTTATGTTCCCTGCCAGTTTTCTTTCATAATCTATTTTTCCTTTCCTAATTAAGCTCTTTGTCCTCCTCTGCTAGTCTCTGAATTTCTCCCAGTCCTCTGGTATGCTGCTTTTACTGGCTACTTTGTACGCGTCATCCTTTGCTTTGATATTATCCCTGATTTCCCTTGTTATCCACGGATGCACTACCTTCCCTGATTTATTCTTTTGCCAAACTGGGATGAACAATTTTTATAGTTCATCCATGCAGTCTTTAAATGTCTTCCATTGCATATCCACCGTCAACCCTTTTAGAATTAATTGCCAGTCAATATATATATATATATATATATATAGTCACACACACATATATATGTATATATATTTACACATACACATAAAAAGCTGAAGTAACAGCAGGTCAGACAGCATCTGGAGAAAAGGAAGATGGTGTTTTGGCTCGAGACCCTTCGGACTGAGAGTCAGGAGAGATTGAAACGATAGATACAAATGGTGAGAGAGAGATATACAACAAATGAGAGGGAATGGCCTGATAACAAAATAAATATTCGTTTTCAAAACTATCAGCCATTCACTTCGATTTCACAACGTGTAACAAGGTCTGGGATCAAGTGGTGGAGGTTAGATGTCCTCATATCCAAAGCCTCCTCTTGGGAGCAGATGTGCCAGAGACAGATTAATTGAGAGTAGGAAATAGCATCTTTGCAAGAGGCAGGGTGGGAGGAGGTGTAGTCCAGATAACTGGGAGTCAGTGGGTTTGTAGGAGACATCAGTTGATAGACTGTCCCCTATGATGGAGACAGAGAGATTATGTAAGGAGAATTGTCAGAGATAGTCCAGTTGAATTTGAGGGCAGAGTGGAAGTTAATGGTGAAATTAATGAAGTCCATGAATTCTGCGTGGGTGCAGGATGCAGTCCCGATGCACTTGTTGATGTAGCAGACAAAGAGTTGGGGATAAGGTCAGTGTATGCCAGGAACAAGACAAAAAGACAGGCATAGCTGAATCCCATGCTATTATCCATGGCTGCACCTTTAACTTGGGGAAAGTGAGAGGAGTCAAAAACAAGTTGTTGATGGTAAAGACAAGTTTCGCGAGGGGGAGGAGAGAGTTAGTAAAGGAAAGTTGGCTAGATCTCTGAGGAAGAAACAGAGGGCCTTAAGAATCTTCCTGGTGGGCGATGGAGGTGTAGAGTGGATGGATGTCCATGGTAAAGATGCCATGGCTAAGATTCTGGCTAAAATGGTTTGGCAGAGGTTCAAGATTCATTTGAAGCCAGGGAGGAGGGGCAGAGGGAGGGGTCCTGATCTCTCAATCTACTGCCTTGCAACCCTTGGACTTTCTTTTATCTGCACCTTTTCAGTAGCTGTAACATGATAATGCTTATGTTCTGCACTGGGTTATTTTTCACTTCGCATTAACAGCTATACCTGGGTATGGCTTGATTGTACTCATGGATAATTTGATGTGACTGGATAGCACATTAACAAAGTTTTTCCCTGAGTGAATGAATGTTTATTGGCCATGTACACCTACATGGAATTTGCCTTGGTGCTCCGCTCAAAGGTAACAATACAACATACAGTAACAATTAAGAATGACACATAAAACATTAAACATTAATAATAAAACATTACAGTTTAAACATGCAACTAAATGGCAGTATATAATTGGATCTGTGGCAGATTGTGTTTCCTCAGCTGCCGCAGGAAGTACATCCTCTGTTGTGCCATTTTGACTGTGGAGTCGATGGTGGCCCCTCATTTCAGGTCCTTGGAGATGATGGTTCCAAGGAACTTAAAAGACTCCACAGATGTGACTGTGGTGTTGTTGATGGTGAGTGGGGGTGGGGAGGGGGAGCTCTCCGAAAGTCTACTATCAATTCCACTGTCTTAAGAGCATTGTGCTCCAGGTTGTTTTTACGAAGGCACCAGGACGCCAGCTGTGTCCCTTCCTGTTTGTAGGTAGATTCCTTCCCATCCTGGATCAGTCTAATCAGGGTTGTGTCGTCCGCAAACTTGAGAAGTTTGACAGAGGTGTCTGTGGAGGTGCAGTCTTTAGTGTAGGGAGAGTAAAGGACAGGAGAGAGTATGCAGCCTTGCGGTGCTCCTGTGCTGATGGTCTGTGGGTCGAGATGTGCTTTCCCAGCCTCACATGCTGCTTCCTGTCTGTCAGGAAGTTGGTGATCCACTGACAGAGGGGTTCAGGCACAGTCAATTTGAAGAATTTGGAGTGTAGTAGCTCTGGCACAATGGTGTTGAATGCAGAGCTAAAATCAATAAACAAAATCCTTGCTTAGGTGCTGGAGGATGAAGTGCAGGCCTAGGTTGACTGCATAATCCACCAATCTATTGGCCCGGTGTGCAAATTGCAGAGGGTCCAGCAAGGGGTTTGTGATATTTTTCAGCTTGGCCAGCACAAGTCTTTCAAGGTACTTCATGAATACAGAGGTCAGTGCGACAGGCCTGATGTCATTAAGACCAGTAATCCTTGCTTTTTTGAGTACAGGGACAATAGTGGAGACTTTGAAGCAAGCAGGGACAGTATTGGTTTGCAGGGACTGGTTGAAAATGTTTGTGAAAACCGGTGCCAGTTGTTTGGCACAGAGCTTGAGGGTAGAAGGGGAAACATTGTCCGGGTCCTGGAGATTTCCAGCTTTTATTTCTTCTGAACAGCCACTCCACCTCCTCAATTTCTATTGTTAGTGATGGAGAAGTGGCCAGGAAGCGGCGGCAAGGTGGGGGTGGGTAGTGGACGAGGGCCCAGTCTTTTCAGACTGGGAGTCAGGCTGTAAGTAGGTGTTAAGTGGTGATTGGAGAGGGGTGAGTGGGAAAGGGCCTAGTCTTTGCAGACTGGAGTCAGGCTGTAAGTAGGTGTGAAGTATTGGTTTGGGAAGGTGGGAGGGGGTACCAGTGTTAAGTTTCTGTTTATCAAACCTGCAGTAGAACTTTTTCAGGTCGTTGGTCAGCTGACGATTTTCCAAGGAGCGGGTGTCTTTCCTCTTGTAGCTGGTGATTTATTGCAAGCCCTTGCAAACTGAAGAAGAGTCACTAGCTGAGAAATTACTCCTCAACTTCTCAGAGCACCTTTCCTTGACAGCTCTGATTCTGGTCTCCGATTGGAGGCGTGGGTTCGTATCCCACTTATGACATCATGTAAATAACTTCTTGACCCAGTACATGATTCAAATACATCTTTAATCAGCACTGAAACTCAACAGCATGGAGGATGATTAGTTGTCAGTACATCAATGGCTGCTCCAACTGTCGGTGCTGGGAAACCAGTGTTAGTATAAGTATTACAGTGGGGTGGAGTTAGAGATACTGGCTGGTGTGTGATTGGTTAACATGCAACATCAATCTACACTCTTCTCAGCTTATACTTGGCCTGCCTGTAGGGGTCTGCAGCCCCGCTCCTGTAGGCCTCATCATTAAACTGCCGGAGCTGCCCGAGTTCAGCTGTAAACCAGGGCTTGTCGTTGTTGAACCAGATCCGGGTCCTAGTGGGAATGCCCCGCCGACGGGTATGTCCAAATAATCCAGCGAGTGAGGGAAATCCGGAACGACGTTTGGAGGTACCGTATGCCTGATGTTAATGAGTACCTCTCTCATGAAAGTGATCTTTGTGGGGTTTTCACAGGTGAAACAAAAGAACAAACACATACAAAGCAGCAAGGAGCAGTACACCGTGGCAGCCATCGTCAGCGCCAGCTGGAATGCACGCTGACGATGACGAATAATCTCACTACATGTGACGATGATAAACAAATGCCAATGCCATGGGATTACAGGTGACGTGTTTCCACTACCGTGAAGAGTGGAAGATGCCGGTGCAAGATAGAAACATAGAAACATAGGAAATAGGTGCAGGAGTAGGCCATTTGGCCCTTCGAGCCTGCACCGCCATTCAATATGATCATGGCTGATCATCCAACTCAGTATCCTGTACCTGCCTTCTCTCCATACCCCCTGATCCATTTAGCCACAAGGGCCACATCTAACCCACTCTTAAATATAGCCAATGAACTGGCCTCAACTACCTTCTGTGAATTCCAGAGACTCGCCACTCTCTGTGTGAAAAATGTTTTCCTCATCTCGGTCCTAAAGGAATTCCCCCTTATCCTTAGACTGTGACCCCTTGTTCTGGACCTCCACAGCATCGGGAACAATCTTCCTGCATCTAGCCTATCCAACCCCTTAATAATTTTGTAAGTTTCTATAAGATCCCCCCTCAATCTTCTAAATTCTAGCGAGTACAAGCCGAGTCCATACAGTCTTTCCTCATATGGAAGTCCTGCCATCCCAGGAATCAGTCTGGTGAACCTTCTCTGTACTCCCTCTATGGCAAGAATGTGTTTCCTCAGATTTGGAGACCAAAACTGTACGCAATACTCCAGGTGTGGTCTCACCAAAACCCTGTACAACTGCAGTAGAACCTCCCTATACTCAAATCCTTTTCGCTATGAATGCTAACATACCATTTCCTTTCTTCACTGCCTGCTGCACCTGCATGCCTACTTTCAATGACTGGTGTACCATGACACCCAGGTCTCGTTGCATCTCCCTTTTTTCCTAATCTGCCACTATTTTGATAATAGTGTACCCTCCTGTTTTTGCCACCAAAGTGGATAACCTCACATTTATCCGCATTATACTGCATCTGCATTCATTTGCCCACTCACCCAGCCTATCCAAGTCACCTTGCAGCCTCCTAGCATCCTCCTCACACCTAACACTACCCCCCAGCTTAGTGTCATCCGCATACTTGGAGATGTTGCATTCAATTCCCACGTCCAAATCATTAATATATATTGTAAATAGCTGGGGTCCCAGCACTGAGCCTTGCGGTACCCCACTAGTCACTGCCTGCCATTCTGAAAAGGACCCGTTTACTCCTACCCTTCGCTTCCTGTCTGCCAGCTAGTTCTCTATCCACATCAATACTGAAACCCCAATACCGTGTGCTTTAAGTTTATATACTAATCTCTTATGTGGGACCTTGTCGAAAGCCTTCTGAAAGTCTAGATATAACACATCCACTGGTTCTCCCTTATCTACTCTACTAGTTACATCCTCGAAAAATTCTATAAGATTTGTCAGACATGATTTATTTACCTTTCGTAAATCCATGCTGACTTTGTCCAATGATTCCACCACTTTCCAAATGTGCTGCTATCCCATCTTTAATAACTGACTAGCAGTTTCCCCACTACTGATGTTAGACTAACTGGTCTATAATTCCCCGTTTTCTCTCTCCCTCCTTTTTTTAAAAGTGGGGTTACATTAGCTACCCTCCAATCCTCAGGAACTACTCCAGAATGTATGGAGTTTTGAAAAATTATCACTAATGCATCAACTATTTATGTGGCTACTTCCTTGAGTACTGGCCATGGGGATTTATCGGCCTTTAATCCATTCAATTTACTCAACACCACTTCCCGGCTAACCTGGATTTTACTCAGTTCCTCCATCTTATTTGACCCCCGTCCCCTGCTATTTCCGGCAGATTATTTATGTCTTCCTTAGTGAAGACAGAACCAAAGTAGTTATTCAATTAGTCTGCCATGTCCTTGTTCCCCATGATTAATTCACCTGTTTCTGACTACAAGGGACCTACATTTGTTTTAACTAATCTCTTTCTCTTCACATATCTATAAAAACGTTTGCAGTCAGTTTTTATGTTCCCTGCCAGTTTTCTTTCATAATCTATTTTCCCTTTCCTAATTAAGCCCTTTGTCTCCCTCTGCTGGACTGAATTTCTCCCAGTCCTCTGGTAGGCTGTTTTTTCTGGCTAATTTGTATGCTTCATCTTTTGTTTTTATACTATCCCTGATTTCCCTTGTTATCCATGGATGCACTACCTTCCCTGATTTATTATTTTGTCAAACTGGGATGAACAATTGTTGTAGTTCATCCATGCAGTCTTTAAATACCTTCCATTGCACATCCACTGTCAACCTTTTAAGAATCACTTGCCAGTCTATCTTGGCCAATTCACGTCTCATACCTTCAAAGTTACCTTTGTTTAAGTTCAGAACCCTTGTTTCTGACTTAATTATGTCACTCTCCATCCTAATGAAGAACTCAACCATATTATGGTCACTCTTGCCCAAGGGGCCACGCACAACAAGACTGATAACTAACCCCTCCTCATTACTCAATACCCAGTCTAGAATAGCCTGCTCTCTCATTGGTTCCTCTACATGTTGGTTTAGAAAACTATCCCGCATACATTCCAAGAAATCCTCTTCCTCAGCACCCCTGCCAATTTGATTCACCCAATCTATATGTAGATTGAAGTCACCCATTACAACTGTTTTACCCTTGTTGCATGCATTTCTAATTTCCTGTTTGATGCCATCCCTAACGATTAATGTTGCTCTTAGATAACGATAGAATGGGCTTGAATTCCACCAACCATGTGCTGTTGATGTAACACGGTGTTGGTCTATTGGAGACCAAGCAGTGTTGCATATAAGAATTTATAGACGCCTACGTCTGTCCACATATAAACAGATATATATATATGTACATTCTATTCACTCATCAACAGCTGGACACAAATGCATTTGCTCTTGTCCACACATTCTTCCTTAGCTCCCTTCTCTTCTGCAATCATTCATTCTTCACCCTAATCCTATCCCTTATCTCCCTTCCAGATTTCTCTCTCTCTTTCCAGACTCTGTTCTCTCACTTCCTCATTGTCCCATATTATCCAATTTATCTTCCACCTCAGCTCTACCCTCACCCCACTGCTTTCCTTGCATTCCTCACCACTGTTCCCACTCTTCACTCACTCTACCTTGAAGTGAAATGAAGCTGCTCTTCCTCCAGTTTCTCAGTTACCATTTGTCCTTGCTCATTTCATTCCTAGATTGCTCCCGAACACCTAATTATCTTCAATTCCGGCCTGCTGATATCAGGCAACATTTTCAGGATGCGTTTTTCCAACAATTTGCGAGGAATGTTTAGTGATAAGTGCTCCTATGCTTGGTTGCAGGTATCAGGGAGCATGGCTGGTGGAATATGGCAGAATATAATTTGGTCTGGGAAAGGCCAGAGATTGAAGCCTCAGCTTGCAGCCAAGAGTTCAGATTTGATTTGATTTGATTTGATTTGATTAAGACCTTATCAGTGCTGCAGCAATATCCCAATTTAAAATATTAAGCAATGGAATAGCATGAAGGATGGCCACAAATTTACAATGCAATTACATATTCAAAAATTCTGGAAAAATAAATTTGGGTCGTTTTCAATGATCAAGAAAATTATTGTTTTTCTGTATAGTGAATTAACGCTGAGGAGGAGATTATTGAAATGGGTAGGGTAATTGAATCCAAGGGAAATTAGCAATTTACAATGATTGCCAACACTGGAGTCCAAAGTCTAAATTGGGAGGTGTGGGGTTTCGTGTGAATAGGAAAAAGTAAGAGGCAGATCTCATAGCTAAGATGAAGTAGCCTAAACCGAGAGAGAAACCAGAGAGAGAGAGAGAGAGAGAGAGAGAGAGAGAGAGAGAACACTTCATTGTGTGGGGGTGGGGGACTCCTGTGGGAGGTTTAGTTTGGAGGAATACGGAAGGAAAAAACTGCAGAGGCAGCTGAATTGATGGTTTAAACAGTGACAAGAAATTACAGGATTCTTGCAGTTTTTTTTACACATTTAAGGAAGTAATTGATTGTGGAATATATTTGCATGGGGTTTTCTTGATGGTCTGGAATATTGGGTGGTTTTGGCTGAAGATATGCACTAGTAATCCAGGCAAAGACCAACTGACGTGAACTATTAAGGTTAACCTTTTAAACATCAAAGGTTTGTAACGATCTAAATAGAGGAGATATTCTGGCATGTTACAGTTTTATTCACAAAATTATGGTAACACCCCAGATATAGTTTATGGAGCTGGCCCTGCTCTCTTAATATTGTCTCCATCAATTGGAAGAATTGCAGGGTTTCCTTCCTACATACAGTTCCAGGATTATCGGACTTCTACCCAATTGCCCACTAGTTCACTCTCAGCAAAATATGGAACAAAATTTACTACATTTGCAAAACTCATCAAAAGATTTAGTCAGCAACTTTTGAATGGTTAGTTTTTTAAGCCTACTTTTAAATATTTTACGTTACACTGTCACAGGCATTTATTCATCTTTTCCACCCACATGACAGATAATATCATATGATTACCACACACAAATCAGGAACCTTCCAAGCTACATTCATACAGACACAAAGCCTCTTTGTTAAACAAATATGAAAACAGTGGGTTTTTTGCATAAATTCCTCCAAATGTCTAAAATAGAATCAATTTCAAACTGCATATAATGAACTGCACAAAATAATATAGTTTACAATTGTTCAACTGAGTTACGTGAAACACAATCATAACTAGAACATTATTCACCAATATTCCCACGGCTGTTGTTTATATGAGTGTTAGCATTAGTTTTTAAGCCTATTACTTGCCCATTCACGTTGTTTCAGCTATCCATCCTACAGCAACACTTTATTTCTCTTACCGCAAGCAGTGCTGTAGTTCAGCTAAGTGTCTTCTCGCTGCGCACAAATGGCGATGTTCAAACAATGTCCCATCTCCACCACATTTCCAACTTTCTCTCCCCTACTACAATCAGTCTGGAGCAGGGTCCCAACCAAAATGTCACCTGTCCATGTATTCCAGAGATGCCTGACCCACTGAGATACTCCAGCACTTTGTGGTTTATTTAAGAATTGTAAATTATGACAAATATAATTAATATTTCATGTCGAGTCACTGACCCACCATTACTGATCATTTCAGTGTCCTCTGCACAAATTCTAGTCTCCAATGAAACGATCAACAATGAAAATATCTTCGTAGAGTCCGTCAAAAACAAAATTATGAATTTGTGGACAAATTGTTTTTGTGCAATCCGTTTTTGTGCTTTTGCTGCTCTCTCACTTATAAGATGCTTTCTGTATTGCTGTATCCATGCTGGTGGGTTGCTGTTTTACAAGGGAACTGAATGCAATTCTATGCTTTGATGTCGCAAATAAAAGATGTAGGCCTGGATCTAGTCACTATCTAACGCCAATAATTGATGCTAAGAATCCATCAGTAAGGCCGACAAATAGACCTATCTGGACTAGCAAAATAAACTATGTTTATCGTTACAACGATGTTTATTGTAACATAATGAAGTCTGAACATGGTGTTCCCTCATGATCTGCAGCAGCTAAAATTAAGTGTGGCTAGTTTCACGTGGTGAAACTCACCCCATCTATCGAGCAATATCAATTTCCTCCCCAAATACCATCCACTAGTGGAGAGATAGTGTTAGCATGTTTAGTATACACCAGCAGGAGAGATCAGTAAAACATAGAAGTTTTTCTTTTAAAATCAAAGATTTTTGGGAAAGCAAACATGGTACTGACAGTTTAAAATCAAAGGTGAGATAGTGCATAATGCACCACAGACTTGGATCAGCTCCAAAAGAGTTATATGTCAAAATAGTTCTACAGCAAATTATAATTGGAATTAACAGCCAATTCTATAAATTCTGAGTTCTGAACAATGGTGATTCCCAGGACTTTCTTAGTGGTTCATAAGGTTCATAAAGTTCATTTATTGTCACATACACCAATTGGTGTAGTGAAAATTCACTGGCCAGGTCAGTCCTACAATTTAAAAAAGCAACAGACTCAAAAAACACATTTTAACATAAACATCGATCACAATGACTCCTACACATTCCTCACTGTGATGGAAGGCGAAAATAAAGTTCCAAGTCCTTCCCTTGTTCTTCCTTGGTCAGGGGCCTCGAGTCCCCCGTTGACGGGACGGTCTTAAGTCCCGTAGCCGGCGGCGTTCGGGCCCTCCGTGTCGAGGCGATCAAGCTCCCGTATCGGAGGGATGTCAGCCTGGCGATCAAACCTCGCGTCGGGGCTGGACGAACCTTCTGCGGCATTGGAGCTCCCGATTAGCCTCTTCCGAGACTGTGAGCCCTTGATGGTAAGTCCGCAGGCCGCGGTGGGCGCGATGCCAGGCAAGGGATCCGCTCCGATGGTAAGTTTGCGCCCCGCGGTGGGGCTCACGACAGTCCGAGGAGAATTTTCAACTCCATCGATGGTAGGTCGTAGAGCCCGGAGAATGTGATCCGAAACTTGATCACCTCTCCGAGAAGGTAAGAACCTGAAAAAAAAAGTTTCCCCGACCCCCACATTAAACAAACAGAAGAACATTAAAACAAACTTTAAACAAACGCTAAAAATAACAAAAAGGATGAAAAAACGAACAGACTGCTGGCAGGGCTGCCTACTCCCTCCTCCTGCGCCCCCTAGATAGGAGACTCAGCAAATAGTTATGCCATTAAATGTCAAAGGTAGGTTGTTATATTCTCTATTATTGGAAGTGGTCATTGCCTGGCACATTTATGGCATAAATGTTATTTGTAACTTATAGATGCAGGCATGAAACCTATGCAGGCTTGGACTTGAGTGCTGCATAGTCAGCAGTGAACATCCCCGCATTACCTTACAATGGAATAAAGATCGTTGATGAAGCAGTTGAAGATGGTAGGGCTTAGGAAATTCCTGTAGTGATATCCTGGGTTTGAGATGAGTTGTGAAAATGATAATCATCTTATCTTGAGAGTGGTATGACTCTTACTTTCAAAGTGTTTTCCTCGTTGCCCATTGGCTTTAGCTTTAACAAAGCTCTTTGATGTTATACTTGGTCAAATGCCATCGTGACATCAAAAGCAGTCACACAACTCCCTTCTGGAATTCAGCACTTTGGTCCATATCTTGACCAAGGTAATGATTAGTTCTGGAACTGATGGCTCTTGTGAATCCTAAACTAGGCATCAGTGAGCAAATTAATAATAAATGGCATTTGATAACACTTTTGATGATACCTTCATCATTGTGCCGATGATTAAAAGTAGACTGATTTAATTTTCCTGACTTTTGTAAACAGGACATACTTGAAAAACATTCCACATTCCTGAGTAGGAGCCAGTGTTGTAATTGTCTTAGAAAGATTTAATGATGTGCTTTGGTGCTGCAGACCATTCAGTCTGGTCCCACTTAGTATTCTCAGATGTTTCTTAATATGACATGGAGTGAATTCTATTGGCTGAAGACTGGCTACTGCGATGGTGAGGAATTCAAGAGGTGGCCAAGGTGGGGCATCCACCTGGTACTTCAATCTCAACATGATTATGAATGCTTTAGCCATGTCTTTGGCATCCACATGCTGGACCTACATCATTGAAGAGAGGGCCTTGTACAATTCCCTATTTAACTTTCTTCACCATGAACCATGACTAGATGGTCGGCACAGTTGCATAGCAGTAGAGCTGCTATCTTACAGCGCCAGAGACCTGGGCTTGATCCTGACTACGGATGCTGTCTGTACGGAGTTTGGACGTTCTCCCTGTGATCGCATGGGTTTTCACTGAGTGCTCAGTTTCCTCCTACACTCCAAAGACATACAGGTTTGTAGGCTAATTGATCTCAATAAAATTGTAAACTGTCCCTAGTGTGTCGGATAGTGTTAGTGTATGGGGTGATCGATGGGCGGCGCAGATACAGTGGGCCGAAGGGGCTGTTTCCGTGCTGTATCTCTAAAGTCTAAAGTTCAGATGTGGTAGGATGTAGAGCTATGATCTGATCCACTGTTTGTGGGTTTGCACAGCTCTGTTTATTGCACGCTGATTGTGCTGTTTAGCACACACGTAATCTTGTGAAGGATTATCACTAACTGCATGAAAAACAAAATCTTGCTACCTGAATCAGTGACAAAATCTTGTGCACTTACACTATCAATAGTAAGGAATCTTGCAGCTTCCTCATGTGGCATCTACTACAACGTGTGAAGGGACACATACAAGCATGAAACTTGTTGAACCTAGAAACAACTTGCAGTTGTGTTATTAAACACATGCAATTGATGGAGGTCACCTCCTAAGAGAATTTGATCTTGAGCATTGTGCGGTTACGTCTGAAAATACTGAAATCTGGTTGAGATGGGATAGAGAGAAAAACCTGGACAATTCATTTAGGGAAAAAAACTAGAACAGATATGACAGAATGAATTACCACCTTCTGTATATACCCAGGGTTCTGTGATGTGAATCTTAGAATTTGGGCTCGAAAATTTATTAGCCTATAAAAACATGAAAAAATAGCAAGTAATTTTAGGGACTCTTTGCAGCTTGTAAAACTGACCAGGTGCAACTAATGTAATTCTTGTACTGCTCAGAGAGGAGGTAAACATTCTCACCAAAAAAGCACACAGAGTACTGTAGTAAATCAGCGGGTCAGGCATGATCTCTGGAGAACATGGATAGTTGATGTTTCTGGTTTGGCCACTTCCTCAGAAGGGTCAGAGGAAGGGTCCTGACCAGAAACATCACTTATCCACATTCTCCGGAGATGATGCCTGTCCCACTGAGTTGCTCCAGCACTTTTGTGTAAGCCAGCATCTGCAGTTTGTTGTTTCTACTGTTGAATGTTCTCACTAACTATGCTTGAATTACTGCCCAGCATAGAAGTATGAACATTAGTGGGTAGGTTCTGTATGTTTGAAATGTAACAAAGCGCCAAGAACAGAAATGAATCAAATGTAAAGGGCCTGTCTCATGGTGTGAGTTGACCCACGAGGAACCCCGAGTGAAAGACTCGTGGTTGTGTACGCGACTCCAAGTTTATGAACAAGAGTTTAACCGAGTTCTCACGGGTATGACTAAGTTAGCCGTTTATGCGATGTTCCAAGTCCCTCTCCCGAGTTACCAAGTTCCTCTCCCGGGTTACTCTTGAATGAAAGCCTGTTTTAAAAGTATCAAATAGAGGAGCTGGACAACATCTCATACAGTAAGTATATTCTGATTCAGTATTGAAAGTTATTCAATTTCAGAACTTAAAAAAACTAGGCAGGATCTCGGCCCCGCACTCGCTGCCGTTGTGCAGCAAGGAGGAGGTGGCGGCAAAGCAACTGTAAAAAGAAGACAACTCCATCCTGCGACTTTGAGTTAAAAATATAATTCAGCGCGGCCGCCTCTATTGATATGACCTACAAAGGTAAAATGCGCACCGTCCAGTGCCAGAGCTAGGCTGGGATCATTCTCTGCTCTCATCTCTCTCTTTCTGTGTGTGCGTTAGCAGGAGGAAGAGTGGTCTACCTCGCTGGGGTACAAGACCACAGCCGCCTGCCCCTTGCAGCCATTAACTTGTTTATTCCTTTGGTATGCCTCATCTGCCCTGCTCCCATCCCAGCGCTGCCCCAGCTCTCTGCCCCATTCTCTTGGAAATGTCGCTTCCGCCACTGTAACGAGGAGGAGTCCGGCTGGCTGGCTTGGTGGGTGAGTGGGTGAGCAGGGAGGGGGAGTGGGTACAAACCACCGAATCCATTGTCAAAAGTCGGGCAGAGCCGTGTAGAACTCACGTTTCTCTCTGCTTCATATACATGGGAATTCCCTCAGTCACTCAGCGGGCAGGCAGCATCTCTGGAGAGAAGGAATTGGTGATGGAATGACGTTTAAAATTTAAATCATGGGCAAGCCATCTTGCCCCAGGCTGCTTTACATTATTTATTGTGTTGAGTTGTTTGTGAGGCTGGAACTTCTCTGAGGGTCGCCACCTTATAGTGGAGACATATGCGTGTGCCTTAGATCCTGTAAGCTGGCCTCATGGCAGGAAGGTCGAGGAGGAGGTCCCTGACAAAGCGCGGCCCAAGAAGATGACCTCAGTGGAACTGGCCGAGGATGGTGTTTGGCCGGCGGCTGAGAAGATGGAAGAAGGCTGCAGCAGGGAGAGACTCCCAACCGTGGTGGAGCCCATATCATTGGACCCGGGACTGTCAGTGAATGTTGTTCGAAAAGTGTTACCAATCTCTTTTGTTGGAGATGGTCATTGCCTGATAATGGAATTACAGAGTCAAACAGCACAGAACCATCCCTTCACATCCTTTTTACCCATCCGCACTAATCGCATTTGCTCAAATTAGGTCCTTATCCTTTCCCTGCCTTGTCTATTTAAATACTTTAGAGAATACAGCCCGGAAACAGGCCCTTTAGCCCACCGGGTCTGTGCCGACCAACGATCCCTGCACATTAACACCATCCTACCCACACTAGGGACAACTTTTACAAGCCAATTAACCTGCAAACCTGAACATCTTTGGAGTGTGGGAGGAAGCCGAAGATCTCGGAGAAAACCCATGCAGGTCATGGGGAGACATACACTCAAAGTCATTCACATCAAGATCCTTTTTGTTTTGATGTTCGTTTATTGAGCTGATGAAACTGCAATGTTACAGTTCAATCACAATCACTGGAAGCACAGAACACATTGTGAGCTTTCCAAACCTTGGTGCAACAAACAATGTGAAATCAAGATGATAATACAGAGAGTGACAGTAATAGTTCCAATCAGCACAATCTAAATCAAGACACACAGGGACTTTCCCACAGTCCGTGTCTGCCCATCACCACCACCCCCATACCCCTGACGCTTTATTGTCTACATGTGTGTGTCAGAGAGATGGCACCAAATGCCCTGGACACACGCTCTGTATTGCTGCACCTTTTAACTGTGATGCCCAACTGTTCCCGGTGGGATTTGAGGAAGGGCTCCAGCAGAATGGATGAGGAGGGGAGTCAGGTTAAAGAGGGCGGACTTGTCTGTTCTGAGCAGTCCCTGGGCTTCAGTCAAGGGTCAGTGTGTGGGGCAGTGCCCTGGAGTTTACATCCTGTAGACATCCACCATGGTTCCCCGCTCCCCGTCCCTCTCTCAATATGTGACGGAGAATGGCCGAGAATATCACTGATTTCGCATCCAATCCTGTAAAATGTGAAGAGTTAAGATTGTCATATGTCAGTTTAAAGTTGCAGCGTTACCATCTGAGATGGAGCACAAAGACGCAGCAGAAATTTGGAAATGTCATACCGTCACCCATTCCTTCTTGTCCCACTGAGTTAAAGAGTTCCCACAGTAGACTCACGAATCACTAAGGTAAACGCACGGGCCACTATGTTATTACAACGAGTTTAAATGTTTCCATTTTTAACTTGAACAGTAAATTTGACTCGTGGAAAACCTCAAACATGTTTGAATTTTTTCACGAGTTAACAAGTTTCACGGGTACCTGCCGTTAGTGCCACAAGTCGCTAAGTTGCGCGCGCGAGTTCCGACGTTCCCGCTACGTTAATTGTACGTGATTACCGCGAGTGAAAACTCGGGGTTCACTCAATGTGTCAACTCGCACCGTGAGACGGGCCTTTTAGGAAACATAATCAGAAAAAAACCCAATGGTTGACCCATTACAGAACTTGCACAAATATCTCAAATCTTTCAACTAATTTTTCAACCCAAACAGTTATGCTTTCTCATATTATTTTTCATATTTCATTTCTACTTATTTCTTAACCGTCTTTCACAGAGCCAAGAATTTCTGTGGATTCTGAAGTGGCTGATCAAGCGAACATGTATCTGTAAACTCTTTACAGGAGGTGTTTGATGGGGCAGGTCGGCAAGCATGTACTTTATTTTTTTTCACTGGGCTTTTAAGTGTGCTCTCTTTCTCAATACGTGATCATCTTTCTCAATACGTCGTAATAAACTTGCATCACACTCATTCCTCTCTCTTGAAATATTGGAAGATGGAGTATTAGATTGGATGGCGATTTCTAACATGCACACAGGCCATTATAACTCAAGCAGTGTGTGTTCATGATCATGGGTTCAGCTCACATTGGTAGAGTGGTAGCCGGTCCTCATTCTTACATCCAACATCATCCGCTTCCCACAATTCTTTCTTCCTCATTGTATCTAGATGGTGCAAACATGGACCTAAAATCTCCTCACGTCAACATGACCACATTGTTGTGCCTTTCTTTGTTTTTTAAAGAGTATGAGACTGAGGGCTAACCTTAAGGAGATTTATAAAATAATCTAAAATGGCATATATAAAACGAATACTCAGGGAAGGCCGGTCTACAACCTGAATGCATAGGTTTAAGATGAGAGGGGAAAAAGGGCCCTGAGAGGCAACATTTCACACCGAGAGTGGTGCATACATGGAATGCTCTGCCAGAGAATGTATTGGAATCGTGTACAATTAGAAATTTAAATGACACTTAAACGTGTACACTGTTAGGAATGGTTTGGAAGGATTGCCAACTGCAGGCAAGTGGGGCTAGATTGGTTAGGCAACTTGGTCGGCACAAACGTGTTGGACCGCAGTCCCTGTTTCCCGTGCTGCATAAAATTCATGTTGCTCTAAAATTTAATATATTTAATCCAATGTTTGATCCCAGGAATGAGTAGGTTACCCTATGATAACTGTTTGTCGGCACTGGGCCTGTACTTGATGGAGTTTAGAAGAATGAGGGGGTACCTCAATAAAACATACAGAATAGTGAAAGGCTTGGATAGAGCGGATGTGGAGAGGATGTTTACACTAGTGGGAGAGTCTAGAACTAGAGGTCATAGCCTCAGCATTAAATGACATTCTTTTAGGAAGGACATGAAGATAAATTTATTTAGTCAGAGGGTGTTGAATCTGTGGAACTTATTGCCACAGAAGGCTGTGGAGGCCAAGTCAGTGGATATTTTTTTAAGGCAGAGATAGATGGATTCTTGATTAGTACATGTGTCAGAGGTTATGGGGAGAAGGCAGGAGAATGGGGTTAGGAGAGATAGATTGAATGGCAGAGTAGACTTGATGGGACAAATGGCCTAATTCTGCTCCTATTCCTTATGATTTATGACCTTATGACAATGTACATTTTGCTCTGATCAGTGTGCCCCAAAATATATTTCCCTCAAATGAGCAATTCAGGGTTAATTGTTAGATGTTGACTGTGGTAGAGAATAAAGATGCATTTATTTAGCATCAAAGAGTATTGCAAAAACAGGTACCCAAACAGCTGGGGCAGTAAATTGAACAATGAGGCAATTTTAAGGTAAACCCTCGACATATCAACTCATTTGTTCCAGTTTCTTGTCCTTTCTGAGATTAAACTGTTGAATGAAATACTTCAAATGAAAGCACAGTACTTCTCAGAAAGAGCACGTCGAGCTCAGGATCAGCTGGTGGACTCCTGGAGGCTTGTGGGATTGTTTACTGCCGATGTCCCTGGTCTGTGAAAATAGAAGCTGAATACAGATTACAGATCCATCCTCCTCTCAGCATTGTGGTGCCGGTCAGACCTGTGAGATCCAATGTGTTTTCATCGGAGTAATCAGCAGAACAGTTTTCAAACAGTTGCCCCTTGGAGGATTAATTTATTGTTCAATATGTAAGAAGTAAAAAGCACTTCAGCAATTTTTTGACGGTTTTATAGCTTGGAGAGCTCAAAGCATCTGAAATCAATAGCATGAGTCATATAGTATCTGAATCAGAAGCCTTGTGGCATTTTAAGACGTTCGAATATGCTGAATCCACCTCGCTTTTATTTATATTTACAAAATATATTCATTAACATTAAGAATTGATTGACTTGTATTTTACTGTTATCCTGGAAATGGCTTTTTTATAGTGGAAAACAGTTCAACAATCAAAGATTTCATACCAAAATATTTTTGTACCTAAAGGTTTCCAAAATATTTTTAAATTGTTTTCCACATTCTAAATGTAAAACTTGAAAAATGTGATGTATCTTCAGCACAATAATTCATTTCACAGATGTAGGCTTGCTAACATATTATAGTTATTACTACTGAGTGCTTATCGTTTGTCGAAATGGAACAATTGTGTGTGTGTCTGTGTATTGGTCAATTTGATTTTAGCATTCAGCTTTATCAACGAAAATGTCTTTGCATCAATATGCATCACTCACAAAACCCCAGGGAACTACAGAATGTGCACTTGATAGCAAGACCTATTATACCAGCTCCTCCAGGATTTTTGTTTTGTTTTGATTCTGAGCAGTCAGCCAGGATGATGTAATGTGTGTGTGTACACATTTGTGATTGGGCATTCAACCTCCCGCAGCATGCCTTATTGAAAAGACATTTAAATTCTGATTCCATTACGCCAGAAGTCGTCAAAATACTAGCAATCAAGGCACAGTGTAATAAAAGGTACTATCAGTAATAAAAAAGACAGTATATTCTCCCTATGTTCTTGATTACATTGAATCAAAATCACCTAATCCTTCTTGGGCGGTTCCTCAGAATCCTGCATGACATGTTTCTACCCTTAGTTCTGTGGCAGGGACGTGCGGGCAGGGGAGTCAGAGCCTCATCTGTCTGTCATACTCCCAATTAAAATAGCTGTCAAGAAAAGTAAAGAAAAATAACAATAAAATAAAATAAATATAAAGATTTTTCCACTGATCTGTGTTATAAATGTCATTTCTATATGAATCTAATAATTTCTTATAGTCAAAATCGCCAAATTTGCGCAGCTTCGCTGCAAATACAGGAAG
Organism: Okamejei kenojei; assembly: GCA_035221665.1. NCBI lineage: Eukaryota > Metazoa > Chordata > Chondrichthyes > Rajiformes > Rajidae > Okamejei > Okamejei kenojei. Next base: position 21,469,567 of record CM069141.1, on the reverse strand, counting down.
AGATGAGAGGTGAGGCAGCGACAAACTGAGCCTCCCCTTTGATTGTGCAACCCTTCAGAAACTGCATGCAGCGCGGGCAATAAGCGTGTGCCTGTTACTATCTCTATGCATGTCACCAATGTAATGTTTGTAAACCTCTTCATTACATATCCTCATCTTCCATAGTCCAGGTAACGTATTTTTTACATTTAAATATATTAAATTTGTGCTCGCTTGGCATCATCACAAAACTGCAATGAAAAAGCACCAGGGGAGGCAGCGATCACATCTGCCTCACAAGGGGGCGTGTCTTGAGCCCAGTGGAGGAAGAGCGAGCGTCAATTTACATAGGCTCAGCCCACGTAATTGACACTGCCTCATTCTCCCTCCATGTTACCTAGCTTCAGCAGTGGCAGCGCAAAACTGGATTCCACCGCTGGTCATTGGGAAGGTAGACATTGTCAGTACATTAGAAAGTTATTAGATTTTTTTTTAATAGATCTATACTTATCACAATAATAAAGTCATCAATTTATGTACTTCTGTACATTTTTGTTTTTGTTCTTGTAAGGCAGGAGTCTCCAAAATATGGCCTGCGGGACACATCAACCCATCACGAGATTTTTCAAGCTCAGATTCGAGTTGGGGAAGGCGGCGGCCCGGGCTGCTCTTAGTGTTGTTACCGGTTAGTTCCCTCGAATTGTCAGCTGAAGAAGGGTGCAATGGTGCGGTGGAGGGTTAGGCGGCGGTTAGAATGGGACGGCTGCGGGTTATAACCTGCCATCGTTCCTCTCTCCCTTCTCTCTCTCCCCCTTCTCTCTCTCTCCCCCTTCTCTCTCTCCCCCTTCTCTCTCTCTCCCCATTCTCTCTCTCTCATTTCTCTCTCTCCCAACTCTTTTTCCCTTCTTTCTCTCTCTCCCTTCTCTCTCTCCCTTCTCTCTCTCTCCCCTTCTCTCTTCCCTCTCTCTCTCTCTTCTCTCTCTCTCTCTCTCCCTTCTCTCTCCTCTCTCTCTCTCTCTCTCTCTCTCTCTCTCTCTCTCTCTCTCTCTCTCTCTCTCTCTCTCTCTCTCTCTTCTCTCCCTACTCTCTCTCCCTTCTCTCTCTCTCTCTCCCTTCTCTTCTCTCTCCCTCCCTCCCAGCCACGGCTCCACTCCTCTCTCTCCTCGGGGAGACGCGGTGATCAACACAGGGAGGGCCAGGCCACTGATACTAGCCAGTGCCTCCCCAGCCGTTGACCTACCACACGTCACTATTTTGTGGGTTATGATGAGAACAATTTGAGACCTATAGACTTTGTCACAGATGGACAGGTGGTACTTGGCAGACCAGGTGAATGTGTAGTTTGGCAAATGCTGCATTCTTGCTGCCAGTTACGCTCATTTACAACCAACTCTCAGTGCAGCCTAGTGTCGCGAGTGACAAGTCAATCTCAAGAAGACTCAAAGTTCTCAACGCCATTCTAAAAGAGGGAACTCCCCACTGGGGAACAGATGTTATGGTAGCCCAGTAGACCATTAACCTTGTGCCAGATTTGAGGTCTTGATTTGTAACCATTATTTTCTTTGGATTGGCAAGCACATTGAAGGTGATAGTGATGACTATTATTGAAGAATGCTCATGAGATGGAAATTAATCCATGTTTTCCAAGTTCTTATTGGGAACAGTTTTGTTTTGGATGGTGGTGTTGAACAATATTGATAGAGGACCTTCGATTTACAAAAGTTAACGATAATGTTTAAGTGCTTATATTTCTGAACTTATACTTAAGTGCGTATATTTCAGCGAATGTCGACATTGACGGAGCGTGATTTCAAAGGTTTTCTGCAAACCACAATCTGATGGCTGAATTTCAAGTTATCTTGTTTCTCGAGTTGCAGTGGTGTTGAGTAAACCATTTCCAATTTGCTCTTCAGATGAACTGCACTCTTAACGGTAAACTTGATGGAAGTGAGGTGCAGTATGGTGGTGAAGAGAATGAGAAGTATGTTGGGAAATGGCGCAACTTTGCTTGACACTGGGCTACACTGAGAGTTGGTTGTGAACAAGTCAACTTCAATCATAGCTTGCTTGACCATCATAAAACAAACACATTTCTGTGGGCAGCCAAATTTGATAATGATGCTTCACTGTTCCTCTAAGTTATTGGAGTCAAAAAGTTTTTAGTAGAGTCAAAAAAGCCTATGAATAATGGTTGGTGTTCATGTTGACAACCACTCTGAACATGGGAATTTGCTTGGGACTCGTGCCTTTAAATTAGTGTAATTGATGTCACCTATACTTACAAATACTGGAAACCACATTTGTCCATGAATGTAGCCATGGCAATCTTGCATGCTGGCATTCAGTTGTGCATGTTGTTATGATGGTGACTATGATTGCCAGCCGCTCCATTCTATTAACATGACAGTCCCGCCATCCCAGGAATTAACCTGGTGAACCTACGCTGCACTCCCTCAATAGCAAGAATGTCGTTCCTCAAATTGGGAGACCAAAACTGCACACAATACTCCAGGTCTGGTCTCACTAGGGCCCTGTACAACTGCAGAAGGACCTCTTTGCTCCTATACTCAACTCATCTTGTTATGAAGGCCACCATGCCATTTGCTTTCTTCACTGCATGCTGTACCGGCATGGTTACTTTCGGTGAGTGATGAACAAGGAGCCCCAGATCCCGTTGTACTTCCCCTTTTCCCAACTTGACCCCAATTAGATAATAATCTGCCTTCCTGCTTTTGCAACCAAAGTGGATAACCTCACATTTATCCACATTAAACTGCATCTGCCATGCATCTGCCCACTCACCAACCTGTCCAAGTCACCCTGCATCCTCATAGCATTCTCTTCACAGTTCACACTGCCACCCAGTTTTGTGTCATCTGCAAATTTGCTAATGTTACTTTTAATCCCTTCATCTAAATCATGAATGGATATTGTAAATAGCTGCGGTCCCAACACTGAGCCTTGCGGTATCCCACAAGTCACTGCCTGCCATTCTGAAACGGACCCGCTAATCCCTATTCTTTGTTTCCTGTCTGTCTACCAATGTTCTATCCATGTCAGCACCCTACCCCCAATACCATGTGCTCTAATTTTGCCCACTAATCTCCTATGTGGGACCTTATCAAATGCTTTCTGATAGTCCAGGTACACGACAACTACTGGCTCCACCTTGTCCATTTTCCTAGTTACATCCTCAAAATATTCCAGAAGATTAGTCAAGCATTATTCCCCCTTCGTAAATCCATGCTGACTCGGACCGATCCTATCCAAGATGTAGTCAAGAAAATTATAATTCTCTGCACACTCGACTACAGCACCAACGTTTATGGTGTTCCAGATGCCAAATTTGGGATGTAATTGGGAGAGACTGAAGAAAGCTCAATATATTGTCCAGCCACCTTGGATCAAATTTACAGTTATATCAACCAAACACAGGCAAATGAACCTCCTAGCGATGTTTTGTCATCAATGGACATGCCTAGTGTCAGGCAGGCTGTGCCATCCACATGCCTGACACCAGAAACAGACACTCTATACTAAGCTCTATCATGGGAAATGACCACATGATGGACAGAGCTAATAATTCATGGCTTAAGACCTCCTTGAAAAAAATGTAATATCCCCACTGAATCTTGCTGACCTAATGCCGGTGTTAATAGAACCAGAAGCAAGTTATACTCAATTTCATGGGAATTTGAAAGAAAGAAGAGATCAAAGGTAAAATAGATTTTTGAACTGCAGGGAAATTAATGGGAATAAGGCAGGAACGTGGAGTTCAGGTCTAGTATAAGATCAATTGCGAGTTTTCCCCTTGATTCAAACTCGGAGAATTACGGTAATAGCCAGCCGTAGGTACTCGGGGCTATTTATTTTACTCGTGGACATTTTTCAACCTGCTGAAAAAACGTCCCAACTTACCTGATGCCCCGAGTACCTACGGCTGACATTACGAGCCGCTACGAAACATCTACGGACTCGCTATGGACTCCTACGGTCTCACTATGGACATTCTCCGAGTTTGAAGCAAGGGGAAAACTCGGGAGAATTCATGAGTAACTCGGGAAAGTGGGACAGGGGCTTAAGGCAAGCATATTATTTGCAGTTACTGAATTGCAGTGAGAAGTGCTATAAATAAACCTGGGTAGAAACATTTAAGCTTAGGCATAACTTAATTTTCATGAAATAATTAGGATTTTCTACTGCCTGAAATGAATATTGCATGAGTAAAACTGGCATTTTTTTTCAGTGTAATGATGCAAGCACTGAAAGGTGGTTTACAAGAACATAATCAGACCAGAAAGTCATTTTGATGGACTGACAATGTTGTTAAGTAGAGGTTTTTTTTCAGGCTTTATGTGCCGAGCTTTCAATCTGTTATGGTTCAATTACAAATTGGCTCGGAGGCAATTTCAATGACCAGTGAACCAGAGTTGTACCCAAGGAATTATAGTCTGATGACACCAATATGTTGTTACATCAGGCATTGGGGTTTGAAGTTACTTGCTGGTGTGGGTTGATAAGTGGTAAGTAACTTTTACACTACCCAAAAACTAGGTGATAATCATCTCCTACAAGAGATGACAGAATTAAGCAGAGTTAGCATGGATTTAGGAATAGAAAATAATGTTTGACTAATCTAGTGGCATTCTTTGAGTACATGACAAGTAAAATAGATCGAAGGGAATCAGTGTTTGTGTTGTATTATGATCTTGGAAAGACTTCTGATAAGCTCCTGCGCAGGAAATCGGTCAGCAATGTTAGAGCTCGTGGAGTTTTAAATAATAAACTCACATGGATTGCGATTTGGGTATTAGACATGAAGCAAAGAGTGGGAATAACCAGATCTTTCCCAAATTGGCAGGGTGTGACTAATGTGGGATATAGGAATTTGAGACCTTTTTCTAAAACATAAAAACAGGGATCTACTTCCCGTAGAGGTCATATAACCTATTAATCAGCCTTGTTGGTCACAACAGGCTTGAAGCAGGGAGAAACTTTCCACTAAGATGGCGCCTACCTGCGGCGACATTTTGCACACGGCACAAAGAAAAACAGTAGGATACAGCATTTATGAACTCACCTACATCAGGAAATCCACTGGAATCAACACCGTAAGTAGCGAGCTGCTAACGCATTTTAATGCATTAGCGCTCTGAGAACTCCCGATGGAAGTGCCGGTAAGGGAATCCCCTGGCAGAGGGGATTCCCCAACCTCGCAGGAGGAGCGCAGGCATAGCAAGAACCTCACCTGCAAACATTGGGGAGGCCTTCAGGGAGTCCGGAATCGTAGCCGTCGGGCAGGATCCCCCAGCAGCAACGGAGTTGGATGTGCTGACTGGATGAGAATTCCCACCCACACTCGCGCGAGGCTTTGGAGGCTCAATCCAGTGGTAAATGCAGCTCAACTCTGCCTGTCTCGCCGCGTTAACCTACAGCCCTGCCTGGACTGATGGAATACCAGTCTGGAGCCGTGGAGCTAGCGCTGCTTCTCCGTGCTGGCTGTAAACCTGGGCCATATTTCCCGTAAGTTCAGGCAGGGCTGTAGGTTAACCTGGCGGGACAGGCAGAGTGGAGCTGGGTCTAGCGCAGCTTCTCTGCGCTGCCTGTGGGCCGGGGGGCACAGCTCCCGTCTGACTCCCGACGTCTCTGGTCACCCTCGGGCGTTGGGGGGCCTCAGGTGGGGACGGCACAGCGCCAGAGAGCTGGGATCGATCCTGGCTGCGGATGAGGAGCGGGTCTGTTTTCAGGGCTGCCGAGTGTGTTTTGGCATGTGTCCCCCCTCCAATCATCTCGCTGAATTATCATGGTCCCGCCCCCATTGCCTGATGACGTCTCTCTCGTCCAATGGGCGCCCTCGATCATCAGTCCCCCCTCCACTGTCTCACAAAAAGCGGAGATTTTACCAGGTATTAAAATCCGGATTACAAAAAAATGGGGGGGGGGGGGGGGAAGGGGTCGCTGCCTCAAAAAGGCTGGCAGCATCATCAAGGACCCACACCCCCTGGCCACACACTCATCTCCCTGCTACCTTCAGGTAGAAGGTACATGAGCCTGAGGACTGCAACATCCAGGTTCATGAATAGCCATCAGGCTATTTAACTCAACTGAAACAAAACTCTGAACATTAATAGACCATTATCTGTTTATTTATTAATGTGTGTATATATTTATATAATGGTATATGGACACACTGATCTGTTCTGTATTCATGCCTACTATATTCTGTTGTGCTGAAGCAAAGCAAGAATTCAATTGTCCTATCTGGGACACATGACAATAAACTCTCTTGAGCCTAGAACAAGGGACCACAGTTCCAGAATAAGGTCTAGTCTATTTAAGACCAAATTGAAAGGAAATTTCTTCAGGCAGAATAATGTAATAATGAAAAGTCCAGGTTGCAGAGAAATGCATGGTTTCGGTGGTCAAGAGGACTGCAAATGATGCAAAAATATGAGGTCAGAGATTGAGAATAGGTTTGTGCAGTTCGAGTTTAAGACAATTGGATTGGACATCGAGTAACAGAAAGGAATAGAGGGCATACCGAGAAAATATGATTAGTACTGATCACACATGTGAAGGGAAAGGTCTGACAGACTAGTTAGATTGAACAGCCTATTTTCATTTTGTAATTACTGTGTGTGCTTTCAGATGGACCAAAGTCCTATTGTAATTCTTGTGTGCATGTCTTAAGATTTTCCTGCATAAAGGAAAGTAATTTTAAATATTAAAAATTAAATTGTCTAGGACAACAATCTTCCTCTCAATGTCAGCAAGACCAAGGAGCTGATTGTTCACTTTAGAAGGGGAAAGCAGAGGATCCACATACCTGTCTGCATCGATGGGTTGGCAGTGGAGAGAGTCAACAACTTCGAGTTCCTGAGTATGCATATCTCTGAAGATCTGTTCTAGCCCAAGCATATTGATGCAATCATAAAGAAAGCCCATCAATGCATTAGGAGAGGTGATTCGGTATATAAATGAATGTACAGTGGTGAACCTATTGACTGGTTGCATCGTGTCCTGGTTCAATAACTTGATTGCTCAAGAACAAAGAATACAAAGGGCAATGGACACTGCCCGGCCTATCACAAACACCAACCTCCCAACCATTGAAAGAATCTATAGGATGCACTGCACTAGTATCATCAAGAGCCCACATCACGCTCTTGTTCTCATTTTATTCCTACCAGTGGGAAGGTATAGAATCTGAAAACTGTGACCACCAGGTTCAGGAATAGCTACTTCCCAATAACCATCAAGCTCATGAACAACGATAACCTCAACTATGGGGTCAAGGAAAGGGCGTTCACGTCACGGCCTCATTTCCACCAATCTTTGCACCACCACACACAACTGAAAAGACACCATTTTATGCAGATGCCGAGAAGTGTGCTCAGCTCTGGCTGAACAACTTTGAATCTTGTGTGTGGACTCAATAAGAAGAAGACCTCAACAATGAACTATGGATTGTCTTTGGTTGCACTAGAGACTATGGGGATTTTGCACTACTATTGGGGTTATTAACATTGATTTTTTTGTTTATTGTATATTATCTATATGTATTGTGTTTACAGGCCTGCTATGCGTCTGCAAGTAAGAATTTCATTGTTCTGTTGCAAGTACATATGACAATTAAACACTCTTGACAGTGCTAAAATACAAACCAATTCTCAATTTTATTTAATCATATGCCATGCTTATTTCTAGATCAAATATCTTTCACCATTTGTAGTTCCCCCCCACCCCCCATACACTATTAAAGTGTTTAATGACAGGGTCAAAATAGAAGGATGGAACCAATCTTTATTTTTTATAAAGTTTATTTCCAACATTTCCAATGAGTTTACAATTGGACACTCTTACCACTTTAACAAGAACTCAATCATAGCACTGCAGTAGATGAAGCTAGCAGTTGCCAGTACATTGCATCCATTCTGGGAAGCGTGCACGATTCGTACAAATGTAACATTACTACTTGAGAGCAAGTCCAGCGTGCCCATACAAAGTACAAAATTGTTCAATTGAACAGTGCAGTCAAATACAGTGCAAAAATGTGCAAACATGAAATACTGAACATCAGTAAAGTAAAAAGAAACTGCAGACCTTTAAATTCCATTTAAACCTAGTACCCATTGCTCAATTTAACAGCTTAGTAGTGTTCAATTCATTGTCCTTAATTGCCTCTTCCTGATGAAAGGTTTACACACATTTCATAATCTTCATCTCTTTTCCCTGGATTTTCCCTCACGCACTTTGCATCCTCTGTACCATCACCACATGCTTTCAATGTTCCTCAAACATAAATAAAAATATCTACCTCTGACAGTTGCAGAAGGAAGATACAATGTGAACAGCACAATAACATGAACTTCTATTGTGCATTCTCTGCATCCTTCACTAGTCATTTCAGCATCCCAAATCTTCACAACATGTTAGTAAAATTCATATTATTAACATTCATTGTAAGAAACTGTAGTATTTTGTGCATGAGAATATTTACAGTAAAACTTCTCTTCCAGGCTTAATAGCAAGCATTAGGCCTTAATAAATGACAGGTCAGAATTCTCACCACAGAAATCACTTCTTATATCTAGCTTGGCCCTCAATTAGCATTCTTCGACAATTGGTCCTACAGAAGAATACAATTTTCTTTTGACTAATCTGAAGCCTGGGCTAAGCTTCAATACCCTCCTTGATGCATGTATGAAACAAGTCCCAATGGAAAATAAATCCCTTAGACTGGGCCAGGAGTTGTTATCTTGTTTAAAGACAAGAGTCAATTCAAAGGTAGGAATGACAGTGCTATCATATACTATTTTTCCCAGTTTCTTGTTTGTGTTCTCATGTTCCAGGTTAACATAGATCACAGCACCACGCAGCCCACAGGGCTCACTGGCAGCCATTCGAAGTACATCCTGTGCGATTCTTAGGCTCATATACTGAGGAATCAAGAGCTCCTGGCAGTGCAATTGGGATTTCTTAGAAGTGGACAGGCATTGCTCTATCTGCTTTGCTAGATGCTGGCAGGTCCTCTCTTCTAGAAGTTCCTCCAGAAAAATAAAATCATTGCCAGATTGATTCACAAAATATGTATCTGCAAAAATAAAAAGGACAAAAATTATAATTCTTTGAAATATATTATTTTCAGGAAATGAAATACATTCAGACACACAGATTTTTTTCCCCAACATTTTAACTGGAAGTCAACAAATGATTAAATTATTCTCAATCATATTCAGGTCCAAAAATTCAGAGAAAATCACATGGAACTCATTTGAAAAACATCCATCAATATATATATGGATGAAATAAAAAAAATATTGACCACTTGGATAAGATATTTTAAAGGTGCTAATATATATATATATATACACACACACACACTCCCCTTTGTAACCTTGAAATATTCCAAAGCAATTTGGTTAAAGGAGGAATTTTGCACTGCTGTCATGTAGGATACTCACAGCAAGCCTCTGCAAATAGCAATATGATAATAATTGGATAAGCGGTCTTAGTGACATTGAGATAGAGACAACTCCCATTCAATTCTCTCACATTGTCACAAGATCTTTTACACCCATCTGTAGATGGGGCTCTGGTTTAAATCTCATATGAAATATAACACCTGGCAATACAGCATGGCCTCAGTATTCAATTGTAGTGCTGAACTGGATCATTATGGCCAAAATCTCCAGTGCAGAATTGCAATCCACAACTTTTAGAGGGGAGGGGGCAGGGGAGGGGATAGATGGGGGGAGGAAAAGAGTGTTGCCAGGCAGTTTGTAATAATAGTATCCAAATGGAGATTAAAAAGTCAGTCAATTGTTTTTGCCATTTTTGGAATTGTCTTCACGCGGATCTTCTTAAGATGAGTAATTATGTAATAATCAATATCAAACCCTGCTCACCAACACATTTTCATCTCATATAGTTATTATACAATTTAAAATTTATACAGGTACACAAATGTTCTTCATCAGCCCGTAATACATTGCATTAACACTTCAGAAACTTATGAATAGTCTGATCTTAATAATTGTAGCAAGGATCCCCTTATATTTATTAAATTAAAATGTATCATTTAATTGCCTACTACTTTGAAGCACCTATTTAACAGTGGTAATATTTTTTACCCGCAGTACTGAACACTGATCGATATCTCCAGAACATTTGTTCCCAATATTTAGGATGGCATATTCCATGGTTTATCTGTGTGAAGCGGTTGTCGTTTATTATTGTGCAATTGCCATACCACTTTTATCCTGCATTCTCGGTTCTAGAATAGCGATGATGTAATTGATTAGTTTGAATCGGTATTCGGATAGAAAAGTTAAAAAAAGGACGTTACTTCGCAGTATTTTTTCATGAATAGGAGACAAATGTCAGCATTTAAAAAGACGCTAAAAGATTTTTTTAAACTCCCATTGTTTTGCTTTCAGGAATGTAGAGGCACCTCGTCGATTAGGAGGTGCTAAATGCTAACTGAAGATGATATGGATAAAACATATACTGAAACTGACAGTTTTAGGGGTTACTTTTGAAGTCTATCATTTATTGTCGAGTTATCAAGAACAAAACGACGCAGCGACCCAGCAACTCACCTGAAGTAGGAATCAGGCGGTCATTTTCGACATTGTGATGTCTCTCAAACGGGTTTTCACCAGGCTTTATCTTTGAATGTGTTACTGCTTCGCCAGCGAAGCTGTGGTGAAGGAGTTTCTTCATCAACTGGACCACACCATCCTCCTGATCGCCGGCAGGACTCGTCCTTGTGCTGTAAGGACTTGTGCCTCCTAAAGTCTGAACGTACATCATCACCATCACTGCTCAGTTATGCGCCCCCGCAGTATCCCGGACCAGGAGCCGGAGCCGGAGCCACAGCCACTTCTTCTTCTTCTTCTTCCTTTTTCTTCCTCTTCCTTTCCTTCCCCTCCCACCCCAGCTCGCTGACAGTCCCGAGTGCGAACAGGGGCCAGCTGCGGCCACCGCTTTGTACTTGAAACATTGCATCAGCTGTTGGAAGCCACATGATTTGATGTCAATAGGGAAGAGGCCCAACCCATCTCAGCCATTGGTTCCCCACCCAAAATTGATACAGTGTGCAACCAATGAGAGAGTAGTCGCTAGGTGCCCTGAAGAGCCCTGGATACAGAGGAGGAGCGTCTGAAGTTGGCGTAAGGCGAAAAACTTCAGCCCCTTGCTTCACCAATGAACTACTCTCACAGTCTCTTTAATGCAATTTTGTATTGTAATACCACCTCCTTTGTACATACAATTGCCATCAAAGCGACAATATCACCGAACACATAATGTGTTTTGATATTTACATTATATTAAGATTCGAAATAAACTAATCAGTCATCTCGTTGATAATCTTTAACGAGAAAAGTCACCCCACCTAGTGATCATTTTAAGGTAATATTACCCAGTATATAATTGTGTATAATATCAAATTCTGGGTAAGCGTTTTTAAATTTATCTTCATTGTTTCGTTTCATTTTTAACGGAACAAATATGATGTTTGATTGTTACAATGTTTTTTTTAAATTCCCCACATTGTAGGTTTTTCATGCTATATAATTCATATCAACTGGTAACTACTGATTTTTATATTTAGAACTGAATAATACTCAAAATGCTTTATTTTGTTCATAAAACTGAACAATCAAGCAACTTTTGGTGTATGTCCCTGCTTGGTCTGAGGCTGTAGTGGGAGTTTTTCTACAACAAGTGCTTTCTTTAAACTAATGTTATTCCTCTGATAACTTTACATTCTTTAAATTCCAGGATTTTAACCCAGGATGGTGAAGTGAGTGTGATGTGTCACTGGACATTTTGCCTTTCAAGGTCTTGAAGTTATAAGATCATAAATTCTAGGAACAGAATTAGGCCATTCGGCCCATCAAGTCTAATCCACCATTCAATCATGGCTGATCTACCAGAGACACAAATTGCTGGAGTAAATCAACGGGGCAGGCAGCATCTCTGGAAAGAAGGAATGGGTGACGTTTCGGGTCAAGACCCTTCTTCTGATGAACGGATTCGACCCAAAACGTCACCCATTCCTTCTCTCCACAGATGCTGCTTGTCCCACTGAGGTACTCCAGCATTTTGTGTCTCCCTTTTGTTTAAATCAGCATCTGCAGTTCCTTCCTACACACAGCTGATCTATCTTTACCTCTCCACCCCATTCTCCTGCCTTTACCCCATACCTTTTGACACCCTTACTAATCAAGAATCTGTAAATCTCTGCCTTAAATATATCCATCGATGGCCTCCACAGCAGTCTGTGACAATTAAATCCACAGATTCAACACCCTCTCACTAAATAAATTCCTCCTCCTCTCCTTTCTAAAGGTACATCTTTTATTCTGAGGCCATGAACTCTGGTCCTAGACTCTCTACTAGTGGAAACATCCTCTCCACATTCACTCTATCCAGGCCTTTTACTATTTGCTAAGTTGCAATGAGGTCCTCCCTCATCCATCTACAACATCCTTAAGGATGTTACCTTATTTATTTACTTACTACAACACAGAAGAATGACATTTGGCCCATAAAGGTGATGCCAGATCAGCAGCACTCTCATATATGCATGTTGGAAATCATTATGACCGGTGATATACTACCCTTGCTTGGTTATCTATCACAGGTTGGGACGCTTTTTTTTAGATATAAATGGTTTGTCCATGGTGGAAGGCCTCATATAAAGCTTAGTACAGGCATATCAACTAACCAGACTGCTTAATCTTCTATTGTTTTGAATTTAATGACCATTATTGTGGTAAATGCTATTTCACATGGGTTGAGAATTAGAGATAGGACAGTATCACAGAGGGGTCTTTACAATAACCCCTTCAGCCCCAGTGCTAACCTTATTATTGAGGAAAGTTAATTGGAATAAGGATTTTGCTCTAACGTGCTCTAGCTATGATTGACCACAGATAACTAGGATCATTTTCCAGTATGTGAGGTTTCAATCCAAGATTTATAACATTTATGCCTTTTGAGGTCCCCCTTGGGATCCACAACGTCACAGTGTAACTCTGCTAGACTCTGTCTCCAGGCTGAGGAATCTTATGCTCAGTTCTCTTCTTGCATTTAGCTTTTATGTTTATAGTATCATAGAATTATGGAAATTTGCCGCACAGTTGGTGAACCTTTAATCCATCAAGTTCAGGCTGAATTAATAAGATTATTTAAACTGACGTCAATTTTTAATTCTTCATCCATAACCCTGTAAATTATGATGCATGAGGTGCTCAACTAGGTACTTAACCATATAACAATTACAGCATGGAGACAGGCCCTCTCGGCCCTTCCAGTCCGTGCCGACCATTTGTTTTCCCCTAGTCCCATCTACCTGCACTCAGACCATACCCCTCCATTCCCTTCACATCCATATACCTATCCACTTTACTTTTAAATGTTAAAATCGATCCTGCCTCCATTACCTCTGCTGGAAGCTCATTCCACACAGCCACCACCCTCTGAGTAAAGAAGTTCCCCCTCATGTTACCCCTAAACTTCTGTCCCTTAATTCTCATGTCATGTCCTCTTGTTTGAATCTTCCTTACCCTCAATGGGAAAAGCTTATCCACGTCAACTCTGTCTATCCCTTTCATCATTTTAAAGACCTCAATCAAGTCCCCCCTTAACCTTCTGCGCTCCAAAGAATAAAGACCTAACTTGTTCAACCTTTCTCTGTAACATAGTTGCTGGAACCCTGGCAACATTCTAGTAAATCTCCTCTGTACTCTCTCTATTTTGTTGACATCCTTCCTATAACTAGGCAACCAAAATTGTACACCATACTCCAGAATTGGTCTTACCAATGCCTTGTACAATTTTAACATTACTTCCCTACTCCTATATTCAATGCTCTGATTTATAAAGGCCAGCACACCAAAGGCTTTCTTTACCACCCTATCTACATGCGATTCCACCTTCAGGGAACTATGCACAGTTATTCCTAGATCCCTCTGTTCCACAGCATTCCTCAATTCCCTACCATTTACCATGTACGTCCTATTTTGATTTGTCCTGCCAAGATGTAGCACTTCACACTTATCAGCATTAAACTCCATCTGCCATACTTATTAAATGTTTTGAGATTTTTTACCTTAAGCATCCTTTTAGACAATGGCGTTCAGAGAAACCCCTCCACCCAACTATGAAAAATACATATTTCTTAACTTCCCTCTCCCCTTCACTCTTCTAACAACTATCTTAAGTTAAGTTAAGTACTAACTCCCTTAGTAATAGACCACCCTGCTTGTACAGAAGGTTTAGTTAGAGTACGTAGTGTTCTCGTCTAAAGAAGGGTCTCGACCCAAAACGTCTTCCATTCCTTCTATCCAGAGATGCTGCCTGTCCCGCTGAGTTACTCCAGCATTTTGTGTCTATCTTCCGTGTTCAATACCCTGATGGTTGTTGGGAAGAAACTGCTCTTGAACTTGGACATTACAGTTTTCAGGCTCTTATGCCTTATTCCCAATGGCAGGAGTGAAATGAAAGTGTGGCAAGGATGGTGTGGGTCCTTGATGATGCTGGCTACCTTTTTGGGGCAATGCCTCGTGTCGATCCCTTCAATAGCGGGGAGGTCATGTCCTGCATATCATATGGCACAGAAAAGGCACTGTACCCATGCGTACACATGCCAACCATCAAGTACCCATCAGTATTAATCACAGTTCCCAGAACTTATTTCTTAGCCTTTTATGTCTTGGCAATTCAAATGTGAGAGTATTTGCCATCACCATCCATCCAGACAGTACATTCCAGACTCCATGCATCTTCACAATGAAAATTAATCTTCCTCAGATCCATTCTAAACCTTTTAGCCCCAAACCTGTGGCCTCCAGGTTTCAACAATATTGCTTCTTACTGTTTTCCCTATGTATCAAAATTGCTGCCATTGACAAAAAAAAAAATTGCTCTTTACCCAATCTGTCCATCCACAGAGTTCAGAAATGTACCAATGCTATTATCAAAGACTTGACCGAACTTCACATTAAGCAGCCAACGAACTTGCTGGATATTTACAGCCATTTCCTTTTTTTTTTGCTGTTTTATATCAGCTATTTCAAATTAATGATTCGCTAACTATAACATTTAACATATGAAACATGTTTTATTTTTTTATGTGATGCCACTGTGCTAAATGTCGATCTGGTTTTTTTCGAAATTATCTAACAAGATCCTATGAAAAAGAGAAAATAACGATACATCTCTGTATAAAAACATGTTGTAAACAACCGATTCTAAATCCGCAGTCGCATTGGCCTCCCGCTATGTTCTGTTTCGTTTCCATGACCATTATAATGCAGTACACGTTCTAACCACATTATGTTATTTTATAAACCAGCAAAATATTTTATTCGCCTTTCTGACAAGAGAGCTGCTTCTGCAGTGGCTGCGGCAATTTTAATGTAACCTTGGCTGACTGCCCGCATGATCATCAACACCATGCCTCTGCAATCGAGTTGTCATATTTCATCACTATCTTAAATCCGCCCCATTGTGGGCTGAGCAGCAAGAACAAAGAAAACAGCTGCAGCAGAGCCATGTGCACTGCCGAGGCACTGTCGGAAACGCAGCTTGCGTCGGCACGGGGTTAATGGGTTTCACTGTCCACCTCGATTTTTGGTAATAAAAAGTATGTTCATCTATTGTGGCGATTGAACAGGCGGGGTACCAACTACTTTGTTTCCGGAGATTGAGTCCAGGGAAGGAAACCGTTGGGTGGAACCGCGATTCGCAAATGAAAGACCGCATCATCTGGCAGTAATTTTCCACAATTACGGTGGGCATCAGTTGTACCACCCTTTATTGTACAAAGAAAATAAACGGTACAGCGTTTATGCATTGCACTCTCTGTTGATATCGATAGTGGGCACACGCATAGAATGGAAATGAGACCCAAAGCACTAAACCTTCCAGTCAATAAGGAGGAAAATCTTGATCTTTCCAGACCTAAAAAATGTTTTGTAAATTAATGAACGGTACAGAAAAGGAAAACTCAGGCTATGTTAAGATGTAGAATTAAAGGACAAATTAGGAAATGAAAACTTCAGGCTAATAGGTCAGATAGGTATTCCTTGCAGAGAGTGTTCAACTTGCAATATACCTCTGAATGCTTCCTTTGGTGCTGTGTATAAACAAACAAAAACCTATAAAGCCACAAAGTATTAATATTTGCTGAGTAGAGTGGCCAAAGTTTCCCATTGAGTCTGACATGCCTTTTGGTTTTTAACTATCAAATCACCAGGCCTGGACATGCCACTCAGGTGAATGTTCACTGACATAGTAGTTAACTATTATTTTATAATTCAGAAGTTGAGACAAATAATCTATAAACTTTGGGGTGGGAGTTAATGTTTGAGCACACTTGCTAAGTGCCTATTAGGGTGCCAACTGTCCATTGTATTTCCCTTCCAAAGTTCATTTCAAATTAACTCACCAACAAACTGCAAAGGTTCAAGAAAAACGGTGCGTTAACAATGTCAACTAGCAGGTGGTAATATTTTTTTTCGGATTTAAATATTTTTTACAGTTCTATTTGTTTTTCACTGCAAATTGCTTTAACAGTAAACTGACAACGCTTGGCCAAAATGAGTGAGGCCTGTGAGTACACCCGCCAAAAAAATAAAAGATGATAAATAAATAAAGATTAGTTGTAATCAAATTTTACACAGATACTAAAATAAAAAGAGATTGGGAGAGAGAAGAGGTAAAGATGGAAAATGGAATCAGAGCTTTCATATTTAAGGTTTATATTATTACAACATACAAGTCCTTAGTTTTGAACATACAGCATGTAGAACAGTACAGCATAGAAACAGGCCCTTCGGCCCACAATATCTGTGCTGAGCCTGATGCCAAATTTGACTAATCCCTTCCGCTTGCAAATGATCCATATACCACCATTACATTTTGAGAAAAGATTTTGATAGTCTCTCTATGCATCTCATAATTTTAATAAAATTCTATCAAAAGTTCCCTTGGCCTCTGATGCTCCAGAGAAAACAGTTCCACTACTTTGCAGTTTGAATTCAGAACTGGCATGCCTGTACAAGGCAGGTGTTTGTGGTGGAACTGTCTTCTCTGGAGCATCAGAGGCCAAGGGAACTTTTGAATTCATGTATCTTAATCTTCTAGATCAATCTATCATGAGGGACCTTGTCAAATCCCTTACTCCACATAGAGAACAACCACAAGCCTACCCACACCAATTTCCTTTGTCAAATGCTCAACAAGCTTGCTTCATGTTCCCTTTCCAGGCAATTGTGGTTGAGGTTCATGTTTTCACCATTAATTACATGGGGCTGGATTGTACTTGCTTTAGATGGTCATTCAATGGCAGCAAGCCAGCTGCCACTCCCGCTATACCTAGTACACAGTGAAACAAGGAACTTGGAGACAAGTTTGGGGATGACATCCTGTGATATGCTGTTCCACTGCTAAACTCACCGCAGAGTCCAACAGCAGAACACATACGTACTAAATGCGTGCTGAAGAAGGGTCTCGGCCTGAAACATCGCCCATTCCTTCTTTCCAGTGAAGCTGCCTGTCCCGCTGAGTTACTCCAGCATTTTGTGTCTACATACTTAAGACAGTCGCCATGTTGCTGATATAGGAACAATGATATAATTCACAAGAATGCAGGTGGAGGCAGTGAGTAAAAAGGAAAGTTTTCACACAAATGGTGGTGGGTGTATTGAATACGTTGCCAGAGAAGGTATTTGAGGCTGAGACTATCCCAATGTTGAGTAACCAGTTAGACAGGTACATGGATAGGACAGGTTTGGAGGGATATTGACCAAACACAGACAGGTGGGACTAGTGTTGGCCGGTTTGAGCAAGTTGGGCCAAAGGACCTGCTTCCACACTGTATCACTCTATGACTATGACTAAACTGGTTTATTTATTTTATGTTTACTTCATCTCATAGTTTTTATTTAATATCTTGTATTTTTTTAATTTTCTATTGTTTTTCACTGCTATTATTATTTCAACTATTTGAATTGTTTTTAACCACCTTTTAACCATGTGCCCCCATGTACCACTTGCAAAATGCATCACTTCCCAGGATTTCTTAGGTATGAGGTCAGTTCCATCAACCACCTGTATTCAAAAACAAGTTATGCAGATGGGGACTAATTATTGGCTGAAGATTAGTTAATACAGATGGGAGAAAAGTATTGAGGATTGCAAGTCTGTGTATTTGGCCAGATCCAGAATAATCTGGTTCATTAATAACAAGATGCTGCATCCATGAACGCCAAATACAAGAATGATCCATTTGCAGCTGCCTTCAGAGCGCAGTGCCAATTCCATCTTGGCTTCACAAGAGTCAAAATGTACGACTTCATTGGTGCTTCATTGCTCCCTTCACAAACGTTCATCTTCAGCCAAGTTGATCCAGTCCACATGTTATAAAATAAGTTATGGAACCAAACAACGTTGTAACTGTTTTCTGAAGAAGGGTCCCAACCCAAAACGTCTCCATTTTATTCAAAATATAAAACTCTTATTGTTTTGTATATCTTTTTTTGCTAATCCCAACACAGTTTATAGTAATCTGACAAAGCAGAAGGAGATAATTTCAACATTATGCTTATTCCAATTCTTTGGTAGAGCTAATCGATTAATCTCAGATCCGCATAACTCATAACTCCATAATTTTTTGTTTGCCCTTCGCTGATTTGCTCAATTCCTGTTTAAATGTTACTCCTGAATCTGCTGTGGCTGCTTTTTAAACCATACACTCTGAATCACAACAGCTCACTGTGTCAAACAATAATGTCCCTTTGTCTCCTCTCATTCTTTTGCAACTCATTTGAAATCCTTGTCATCAGGTTACTGAACTTTGTAATCACTGGAAATTGTTTATTTTTATTAATCCTGATAAAACCATCGGCAGCTTTCCAATCCCTCTATAAAATATATTCTTCTTTTGACCCAAGGGGAATTCTCCACTTAACTCTTACCCTGGTACCATTCTATCAACGTTCTCCAAGGCCCTGACATTGTCCCAAAGACTGCTGCCCTGGAGCTAACATAATTCTACAACTTTTGTTATATTATTCTTCTGTTAAGAAATTCAAGGATCCCATTTACTTTTTCAATTTGCCCAAAGCCTACAAAGATTTGTGCAAGTACAGCTTGAAGTCTTTTGGGCTGCAAGTTAAGGCAAAACTGAGAGAGTAAGGTAAGGCAAAAATAGAATGCTTCTGATTGGAACTGAGTGCTCCAGCTGCAATTTGTCAATCCTTCCTGTATCCAGAGTGGTGCCAGAATATCGGAGGGCTATTCACATTACATCTTCATTTAAAAACGAGAAAAAAATATTGTGTTTTAGTTTAATATCAGGGGTGAGTAAAATGTTGGGCTCCATTCCAAGTGGCCACACAGGCCTCCATTTCATAAAGCACAGATTAACTAGGAACATACAGCACAGATCTATTAAATAAAGATTGTGTCTGCCTCACTTGATTTAAATTTTTGACCCGGTGGCAAGGAGAATGTGTTTGACGTTATCCAAATGGAGTCTTAGAAAGTCATATATGGTAGGCTGTTCAAAAAAGAAAAAAAAAAATGCATTTGATCTAAGGAAGAATGACAAACTAAATCCATGATCATACCTACAGGCACGCCAAAATGGGACACAAAAATGTTTAATATAAATGTGATGAAAGAGAATCTGTGGGGCTAATTGAGAACATGTGGAACCCACAAATGTTGTAGTAAAGAAGACGGCAATGGATTAGTGTCTGGATAAAAATAGACAGCCATTGCTGAATGTCATCAAAGTCTTGCTGCATGCAGGCATGTGATGCTTTATTGCTGAGCAGTTGTGAATTGAGTTAAACATTGTGCAATCATGAGCGAACTTCCCTCCTTCCAACTTTATAATGGAAAGGTCATATTTGAAGCAGCTGAAGTAGGCAGAGAGAACAGGTGAATGTCCCTGTGGACATTCCCCTTCAAAGCAGGTTTACCATTTTGGACACTATTAAGGGGGGTGACCCATAAAGCTGAGCAGCAGTAACAGTCAGATCTGGACCAAGGATAGGACAAAGACTGAGTGTCGCAGCCCAGAGCCAAGCCTCGCGTTCTTTTCAGAGCGGGCGGCAGTTGCAGTCAAAGGCAAGGATTCTGGGATACTACAGCTGAATGTCGAAGGTCTCACCTGTGCTAAGATATCCATCATTGAGCAGCTAGCTTACGCCAACAAAACAACTGTCATACCCCCGCAGGAGACACACTGCGAAACTGTAGAAACTTGCAATTCCTGAACTCACACTAGCTACTTTCACACCAAGTAGTAAATATGGCCTGGCCACTTTCATCAGAGATTACATGGATCGGGCTATAGAAGGGAAGTCTGCAGAAGACTCAGATCTGGAATGGCTTGTAGTGAAGATCCAGGACGTCACCATCATCAATGTGTACAAGTCTCCCCAGTGCGTCTGGCTACAACATCCATACCAGTGTTTACCCCTCCCTGTGGAGACTCAGGTGATTTCAACTGCCACCACACCGAATTGGGCTACTCAAGATGTAATAATGATGGAAATGGCCTCATAGATTGGGCATCTGCCAATGACCTCACGCTTCTGTATGATCCACAGGAGTCAAACAGCTTCCCTTTAGCCCACTGGAACACTGGTACAAACCCAGACCTAGCCTTTGCCAGTAACACAAAGAACCATCAGCCACCAACGCACCGGGTTCTGGAGAAGTTCCCATGGTCACAACACCGACCATCACTCATCACCACAACACCACTGGTTGCACCAACATCGAGCAAACCTGTGAAGCGGTGGTACTTTCGCAATGCCGACTGGGACAAGTTCCAACAACTTACCAACGCAGCTGCTTCGGGCCTTCCTCTCCCAGACAGTACCAACCTGGACTCTTCCTACCAAGCCTACTGCAACATGCGTATCAGTGCAGGCAAGAAAACCATCCCCCGTGGCTACCAGAGGGATTACATTCCATGTTGGGATGATGAGTGTCAACAACTATACGAAGATCATACTGCTGCTGGCACCAAAGAGGATTCTGAAACCACTGCCACTACATTGCTCACACGCTTGGATGAGTAACAACAAGAACGCTGGATTGAAAGCTCGAGTTGGCTGGTTTCCGCCAAGGTCGATCTACTGCGGACCAGGTAACCCTCCTCATCCAAGACATCTAGGACTACTTTGAGGCAAATGCAAAGGCAGAAGTTGTTCTTATAGATCTGACAGCTGCCTACGACACCATGTGTCACCAGGGACTAACTGCAAAGCTACTTCGGATGCTGCCAGACAGGCACATGGTACGCTACATCATGGAGCTGATATCAAATGGCAGCTTTGTGCTTAAGACCAGTGATGGACAGCAGAGTAGGCTACGTAGACTGAAGAATGGCATCCCACAGGGATTAGTTTTGGCTCCAATGCTTTTCAATGTGTCCATCCATGACCTCCCAGAGGCCATCGCTGGAAAATATGGGTATGCTGATGATCTAGCCATCCTGATGAGGCACAAAGAGTGGAAGACAATCAAAAGCTCCTTGAGTCTAGACATGGGGACTTTGGAAGTATACCTACGACAGTGGCATCTAAAGCTGAGTGAAGACAAAACAGTGTCAACAGCATTCCATCTAAACAACAAGGAAGCTAAGTGAGGGCTAGTTGTCTTTGTTAACAACAGGCGCTTGGACTTCCAACAAACACCCACAAAACTAGGGGGCGCCGTCCTGTATGGGTATGGCTGCCCATCCTGCAGCTGTCCGTTTTTTCACCTCTTTTTTAAATTTTTAGTGAGTTAAAGTGTTTTATTTTTGAAGGTTTAGTCTTTTTTATGTGGGGGGGGGGGGGGGGGGGTGGAAGGGGGTCCCTGCCTGGTTGGAGAGACGGCATCCCTCCAAGCAGCACCTTCGACCCGTCCTCGCGGCCTACT
This sequence comes from Okamejei kenojei, assembly GCA_035221665.1. NCBI lineage: Eukaryota > Metazoa > Chordata > Chondrichthyes > Rajiformes > Rajidae > Okamejei > Okamejei kenojei. The sequence continues at coordinate 21,447,631 of CM069141.1, read as the reverse complement.
ATGGGGCGTCTGGAGAGACGTTTCCTGAGTGGACCGGCCAGAACCTCGGCTTCGGTGGCGGTACAGCACTGGAGCGCTATCGCGGAGCAGGCGATGCCTTGCCCGGGTCGCCGCGCTGGAGCTCCGGAATGCTGGGTCCGCCGATTGGAACATCGCAGAGCTGTGGGTCTGCGGAGCGGCCAGCTGCGGGCGGCAGCGCTGACTTTAACATCGGGAGCCTGGGATCTCTCGCCGAGATCACCAGCGGTGGAACTCCGTCCAGCACGGCCTGTCGGCTTCGGAAGCCACTGTCTCCGGTAAGGAAGCGGCCGTTCCAGGCATCCCAAGTGGCTGAGAGGGTTCTCCCGACGCCGGAGCACCATCACCTGGCGAGAAGGGCCTGAAACATCGGGCCCCATAGCGGCGACTGCGGAGGCCTCATGGCACATAGCGGCCTCATCCGACGCCTGGCAGGAACAAGTTGGGGAGCCAGTTCATCAACTCTCCGCACTTCTGCCTTAGCTCTTGTGTATGCCCCAGCTGAGTACTGCGCACCTGTATGGAGTAGAAGTAGACATACTAGCCTGGTATAGATGAGCCTGAACAGCACCTTGCGAACCATCACTGGGTGCCTTCAACCTACTCCATTCGAGCAGCTCCTATACTTACAGGCATTCCGCCTACAGGGATCCGAAGGCAAGCAGCAACTCTGGCACTATCTCCTCATGCCATGGACCCAGATCACGTCCTCCATCAGGCTATCAGCAGAGAGCAGAGGCCACTCCGAATAAAGTCCCATCACCCCTTTGCTCCACATGGAAAACAATTCCTAGCATCCATCCAGCCAACTGACACAAAAGCACTTTGGATAGCCACCAAGTGGTCACAGGAGTGGAAGGCAACCTCATCTGCATTACACAGCTACATCTCTTCACCAGATAAAATCTATCCAGGGTCTGACCTCCCCAGAGGAGCATGAGTGAATCTCAACATACTTCGTACTAGAGTTGGGCGTTTCAATGCCAGTATGTGGAGATTGGGACTCCGCCAGAGCACAGCCTGTGAATGCAGAGCAGAACAACGCACAGCCAACCATGTCAACTCTGGGGCCTGGCAAACATTGACGCAGAGCCAACAACCTGGCTGCTCAACGCCCGGCTTGAGTTCTAACTATTCCTTTGGTTTATGTATCATTCGCAAGAAGAAGAGTCAAATCTGTGGCACCAAGCCTGGCTCTGAGGCACAGCAGAGAGGAGTAATGTCTGGCTGAGCCATAGTAGTAGGAGACTCTAGTTAGGGGGGCAGACAGGAGATTCTGTCGCAGCAATCGAGACTCCAGGATGGAGTCAGGGTACAGCATGTCTTGGTGTGGCTGCATGACATTTTCATGGGGGAGGTTGAGCAGCCTGAAGTTGGCAAAGTGGCACAGCAGTATAGTTGCTGCCTTACAGCGACAGAGACCCAGGGTCAACCCTGACTATGGGTTCTGCCGGTACAGAGTTTGTACGTACTCCCTGTGACTGCGTGGGTTTTCTTCGGGTGTCTGCTTTCCTTGCAGATGTGCAGGTTTGTAGATTAATTGACTTTTGTAAATTGACCCCAGTGTGTAAGATAGAACTAGTGTACGGATGATCATTGGTCGGTGCAGACTCAATGGTCCGAAGGGCCTGTTTCCAAGCTGTATCTCTAAACTAATCTGAACTAAAGTAGTTGTGCATGTTGGCACAAATGAAATGAGAAAGGATGAAGGCCTGCAGAATGAATGTAGAGAAGCTGGCAGAAGTTTAAAAAACAAGGACTTACAGGGCAGTAATCTCCGTGAGGGTAGGAACAGGAACTTAGGACGGATGAATACATGGCAGAGGAATTGGAGCAAGCGGCCGGGATTCAGATTTTTGGACCATTAGGATCTCTTCTGAGCCAGAGGTGATCTGTATAGGAAGGACGGCTTGCACCTGAACTGGAGGGGAACCAGCATGCTGGCAGGCAGGTTTCCCAGTTCTACACGGGTGAATTTAAGCTAGATTGACAGGGGGGCAGAATCCAATGCATGGCTGAAGTTGACCTTCGACTTTGACTTTGACTTACTTTGACTTTGAGAAGCTGGAGGTCAGTATGGAAGGTGATGATAGAAAGTTAAGTGGACAGGATAGGCAGGAGCACGGCAAGGAGCGAGGAAGGACATGTTGGATTGAATTGCATTTATTGCAATGTGAGAGGCATGATGGGTAAGGCAGATTAATTCGGGGCATGGGTTGGACGTTGTAGCCATTATGGAAATCTTGCTAAAAGCAGGAAAGGACAAGCAGCTTAATTTTTCAGTAATGGAGGTTAATACAGATAAGTGCGGCGTTGCATTTTGGGAGTACAAACTAGGACAGGACCTTCACAGTAACTGGCAGGGCACTAGGGAGTATTGAAGATCAGAGGGATATAGGAGGCTCTGTGCAGATACATAGTTCGCAGAAAGCAGTGTTCACACTGTAAGTAGATGGTCAAGAAGGCTTTCAGTACTTTGGCCTTCATTAGTCAGGGGACCCAGTGTATTTTGCGATGTTATGTTACAGATATACAAGACGTCGGTGAGGCCACATTTAGAGTGTTGTATTCCGTTTTGGTCACCATGCTATACGAAGCATGTTGTGACGTCAGAGAAGATTTATACAAGTGCAGAGACAACTTGCAGACTACATCCACAGCTCTCCCTTATTTATTCTGCAAGTTACATCGTTAAAAAACTCCATTAATTTGTTTGGGCGTAGTTACCCTTTCATAAACCCATACTTGCTTCGTTCATTTTCATTTATATTTTGTAATTGTTCTGTTACTAGTATTTTCATCACTATTGATGGTAGATCTACTGGTCTGCAATTTCCTGTTTTACCCAACTTCCTTCTTTAAATAATGTGGTTAGATTTGATATTCTGCCTGCAATGTGCACCATTTACAAGATGCACTGCAGTTGCTTCCCTGGGTTACTTAGACAGCATTTCCCTAACCCATGACTCCTTCACACTATAACAGAAAAGAGCAGAAGATGTATTGAAACACCTGCAGTTTCTCTTCCAAGTTTTACATTATCTTCGGTAGACAAAAATGCTGGAGAAACTCAGCGGGTGAGGCAGCATCTATGGAGCGAAGGAAATAGGCAACATTTCGGATCGAGACCCTTCTTCAGACTCACCGACATCCACTAAAAAGGCACTCAAATACACCTGGACCATAACCGACATTTCCCTACCATTTCTTGACCTCACTATCTTCATCGCAGGTGTTAGACTACTGACCGACATCCACTAACACTGCCAGGATGTGGAGCTCTTCTTCCGTCGCTTCCGCCTCAAAGCGTTCTTCCATGGGAAGGAGTCCTCACCGCCCAGTGATGACCCCTTCTCCCATCTCCAACGGACCCCCTCCTCTTGGACTCCCCCTCATGGCCATCTACCAGCTTTAGACCTTTTTATTTTAAACTGGCAATGGGACATCAAGTGCCTCAACATCTCCACTCCCCTGTCTCACTCTAACCTGGGTGATCAAACCTGCCGAAGGTACTGTACAGAATCAACTTCAAGCTCCTCTTATTCATATACAAAGCCCTTAATGGGCCTGGCTCCCCCCCCCCCCCCCCCCCCCCCATATAAAAAATCTTCGAACCCATCATTCTACCCCCAGGTCCCTCAGGTCGGCCGACTTGGGGCTACTGACTATCCCGCGGTCTAGGTTTAAGCTCGGGGTGACCGCGCATTTGCGGTTGCAGCACCTAGACTGTGGAACAGCATCGCTCATCAGAACTGCCCCCTCCATCGACTCCTTTAAGTCAAGGCTCAAAACCTATTTCTACTCCCTAGCATTTTTGAGGCCCTCTGAGGGGGCGCTGTAAACAGGTCATGTATGTACTGATAGGTCTGTGTACCGTTGTATGTAGCACATTAGACCTACACTGATGTACAGCACTTTGGTCAAGGTGAGTAGTTTTTAAATATGCTATACAAATAAAATTGACTGACTGACTGACTGACAAAGGAGGTGCCGTGGTAGTCCAGCGCGTTGATCTCTACAAGGCTGAGGCAACGCGCCAACTCTCAAACACCTACTCCTACTTATCCTTGGACAATGACCCCACAGACAAGCACCAGGCCACTATCTCTAGCACCATCACCAACTCCGACTCCCTGCCCTCCTAAGCCTCCAACATCGTTCCCCAGCCCCGCACAGCCCGATTTTACCTTCTCCCCAAAATCCACAAACCTGACTGTCCTGGCAAACCCATTGTTTCTGCCTTGTCACGCCCTACCAAACTTATTTCCAAATACCTCGATTCCATCCTATCCCCCCTGGTTAAATCCCTCCCTACCTATGTCCAAGACTCCTCATACGCTCTTTGTCTACTCCAGGACTTCCGTTTTCTAGGCCCCCATTCCCTCATCTTCACCATGGATGTCCTGTCACTCTACACCTCCATCCCCCACCAGGAGAGTCTCAAAGCCCTCCTTTTCTTCCTCGACCACAGAACCAACCAATCCCCCGCCTACTGATACTCTCCTCCACCTAGCAAAGCTGGTCCTTACCCTTAATAACTTTTCGTTTGGCTCCTCCCATTTCCTCCAAATACAAGGCATAGCTATTGGCATGTGCATGGGCCCTAGCTATGCCTGCCTCTTTGTAGGGTACGTCGAACAATCCTTGTTTGAGGTGAACCGTGGCCCTCTCCCCGAACTCTACCTCCGCTACATCGATGACTGCATTGGTGCAGTGATGTGCGGTGAGGTCAATGGCTGGGAAGGCACTGGCTAGTATCAGTGGCCCGGCCCTCCCTGTATTGATCACCGGGTCTCCCCGAGGAGAGAGGGGAGTGGAGCCGTGGCTGGGAGGGGGGAGAGAGAAGACAATAGACAATAGACAATAGGTGCAGGAGTAGGCCATTCGGCCCTTCGAGCCAGCACCGCCATTCATGGCTGATCATCCCCAATCAGTACCCCATTCCTGCCTTCTCCCCATATCTCCTGACTCCGCTATTTTTAAGAGCCCTATCTAGCTCTCTCTTGAAAGCATCCAGAGAACCCGCCTCCACCGTCCTCTGAGACAGAGAATTTCACAGACTCACCACTCTCTGTGAGAAAAAGTCTTTCCTCGTCTCCATTCTAAATGGCTTACTCTTTATTCCTAAACTGTGTCCCCCTGGTTCCGGACTCCCCCAACATCGGGAACATATTTCCTGCCTCTAATGTGTCCAAGCCCTTAACAATCTTATATTTCAATGATATTCCCTCTCTAAACCCCAGAATGTACAAGCTCCATTCTCTCAGCATATGACAGTCCCGCCATCCCGGGAATTAACCTTGTAAACCTACGCTGCACTCTGTCAATAGCAAGAATGTCCTTCCTCAAATTAGGGGACCAAAACTGCACACAATACTCCAGGTGTGTTCTCACTAGGCCCTGTACAACTTCAGAAAGACCTCTTTGCTCCTATATTTGATTCCTCTTGTTATAAAGGCCAACATGACATTCACTTTCTTCACTGCCTGCTGTACCTGCATGCTTACTTTCATAGACTGATGTACAAGGACCTCCAGATCCCGTTGTACTTCCCCTTTTCCCAACTTGACTCCATTTAGATAGTAACCTTCCTGTTTTTGCTACCAAAGTGGATAACCTCACATTTATCCGCATTAAATTTCATCTACCATGCATCTTCCCACTTCCCCAATCTGTCCATGTCGCCCTGCATTCTCATATCAAGAGAAGGGAGGGAAAGAGAGAGAAGGGAGAGAGAGAGAGAATGGAGGGAGAGAGAGAGAAGGGAAGGGAGAGCGGGAAGGGAGAGGGAGAGAGAAAAGAAGAGAGAGAAGGGAGAGAGAGAAGGGAGAGAAAGAGAGAAAGATGAGAGTGAGAGGGGAGAGAGACAAGGGAGAGAGAGAGAAGGGAGGGAGAGAAGGGAGAGAGAGAGAGAGAAGAGAGAGAGAGAGAGAGAGAGAGAGAGAGAGAGAGAGAGAGAGAGAGAGAGAGAGAGAGAGAGAGAGAGAGAGAGAGAGAGAGAGAGAGCGAGAGAGAGAGAGAGAGAGAGAGAGAGAGAGAGAATGGGGAGAGAGAAATAATGGGGGAGAAGAGAGAAGGGGGGAGAGAACGAGAGAGAGGGAGAGAGAGAAGGGGGAGAGAGAGAAAGTGAGAGAGAGCGGGGGAGAGAGCGAGAAGTGAGAGAGAGAAGGGAGAGAGAAGGGAGAGAGAGAGAGAGAGAGAGAGAGAGAGAGAGAAGGGAGAGAGAGAGAAGGGAGAGAGAGAGAGAGAGAGAAAGAGAGAGAGAAGGGAGAGAGAGAGAAGGGGGAGGGAGAGAGAAAGGAGAGAGAATTGGAAGATAGAGAGAATGAGGAGAGAGAGAAGGGGGAGAGAGAGAAGGGGGAGAGAGAGAGAGAAGGGAGAGAGGAATGATGGCACGTTATAACCCACTGCCGTCCCATGCTGACCGCCGCCGAACCCCTCACCGCACCTTTGCACCCTTTTTCACGGCGGCTCAATGATGTCTCGGATCAGACAATTCGAGGGATCTAACCGGTAACAACAGCAAGAGCAGCCCCGGGCCGCCGCATTCCCCGACTGCTGAAGCTAGCAAATGTGGAGTGAGAGTGAGGTAGCGTCAATTACATGGGCTGTGCCTACATAATTGATGCTCGCTCTTCCTCCACTGGGCTCAAGACATGCCCTCTTGTGAGGCAGATGTGATCGCTGCCTCCCCTGGAGCCTTCTCATTGCAGTTTTATGATGAGACCAGTGAGCACAGATTTAATATATCTATACGTGAAATAAGCTACCTGGACTATGGAAGGTAAGGACATGTAATGAAGGGGTTTACAAACATTACATTGGTGACATACATAGAGATAGTAACAGGCACACGCTTATTGCCCGTGCTCCATACAGTTTCTAAGGGGTTGCACAATCAGCGGGGAGGCTCAGCTTGCCGCTGCCTCACCTCTCATCTCTCCCTGTATTTGCAGTGGAGCTGTGCAAATTTGGTGATTTTGACTATAAAAAATGATTAGATTCATATAGAAATGACATTTATAACAGATCAGTGGAAAAATCTTTATATTTATTTTATGTTATTGTTATTTTTCTTTACTTTTCTTAACAGCTATTTTCATTGGGAGTATGACAGGTGAGGCTCTAACTCCCCTGCCTCCCCTGACCGCACGTCCCTGCATTGGTGCTACCTCCTGCACCCACACACAACTCACTGACTTCATCCATTTCACCACTAACTTCCATCCGGCACTGAAATACACCTGGACCATTTCCGACATTTCCCTACCATTTCTTGACCTCACTATCTCCATCGCAGGTGATAGTCGTTTGACCAACATCCACTTCCTTCTTTTACCTTATCTTAATTGTCTTTGCATCTAAATCCAGGAACTTCCTATAGAACAGCACTGCAGTGGTTCAAGAAGAGTATTTACCATCATTTTACGCAGGGCAAGGACGGCACAATGGCATATCTGGAGGAAGGTACGGTGGAGTAGCTGGTAGAGCTGCTGCCTCACAGTGCCAAAGGCCCGGGTTCGATCATGACCTCGGATGTGGTCTGTGTGGACTTTGCACTTTCGGCCTGTGATCAGGGGATTTCTACCGGGGTTCGCCGGTTTCATTCCACATCCCAAAGATGTGTGATAAATATGTAAATTGGCCTCTGTATTTTTTAGTATACCAGCATCTGCAATTTTCTGTTTTTATTTGAGACATTGAGCAGCATGATGTACTGTTTTCAGCGCATGCTGACTGAATATTTAAGGATAGGCACCATGTTACAGGAAATATGTTGTCAAGCTAGAAAGGGTACAGAGAAGATTTACGAGGATGTTGCCAGGACTCAAGGGCCTGAGATGCCTATAGGGAAAGGTTGAGTAGGTTGGGACTCTACTCCTTGGAGCATAGGAGGATGAGGGGTGACCTTATAGTATAAAAAATCATGAGAGGAATGTATCGGGTAGATGCACAGAGTCTCTTGCCCAGAGTAGGTGAATTGAGGACAAGAGGACATAGGTTTAAGGTTAATGAATCTGAGGGGTAACTTTTTCACACAAATGGTGGTGGGTGTGTGAAACGAGCTGCCAAAGGACATAGTTGAGGGAGGGCCTAACCCACATGGATAGGACAGGTTTGGAGGGATATGATCACAGCCATGATCATGTTGAATGGCAGTGCTGGCTCGAAGGGCCGAATGGCCTACTCCTGCACCTATTGTCTATTGTCTATATGGGCCAAACGAGGGTAGGTGGGACTAGTGTGACTGGGATATGTTGTCTGGTGTAGGCAGGTTGGGCCAAAAGACTTGTTTCCATGCAGTATTATTATGACTCTATGACTCTACTAGATTAAGTGTGACCCGTTGGGTCCCATGTTCACACGGGAGGGCTGGTCCCCCAACGCAATATACTACTCTCCACCAATTGCAATATTGGTTGGGGGGGGGGGGCTTTCTGGCCAGTGGGTGTTATGGGACGAAGGGACTGGTTTCCAGAAGGCTAGTATGAATGTGGGCAGTATGGATTATTGCGATGGCAGCTCAGTCACTAAGGCCTGGTGGGCTGGCAGCTCAGTCACTCATGCCTGGTAGGCTGGCAGCTCAGTCACTCAGTCACTCAGTCACTCAGGCTGATGGACTGGCAGCTCAGAAACTGCCAGAAATTCTGCCCAAAACAGGTGAGAAACTCTGTGAGAGAGAAGGAGGAGAGGGTGAAGAATCAATTTTAGACACTTAACATATTTTTCTGCAGATCACAGCAATGAATGAGGAAAGTCTATCCTGGCCTGGATCTCACAGGGAGCCAATGAAGGGAGGGAGAAAAGTACTGGGGTAAGGTTTAATACTTACAGGGGGAATACTTGCTGCTGGGCCAATGGGACTCCTGGGCTAATACGCACATTTTGGGCAAAAGAGACTATTCTGGGCTAATAGGGGCCTTGTGGGCCAAAATGAGTGGTTTCAGGTAGGCCAAAGGTGGGCTGGCAGTTCACTCACTCATGGCTGGTGGGCTGGCAGTTCACTCACTCATGGCTTGTGGGCTGGCAGTTGACAGACTCATGGCTGTTGGGCTGGCAGTTGACTCGCGGCTGGTGGGCTGGCAGTTGACTCACGGCTGGTGGGCTGACAGTTGATTGACTCACGGCTGGTGGGCTGGAAGTTCACTCACGGCTATTCCTTGCAATTCCATTTCGAGCAGAGTGCAGGCCACCAAATTCAATTGCAATTTCATACCATTTTGAGCAGAGTGCAGGCCACCAAATTCAAATGCAATTTCATACCATCTCAGGCAGAGTGCAGGCCACCAAATTCAAATGCAATTTCATACCATTTCAAGCAGAGTGCAGGCCACCAAATTCAAATGCAATTTCATACCATTTCAAGCAGAGTGCAGGCCACCAAATTCAAAGCAATTTCATACCATTTTAAGCAAATGCAGGCCACCAAATTCAAATGCCATTTCATACCATTTCAAGCAGAGTGCAGGCCACCAAATTCAAATGCAATTTCATACCATTTTAAGCAGACTGCAGGCCACCAAATTCAAATACAATTTCATACCATTTCAAGCAGAGTGTAGGCCACCAAATTCAAATGCAATTTCATACCATTTCAAGCAGAGTGCAGGCCACCAAATTCAAATACAATTTCATACCATTTGGGCTTTATACTCCTGGTCCCCCAGAAGGGGTGTTACCTTCATCGTGGTGATTGACAGGCGATAGGACCAATCAGCTGATCTCAAGATTTTTTAAACACTCATAACTTTTTTATTTTTCATCGATCGTAAATATCCTTGGTGTTGCCTCAGTGGAAGAGGACTGTAAGATGGCCAAAAATCATAGCGATTTATGATAACGTGTTTTCTAAAATCAATATACAGCGCAGACAGGAAGTGATCAATATGAGACTTTTAGTTAGATAAATGAGTGATATGCCTTACAGTTTAAAATTTTTGTTTATGTATGCCACCATCAAAATGTAAAGCATGTCGTCAAAGGCACATTTTACCACTGAGAAGTGCGTGTTCCTGCCAGGATCTTGTGGAGCTCTTGCAGGGAAATATAAGATGCATTTAACTGCTTTGGAATAGAATGCATCTGTAGAATCTCGTAAAATAGTGAATGACAGTCTAGAATAAGTTGCAAAGTGTTCATATCAGGAAGAAAGTAGATATTGCATAAGCATTGAATGCCGAACTCATTAGACTAATAAACACTGAAGAAATCTGGATAGACTAGGAACAACCTAACCAAATTAAGTAATCTCATTTAACTCAAACAGCAGATAACTGATAACTGAAAAGCAAACATACTGTGTATACTGGAACTCTAAAATACATTCTGAAAGGTTATTGACATAAAATGTTAACCGTTTCTCACACCACACAAGCTACCTGATGGGCCTGTCCCACATAGGCAACATTTTAGGACTATGCAGTCGCCACATGGTTGCCACATGTTTGCGGGTGGTTGCTAGGGAGTCATTTTCATGGTCATGAGGAGATCCCGCATTCTGTGAACTAGTCGCGGCCTCATTATGGTCGCCGCAAATTTTTCAACATGTTGAAGCGGCGACCAGAATGAAGCCGCCATGGAGAGTAGCGATAATTCTCGTGCCATAGGTGAGTTGCCAGGAGGTCCTAGTGGGTGACCAGGAAGTCGAAGGTTCTTGTAGGTTGTAGCCGGTTCTGACCGGTGAAATTCATTGGCTCGTTAGGAAAAAAACATAAGGAGACTTTTTCAGAACCAAGGATAACCGACCAGTAATGTTAAACATCCGCTGAGCTTCACAGCCCTGTATCTCTGGCTTCTTAAAAGTTGTCTCCACTCCTTCTTCCTCCTTCTCCCCTCTCTCCCCCACCCCCCCCCCCCCCCTTTAAAGGACTTACTGTATACTGTGCTTAGCCGTCTTAATTACAGCGCCAACCTTCCTGTTCATCACGGTGTGCGTCCGTATCACATTGGCTGGCTTTGCACCGTGTGAATTTCACTCAGACAGCGCTCCTCCCACTTGCCCTGTCCCCCGTCTGCATAACGGGCTGGTGAAGGAAGCGATGTGTGTGTGTGTTCCCACTCTGACAGTCGCCGTTCCAGTTGCCCGTGTTTCAGGCGACTGCCGGCAACTTGACGGTCGCCGGCAGTCGCCTGAAAAACTGCCTAAGTGGGACAGGCCCATGAGGCTGCTGAGTATGTTCAACAACTTCATGTTTGTAATCCGATACCTTTAAATAGCACAAGTGGGTTTTGGTAAAAAAAAATATGATCTTCTACATGTTTAATAGATAACTATAGCTGCATTGTTGAGATTTAATTTGGCATGCTGTCATTACGTCAGTGGTGCATATTGATTAACAGTATGATTGCCATCTCTGTATTCTTCTAATTGCACACCATATTGGACACAAATCCGCACCCTTATAGAATTAATTGCCACAGACACGGTGGCACAGTGGCACAGCGGTAGAGCTGCTGCCTTACTGCGCTCACAATGCCAGAAACACGGGTTTGATCCTGGCTATGGGTGCTTGGCTGAACAGAGTTTGTACGTTCTCCCCGTGACCTGCATGGGTTTTCTCACAGATCTTCAGTTTTCTCCCACACTCCAAAAATGTACAGGTTTGTAGGTTAATTGGCTTGGTATAATGTAAGAATAGTCCCTGTTGGAGGATAGTGTTAATGTGCGGGTGTTGTTGGTCGGTGCAGACCCAGTGGGCCGAAGGGCCTGTTTCCACACTGTATCTCTAAACTAAACTAAACTAGATGGCCGTGTTGACCAAATCTTTGTGTATTTTTAAAGTGATAGGCACTTGATTTGTGAAGGTGTCAGAGAATAAAGGGAGAAGGCAGGTGAATGGGGTTGAGAGGGAAAGAAAGATCAGCCATGATTGAATGGTGGAGTAGATTTGATGGGCTGAATGGCCTAATTTTGATCCTATGATTTATGAACTTATCTTGCCCAAACAAGATAAAGCAGCCCGGTTTTGCAGCTTTTGTAGTACTTTTAGTTTGAAAAGGAAATTAAGTTTACCAGTTCTACTGTTAACAATTAGAACCAGTTCACTAGATTGTTAATGGTTTCTGGTAAGAACATAATTCTGACAACTTCTGGCTTCAACCTGCAAATTACTTTGAAACATTCATTTTCCCTTTGTTACCTTATTTTGGGTGACTTCTGATTCACAGGATTTCTTGGACATGAATCGCTCGTGTAAAAAGATGAGATATCTAACAAGAGTCAAATCAACATAAAGTAAATCTAGTAATATTTGTTAAAGGTATGTAATCGGAGGTCATGTGGTCAGATCTCTGAGAATGCCTCAGAACAGAGCTGACAACAAGAGCCAGATTCTATAATTTCAGAGGTCAATTATTTTCCTTTCAACTTGAGATGATAATAGAGGTACGAATAAAGCCATGGAAACCAACCCTTTGGCCCATTTCATCCATGCTAGCCAAGGCGCCTTCCTGTGCTGGTCCCATTTGTCTGCATTTGGTCCTTATCCCTCTGAACATTTCCTATGCAGGAAATGGCTTTTAAACATTATGATTGTACTATCCTCTACCATCTCCTCTGGCAGCTTGTTCCAGAAAACCACATCGCCTGGTGTAATAAATCTGCTCCTCAGGTCCTCTTTAAATCTATCCTCACTCACCTTAAAACTATACATGAGTTTTATATTCCCTTACCCTGTGGGAAAAAAAACTGTTACCACTGAAACATTTATGTGCCCTTCTAGATTTTGTAAACCTCCACAAGGTTAACTATCAGCCACCTTTGCTCAAAGGAAAGCAGCCCAAGCCTATCTAGTCTCTCCGCCTAACTCAGGCCTTGCAATCCCAACAAATCCTTGTGAATCTTTTCTCTACCCTTGAGAGCTTCATCACATAAATCTTTTTACAGTATATTCATGCCACCTGTTATGCCGTGCAGTTAATAAACAAATTAATTCCAAATAAGTATTGAAAATAAGGCGCAACACCCTTCAGAAATATTTATTTACCCAAGGTTACAAGTTGAAATCTGCTTTATTGTTCCATATAGCACATGAGATATAAAGTGGCTCATCGCCAGTCTGCTGACTTGGAAATAAAACTAATTTAAATATTTGGCTGAGACAGCAATAGCAGACTGGAAATATAACAGCAACGTCAAAGAAATTAGTTTTTTTTTAGAGCTTTCTAGCAATTAAATACAATGGTGCTGTGCGTATTTTAAAACATCAATATACTGTATATTCAAATAATTTTGGTGGATTTTAAGAATGCTTCACGATAACTTTATTTTCCTCTGTTTTATGTTGGGAGTATCTGTATAAGAACAGGCCACTTCTGTTATAAATCAGAAGTGACCTGTTCTATGTTAATGCCTCTCAATTTTATTTCAGAGTCACGTGACAGGGCTGCATCCACATCAGCGTCGAGGGCCATGGAGGTGCCCATGGACCACATCCTCGCCACCGCGGGCTGGGCCAGTGAAGCAACCTTCCAACGGTTCTACAACAAACCGCTGGTCGCCCCCGCAATGTTCGCGGAAGCCGTGCTGGGAGCCGCTCCGTGAATGTTTGTCCCCGAGTTAGGAGTTTTTGCTTTATTATTATTTGTGTTAATAAATATGCATTATTTTTCAGCCTGTTCAGTCTGCAATGCATTAACTACCTTCCTCCATCAGTATATGTGATAGCATGGACGTTGTCCAGGGCCTCCGAAATAAAATAGTAAGATTAAACGAGAACTTACCAAGTTCGAAGGTTGATCTTTATAGGAGTTGCGGTGAGGGATTTTGTGCCCTCCGCTCCCAACCCTCTATCATAAGGTCAACTGGTATGTTCTACGTCATTAATCTTACTATCTCCAGTCATGGAGCGTTCTGTGATTCCACACCGCTGCTTTGAAGAATGTCGCGCATGCGTGCTGGCGGGGTCTTCACGAAATCCCTCACCGCAATTCCTCATAAAATAAAGATCAACCTTCGAACTTAGTAAGTTCTCGTTTAATCTTACTATTAAAACAGTCTGACCCACTTGACATGTACCACAGCCATTTAATGGCTGTATAGTTGTAATGCATTTGGCTTCTTTCATAGTACTATCATCTTTTAATTGTACCCAATTAACGCATTTGACTAGAAGATTTCATCCTAATATTCCCAATGCAATCTTAACCTCACCCTATCACAGGCATTTATTTTGGCCTCTCATTCCACTCCATCCTCTCAGCAATTTCAAACTAACTAGTTTTTCTCAATTTCCAATTCTGACAGTCTTAACCCTGAAATGTTAATAATCTGTTTTGTTTTTTATTCCACAGAGGCTGTTTGACTTGCTGAATGTTGCCATTATTTTTTTGTTCCTATTCGTTTCGAGGGCAATGTTTTTTGCATTTGCATTTTTAAGTTTCATGAGCATTTCTTAAATTATTTTAATATCTAAATTTCAAAGGAATTATTTAACTTTCATAATTACCAATGACCTGCAATACATATTTGGAAATTGCAGGACTAGAGAAATTGCAGGACTAGACTAAACTAGAGAAAGCACTACATGAAACCTAAGCTTGATGGCTGGCAACAGATGCTAATAGATTCTCTGACCCATCAGTTATGCTGCAATCTTTACTTTGGAACTTGTCAGCACCATATTTTGTTCTACTTATTAGTGTTTCTTATGAATTCCTCGTGAAAAAATAGCTTACTTCTAAATAGGAAGTAATGCTCATACAACATTGAAGTGGGAAATATTCCAATTCATCTTTTGCTTTTTGGTAGTAAGATAATGCCTTTCATGAAACGCATAACTTTAACAATACTCTTAAGTGTTAAAACCAAATAACATGGGTTTAAATTGCACTTGCACTTCCATCTCCTCAGCATGCAAGCAGGGCCCCATAGCAGAAGCGTCCACTTCGCGGGGCTGGAAACTGGAAGTATCCCGAGCTAATTCTGCTACCACCATCATCTATTGCAACAAGTGATGGCTCCCACTGATTGTCGCCGGAAGCTTGTGTCCTTTTCAGGACGGATGATGACAGCGATGTCAACATTTGAAACATGGAAGATGGACACGAAAGAAGAAGAAGAAGAAGCATGCAAGCAGCAGCAGGCTGATGGTTCATTTATCAGTGAAGGTATTCCATCTAACCAAAATATATTCTGTATCACACTTTTTCTTGTGCTATCCATTTAATTGGAAGTGCTTATCAATTGTTAAATACAATTGCCATTTCCATATGAACAAAGCTCAAAATGTGAATTGGAGTTGCTTGAACAAGGAGTGGCACAGTGGTGCAATGGTAGAGTTGCGTCCTCACAGTGCCAGAGACACGGATTCCATCCTGATGATGGGTTATGTCTGTATGGAGTTTGTATGTTCTCCCTGTGACCGTGCAGGGTTTGTCCATGTGATCCCATTACATCCCACAATCCAATGACGTATAGGTTTGGAGGTTAATTGGCTTTGGTAGATTTGTAAATTGGCCCTAGTGTGTAGGGTAATGTAAGGAATGGATGATCACTGGTCAGAGAAGATTTGGTGGGCCAAAGGGCCTGTTTCCGCACTGTATCTCAAAAGTGAAGTTGAAAAGCTAAAGGCTAAAGACTGGTGCAAATGTGAACCATTACCAATCTTTCAAAGCACTCCACTGTGGTTGATTTCCAAAATACAGGGTTTAGGTATTGAGGCAGGTTACTTTATTTTTCTTAGACACTGTTATTATAGAGCATTCCTTGAAACAGATGGGAACAAAAGAACATTGTAGGGACAGGTTGTAGATCTTCTCATATCTACTGAGCTGTGATATGACCAACCGAGGAAAGCATTGGCCAACCGAGGCTAATGTGTAGTTTACCCAGGGTGTTTAACTCAACAATTCAGACTTCTCTGTAAGATGCAACAACAGTGCTGCAAACTGAGTTCCAACATGGCAGAAGATGCATGCAGCCCTGCAGCAGCCGACAAATCCATCCTGCTGGACTCCCAATGCTCATCCATATGTATGAACTGTACATAAATTGGGTGTTCATGAACTGGGGAGGACCACTTTAAAAAACGTTCATGTTGTTTCATCCTTCCATGATCTGAATTCTACAACCCGGCAGTGAAATCTCATTTTGAGCAGACCCATTGTGGTCTCCTAAGCCTCTGGTGATGGGTTGATGGTGAATGTAGCGCTAAATTGTTTATCAAATGAGTTTGGAGCGGGCCAGTCAAGCATTTGACCGTGGGGCAACTGAAAGATGAAAGGCCTCTGTCTCCGGCTGAAAAGGAATGAGTCATGAGAGCTGTCTGCATTCTTGGATTTAATTGTTACAAAAATCTTCTGACCTACTACCAGTGTGTGTTGAAAGTGGCGATGGAGCATACGAACAGGAATGGTAATAGGACAAGTAAGGATAGAAAAGTTGAAACAGAAGACATATACGTATGACAACATTATCAACCTGTTTGTCTCATCATAGTTGCCTGATGCACTATGTATATCCATTACCAACATTTTTTATTTCTGATTTCCTGCATATGCAGTTTGTTGGTTTTCTGTAAAATGTTAATCAACATATTTGATAACTGCAATATGTTACTTGCTGGGAGAATGTCAGGCTTCATTGTGGATTACCATGGTGGGAAGTCCCAGACTTCCCCAAAGGGTGAAAATTCTCAGGTCCTTTCCCTATTGTGAATAGGCTGTTGGCTTACCACTGAACACTATCCCTCATCATATTCTTCTTCTTATTGAGTCCACACACAAGATTAGAAGATGTTCAGCCAGAGCTGTACACATTTCTCGGCATCTGCATACAATGGTGTCTGTCTTGTTGCTTCTTATGCATGGTGTTGGAAAGATTGGTGGAACCAGGGCCGTGACGTGAACGCTCTTCCCTTGACCCCTTCATCATATTGCCAAATATATCATGTGGTGTATTATTCACATGCCCAGCCTTCGATCCCTGATTTTTATGCAGTTTGTCTCACCTTCTTCTCAGGACTTCTGAATCACAGCTTGGGTGCCACCTATCTTTATTTGTTTGTTGAATTGTTAACTTTAAACATTTTTCACAAAATACTCCATTAATGATCCTTCGTCCTTTCCTGGAACTGCAGTCCTCTCCTCAAGCTTCCATTCAGGATATGTTGTTAAGTAACCTCCAAGACCCAATTTTTAGTACACGTTTACCAGGGGCATCCCTGCTTTCCTCAATAGGAGAGCATTGGGGTCTATTCTGGGTTACAAGGATGGGAAGTCCCGGACTTCCCCCATCCTTGTGATGATCTCAGACCATTTTCTGCTGTGGGTAGGTTTGTGGTCTGCCACTGAACAGCAGTCCTTATTTGCTGACTTGATGGACACAGTATGTGCATGGAGGAAGTGAGTAAATATTCAGACAGCAGGATATGATGTTAATCAAGTGGAATGTTTTATTACAGACAATGGTGAATTTCTTTCTACTGTTTCAAGGGATCTACTGCATGCAAGTGGACATTATTAATTTGCTTTCCTTACTTACAGTTCTTATGATGGTGAAGATGATTTAGGGAGTCAGAATAAGAACTTTTTCCTCTTGCGTATGGCCTGCACAGCCTAAAGTTGAAGTACAACTTGTTCTATTTGATCTTATTTGATTGTGCATGCCAGGTTGATTGCATTCATCGAAACAGGGCGGACCATGTGAATGTTGCAATCTCCCACCCCAGAAGAATTGCCATCCTTGCAACCCCAGTATTAGGTGGTAGGCATGTTAAATTTATAGTCAATGGTTTCTTACAGATCTTGGGGATCCGAGGTGCAAACAGTAGTGGAGAAAATAAAAAATAGCAATGACATTGAATATTAAGGAGATGTGATTAGATATTTTCTTATTTGAGATGGTAATAGTTGTACAGCATGGAAACAAGTCAATCTACCCAACTCATCCAAGCCAACCAAGATCCATGGATAGGAAAGTTTCAGAGGGACATGGGCCAAAAATGGGCCAATTGAGACTTGCATAGCTGGGGCATCTTGATCAGCATGGACAAGTTGAGAAGAAGGGCCTGTTTCCATGCTGTCTGATTTTGTGACTGTAGCCTACTCCAATTTGCTCATGTTTGACCCATGTCCCTTTAAACCATTCCTTATCCATGTACCTGTCCAAATGTCTTTTAATGGTCAATGCCTGCCACTTTTCTAGCATGTCTTTTCAGCCTGCATGTAGAGGTTTTGAGATCTTACAGCATGCAGGATGTACTGCATCATGCTGTGAAGAATCCTAACTTCTGTTACTTTACAGGCATCCAGGTAAATAAGCATTTTATGATATTCAGAATTAATGAAAGTCACTGTAGATCTGAGTAATGACTATTTTTCATCTGAAGGAAGAGTAAATCACAGTTGTCATTTTACACAAAATGAAGGGAGCTAATAATTGGAGAATATGGGCATTACAAAATATATATTGTTGCATGGCGTGTAGAAGTTATTGTTTATCTGAACAAAAATGTGAATGGAAAAAGACTAGCGGTTCCAGAACTCATTAATATTATTGAAAACAGGACAGAGAATAAATCAGCACAAACATTGACGGTTATGTGTGACGTTTAACATTTTGGAAATACCCAAATCAAAGACATATATTTTTCACGCCAATCCTTCATTCATAAAATGAATGCATGTCACAACATATACAGATGATTAAGGGTTAGTCAAAAGCTAGTACTGCCATTTATGGTTAGCTGACAGTACTCTAATCGCTGAGTCAGAATGATGTACTGTAAAACAAAGTATGGGAAAAACAAGTCAGTCTGGCACTGGGAGACTATTGTGTGTCACACTGATCATTGACGTGTCCACAAATGTTTAAAATCTCTATCAATGATATGGATGTGTGAGCCAGGTTTAAACATCCAAGATAGACACAGTGCTGGAGTAAGTCAGCGGGACAGGCAGCATCTCTGGCGAGAAGGAATGGGTGACTTTTCAAGTCGAGACCTGAAACGTCACCCATTCCTTCTCTCCAGAGATGCTGCCTCTCCTGCTGAGTTACTCCAAAACTTTGTGTCTAACCTAAATTTAAACCACCATCTGCAGTTCCTTCCTACACATACTTTAAAACATCTAGGTTTACTGCTGGTAGAAAGATGGGTTGCTATGTTGATTGTGAGGGCGACACAGTGAGGCTTCAGGGGTTATATACAGGATGACTGAATGGATGAGAACATAGCAGATGAAATATAACAATGAAATTTAATGAAGAAAAATGTGATATCACGCATTTGTTAAAAAAAATAAAATAAAGGAGTTTTCTATTAAATTAGTGAGAGATTACAATGTGTTAATGTTAAGAAATTCCTAGGTGTACTTGTACATGAATCATTCAAAGTTAACTACAGGTACAAAAAAACAATTAGGAAGGCAAACAGAATATTGAAGACAAACACAAAAATGCTGGAGTAACTCAGCGGGACAAGCAGCATCGGTGACATTTCGGGTCAAGACCCTTCAGACTGAGAGTCAGGCGAGAGGGAGACACAGAGATATGGAAGGGTAAGGTGTGAAAAAGAGACACAAGAGAAAAAGGGGATGAAGTTAAAGAATATGTAGAATAGATTATTGTTAGCTGGGAAGGTGACAACGAAACACACAGATAAAATGTTATCAGTACGGTGGGACTGGTCAGAGAATTAGAAACATAGACATAGAACATAGAAATTAGGTGCAGGAGCAGGCCATTCGGCCCTTCGAGCCTGCACCGCCATTCAATATGATCATGGCTGATCATCCAACTCAGTATCCTGTATAAGGATGGGGCATGGATGGAGAGAGAGGGAAAGCAACGGTTACTTGAAGTTACTTTTCATTGATTGTTCCTTGAATTTAATCAGAATAAACTAGATTACAATTAATTCCTTCAACTTGTTCAAAATGTTAAAAAAAAAAGTTCATACCGCTGGGGTGCAAGCTGCCCAAAGCGAATGTTGATCTTTTTTGAAAGAGGATTTGGGCAAAAGAGTAAAGATGCCTTACTGTCCAGGACATTGGAGAGGTTGAATCTTGAATAGTGTGTACAAGTCTGGATTCCTTATTTAAGCAAGAATAAATTAGCAATAGAGGGAGTCAACAAAGATTCACCAGAATGATTAATGGAATGTAGAGATTTGTCCTATGAGGAGAAATTTTGCAGACTGGGCCTATTCTCTCTCGAGTTAAGAAGATTGAAAGATTATTTCATTGAAACATAAAAATGTCTTATTGAACTGTCTCAAAATAAGGCGTTGGCTATTCTGCACTTAGCTGAGAAGAAATGTCCTTATTCAGATAGTGATTGGAATTCCCTACCCTTAGAAACGCTGGAAGTTCAGTCACTGAGCATATACCAGGGCAGAGATTGATAGATTTTTGTACGTTAGATGAATCAAGGGATAAAGGGCTAATGCAGGAAAGTGAAGCTGAGGAAAATGTTCAACTATAATCTTATTGAATGATATTTCAAACATGAGAGACCAAATGGCCTCTCCTGCTTCTTCTTAATATTTTTATTTATGTGCTCACAAATATGCGTTTGCTAAGTCTGTGCAGCAGAACTTGGTCTTCAACCAAAGATAGACACAAAATGCTGGAGTAACTCAGCGGGCCAGGCAGCATCTCTGGAGAGATGGAATGGGTGATGTTTTTGGTCGAGACCCTTCTTCAGACATTCTGGACATCATTGCCATTGGATCAAGACCTTGCTGGGGTGGAAGATTGCAACCTTCATGTGGTCGCCCTGTTTCGACTAATGCAATCAACTCGACGTGCACAAACGGAAGATCAAATAGAACAAGTTGTCCAACAACTTTAGGCTGTGCACGCCACACGAAGAAGACCTTGCTCTGTCAAGACTGTGCAGTAACTAGTGTGCAACCAATGCTAAAATAATTCACACACAGGCAATCTCTTCTGAATAGTTGATGTATTTTATTTCCAGAGGGAACCCCTTACTCTCCATTTTCACGGAACAATCATGCAAAGATTCTCTATTCATATATAGGAAGTATGTCAAAGGTTTTGGTCCCTCCATGAATGTAATTGTTTGACGTAGGCAATGGGCAAACAGCATTTGAGTAACAGGAAGCTTGTGACCACTCAAAAAATGGTCACTATTACTGGAAGCTTTGTGGTTGGTGACAAAGAGATGTGTGACAGCCTTATCCAAACTGCAATAGTTTCTGGGAATTCTTTGATGATTAGAAAGTATGACTGTTGCAATATGATGGTTCTATGTTACTATTAATCCAATTGAAAAATGTGCTGATCATACATGACAAAAAACATGATAACATTTTGAACAAGTTGAAAGAATTGATTGTGATCTAGTTTATTCCAATTAAATTCAAGGAACAATCAATAAAAAGTAAGCCATAATAGTAAGATTAAATGAGAACTTACCAGTTTGAAGTTTGATCTTGATTTTATGAGGAGTTACGATGAGCGATTACGTGAAGAAGGCTGTCAGTCGTCATGCGCATCAATCTTTAAAGCAGCGGTGTGGAATCATAGATAAAAAGAAGTTGACCTAAAGATAGTAAAATTTGGAGCTAGACCTACCAGATGACCTGATAATATGAGGGTTGGGAGCGGTGGGCATGTAATCGCTCATCGTAACTCCTCATAAAATCAAGATCAAACATCAAATTGGTAAGTTCTCATTTAATCTTACTATTATGGCTTACTTTTTATTGATTGTTCCTTGAATTTAATTGGAATAAATTAGATCACAATCAATTCTTTCAACTTGTTCAAAATGTTATCATGTTTTTTGTCATGTATGATCAGCACATTTTTCAATTGGATTAATAGTCTGCGATGATGGCCCCCTGTCTGCGGGTGTACCAGCAGCTCCCTGCTGTTGGGAACAGCCATTATAGGCTGTGTCATGATTCGCAGGACAAGTGGGAACCAAGATTGCGTAGGCCAACCTGGCACTACCAAAATGCCTGTGGCATTGTCTTGCTTTATTTTGACCAAGCATCGGCTGATGAGGGGAAAGGGAGAGAAAACATACAAGAAAATTCCTCCCCAATGCAGTGTGAAAGCATCGACTGCTACTGCCCCTGGGTCTGGCTCCCATGAGACATATTTGGGTATCTGGTGATTCAACCTGGAGGCAACAAATCAATATCCGGCGTGCCATATCGGCCAACAATGTCAGTAAACACTACATGATTCAACATCCATTCTGTGTTATCATTGAATTTCCGTGATCTCGTGTCCGCCACCATATTATATCTACCTGGCAGGTAGATAGCCATGACCCAAATGTGCCTTGCAATACACCAATGCCAAAGGAGGTTTGCTAATTTCTCACGACTCAGATTTAATTCCACCCATGTCATTGACATACGCCACTGCTGTGATGTTGTCAATCAGAAGTTTTACATGCACATGATGCATATTGCTGCAATAAGCCTTTAAGCCATAGAGTGCTCCCAGCAATTCTAAGTAGTTTATGCCATATTGCTGTAGGATTAAGGACTACTGCACATTCCATCTGCCCCCACAGTTGGAGCTGATGTCTGTTGCCCCCCAGCCCAGACCTCTCGCATTGGTTTGTTTTGTATTATTACCGATGGTGTGTCAATTTGAATTTGCGTGCGTGATCTTTGCCTGCGTGATCTTTGAGGGCCCGCTCCTTTGCTCTTTGTAAATTTTGGTAGTGCAAAGGTCCGAAGCGTATACCTGGAAAGGCTGCCACAAGCTTGCCAACTATGCTTGCTACTTGTCTGATTGTTGGCCGCTGGTTAGCAATTAGCTTATTGCAGGCTTCCTTCAAGTCTATATTACTTGCCAGCTGGCAGAGTCACTGACATTGGATTTGAGTTGATTGTAAACCCTAGGTAATCAATTACCCTGATTGGAGTTAATTTAGACTTAACTGGATGGATTACAAATCCCAACCTCTCAAACATGAGGTTGGTAGCTGAAACAGATGCTATTGCTGATTCTTTTGTGTTGCCAATTATTAGAATGTCATCCAAATAAGCCAGCACAATGTGGTTCTGAGCTCGTAGCAGTCCCAGAACTGGTTTTAGTAACTGGGTGCTGAAGTCAGCCCATTTGGCAACGCCTTGAATTGCCACATCTGCCCCATCCAGTTAAATTTCAAATATCTCCTGTGTTCCCTGTGTATCGGTACTGAGTAATAAGCATCTTTTAGATCAATGCAAGCCATAAAACTTCCTTTGGAAACCAGCTGGATAGCTGTACCTGTTGTCCATTTTAAAATGTTTATACTGCACATGGGTATTGAGTTCCATCAAGTCTAGGATAATACGACTCCCTCCATCTTTCTTTTGCTTGGGAATTATATTCGATACAAATTGGTGTGATTCTGGGTGAGACCTCTGAATCACCCCTTTTGCTCGTAAAGCCTGAATTTCAGCCTGTATCTCAAATCTTTCCGGTTGTGGGAACAGATTTGTGCGATTTGGTACATTTTGAGTGGGTGGTGATGAGCCAAGAAGGAACTGAATTGTAAACCCTTCTACACTGTGCAGTATGAACGCGTCTGCTGTAATCCAAATCCATTCATTCAAAAAATGTTTTAGCCTCCCCCCAACTTGTAAGTTAGGGGTGTATGATTTGTCCCACAATGGTCTAGAAAATCCTACCTTAGGTTTTATAGCCCGTGTGGTCCTGGCCTCCTGCCTCCCTCCTTGGGACTGCTGGACTCTGCCTCCTGTCCATGAGCTGGCTGCGCCTGTTGTGGAAGGTGGCATAGGGGTGGCCTCGTATTGATGAGCCCCTGGGTGGAGTTGAGGCTCGGCTCATGAGTTGGAGAATCTTGGTCTCGTCTTCCAGCACTCATACCTGCTTCGGCAGGTCTGCCCCAAACAAATAGTTGGCCTACAGTTAGCCAATAAAGGCACTGTAGCCCCTAGGTCCGCAGGATGTTCCCCTGATGTGCCTCCCTGCTCCGAGTCAGGATACTGCTGACTCCGTGTACTCCCCTCTATGGATAGGGAGACACATCCCAGCCCTGTGTAAGGTGCTGCTAGAGCGAGCTCCCGTGGAGACCCGGCATGATACTGTTCCCTCCTCTGGAGCAGATCAGTCTGGAGGCACCTCTCCAACAGGTGTTCTATCTGGGAGAGGTGCCCGCAGATGCTTCCCATTGTGGGAGGTGATTCCTCCGGCCCGGACTCATCAGAGTCTACGGGTCTGGCAGACTTGTGGGTGGCTTTGAGCCCCGGAGGGGCTGCCACGGTGCTTTCCTGTAGCACCAACTTTGCTGCCGCTGGTTCCAACACCGGCGGCCTTGAAGGTGACTCAGACAGCCGTCCGCTACCCCCAGCACCGCGGACTTCCGTAGCCGGCTTCGCAGACCGTCTCCGCACCTTCGACATGGTAGGTTCATTCTGTTGATAGAAAAGCTAACAACCGAAACCCACCAAACAATGACCGTAGGTAACTAATTTAAAACACTTACCTCGGTTTTTAAAACTTACCGCTGGAGAGACGCAATCGCGCCTGCCAGTCCATCGTTGGCGCATACTTCAGACGTAATGACGCGCTTCTTCACGTAGTCACTCACGTGACTGACGGCCTTCTTCACTTAGTCACTCACGTGACTCCGAAGTTAAATTTTATTTTTGATATTGTTTTGGATATCCAGCTGTCAGGTCAGAATTTGTCTTCCTCATCTTTTCTAACTTGGGTTTCTTCCTAAAATGTTAAATTCATAATCAAAATGCTTGTCCAAATGGAGCTATAAAACAATCATATTTTTGAACTTTTAGAGTCATGAGAGTTGTGCAGCATGGAAGCAAGCCTTTTGGCCCATTTCCTCCATGCCAACCAAGATGCCCATCTTTGCTTGTTCCATCTGCCCGCATTTGACCCATATTCCTCGAAACCTTTCCTCTCCATGTGGCAATGCAAATCTCTTTGAAATATTGTTGTCTTACCTACCTAATCATTCCCTCTGGTAGCTTCTTCTTGCATATGGCGTGCACAGCTTAAAGTTGTAAGTCAACTTGTTATATTTTGATCTATTTGTTTGTGCACTTTGGGCACTCTAATGATTGCATTAGTCGAAACAGGGTGGACCACATGAAGGTTGCAATCTCCCACCCCTCTGGCAGCTCATTCCATACATACCTATGTTGCCCCCTCATGTTCCTATTAATTGTTTTCCCTCTCAATTTAAACTTATGTCTCAAGTTCTTGATATCCTGATCCTGTGAAAAAAGATGTGTTGTAGGCATTCACCCTATCTATGATCCTTGCGATTTTTACACCTCATTAATATCATCCCTCAGTCTCCCAAACTCCAAGGAATAAAGCTCTAGCCTACCCACTATCTCTCTGTGACTCAGTTAAGGAACTTGCTATATGAGTCCTTGCTATATTCTTGCAGATCTTTTCTGCATTCTTTGCAGATAATATCTTTCCTATAGCACAATAGCTAAAACTAAATACATTACTCCAGATGTGGCCTCACAATCTCATGTATAACGGCAACATAACTTCCCATCCTCTACGCTCAATGCCTTTGCTGATGAAGGCAAGGCAAATGAAGGCCTCCTGCGCCACTCTGTCTCCCTATTATGTTTCTTCTAGGGAATCATTCTTGTTCAAATAATATGAACCATTTGCTGCATGTTAGGATATGATAGAATTCATCTGGTATAAAGTCCAATGTAAAGTACCACAAGTACACAGTGTACCTGAGAGGAGAGACACCTCATACCACAGAGTGGCTTCATTTCATGAACATGTACCAAATTGAAACCTGTAAAGATACCATCCCTTTTCCTCAATTTTTCCACTGCATCTTTTCTGAAGATGGCACCTTTCGCTCTATGGCTTCTCAAATGCCTTTTACCAGAAATACGGCATAAACAAATTTATCTGCAATATACTCTCATTTTCAAAAAACTGTGACGGATGCATTACCACTGTTGTGGTTGTCCTGATCACTCATCATTCCTTCCTACTTGTACCTTTCCTCTGGCATTTAAATCACAGCCTTACAATTACATTGATTGAGAAATCATTGGTGTTTGTGGAAAATGACTCTTTCACTTACCGTTGCTGGTGTTGAAGGTAATGGTTTTCAATGTATAGTGAACTGACTGCCTACACTCTGAATTGCTAACTGTGGAATAAAAATGCTGATGAGTGATTACACTGCAATGGTAGAGTTTGTTCAATGTCTTAAGCAAATAAAAGAAATGTTTGTTCTGCGTCAAATCGTCATCTATGTTCTGACATTAGATTAGCTTACTTTTGCAGTTGTATTACATTTGTCACCACCTGGATAGAAACTCGGCAGAACAATTTTAGTCCCATTGATTTTTGAAGGGTGTATAGTCCATACTACATGACCTTCGACCATCTGATTAACACAAATATCCATTTTGATGTATTCTGGATATTAATTTTCAGTTTTCACGATCAATTTTCTTTAGATTAGAAATATGTATTTCTTGCTGGGTTATGGTTTCCAAGTTGTAGTCATGTAGTTTGTATGGGCAGTGGGGAGCAGTGACACATAATATGAATTATGTTGAGAATTCGAGCAGTGACACATAGTATGAATTATGTTGAGAATTTTCTGCTGCAACACTACATATTAGGATCATTACTTGTAGTCTCCTTTAAAAAATAGATGTTTTCCAAAAGACATGGATAACTAAAATACGAGAAGCAGGCTGTAGAGAAGAGGGATCCATTACAAAGAAAGAAACGGGTTTGAGAAATCCAGTGACAGTTGTTCAGTACATTTCAGGGATTGGAAATTAAATGCAGTTTAAGAAAGTAAAAGTGGATAGAATGGAAGCAAGTTAGTGAGAAACGACATTTGGATAGCTTAAACAATGAGAAACATATTGTTGAAAATATAAGGGTTGATTAGACAATAAGAAACAGAGTGCAGGGTGAATGAGATTATGCGGAAAGGCAAAAGATTTGGGAAGACCAAGCAGAAAAGATGGAAAGGAAGAGGACAGAATGAATAGGTAAAAATAACAGACCAGAGAGAATTAACATTATTAATGTATTGCCTATGACTCCACCCCATATAACATGGCATTATGGTTCTCTAAAGTTTTGAGAATAGGCCTAGACTTTCTTTACATTGTACTTAGACAGAAATTACATCAGGTTGAATGAAAATCTTATAGTGAGGACTTTGCACTAACATTTCTTGCTGAGTTCAATTCCCATGATTGAAACTTAAAATAGATTGCGCTAACAAGTATGTTTTTATTATCTGGCATTTTTGTACACTCTCAGACTCTTAACCACTTCAGCTTCTCTTCTTGTTCCATTATTGTACATAGCAATAGCATTAGGCTGGGGGAGTCCATTATTACTGCTTTGAACATCTAAAGGTTGAGGGTAAAATATTCTAAATGCACCAAGACCTCTACTTTGTTCATTACAGTGACGAGCTCCTTATTTAAGCATGCATTTATTGCCTGTACATCACTGATCTTTTGTTTGGGGCAGGTTTATATAAATGAGCAGCAGAGAACCTCAATGGAAATACCTTTGAACTGACTGAATTAAAATTGATCATTTCAAATGTTAGCATAACGGTGGAGGTTATGTCACGGGGTGGAAAGAGTAGGGGCGGGTTGTGGAATCAGTGGTGAAGGTTTGAGGTGGATTGGAATAATGCACTGCCATGCGTTTGCCACAGAAGCATTGTAAATTTCCATGGGGGTTTTGCTATACGTAATTTGGATATCAAAGCCAAGGTTCATTTCATCTCGTACAGTAAATAGAAACACTATTTATTATGTAACACTGCCTTTTCCAGCTAGTTAACTTCTGCTTGGGTTGCTGGTGTCAGTTCATCTAAAATGTTACGAGGGAGTCATGCACTAATACTATAATTTGACACAGAGTAAAATATTCATCTTTTTTTAAGCTCCACTTTTAATATGTATAAATCAGTCTGCAGGATGGATTAATAGCACATAGTGCCATTAAGTCTGCATGTGATACATTTTCTGCTAAGCAGGCAAGGCTGTAGTGTGGTATAGAGTAACTTTGTTTGAAAGGGATGGGATTTGACTGCAGCTGATGTAACACATCTTCTCAATTACCATGCCCCAGTTTCTTAGAGTGAGTCATTCACAGTGCAAATCACCTGACTGTCATTTGATCAGCCCAGATAAAATGCAACCTATTATTACCTGCAGTAAAAGATCATATGATGATCATTCCCAGAGCCACCAATGACTGTTTTGATTACACATCAGGGAGCAGGTGCTGTCTAGTTTCACTACCTGTATTTTATATTTACATCAGATATAACCTTAATTATTTATAGATTATGTTATTGATTTTCTTAACAATACACCGAGGCATAAGGTCAGATCTCGGAGTTTGCCATGTGATTTAATCTTTTAATATTCTATTTTTACTGGGAGCTGTTTAGTTGTAATTCACAATTGTAGCTGACCTCACATTTAGTTTATAGTCAGTGCAATACCTATGTAACAAAAATTGCAATATTTTTGTAGGTAATATATTGATCTTTGACAAAGTGACATCACTCTATACACTACCTGGTTCCACCCTTGTTGGATTTTTTTGCCCAACAAAGAACTGATTACCTCCAGATATATTTTCAAACGGATAAAACATTTGTAATAATATTCTAATCATTAAATTATGAGGAATTTGAATGAATTAAAATGATAATTAATTTAGTTTACCTTAGAGATACAGCGCGGAAACAGTCCCTTTAGCCCACCGAGTCCTTGCTAACCAGCGATCCTCGCATACTTACACTATCTGACACATACTTGGAACAATTTATAATTATACCAGGCCAATTAATCTACAAACTTGTATGTCTTTGGAGTGTGGGAGGAAGCCAGAGATCATGGAGAAAGCCCACACAGTTCACTTGGAGAATGTATAAATTCTGTAACAGACAACAGGATCGAACCCGGGTCTCTGGCACTGTAAGGCAACCACTCTACTGCTGCAACAATGTGCCGCAAAATTTGCAGGGTGGTCAGCATCTATTGCCCCGAACTGGGTAGGAAGATAAGGGTCATCCACATTTAGTTATGTAGAAGCATAGAGATATAGAAAAATAGGTGCAGGAGTTGGCCATTCGGCCCTTTGAGCCAGCACCGCCATTCAATATGATCATGGCTGATCACCTAAAATCAGTACCCCGTTTCTGCTTTTTCCCAATATCCCTTGATTCCTTTAGCCCTTAGAGATAAATCTAACTCTCTATTGAAAACATCCAGTGAATTGGCCTCCACTGCCTTCTGTGGTAGAGAATTCCACAGATTCACAATTCTCTGGGTGAAAAAGGTTTTCCTCATCTCGGTCCAAAATGACCTACCTCTTATTCTTAAACTGTGATCCCTGGTTCTGGACTCCCCCAACATCGGGAAATTTTTTCCTACATATAGCTTGTCCAATCCTTTAAGAATTTTATATGTTTCTATGATATCCTCTCATCCTTCTAAATGTCAGTGAATACAAGCCCAATCGACCCATTCTTTCATCATATGTCAATCATATGCTGTAGATCAGGTGAGGGCAGGAAATCTCCTTCCTTGAAAAACATTGATGAACCAAAGAATTATTTGTTTGTGACAGTTGGATAGTTGCATAGCCACCATTAATGATACAGTCTATGAAATTAATTATACAGTCTATGAAAGTAATGATACAGTCTATGAAATTATGGATTTCAATTTTAATGCTGGAATTCAAATTCAAAAGACCGGGTCTCTGAAAACGAGTTTAGTAACTTAGCAACTATGCTACAATAGACATACTGAAATAGTGCCCACACTGTATGGAATTCACTGAAGGGGTCCTGCAGTACTTAGTCCTTTGGGTGTCATGATTTGTGTTGGTTTGTTGCATTCCACAGTCCCCCACACCACCCATAATGCAAACATCTGAGGAACATAAAAGCAAGAGGAAGTGAAGGAAGAATATTTTTTTCTCCCTAACTGAATATCGCATTCCTAACCTGACAGATTGTATGGGTTTAAAGTCTATTTGCAGTTCACTTTTCCCAGTTAAAGGAAAGTACTTACCTCTGTGTTCCAAGTTTTGATTTGATTTTTGGTAATGCAACGGGTCAAATTCCTTCAGTCATCTACAATCTGGTTCCGCTATGACTATTATAACCCAAAAATTCAAACCCATGTGAAGATTTCTGTATTACCAAGTAAAAATTATATTTTTAATTACTGATCTCTAAAAGAATATGAATGAGAAGAGACTAATCTAATTCCATTCACTACCAAATTACTTCATAAATTTGCTTGAACTATCAGGGAACATGACTTAATTAATATGTTCTTAAAATTATTAATAATTTCAGTTACATGTAGCCTTACACTTCAAGTTGTGGAGTCATGGAAGGTTGGTGTCATTCTTCTGTTTGTTTAGTTATGAGTTAATTTTTCTATTCAGGAGCATGCATAGTGAGGATCCAGCAGTTTACAACACTTCTCCCCACTAACCGTCCTGTCTCTCCCCCATAATGGTGGGAGACTGAATGGTGTTGACAATTAGAGAGACCTTGGTGTCCCTGTCCACAAAACGCTATAGTTAACACAGCTAAAGCAAGCAGTCAGTAAAGCAAACTATGTTGATCTTTATTCTAGAGGATTTGAGTAGCAGACTAGTACGTTTATTACAGATGTCAGGGGTTATGGGGAGAAGGCAGGAGAATGAGGTTAGGAGGGAGAGATAGCTCAGACATGATTGAATTGCGGGTTAGATTTGATGGGTCGAATGGCCTAATTCTGTTCCTATCACATAAACTTAATAAGTTATGAAGAATAAAGATGTCTTGCTGGACTTATCTGGTGCCCATGTGAACCTCCAGCTGTAATATTGTCTGTAAGTCTGATCTCCCTTTTTGATGCAAAAATATACTGGCATAAGAGAATTTGCAGCAACTGTTCACCATTCCTGGAATGGGGTAATTTGATCTTTGAGGTGAGATTCAGCTGACAAGCCTTATATTGTAGAATTTAAAAGATTGAGAGATGATTGCTTGAAACAAAATACTTATGAGCTGTTTCTCAAGTTAGATGCAGAGGTGATTTATCTGCTAATACAAGGAACTGCAGTTAGTAGAATCCTGAGAAAAGCACATCGTGCTGGAGTAACTCAGTGAGTCAGGTAGCATCTGTTGAGGAAACTGGACAGTGGACTTCTTCAGTATTTGAGTCATCATGGCCAACTTGTCCATGCCGACCATGATGCCCCATTTAAACTATTCCCATTTGTCCACATTTGGTCCATTTCTCTCTAAATCTTTCCTATCCATCCTGTGCAAGTGTCTTTTAATTTTGCAATTGTACCTGCTTCAATTACCTCCTCTGGAAACTCATTCCATATACCCAACATCTTTTGAGTGAAAAAGTTGTCCCTCAAATTCCTATTAAATATTTTCTCTCTTACCTTAAACCTATATCCTCGGGTTCTTGATTTCTCTACCCTGGGTAAAAGTCTCTGTGAATTGACCGTATCAATTCCCCTCCTTATTTTATACACCTCAATAAGATCACCACTTAGCCTCCTGCACTCCAAATAAAGTATTTGCTTGCCCAATATCTCTCTATCGCTCAGGCCTTCGAGTCCTGGCAACATCTTCGTACATCTTCTCTGCGCTCCTCCCAGCTTAACAATATCTTTCCTATGTCACTGAACATAACTGAGTGTTATGTTCAGTGACAAAAACTGAACACAACACTCCAAACGCAGCCTCACCAACTGTACAAGTGTAACATAACATCCCAACTTCTACACTCAATACCCTGACTGATGAAAACCAAAGTATGAAAAGCATTTTTACCACCCTCTCTACCTGTGACACCTTTTTCAGGAAACTGTGTACCTGTACTCCTAGATCCCTCTGTTATACATCACACCACAGGGCTCAGTGAAGGTCCTGCCCTTGTTTGACTTCCCGAAATGCTTTTCATTGTCTTGTGTAATTTATGAAACATTTATATACAATATATGTTTTGTGTATTGTCTGATTTTACGTGCCTATGATGTTGCCGCTGCAAGCTAGATTTCAATTGTACTCGTACCTCACCGTAATTATGGTTTTGACAATAAACTCATCTTGCCTTAATTTGTCAGAATCAAAATATTGAAGAAAATCATGCCACTGTAGCTACCAAAATCGCATTGAATCATCTACAGTTATCTTTGTTCTTATGAGTATAAAGATGAATAAAGACCTTTATACCTTCCAACTTCGGTGTCTCCAGTGTCTCAGTTCACAATCACAACGGGCACATGAGTAATTTATAATCGGATCAGCTCAGAATTCATCTCGTGGAACTTGCATTCATGGCTGTCATGGAGTGATGCCTGACTAATTCTGAAGAGATTGCATTGAAATTCATCCTTGATCTCATGTGTACGGAAACCAGTAAAAATATTGTAATACTCTTTCAAGGATTCATGAGGCTTCTCTGGTCCGGTACTCCTTCAGTGAGAGTCACAATTATTCTGCGGGCGAGTATGTACTAACCTTCAGCTGCCTAATAGATTACAGCCAAAAAAACTACTTGTGAAAATGATTCTCGTCGAAATTCCAGGCAATTCTCCCTGTTCTTAATTAAAACACAGCAGCAGTGTTCCAGAAGAGCCAACATTTCGACCCTGTTATATTCATTGGTTTTATTGCAACTTTTATTTACATTTTGAGGGCAGAAAGATGAAAAATAACAATTTGGAAATAAGTTACGTAATTCCTTGGAGACACATGAGTGATTGTTGTATTGCAATGTCGTAATCAGTGTTCTTTACAGAGCCATTAGTGTGTAAACCAATGTGAATAGCTCTGCCAGGATGGGAAAATAGAATCTATAAAGTAAAGTATAATTTTGCTTTCTGCTCCGATCCTGAATCAGGCTAAACTTTGGAACTGAGATAATTGCAACAATTATGGGCAGCACATTGGCGCAGCTGTTAGAGCTGTTGTTTCACAGCACCAGGGAACCTCTTGTTCTATCTGTGTGGAGTTTGCACATTCTCCTTGTGACCATGTGGGCTTCTTCCAGGTGCTCCGATTTCCTCCCACATCTCAAAGACATGCGGGTTTGTAGGCTATTCGGCCCCTATAAATTGCCACTGGTGTGTAGGGAGTGGATGAGAAAATGGGATAACATAGAACTAGTGTGAGTAGATGACTGATCGCCGGCATGGACTCGATGGGCCGGAGAGCGTGCGGACGGCGTCGAAGGACGAGAAGCCGAAGCAAAGAAGTGGAAGCCAAATAACCAAATGGAATCGAAGCCGAAACGCCAAAAAAACGAAAACGTACGAAGCCGAAACGCCAACTATCCGAAAGGGTGGGATTCCTAAAAGCAAACGAACCGAAAGGGCAGGACGTCTAAAAACCAACTAACCGAAAGGCTGCGTCGCCTAAAAGCACTCACCGAATGGCCACGCTGCCGAAACACCACCTACGTGAAAGGCTGCGTGGCCTACACGCCAACGAACCAAATGCCGCTCAACAGAAAAGTCAAATAACGGACAGGGAAGGGAAGGTAGGGGTCATTTTCCCACACAAGCCATAGGTGACTGGGCACTCTGAACCCGAGCACCAAGTTGTAAGCGGCCGATGGTGCGCATCCCTCGGGAGAACCCCCTCTCTCCCACGGCCACGGCCGCCCTCCGCCTCGTCGCCTCCGTGCGGCCTTTCGCTTTCGGTTATTTGGCGTTTCGGCTTTGTTTCTATTAGGTTATTTGGCTTCCACTACTTTGCTTCGGGGCTTCTCGTCCTTCTACGCCACGTTTGGGTACCGGGCCGAAGGACTTGTTTCCATGCTGTATCTCTAAACT
Organism: Okamejei kenojei; assembly: GCA_035221665.1. NCBI lineage: Eukaryota > Metazoa > Chordata > Chondrichthyes > Rajiformes > Rajidae > Okamejei > Okamejei kenojei. Next base: position 21,413,815 of record CM069141.1, on the reverse strand, counting down.
AAACAATTATGGCAGCCCTAATCCGTTAAAAAAGTATAATATGTTTAAAATTTGCAGGGTAGCCCCATTAACCCATGACAAAATGATAATTGTAAATTTAATTTTGTCAAAGTTGCACCCAGAAAAACAGTCTGTGATTTCACATGAAAATGTTTCCAGAAGTTGTTTTATTACAAGTGACTTGTATAACCTGTCCTACTGGGTAAGATGAAAACAAAGCTTTCCATGTTGCATGCTCCTGTATTTTGTACATATCTACAGCGTTGACTTCTGCTGCTCCTCTACACCAGCTGAAATTATATAAAAGAAAGTTTAATAAATAACAGCGGCATGGTGTTTTTAGGGTATTGATATAACCCTTGGACGCAAATCAATAACAGAAAGCAAATAAAAAATCCATCCAACTCTGCAACTGCCTGAATATTCAGACAATTCCAAAAACATTTAAACAACATTATTTATCAAACATTTTCTCAGCCCTCACCCAACCCCTAATTTCTTTGGCGTTTCTCTCCTATCCTTCCCACCCGTTTCTCCATGTTTCTTATTCATTCGTACGCTCCTGCTTCTGTCTTTTTGCTCCCTGACAATCTCCCTTTGCCCTCCATCCACTCGTTCACAATTCTTCACCTCCTCCAACCATCCCCACCTTTGCCTCTCTCCCAGTTGCTTCTCCCCCTCTCCCTGCCTTCCTGCTCCTATTCCCATGTTCTTACCTATTCCTTCTCTGTTGTTCCATTGTTTCATGGTCCCTCCTCTTTGCATCAACCCTCCAAACATACTTATACACACATTTTAATTAACGCAGAACATCATTTGGTTTGTTTCGATTTATTCCTCCATTATTGATGCACTTTTAACGCTTTAAAAATGATTGAGTAATGTATTTTAGTCAGAAAATACAAAATTGTATCCAAATGTACCCTGTTTTTGTTATATTTTATCCATATTGTTAATACCACAGTGTTTGCAAATTTGATTTAAACCTGGTTGCAAAGAAAGGGCTTTGGGAAGGGGAAAGCAATTCTTATTCTGTAGGCTTGTTCAAGGTGAAAGAACCTTTACTGCAATTGGGAATTCTGGCAGTTTTATAATGTCATTGCAAGGAATTGCTATTATTTATGAAAGAATGAAAAATAGTGTGATGATAATCTCAAATCTAAGTTACTTGGCAGCTAAAGAAAACGTGTAAGAAATGAAATTATTTAGAATGAAGTAATTTTACCTACAAAACATGCTGCTTAGCTTATAAAGGACCAGAAATCTTAACATAGAAAAGCACACCTTTGTTCACCTATATGGTGGAATTGTTTCTTGTCTCAACAACTTCATTGGAGTCATTTTGAAGATTTCCTTGCATCGATGATTCCTGTCCTCCTGGAGTACAAATTAAGCGTAAGTACTGCACAATGCGTTTACAATAGAAAATAAGTATTTTAATTTTTAATTCAGCAAGACAAACCAGCTTCAGTATATAGACTTCGCATAGAAACCAAAGTGATGCTTTCTTTTTCTCCATTAACTTGAGAGCTGAGGGAAAACGTGGATGTATAGATTTTTTAAAGTTGTTAGGTTTGGTGTCAAGTATTAGATTTCAATCTTGATATGAGATTGCATATGAGATTTAATTATCTGAATAAATTTACTTACCTTTCTGATGGTGCTTCATTCCGGGTCTTACTTGTATCTATCAAAACAATAAACAACAGAATGTGAAAGAATCCAAAAAGTAAAACATATTATCAGTAGATAAAACATTTGCTCAGTTGAAATGTATTATATATTTACATCATGATTATTGCTTTCTAGACAGTAAGTGAAATGATTCACAGTTTCTGATGATAAAACATATTTAAGAAATTATAGCACACTCACAATCATAGTTCAAAATCCACAAATTGGATGTGTAAAGGGCCTGACCCACTATCCCGAGTTATTCACAAATTCTCCCGAGTTTTCAAACTCGCAGAATGTTCGTAACGAGTCTGTAGGAGGCCGTAGGAGGCCGTGGATATATTGTAGCGGCTCGTTATGCCAGCCGTAGGTACTCGGGGTTATTTTCTTTATTCGTGGACATTTTCATCATGCTGAAAAAATGTCCCAACTTACCTGATGCCCCGAGTACCTAAGGCTGGCATAACGAGCCGCTAGGAATACATCCACAGACTCCTATGGCCTCCTACGGACTCGTTACAAACATTCTGCGAGTTTAAAAACTCATGAGAATTTGTGAATAACGCGGAAAAGTGGGAAAGGCCCTTATAGCTGCTTATTTTGTTTTTGCATTGCTAGTTAAGTCATCTGACACTATTTTACTTCGGAGTCACGTGAGTGACTACGTGAAGAACCCCGTACAGCCGTTCGTGCGACATTACGTCAGACGCTTTCGTGCAGACGACTGTGGAGCAGCGCAGCTCCTCCAACGGTAAGTCTAAAAAAGTTGCAGGTAAGTGCTATTTCTTACCTGTTCTAGGTTTCCTTCAGGAACCTCCGGGGTTCTTGCGGGATGGTCGCGAGGCCGACGAGTGAACCAGTCTGGGGCTTTGGGGGGAAAACCCTGGTCCGACCGCGGGAGCGAGGAGTTGGCGAATGTCGGGTTTGCGACCGGAGTCACTGATAACGCGGTCAGTGACTCCACGTTGGGTTCCCGGGGAGGGGATACCCGAGAATAGTGCGGTTCCAGACTGCAGTAGTCCCTAGGGGATGGGGCTTAATGGACCTGAATCGGTCAGCCTGGGTTCCCGGTGGAGGGGAAACTCAAGTGTATGCGGTTTCCAGACCGCAGTAGTCCCCAAGAAATGGGGTTTAATTCACGTAAATGAGTAGCCCGGGTGCCCGGGGAATGATTCCCGGGGAGGGGAAATTCACTTATGGGGTTCCCTAACCACAATAATCCCCAGGATATGGGGACAGCTGCCAAAATAGTCCGAGTAATTAAGAAAGATTTGGTAGGTTCACCTCTGGGAATGAATTTAGAGAAACTCCTTTAGGCAGGAGGTGGATCAGTAGTAAAGTTATGACAATGGCAGCCTATGGCAGAGGCTGAGCCAGCAGTACCTTTGGGAAGGGCTGCATCATGGGAATGCCAAGTTATGGCAGTGCCAGCCTATGGGAAAGGTTGTGCCAGCAGTACCTTTGTTCAAGGACTGCTCATGGGGATGCCAAGCTATGGCAGGCTAGCCTATGGGAGAGGTTGTGCCAGCAGTACCTTTGCTCAGGACTGCTCATGGGGATGCCAAGCTATGGCAGGCTAGCCTATTGGAGAGGCTGTGCCGGCAGTACCTTTGCTCAGGACTGCCCCAGGGGAATGCCAAGTTATGGCAGGCTAGCCTATTGGAGAGGTTATGTCAGCAGCACCTTTGCTCAAGGCTGCTTCATGAGAACGCCAAATCTATGTCAAATTCTGGCCTATGGGAAAGGCCGCACCAGCAGCACCTTTGTTCAGGGCTGCTTTATGGGCCCCAGCGGTACCTTCTTCAGGGCTGCTTTATGGGAATAGCTGTTTAGTAGGGTATTCCCATTTGCAGTGATCATGGGGGATGAGGGGTCATTGTTAGGATAAGGCAATATAACAGAATCTGTTAAGTCTTAAACTATATTTGAGAAATTGGGCTCCTCCATCCAGCTAGATTAAGTCTATCAAATAGACTTGTAGTATGTTGGGATTCACTTTTAGGTATTCAATTGGCTGTGATGCCAGCCTGGGCAACAGATGGCTGTCAGTAAACTCTGGTAACAGGTTTACTAGTCGTTAGATTAATTGTTAATAGTATAGATGTGATTCAGCTGTGCAACTAAGACAACTTATCTTGTTAAATGGTTAATTATTAAGTGCCTTATAGGTCATTGTTAACACACCTTGTTTCTCCAGGTGAAATGAATAAAGTCACAAGGATGGACAAACAGTATTCATTACTGCTCCAGTTGTTTTTAAGTAAATCTTTAATTATATTACAAAATGGTGCTAATGGCCCTAAATAGGAAATTGTGTCAGCAGCGCTTTTTAGCAGGCCTGCTTAAGGTCTCCCTCATGTAGGAGGAGAGCATGACGCTGGGGCCATGGCAAAGTCGGCGTATTGCTGAAGCTGCGCTAGCAGCACCTTGTATCAGGGCTGCTTAATGGTGCCCTCATGTAAGAGGAGAGCATGTGGGATCGGTATAGTCTAATGCCGAGTCTGAGGGTATAGCCATAGAGCATGCCCAAGGGATTTAGGGCATGTGTCAGGAGGTCTATGCCTGGCCAGAAAGTTGCCATCCCAAACACATATGCAGTGAATACTGCTCTAAGGAGGACATTTAGCCGTCGAATCTTCTATTCAGGTAAGACCTTTCCATAGGCGAAACCTGGAGGACAAAGCACAAGCTATTGGAACGAGCAATAGTTTTGGTGATAATGCACCCCACGTCTTTATTGTAAGCGGTTCACTGAAGTTGGTGGCAGCACTGTAGGTGAAGGATTGACATTATCAGCTAAAGAGGGGTTCTAATCACGTAAAATGGTCTGTTCAAGCTTTTTCCAGGTTAGAAGGTTCAGTAGAAGGACCAAGATTGTCTTACAAGACCGGTTCGGAAATCGGGCCACAGTTGCTGTTTACGGCAGATACCAAGTTGCAAATATCATCTCGAGTTTGGAGGTGGAGCAGATTTGCATGATTTGCAAAAAATGTCTGTTGGTATCAACTATCTATAGCCCCTACGGGCATTGTATGTGTTAAAGAGTGATTGGACAAATGTGCACATTGTGATGCTCAGGTTGATACATTAAGATGATGGCATATGTTAGTCACGAGGGTGCAATCAGTTAAAGACCCATGGAATGGTTACATATCTTGTTGTCACAGGAGAATCATCAAGTATAGGTTAATGGCAACACAGAATTGGTGTTGAATTACACTATATTATGAAATTCTGGTTAATGGAACACCTAACATGGTTTCATGTTTATTTCACTGGTTGCAAAATAGGTGGCATTACAGTGGCGAAACATACATTTTCGCTAAAAGGAGTAGGAAGGACTTTTATGGCTCCCTCCATTTTGTTTATCAATTGAGGTTTCAAATAAAGTCATTAAGAGGCCGATTAAAGTTCCTATTGAGTGATTATGCAATTGATTCCTGATTTGTCGTGAATAACATAACCTTATTTGGTTATTTTAAACGTAATTTGCTGGTTCAGCCTGAGGCTTGGGAAATCAGTTGTTGCATGATAAACTCAAATTATGTTCTGCAGGTTTAATAAACTGACCTAAGGTTTGGGTTGTTACATCTATCCTTCTATGTGTTCAAAGTGTTTGCGTAGCAACAAACCGCAGAATTTTCTTTTCCAGGAGATGAAAGAGTTTGTTATGCTTATGTTCCATGGAAAATGTTATTGATTGCTAATGTTTCGAGTTCATTCTAAATGATTGTTTGTTAATTATGGAGATACATGGCCATTAATTTGGTTATCATGGGGTAGGATATCTTCAACATGGGTCTCAGGACCAATATAATGCCATATGCGATATTGACATTTGTGAACACTATTTCACCAGGAGGCTGCAGCTATATCCTTAAATTTGGCTGGAGTTTATTAGGTAGTTATCCTTCTGGTACTGGTTTAGTGCAGCAGGTTCAGTCGCTACATAATTGTGACGGTACAGGATGATAACATCTGTAAATTATAATATATGGAAGATCCTGGATCATATAGAGCAATTGCTCTTCTAAATACTGATCAAAAAATATTAACTAAAATTTTATCCCAAAGGTTAAGTTTAGTGATTAATAAACTAATACATCATGATCAAACAGGCTTTATTCCCAAACATTACTCCACTTATAACTTGAGACAACTATTCAATATCATATATTCAAAAAGAGTTAATGATATTGAATTAGCTATCATTTCACTAGATGTGGAAAAAGCATTCGACCAGGTTGAATGGCCTTACTTGTTTAAGATAATGCCGAAATTTCAACTGGGGGATAGATTTTGTAAATGGGTTAAAATTTTGTACTCCAACCCTACAGCAAAAATACTAACAAACCAAATGTTATCAGCTAAATTTAATCTTTCCAGGGGGTGTAGACAAGGATGCCCGTTATCACCTTTATTATTTGCTCTCGCAATCGAGCCATTAGCCGAAAGGATTAGATCAGATCCAGAAATATATGGATACAATACTAATACCACAACGAATAAAATATCTTTATATGCAGACGATGTTTTAATATATCACAAAACCGGAGATCAGTATTCCTAACTTACTGAACATTATAAATAAGTTTGGTACATTTTCAGGATATAGAATATATTTGGAATAAAAGTGAAATTATGCCTATAACTGGAATAAAAGTAAACATATTACAACAATTTCCGTTTAAAATAGTTACGGATACATTTAAATACCTAGGAATTAATGTATCAAAATCTTATAATCTATTATTCAAATTAAATTATCCTCAGTTATTGGATAAACTAAAAAAGAATAGTTTTATACTGGAAAACACTACCAATATCAATGATTGGCAGAATAAATGCTATAAAAATGGTCTTTTTACCACAATTATTATATTTATTTCAAGCTATCCCTTTATCTCCCAAAAATATTTTTCAAAAAAAATCGATTCTATTATTAACAGCTTTATTTGGGATTATAAAAATCACAGAATAAGTAAAAAACATTTATGTAAATCCAAGATAAATGGAGGATTAGCGTTACCTAATTTTTTTAATATTTTTTCGCGGTTCAGATTAAGAATATGGATTTTTGGCTGGTAAAAATGGACCAGGAACCAGCTTGGCTAAAGATGGAAATGGAAGACTGTTTACCATTTGATATAAGTTTGATTCTTCTTGCTCCAAGTGAAGTACAAAAAAAAACTTACGGGGATAACCCTATAATTTATAGCAATATACGTATTTGGAAACAAATATTTAAGACTTTACATCTGGATAATATGTCACTCTGTTTACCAATTATGAATAATCCTTTATTTAAACCTTATATATTGGATAAGGGGTTTAGACACTGGAAAAATTTAGGAATTATAAGGATAGAACACCTTTACAGGAAAGGAAAATTTCTATCATTTCAAGAATTAAAAGATATCTATGGATTACACCCAAATAACTTGTTTAGGTTTTTACAAATTAGAGACTATATCAAGTCAATCATGCAAGACTATAAGAATAGAGAGCCAGGATTATTGGATGAGTGGCTTAACAAGCACCCAAATACAGAAAAATTAATTGCGGGCATATAAAATACTCTTTTGGATAGGGAAGTCCCAACAACAGAATCATACCGACAGATATGGGAAAATGAAATGGGTCTATCTATAATGAAAGACACTTGGGAAGAAAGTTTACAATGTATACACCGATGCTCATTAAATGCCAGACCAAATTTAATTTGGTACAATTTAAAGTAATGCATAGATTACACTACTCAAAAACGAAATTAAATAGAATTTTTCCTAACATTTCTTCTATTTGCGATGAATGTCAGAATTTAGAAGCCAACTTAACGCATAGTTTTGTACCATGCATAAAATGTAATAGTTATTGGGCTGATATTTTTGGAATAATCTCTGAGGTTCTTAAAACTAAATTGGACCCTGATCTAAAGTTAATAATATTAGGAGTCCCTGACTCAAGCTTAATATTAACAGTAAGTCACATTTTCTTGATTACTGTTTGATAATTTGAAAAAAATAATATTAAAATTCTGGAAGGGAACATTATCCCCCACAAACAAAATGTGGACTGTGGAAATGTCAGTGTCGTTGCATTTGGAGAAAATTAGGTCTGTCCTAATGGAACAAATATGGTCTCTTTGAACAAATATGGTCTCCATTCATTGATTACTTAAAGGGGTAGCTGAGCTCAGCACCGTAACTCAATACGTACCCTGGTGTAGGATTAGATGAAAAAAGTATTGGGATCTGTATACATGTCTCAATAGATATTGTTATATGAAACTGTTTCATTCAATGTAAAGATTCCTTTTTTTAATTTTTTATTAAATAATAATTGTGTTTATTTTTTTAATTTTTCTTGTTTACCTTTTTTATTTTTTTATTATATAATCATTATTATTTAATCACAACGTCTTGATTATTGATTTATACTTTTTTCACCCCCTTACCTTCCCAAAAAAAATCAAAAACAGTAGCATATATAAATTATCCCATAATATCTGTTCAATGTTTGTGATAAGTCTGATTTGTATATGAAGTGCTGTTGTACCTTAGATAATATGCAATGCTTCTAATAAAAATATTTTTTTTAAAAATTATAATATGTAATATTATGTTATAAATACTTGAGCAGACCAGAAGGGGGTCAGGTCTCAAAGTAGTCACAGGCATACCAGGGGATCTTTGATAAGGTAAGCACACATATATACAACAATATGTCAAGGTCATCAAGAGCCTTGGAGTTCTTGACTAGCAAAGTTGTTAGTCACAAAAAAATAAAATAAATAAATAAATAAATACATAAATAGATACGTAAATAAATAGATACATAAATAAATAATTTGGGAGAACTTATTGTTCAGGCCATTCCAGAAGAGAAAAACAGAGTTGTGTACTAATGGATTCTGATTCCAGATCTCATTATACCAGGGCTGCTACAACATCAACAGCAAGGGTATTTATGTCCGCTGGGTCGCATTGTTACGGTTGCAGCATGGTCCAACGAACGAATCTCCAAACATCTGTAATGACCCATTGCTGAACCAGGGTTATTTGGTAACTCTATGTTCTGGTTATATTTTCCATCTGGGTGAGAGATGGAAATATTATTGTTTCATTTAAACAGCATCAGCATGTTTTACCTCTATGTTATGACTGTATGCATTATGAATGTTTTCCCTTCATTTGTCAATGAAGCAGGTGTGGTTGTGTACACTCGTTTCACACGGCATGATATCACAGAGCTTTGAAGTCTTCACGTAGTCACATGCGTGACTCCGAAGTAAAATAGTAAGATTAAATGAGAACTTACCAGTTTGAAGTTTGATCTTTATTTTATGAGGAGTCGAGTTGATGGTCTACGTGCCCTCCGCTCCCAGCCCTCATAGATCTCATCTGGTAGTTCTAGTCTTTGTTACCTTGCCATTATACTTCAGTCATTATCTGTGATTTCACACCGTTGCTTTGAAGATTGACGCACGAACGGCTGTACGGGGTTCTTCACGTAGTCCCTCATCTTAACTCCTCATAAAATAAAGATCAAACTTCAAACTGGTAAGTTCTCATTTAATCTTACTATTTTATTGATGACATGTCTTAATAGCAAAATAGGTTATTGTGACACAATATGTGTTTTGATTAACTTTATGTAGTATTAAGCAAAAAATATATTTTAAATGGTTTGGCTACCTTGTGGAGCTTCCTGGCAATCACAGCATTTAAACCTCAGGCTGATGACACTGACGAGGACCACCACAACTATTACAAGGATTAAGATCAGGATAATCACAGCTGAAAATACAGGTAAAGAAGATACATTTTACTCCACTTACAAAGTGAAAGTGCTGGATCTCTTCAGGTAAATTTCCATTCAATGGAAAACCCGTGTACTGAGTGTAAACTAATACAACAAAAACTGAGGATTAGGCATTTTTAAAGAAATGATACAAAAATGAGGAATCAGCAAAGTGGTTATTTATGGGGAAAGATTACTGTAAAGCTGTTAATGTCACTGGAAAGAAATTGAGACTTAAAGGACTTTTAAGTTCACTGCCTTGAATCCCACAATTCTATACATCTGCTGCTGATTTGTCACCTGGAGAAGGTGTAATGGGGCAGAAATTGGGAAAGTTTCTGTCGTAGTTTAAAGATTAATTGGCCTCTGTAAATATGCCCATAATGTGTAGGGAGTGGATGTGAAAGTGGGATAACATCGAACCAGGTTTCTTCCCACATCCTAAGATGTGCAGGTTTGTAGGTTAATTGGCCTCTGTAAATTGTCCCCAGTGTGTAGGGAGTGAATGCAAAAATGGGATAACACAAATCGAGTGTGAATGGGTCAATGGTCGGTGGTCTCAGTGGGCCGAAGGGCCTGTTTCCATGCTGTATATATTTAAAAAAAGTCATGCAGAGAAACAGCATGGAAAATGCGTCTTTAGTTGACCAAATCCATGCTAATCATCAACAATTGGTTTATATACTAATGCTTTATTAATCCCATTTTTTATTCTCCCACTTTCTCATCAACACCCCGAGATTCTAACACTCACCCACACTCTGGGAACAATTTACAGTGGCCAATTAACATACCAATTACTAATATGGCATTTAAGAAGCTTTTGGACAGGCATGTTGAAATGGAGGGATATGGATTAAGCACAGGTAGATAAGAGATGGTCTTGGCACAATGTTTGGCACAGAAATTGTGGGCCGAAGGGCCTGTCTTGTGCTGTACTGCTCTATGTTCTTTGTTCATTTTGCGTATTTTTGGGCAGAGGTCAGGATCAAATCAGGGTTGCTGGATCTGTGAGGCAGCAGCTCTGCAAGCTGTCCCACATAGCTTTTTACACAATTTTGTAACAAAGCCTAATATACTGGCCAAGACTAGAATGAATGATTACTTCTTCAGTTGAAGGTAGAGGCAAAGAGGTAGATAAATTAATAACTTAAGTCTGAAGAAGGGTCTCGACCCGAAACGTCGCCTATTTCCTTCGCTCCATAGATGCTGCCTCACCCGCTGAGTTTCTCCAGCATTTTTGTCTACCTTCCATTTTCCAGCATCTGCAGTTCCTTCTTAAACATAGATAAATTAATCAGTCATGCTCCGAGTATCTTTGAATTGATTAATAATACTAGTATGAGAGCAGGTGATAGTGATATTTTCAACACATGCTTCTACCTCTAAAGCAGTTAAGATAATCTCAACATGATTCAAGAATGTATCTTTATGTTCTCATGAAGTTGTATTAAACAGTCGAACTACAAATTGGCAAGTTGTTCAGCCTTTGCTAAATTCTCCAGGCTGACAGAGTACCCACTTAATACCCTGATGGTTCTCCTAATAATTATAGTTGTCCCCCAGAGGACTTTTCTATTGCTGTACAAGTTACTCTGAATGGAATAATTATCTGTGAAAGCAGCAATTTGCAAAATAATATAAATGTACTGCACTGAAGGAGGTAGTCAAGGCTGTGAAGGAGGCAGCCAAAATACTTTAGTGGGTCAATTCCCAATTTCAGTACTTTGACTCTAATCTTCTAACATAACTGAAGTTAAGTTTTAAAATGGTTGATGACAAAATCCTTTCACCGGAAAGTTACACATTTCTATACTTCTCTGGGTGGGGGCAAAAAAAAAAAAGTTTACCTTGACACCTGTAAAAAATCTGAGGAAAACATATAGAATAGATGGCAGCTATTTAGTCCACTCTTGCCATGCAATCTAGAAATGAATGTTAAGGTGATCCCATTTCCTAGCTCTTGATCCTCAAATTGCATTTCCTTTGTTCCTAAGGAAGGGAATCTTTCTCTCAGAACAATAACACTCCAACCCTGACAAAGTTTTCATAAGTTTTCCCTGCATCCACTCTAGTGCTACCACTTCTTTATAGATTGGGTAGCAGATCTGTACCCAATCTATTAGTTGCATCCTAAGTCATGCTTTCTACAAGTCTAGCAAGATCGCAATGTTTTCATATTCTGCGTTTTGTTAATAAAGGCAAATAACTTGTATGTCTTCTAACCATTTTATCCACCTGTCCTGTCCTGATGCCTTCAGATTCCAGTGTTCTGTTACAAAATAGCAAAATTAAACTGGAAGGCAGAGTACTGTGTTTGTAGGTCCCCATAATCAGCTGCACTTCTGTCAATAAAATTGAGCCAACATTTAAGGCAATTACACATTTTCCCTACAATTCTATGGGAAATATGGAGATTTGTCAAATGCTTTGCTAAATGCAACCTATATTTGTAAATTTCCTCTGTAATCCTGCTGTATATAATTGGTACTCTATACATGTGTTAGGAGGGAACTGTAGTTGTTGGTTTTAACCGATGATAGATACAAAAAGTTGGAGTAACTCAGCGGGTCTGGAGAAAGGGAATAGGTGACGTTTCGGGCCATGACCCTTCTTCAGACTTCCATCTATACAACTAGATTGATAAAGCTGCACAGCTGCTAATTCTGTCAACGGGAAATGGTGTTATGATGGTCATGCAATGAATATCAAAAAATCAACAAAGATCTTTATCTTTGGACTCGATTCTTTATCAAGAATCGAGTCCATTCTGACCAAGGGCATATTGCGCTTGTCCCATTTGCCTGCATTTGGTCCATGTCCCTTAAACCCTTTCCATCCGTATGTCTAAATGTCTTTTAATTCTCCTATAACTTTCCTGTTCTTATATTCCACGCAACTGCTAATGAGAGAAAGTAACTGGTGTTTTCTTAACTTCCATATTTTTTTTTTTGTTTGTTTATTTTTGTTAGAAGTAAGTACAGTAGTCTGGTACTTAAGTACCTAATACATAAATACATATTTTCATTCTTGTACAACTTCATACTTTTGGTTCAATAATAAAAGAACAGTGAGAGAAAAAAGAAATAAAGAGTGTCGGAATAGATAGACAAGCGAGTAGAAACAGAAAACAAAAGAAATAAAGGACAGAGATGAGAAGTTAAAAGATTGAAAGAAAAGGAAAAAGTAAAAAAAAGAGAGATTAGGAGAGATCTACCCATCTCATATTTTTACCCATCCATCACCCAGTTCTAAACCATTTAATTTCTAAGGTTATGTTATGTAACTTCCATATTTAATAGTCCTATCCATCAGGAATCAGCAGACTCACTCTCAATTTCTTCATGTTTTCTATACTTCTTAGCAAGTTTTCTTATAACACACTACCCTTCCTTTAATTCTACCCTTCCTTTAATTCTCTTAATTTCACAGCACCCCCTCTCCCATCAGGCAGGAGGTACAGAAATGTGGAAACACACACCTCCAGATTCAGGGACAGTTTCTTCCTATCTATTATCAGGCAACTGAACCGACCTATCAACAACTAGCTGCTATCCACCTCATTGGAGGCCCTTGGACTATCTTTAATCAGACTTTTCTGGACTATCTAGCACTAAACATTATTCCCTTTATCATGTATCCGTACAATGTGGCTCGATTGTAATCATGTTTGACTGGTTAGCATGCGACAAAAAGGTTTTCACTGCACCTCAGATTGCCCAAGGAGACTGACTCCACTGAACCTGTGGCAGTACTTATTGCAGAGTCAAATCGATAGCATCAATTAGTTCACATTTTTGACTGGCAAGTATAAAAGAAGGCTGCTAATAATTAACATTAATATAACATTAACTGGCGGTCAATAGTTTCCTTCAGCTTCAGAATTTCAGTTAAATGCTCGAAAGTTTTCCTTACAGCCTATGCAGCAGCATATTGTTTGCAAGGTAAAGCTTCAGTTACTGAGCCTCAGCAAACAGATGTAAAAGGCATTAAGTCAGTCCTACTGGATAGAAGCCCAGAGGCGAATTCTATGTGGTGACAGGGGATTGTTATCGAGTCAGGAAACACAGAAGAACAAGTTTTCCCAAAACATTCCTTGAAGTGGGGTTGCTGTCACAGACAGCACAATTGAGTGCTTTGCAGTTTTTTTGTGCTGTCATTCTGTCTTAACAGATAAAACATAGAGAATATATGCTCGCAATGGTGGGAGTGGGGGTTTGGGGATGGGGGGGGGGGCTGAGATGGGCGGTGATTGGGGATGGAGGGGGATGTAGGTAAGCATGGGTGGTGATTGGGGATGGAGGGGGATGTAGGTAAGCATGGGTTAAGATATAGATTACAAGCCCACGGGGAGAAATCTGAGAGATCCAGATCAGGTTGCAGTTCTAGGGATTCGGCTGACCCTGGATGTGTCCTGAAATTGTGTGCCGATCAACTGGCCCCATATTTTGCTGTCATATTCAACTTCTCACTTCAACATTCCACTGTCCCCATCTGTATCATGGAAACCTCTATCATTCCAGTCCCTAAGAAAATAAGATGACTGGTCTCAATGACCACCATCCAGTAGGTCTATTATTGACCATAAAGATGCACTATGAAAGGCTGACAGTGACCCACATCAGTGCCAGGCTTCTGGCCAAGGTAGACCTCTTGCGATTTGTGTAGAGGAAAAATAGGTCCACAGAGGTGGTCATCTCTCTTGTACTACATTCAACTCTTGATCACCTTGACATTAGGATGCCATTCATTAACTACTACAGCTCAGCCCAAAACACCCTAACACTGAATAATTTCATCCCTAAACTTCCAGAGTTTGGCCTTGGGGCCTCTACCTGCAACTGGCTTCTGGATATCTTGTTTAGAACTCAGTCAGTTAGAATTAGTCATAACATTTGCTTTACCCTGACCCTCTACACTGGTGCACCTCGGGGTTGTGGTCTCTGCTCGCTGTACACCCATGCCTATGTGACCAAGTACAACCCTGACTCTTTAAGTTTGCTGATGATACCACTATTACAGGCTGAAACAACAACAATGATGACGCAAAGTACAGGAAAGAGGTTGAGAACCTTATGTCATGGTGTCAGGACAGAAGCCTAACCCTCAACATCAGCAAGATGAAAGAGTTGGTTGTTGACCTTAGCAAGTGGGTGATCACAAACTAAAGCTGCTGTAGTCAACAGCTTCCCTAAGAATCCATATCTTCTGCAAATTAACCTGGTCCCTTCACACAGATGTGGCAATCAGCATATATACAGTCCAGTCCACCACGAGTTTATCACTTCCTTCCTTCCTGTTCATCCCCTCAGAGCATTGCATCAGAGAAGCTGGAAGTATTGTCAAGAATGTTTGCGAACCTAGCCAATCCCCTTTCTCTCATCTACCTATTGGGAGAAGATACAGGAATTTGATATCTTGGATATCTCGACTCAAGAACAGCTTTTTCCCCAAAATACAAAAACGTTCAGCTCTTTCACAACCACTTTCCGGAGGTACTACAACATACTCTAAACTCTACATAATTCGGTTATTCTGTTATTGTTTTTTAACTTTTTTTTAAACTTTCAGATTGCACTGCAATCTTGAACTGCTCTGACATGCACTGTCAACTGTGGGACCTTATATAGACAGGTGTGTGCCTTTCCAAATCATGTCCAATCAATTTAATTTCATAGAAATCATATATAAAATCATGGAAAATAGGTGCAGGAGTGGGCCATTTGGCCCTTCGAGCCTGCACCGCCATTCAATATGATTATGGCTGATCATCCAACTCCGTATCCTGAACCTGCCTTCTCTCCATACCCCCTGATTCCTTTAGCCACAAGGGCCACATCTAACTCCCTCTTAAATATAGCCAATGAACTGGCCTCAACTACCTTCTGTGGCAGAGAATTCCACAGACTCACCATTCTCTGTGTGAAAAATGATCTTCTCATCTCGGTCCTAAAATACATCCCCCTTATCCTTAAACTGTGACCCCTTGTTTTGGAGTTCCCCAGCATCGGGAACAATCTTCCTGCATCTAGCCTGTCCAACCCCTTAAGAATTTTGTAAGTCTCTATAAGATCCCCCCTCAATCTCCTAAATTCCAGCGAGTATAAGCCTAGTCTATCAGTCTTTCTTCATATGGAAGTCCTGCCATCCCAGGAATTAGTCTGGTGATTTACCACTGGTGGACTCCAATCAAGTTGTAGAAACATGTCAAGGATAATCAATAGAAACAGGATGAACCTAAGCTCAATTTTGAGTGTCATAGCAAAGGGTCTGAATACTTATGTAAATGTGATATTTCAGTTATTTATTTAATTAATTTGTAAACATTTCTAAACACCTATTTTTGTGTTTTTATTATGGGGTATTGTGTGTAGATTGATGATAAAAAAATAATTTAATCCATTTTAGAGTAAGGCTGTAACGTAACAAAATGTGGAAAAAGTGAAGGGGTCTAAATACTTTCTGAATGCACTGTATGTTGTTTACTCTGTGAGCTTCGCATGAAAAAAGGAATTTGACTGCAGCCTGAACTAATCTGAATATGATTGTTAGGTTAGTGCTTCTGATGACATCTGAAGGCAGATGTGTATTTTGAGAGACATGGGGAAAGTGTTCACTGAATAACTGAAAGAACAACATAAGATGCTGGAGAAACCTTACATTTACAGTTTCCAGCACCTGCAATGTTTTTTTTTTCCAATCAGTTGATGGTTTCATAAGTATGAAATAAAAATTCCTGCCATTTTCAGCCTGTAAGTCCTGGCCAAGATCAAGAGAAACATGCACATACTGGAAATCTGCATTAAAAGCAAAAAAAAACCTGCTGAAATTACTCAGCAAGTCAAGTAACAGTTGTGAAGAAGGAAAGAAAGGCAATGTTTCAGGTTGATGAACTTGCATCAGAACTGCTGATCATTTCTAGTTTTTGTTTCCTTTTATTTTGGAATCAGCCTATTTGCCTCGTCATTGCTGGAGGCCTGAAACACCCAAGCACTTGTGCTAAATAAATGAAAATAGGCATCCCCCTGTAGTTCAGATGGGTAAGCTATGATTGGCGTGGACTCAGTGGGCCGAAGGGCCTGTTACCATGCTGTATCGCCAAACTAAACTAAACTAAACTGCTTGTGAGTTGAGCAGAGATACAATGAACAGAGCTATATTGACCAAATAGTTGATCCAGTATTCAAGAGCAGAAAATTACCAAAGGCTAGTACAGACAAAGAGCTGGTTCCACTTGTAGTAGGGGTTGACTGCTCCTCAAGTGCAGAATCTGTCAGAATATAAACAAATTACAAAATGTTAGTGGTACTGATTATTCAAACATTGAATTGATAGCACGGGTAGATGCCCCCTTAACCCACAATATCTGTGTCAAACACAATGCCAAGCTAAACTGATGTCATTTAGAAACATAGAAAAAATAGGTGCAGGAGTAGGCCATTCAGCCCTTCGAGCCAGCACCCACCATTCAATATGACCATGGCTGATCATCTAAAATCAGTACCCTGTTCCTGCTTTTTCCCCACATCCCTTGATTCCTTTAGCCCTAAGAGCTAAGTCTAACTCTCTCTTGAAAACATCCAGTGAATTGGCCTCCACTGCCTTCTATGGCAGAGAATTCCACAGATTCACAACTCTCTGGGCGAATAAAAATGTCCTCATCTCAGTCCTAAATGGCCTTCCCCTTATTCTTAAACTGTGACCCCCTGGTTCTGGACACTCCAAACATCGGGAATAGTTTTCCTGCATCTAGCCTATCAAATCCTTTCAGAATTTTAACTCATCCCTTTAAATTCCAGTGAATACAAGCCCAGTGAACTCATTCTTTCATCATATATCAGTCCTGCCTTCTCGGGAATTAACCTGATGAACCAACGCTGCATCCCTCAATAGCAATAATGTCCTTCCTCAAATTAACCAAAATTGCACACAATACTCCAGGTGCGGTCTCACCAGGGCCCTGTACAACTGCAGTAGTGCCTCCTTGCTCCTGAACTCAAATCCTCTTGCAATGAAGGCCAACATGCCATTAGCTTTCTTCACTGCCTGCTGTACCTTCATGCTCACTTTCAGTGACTGATGAAATTTCCGCCACCA
Organism: Okamejei kenojei; assembly: GCA_035221665.1. Lineage (NCBI taxonomy): Eukaryota > Metazoa > Chordata > Chondrichthyes > Rajiformes > Rajidae > Okamejei > Okamejei kenojei. Next base: position 21,396,241 of record CM069141.1, on the reverse strand, counting down.
CCAATGGGATCCCACCACTAGCCACATTGTCCTATCTCCACCCCTTTCCGCCTTCCACAGAGACCATTCCCTCCGCAACTCCCTGGTTAATTCGCCCCTTCCCACCCAAACCGCTCCCTTCGCAGGTACCTTACCCTGCAACTGCAGAAGATGCAACACCTGTCTCTATACCTCCTCCCTCGAATCTGTCCAGCGACGCCGACAGTCCTTTCAGGTTAGGCAGAGGTTCACTTGCACCTTTTCCAACCTCATCTACTGTATCTGTTGTTCAAGATGTGGATTCATATACATCAACCAGACCAAACGCAGACTGAGCAAACGTTTCGTGGAACACCTTCGCTCAGCCCACGTAAACCAACCTGATCTCCCGGTTACTGGAACCTTTAATTCTCCTTCCCATTCCTACACAGACCTCTCTGTCCTCTGTCTCCTCCATTGTCAGAGTGAGGCTAAATGCAAATTAGAGGAACAGCGTCTCATATTTCATTTGGGCAACTTATAGCCCAGTGGTATGAATATTGATTTTGCTCACTTCAGGTAGCCCCGGCATTCCCTCTCTTTCTAGCCCTCCCCCACCCAAGTCACGCTAGCTTCTCATTTTCACCCTACAAACAGCTTACAATGGCCTGTTTCCTCTATCATCGTTAATTTTTTGCATATTTTTCATTCATTGTTCTTTATCTCTCCACAACGTCGTCTATATCTCTTGTTTCCTTATTCCTAGCCAGTCTGAAGAAGGGTCTCAACCCAAAATGTCACCCATTTCTTCTCTCCAGAGATGCTGCCTGTCCTGCTGAGCTACTCCAGCTTTTTGTGTCTATCTTTGATTTAAACCAGCATCTGCCATTCCTTCTTACACTATTCAGATAATAATCTGCCTTCCTGTTTTTGCCACCAAAGTGGATAACCTTACATTTATCCACATTATACCTCATCTGCTATGCATTCTGCCCACTCGCCCAACCTATCCAAGTCACCCTGCAACCACCTCATAGCATCCTCCTCGTAGCTCACACTGCCACCCAGCATTGTGTCATCCGCAAACTTGGAGATGTTACATTAAATTCCCTCGTCTAAACCGTTAATATATATTGTAAATAACCAGGGTCCCAGCATCGAGCCTTGCGGCATCCCACTAGTCACCATCAGCCATTCTGAAAAGGACCTGTTAATTTCTACTCTTTGCTTCCTGTCTGCCAACCAGTTCTCTGTCCATGTCAATGCCCTACCCCCAATACCATGTGCTCTAATTTTGCATACTAATTTGCCTGCACATGATCCATATTCAGCTGACAGGGCAGAAGATGGCAAATGAAGAACAAAAATGGAGAAGTCTGTAAATCATGAGCTTCTGCAGGAATAATTGTAAAGCAGAATTTCTGTTCAGAAATTCTAATGTGGATTAATTTTTTTTCATTTAATAGTCAGATAATTCTAGCCAAAATTTGAAGAATGCATGTATACATGTCCATATTTATACAAGCTTTGGTCTTCCAGGAAATAGTTGTTTAATAAGATTCTCATTAACATCTATTTAAATACTAAAGAGTTCAAATTTAAAAAAAAGTAAATCAAATTTAGGTTGTAAAACTGATATTTTATAGACAGGCTGAATATAAACATAGATTATGTTAGCTAGTGCAATGACAAACTTTACCTAGTGAATCCTTGCGGCTGGTTGTTGGAGTAGTAGAATACATACTGTATATAGTAGAATACAATCCATTGGAAGTCACAGGGAAATATGTTGAATTATCACCAGTGCTTGTATTAACTACAAGTAGAAATGAAGTCAACTTAATAATAATGCAACAAAAAAGTATAATCACAGAGTGGAGTATCAAAAGTATCAGTTTCAACTTCTCTTTCCAGCCCCTCTCCTTTTCCACCATTTATGTCTCCTTATTCTCCAAATCTCACTTTTCTCTTTTCATCAGTCCGAAGAAGGGTACCGACCCAAGACGTCATCTGTCCATTCCCTCCACAGATGCTGCCTGACCTATTGAGTTCCTCCAGTACATTGTTTCTGTCCATTTTCAGTGTTAACTATCAATCTTCCTTTCATAATGATCTATTATCTCTTTTGGCCCTTTTTTCTCTGTGAAAATAATTCTAATCTTCTGTGACTATCCTTTCATTAATACTCAGACTTCCCATTGCTGCCTTCAATATTCTCCCTTTCCTTCCTGCTCATTCCCTCTTCCCCTCTGTCCTCAATTTCATTTCCATCTACTTACTGTTTTGCAATATCATCCATTTTTTCCTGCAGCATATATTTATCTTCTTCTCCAACTATGGCACATATCCCAATGACAGAGAAGTGGAGAATGAGAATGCAATAGTTCAGTCTCAGAGGGGAGCTTCTCTGTATGCAGTTCTGTGGCTGAAATGTCACTTGTGTCTTTTCTCAAGATTTCATTCTTGCCCACTTCCTATCCCTTGTCTTTCAAACTGAATGTTAGCACCCAAATATAATCCCTTGAGATTTTATGAAACTGCTATCCTTATTACAACCACATCAGATTCACTTTATTAAAATATTACTTCTCATGCACTTACTTGCACAGATTTATGTGCACATGGACATGCACAAGTTAAAATTCTCTGATTCCTATGCACAAAAACATTGTAAGATTTAATACAGTGACAGCATTACCTGTTGTTTCAGTCCTGTCGGAGATTGTTACTTCAGATGTGAAGTTTTCACTTCCTGCAGATGTTGTAATAGTGGTAGTATTTGTCACTGAAGAGCTGCTTGACACTATAAATAAAAAATATTCGTGAGTTAGAACTATTTACTGGGACCAAACTGTCCTTGAATCTGGAGGTATACGTTTTGAAACTTCTGTACTTTTTCCTCAAATAAGGGGCCAAGAATTTCCATTGATTTTGCATTATGGTGGTTTTTTATCTTTAATGATGGTTGGATATTTTAGTTAGATGTATTTTTATTATTTATACTGTGTAATGGCTTTTTAATGTTATTGTCACAATTACTGACTTTTGCTATATATTTTAGCAATAATCTATAATTTTGATGAAATCACTGCACCTTCTTTCTTCACAGATTGGGAATTATATTATGCAAAGCTGTCTCAGCTGAACAAATTTGGCCATATGTAGTCAATCAGGATTGATACAATTCATAAATGTAAATAAATTAGAAATGCTTGCAATGTGAGCATTCAAATTCTGCCCGATAGCCTGACTAATAACTAAAATGATTTTGATTCATTTCAAGTTAGAGTCATACGGCATAGCGTGATACAATGTGGAAACAGGCCCTTTGGCCCAACTTGCCCACATCGGCCAACTTGTCCCAGCTACTCTAGTCACACCTGCCTGTGTTTGGCTCGTATACCTTCAAACGTGTTACTTAATTATTGTGGAGAACATAGCAATGTAAAAGCTGCTCCAACATCACTGAGCTGTGGTTTGGAGAGCTTCCAGCGCGACTGGTGCTGAACAACATTGTGGAGTCCGGGGGCCCTTTGCCGAGGGCCGCCAGGTTGCATCTCCGCCCAGCACAGCCTGCGCACCGGGAGCCGCGGACTCCGATAGGAGGTGCCCGATACGGATGTTCAAGCCGCTGAGGAGGTCCTCCAGTCCCGACGTTGAACTTCCATCACCCGGCAAGCGGGCCTGAACATCGGGCCGCCCGGAGCGGCGAGAGCAGGGGGTTCGTGAGCCCCCCGGACCATGGGAGGACAACAGAGGAGGATGGCTGAATTTTTGGAGCCTTCCCTCACAGTGGGAATTTGATCCCGCTGTGTGGGGATGTCTGTGTTTTTAAAAAAAACTATTATGTCCTGTGCTCGTTTTTATTTATTTGTATGGCGCCCACACATTTCACTGTACCAATTGGTACGTGACAAATAAATGTATCTTGTAGCTTGTATCTTGTACTTTTACCTTCAGTTGCAGTTTGTAGAGTCATCACATCTGCTGGACGTGTCTCGCCACTTGTTACTGATGAATTTGAATGGTTTGTTGCAGCAGTTGTAATCTCATTGTTTGTGGCTCCTGGCATACAACATACATAGAGTGGTTTTGGTTACTATTTACCAATGGCAGGCTACTACATTCAACAATTTTAATGCTCCCTGCTATCAGAACTGTGGAGGCAGGTCCAACAGCCAATGAAGGTTTTTCGCTACTTGCACACTGAAACATTATTCAACACTTGGAGGCAAATTTAACAAATGGGTAAGAATGAATAGTGGGATAAATGAACAGCAAAATAAAGATGGAGAGGGAGCAAAAATGTACTGATTACATATTTTATTTGAAATGGCATTCCTTACGCATGGTTCACATACCTGTATATTTTATTTCGGAGTCGCGTGAGTGTCTTTGTGAAGACCCCGCCAACACGCATGCGCGATGTCATATCGTCGTGCGCATTTGCCTCGACAAGCTGGGGGGGAGTGCGCTCTCTCCACCAGCTCCTTCAAAACGCCGTCGGGTAAGTCCACTAACCTTACTTCCAACAGGATGGACAAAGGCAAACGGAAGGCGACGCTCTCCAGGAGCCGCGGGGCATTGACAAGCCGGCAGTTTTTGTCACCGGAGCTGCAAGCACCACCGGCAGCATCGGGACGGTCGTGGGTAAGAGTGTGGAAGTCGGGCGCTCCCGTTACACCAGCGCCCGACTTATCACCTGAATGGCTGACCGCACGGGAGCTGGATACTACCGACCCAGACTTCGTGCCCCCATCTCCCAGGAAGCGGGGGAGCAGACAGGTACGTGGACAGGAGCCTCGCTCGTCGCCAGCAACCTCGCCCCGAGTCGCTGTGGATCCACGGGGACCGGGCCGGGGAACGGCTGCGCTACAGGAGAGCCCAGCAGCCGCAGCACGCCATGTACAGTTGCCAGGGATATCTGCCGTAGGGCAGTCTGGCAGAGCTACTGCTGCATCGAGCAGCCCTGCAGGAGCAGGTGCTGCCGGCATAACACCTAGTCAGGCTGCGGCCAAGGGCGTTGGTGGCAGCAGTAGACGGTCGGTTAGCTTAGCTCTGGCAGCTGCCGACCATGCACCTCCACGCAGAACATTGGGCGACAGTGGAGGTAAGCCTGCACGGACTCCGGGGAGCCAGGTTCCGGGGGCCGGCGCCGATCCATCTCATCTGCCTTCCTACCAGGCAGGTGGGCCGCCACAGTCTGCTCAAAGGCAGACTAGCGGAGAGTCCGTGCGGGAATCGTATGAGCCCACAGGGGCGGTAGGCCACGACAACCTGCCTTCGGATCCTAGTCTGCATCTTACGGATGTTTGGTCCGTTGGTGGAAGCCCCAGAGAATTTGCAGGGCCTGGGGAAGTCGGCTTGTCCGCTGCAAGTAGTGGGGACGGTCGCATTGAGCGGTTGGAGCTCTTGGTGGAGCAACTCCTCCAGCGGGACAGGGACCGGGATGAACAGGACTCTCAGGCCTCTACTAGCCACGCCAGGAGCCCACTCAGCCTCTCGTCTTCCCCAGCCAGGAGTGCCAGCAGTGGTCCGGCCGCTGCCTTCGAAGATGACCCGGGACTGCCGGAGACCGCAGAGCCAGAGCACGATGAGGACATGCTGGACGTGGTGGGCAAGTTTGCCACGGCCACACACACACTGGGGAACCCCTGCACCACAAACTGGCGGGCACCATTAATTACCTGACCACTCACCAACTTCAGGGTCAGGTACTTAATGAGACCATGGATAAATTCAAACCATCTGAGAACTGCATCAATCTCAGTGTTCCTACGGTTAATGCCCAGATCTGGGGACACTTGAGCACGACCACCAAGATGCAGGACGTCCGTCTCCAGCGCATCCTGAAGCTCCTCTCGATGGGCATTACGGCATATGCCAGAACCCTCGATGGCGACAATGTGTCCAGCGAGCAGCAGGATGCCCTGGCACTTCTATGCAATGCCCAGTTTGAAATAAACTGCCTGCGCAAGAGCTCCATCCGGCCCACTCTCAACCTGAAATTTGTGGGGTTGTGCCGTCCCTCCACTGCTCCACCACCTGATCAACTGTTTGGAAACGATCTCTCCAAACAAGTCAAAGAACTCGACGAGGAGGCCAAAACTATGAGTCATCATGAAACCTCCTCCGGCTAAACCCCACCCATATCACCGTCAACAACCACACACTACTTGGAAGCAGTGCCAGCCGGATAGGACGCTAAGGACCTATCCCCCTCCACTTCCCCAACCACAGCGGCCTTTTTTAGGGCATGGCCTGCAGCGGCCCGCATGGAAGATGCGGCTGCCATCCCGACAACCACCGCAACGTCCCCCAAAACGCCATACGCCAGGACCCACCGCTAACCATGGAGGTAAGGGGGTCTGGTTCCTCCCAGGCAGTATCATCTCTTCCTGCACAAATTGGGGGACGGTTGCGGGCATTTAGGGGAGCTTGGGACACTATCACCACTGACGCGTTTATTCTACAAAGTGTTCAAGGTTATGTCATAGAATTCATTGATGGTCAACTTCCCCCTACCCAGCATGCACCTTATCGAAAATTTACACTCTCTCAAAATGAGATTGAGGCAGGACATGCTGAAATCTTACGGCTCTCAGCCAAAGGGGTGATTGGCAAAACAACGCACAAACCCCTTGAGTTTGTGTCCAACATCTTCACAAAAAACAAAAAAGATGGGGGGTGTCGGATTATCATAGACCTAACCGAGTTGAACACTTTTGTACAATATACCCACTTTAAAATGGATACCTTCGAAACAGCTAAGCAGATGCTTTACCCTGGGTACTTTATGGCCTGTATCGATTTAAAAGATGCATACTATACAGTGCCTATCACTGAATCGCACAGAAAGTTTCTGAAATTTTGTCTGGAAGGGACAGTTGTGGGAATACAAAGCATTACCTAATAGGCTCACCACAGCCCCCAGACTATTTACCAAATTAGTGAAACCTATATTGGCCCTCCTCCGACAACAAAATTATATCGTCATGGCATATTTAGATGATATCCTTATCGTGGGTCAGACCCTCCAATTGGCTACACTGGCAGTTACAGCGACTAAATCTTTATTCGAGAAGCTAGGGTTTGTAACCCATCCAGACAAATCCAAACTGCGCCCCTCTCAAATTATGGATTACCTGGGTTTCACCCTTGACACAACCTTAATGATGATCACTATCCCAACCAACAAAGCTATCGCCATAAAAGAAGCGTGCCACAGCCTTGCTTGCGCCAGGGTTCCGACTATCTGGCAAACGGCAAAAGTGATTGGGAAGCTGGTAGCTACATTCTCAGCTGCGCAATTTGGCGCGTTACTTTACCAAAATTTACAAAGAACTAGGATCGCAGCATTCAAAGCAAATGCGGGGCACTTTGATCGACCAATCCGGTTTCCACAATGGGCTAGAGCCGAGCTACAATGGTGGATTGACAATATTAGTGAGTGTCACAGACCCATCATTGTTAGCAACCCATCCGTCGTGCTACAGACTGACACAAGCACACAAGGATAGGGTGCAACTGACACTATGTCCAGTTGTGTTGGCAGATGGGACTCTCATGAGTCTACTCTCCTCCAGTCACAAGGGATAAATTATCTGGAGATGTTGGGGGCTTTCCATGGACTACTGGTATCAGGTCGTTATCTTGTGATGAATTGGCAAACACAATTTGGCACTGGTGCATTGAGAGAAATATTTGGATTACAGCGACCCATTTGCCAGGGAAGTTCAATATAGTGGCGGACACCAGGTCATGAGTGTTCAATGACAACATCGAATGGATGTTGAACCCCCAAATTTTTGCTGATATTATAGCTCACTATGGGACACCAGATATTGACCTCTTTGTGTCCAGGTTGAACCATCAGATACCAACGTATGTGTCTTGGGAACCAGACCCTGGGGCAATAGCTATGGATGCGTTTTCTATCCATTGGGGGAAATGGTTTTGCTACGCATTTCCCCCATTTTGGATTAAAATTAAACTGGATTCTGCAACTGGCATATTGATCATTCCCGATTGGCCTACACAGCCATGGTACCCGATGGTCCTCAAAATCTTGAAACATCCATGGCTTCTGATTGGGAAACACCCCATATTAATTACTAACCCCATTACGGGGGACAGTCACCCGTGCCATGGTCACCTAAACATGTTGGCCTGCAGGTTCTAAAAAGGCCGCTCGTCAAGGCCAGCATCTCACCACGAGCCATGGAACTCATCTTTGCATCCTGCCGAGTATCAACCCGGAGGCAGTACCTCACACAGATCAGGAAGTGGGAGGCATTCTGCTCTCATACCAACACGACTTCCAACTCGGCAACAATCCCTGATGTCCTGGAATTCCTAGTGGGCCTTCATTTCGATGTTGGCCTTAGCTAAAGTGCCATCAACAGCACCAGGAGTGCACTGTCCTCATACCTGGACATAGGTATAGGCTCCAACCACCTGGTGTCTAAATTCATGAGGGGAGTGTTTAACACCAACCCTCCATGGCCCAGATACAACTTCACCTGGGACGTAGGGATCATTTTGACCCTACTGAGGAGCTGGTCTCCTATGACCGAGTTACCACTCAAAAGCTCACCCTCAAAGTGGTGATGCTGATGGCACTGACTACAGCTCAACGAGTCCAGGCATTACAAAAGCTGCGGCTGGATAGCATAGTCTCCACCCCTACACAGGTGATTTTCTTTGTCCAGGACTTATTGAAGCAGCACAGACCTGGGGCTCATGGGCTGCAGTTGGAGTTTCGGGCGTACCCCACTGATGCCACCTCTGCATAGTCACCCATCTCCACCTCTACATCCGCGTTACACAAACAATCAGGAAGATGGGGCAGGGGCTCCTCATCAGCCACAAACCTCCGCATCACCAGGTGACTGTGCAGACTATCGCCAGGTGGCTCGGGTGGTGTTGGGTGCAGCAGGAGTCGCTACTAACATTTTAAAATCTCACTCCACTAGGGCTGCATCCACATCAGCGGCGAGGGCCATGGTGGTGCCCATGGACCACATCCTCGCCACCGCAGGCTGGGCTAGTGAAGCAACCTTCCAAAGGTTCTACAACAAACCACTGGTCACCCCCGCAACATTCGCAGAAGCCGTGCTGGGAGCCGCTCAGTGAATGTTTGTCCCCGAGTTAGGGGTTATTTGTTTATTATTATTTGTGCAATAAATATGCATTTTTCAGCCTGTTCTGATTGAACTGCATTAACAGCCTTCCTCCATCAGGATTGCGGCAGTGTTGTAGCATGGACGTTGTCCAGGGCGTGAAATCACAGAGCTTTGAAATCGTCACAAAGTCACTCGCATGACTCCGAAATAAAATAGTGAGATTAAACGAGAACTTGCCAAGTTCAAAGGTTGATCTTTATTCATGAGGAGTTGCGGTGAGGGATTTCATGCCCTCCGCTCCCACCCTCTATCATAAGGTCAACTGGTATGTTCTACATTCTTCATCTTACTATTTTCAGTCATGGTGCGTTCTGTGATTCCACACCGCTGCTTTAAAGGATGTTGCGCATGCGTGCTGGCGGGGTCTTCACGAAATCCCTCACCACAACTCCTCATAAAATAAAGATCAACCTTCAAACTTGGCAAGTTCTCATTTAATCTCACTATTTTGGATTGAAGTCAAGGGTCTAAAAGAACCTTTGTACCCAGGTCATCAAAATAATAACAAAAGTGGAATTGCGTAGTGACGTTTATAATACTTATAAGATTGCAATGAGCGAAGATAAATTTGATTGCAAGTACAATTGAAGAGGGTGTTGGAATAAAATTTGTACTTGTAATTTTGCCACAAAGCTGTTCCACTTCCTTATCATGCCATGGTTATTAAGATTGATCTGCTGACAATCAGAGCTGGGAATAATCACTGTACAAAATCTTTATCGAAAGAAAGTTTCTTAAATGGAGAATGGCAATATTCGTCTCGCACTGTTTGCCCACCTTATACAAACTGTACGATGTAACAATTGCCTGCCAGGATTGTTGGATCTGCATGGTGTGCAGAAGTTGTAAATTCAGCAGTGATAGTAGGTAATGAAGTGCAAGTTATCGTTAATTAATTTAATCAATGCTGCACTGAGTTTCTTCTAATAATTCAATGTAAACTTTACACTCAATTTATAATTTGAATACTCACTGCACATACAGGCAGACTTAATAGAGTTGTAATAAACAGGTTCACAGAAATATAAAGTTGTCTTAATAGAAAAATAATTGAATTGACATTTATGAAAAATAATAAGTTTAAATAAATTCGATGAGATTTTGATAAAGGCCAAAAAATCATTTAACTCCATTACTCTCCAGGGTACTTGTAACTCTGCTTCTCTAAATTGGATGTTGATTATCCTCGAATTTAATTGGTGGCTATGGCTTCAGTTGCCACTTCCGAAGGTTTGGAATTTTCCCCCTAAATCCCATCCCATCTTCATCATTCGGTACTCCGTTAAAATGTTCCTCAAAACCCAACTCTTTGATGAAGCTTTTGACCATCTGAGATAATGGAGTCACATTTCAATAACCCTACTATTGTTCAGCAGTCCAGGAGTTTAGTTTAGTTTAATGTCACGTGCATCAAGGTACAGTGAAAAGCTTTGTTGAGTGCTAACCTGTCAGCAGAAAGACAATACATGATTTCATTAGAGCCATCCACCGTGTACATGATAAAGTGAATAACTTGAACAACGTTTAGTGCAAAATAAAGTCCAGTAAAGTTCGATCAAAGATAGTCCAGGTTCACTCAAAGATTGTCCAGGGTAGTCCATAGATAGTAGCTCAAGACTGCTCACTAGCCCTGTTTCCCGCACTCTCTTTAATACAATGTCTGAGTATTCATTTGGAATAACATCCAATAGTTAGGAAAATCTACCAGTCAGGCACCACCAAAGTCCTGCTCCTGCCAGATTAATAATACATTTTGTCTGATATTTTTCCCAGGGTTTCTTTGCTCCATTAAAAATTCCATTTAAAAAGAGTTGTTGACATTGGAAACAGATTTGCCCTGTAGGTTACTCCTGTCTGTCTTCACGCTGGTGAAGGAAACTGCGCCATCCTCAGTAATTTGAACCTCATTCTGTACACAGTGCCTTTTTCAGTGCCTGAGTTTCACTTAATCAAAGGTCACAAATCTTATCACAAGTTGATGAGCACAGATTGAAAGCCAGACTTGAAGAAGGTTCTGATTCAGGCTCTCATTGCTATAGACCCTGCTCCAAGTCATGCCCCATAAATAATTTGGGATGATTTTGTTCGAAGGGAAAGAGGACCAGTGGTTGTGATCAAAATATTCACATTTTAATAAGTAATTATCCACCACATTACTGCTATATCCATCAATTTCTAACCTGTTTCTTTTATTTGAACAAATACTGCATGGATAATCAGATCCATAGCTGATACTTGAAACATTGACTTGGATCTTGTTTTTTGGATTTTTTATTTAGCTCTATGCAAACCAAAATAAGTTTGGCTCAGAGTATTAATGATGACTCAGAGGTGAAATTGAGCCATTAACAAAATCGAACCAGGTACTTGCAGTCACAATTAACATGTTTGAGTTTTTTTTATAGTGTCAGCCACATGCCTTTATCATCAAGTAACACAAGTATCAGCCTGTAACAATGTGATCCGGCACTCAAAGCACTGCATAATGACCAACATGGAAGAGGCTGAGGTGAACGCGGACCATAATGTATCAGGTTCATGCTTTACTGGTAAGTTAAGGAACACTGCTGATTAGAAAATCTCAAAGTGCATCTTCAGAAATGACAGTGCACTCCTCAGCGCCTTTAAAGCCCAGAGACTGTGTTAACTCTAACAGAGTGATTTGTTCAGCATTTAGCTGATGTGCTACTCTTTCAATAGGCGCTTCAGCAGCGACATTGCTGGTATATTTCCATCATGAACGTGTTTCAGGATAGGCCCTGCAAGCCATATAAAAGGATGGGGAAGGTGACCGTAGAGCGGGGAAGGGATAACTTTGTAAATGCAGACAATATCCAGAGGCATTACATCGCACCTGGAACTGTCATATGAACAATATCCTCAAAAGTAGAGGTTTTCACAAGCTGTAATGATGAAGAGATGTGGTGTTTTTGCAGAATGACTTGTGACCACACTCTCATGTTGGCTGTGGAGGGCAAAGGTCACAACAACTCCCAAGTTCCTGGGTCATTCCAAGTAGCCGCCACTGATTTCTGCCATATTTCTAGCAATTGATCCAAGCCCTTCTATGCCAAGGCAATTCAAATGTTTCTCAGGGCACTTGTTAAATTCTGCCATTGAGTCTGCTTCAACTACTCTCTCAGGCATTGCATTGCATTTAACTGTTTGCTGAGTAGCATGAAGATCACCAAGGCTCTGAACATTAGAACAAAAGAAAGAGAAGCAGGAGTAAGAACAATTTCAGTTCTGAGGAGAGACGGGGGAGGTTGGGTCTGGACTGGAGGAGTTTAAGAGGGGTCATGATTGAGGTACATAACATTATAAGTAAGGTTGACTGTCAGCGAGTGTTGAGTACCTGGAATGCAATGCAATGCCTGAGAGAGTAGTTGAAGCAGACTCAATGGCAGAATTTAACAAGTGCCCTGAGAAACATTTGAATTGCCTTGGCATAGAAGGGCTTGGATCAATTGCTAGAAATTTTAATTAGTATGGATAGATGCTCACTGGTCAGCATGGATATGCAGGGCTGATTAACCTGTTTCCATGCTGTATAATTTAATGATTCAATGCCTCTGGCGTTCACTCGTCCAAGTCATTTATACAGATTGTGAAGAACTGCATCTCCCACAATAATCCTTGAGGCACCCCTCAATTGACCTGTTTGTTCCTGCTCTCTATTCCTGTCAAATAACTGATGCTTAATCCAGTATTACACAAAATATCCTGCATCAAATCTATTTTTTAATAACATCTAGCATGACAGATTCTGAAATACCTTATGAAAATCCAAACACACTGCATCTATTGGCCTGCCTTAAACTATTATACCAATTGCAACCTCAAAAAATTCCAGCAAATTTAACAAGCATTATTTTCCTTTTTATAAACCTATGTTGACTTTGCCCAGTCTTACAATTCTTAATTCTATAATTCCACCATTCTATGGAGACATTAAAATCTTGAACTAAAGCAAAACACTGGAGGCACTCCAATCAGGCAGCATCTGTGGAGGAAAATAGACTGGTGATGTTTCAGGTTAGGGCTCTTCTTCAGAATAATCCTTATTCTTAAACTGGGAGCCCTGGTTCTGGATTTCCCCAGCATTGGGAACATTTTTCCTGCATCTAGCCTGTCCAATCCTTTAAGAATTTTATATGTTTCTATAAGATCCCCTTAACCTTCTAAATTCCAGTGAATACAAACCCAGCTGACCCTTGGTTTCATCATTTGTCAGTCGCGCCATCCCGGGAATCAACCTGGTGAACCATCACTGCACTCCCTCAATAGTAATAATGTCCTTTCTCAAATTTGGAGACCAAAATTGCACACAATACACCAGTTGCGGTCTCACCAGGGCCCCATACAACCGCAGTAGGACCTCCTTGCTCCTAAACTCAAACCCTCGCGCAATGAAGGCCAACATGCCATTAGCTTTCTTCACTGCCTGCTGTACCTGCATGCTTACTTTCTGTGACTGCTGTACAAGCACACCCAGGTCTCCTTGCACCTCCCATTTTTCTAATCTGACACCATTCAGATAATAATCTGCCTTCCGTTCGTGACACCAAAGTGGATAACCTCACATTTATCAACATTATACTGCATCGGCCATGCATCTGTCCCTCACCCAACCTATCCCAGTCACCCTGCAGCCTCATAGCATCCTCCTCGCAGCTCACACTGCCACCTAGCTTTGTGTCATCCACAAACTGTTACAGGAAGGATGTGGAGGCTTTAGAGAGGGTGAAGAAGTGGTTTACCAGAATACAAAATGTTTAGCTATAAGGAGTACAAACTTGGATTGTTTTCTCCAGAGCATGGAAGACTGAAGGGAACCTGATAAAACTGTATAAAATTAAGAGAGGTATACTTAGGCATAGTCAGAACATTTTTCCCAGGGTGTATATGTCAAAGATGAGAGAACATAGCTTTGTGGCGAGAGAGGCAACATGTAAAGGATATGTGTGGGACATGTTTTATTACATAGAGAGTTGAGGGTGCCTGAAATGTACTACCAGTGGTGGAGGCAGAAATGGCATTTAAGAGGCTTTTGACTAGGTACATGGATATGCAGGAATGGATATAAATGACAATGAATCACATACAACAGAGGAAATTAGTTTGACCTGGCATCATGTTCACTATAGCCATGTACTGTAGTGTTCCATATTCTATGATCTACGTTAAGAAACACATCTATGTGCAAAGATGGTAAGAGCTGTAAATTCATTTCAGGAATTGGTATTTGCTGTTAAATTTATATCCGAGTATTTTGGTTAATCTAAAGAAAGTGTAAATAGGGTAATATGGAATTCAGTCAGAGACCAGTCATGTACTCACCAAATAGTGCAACAGGTACTGTATAAAGGGTTAAATGACCTACTTACATTTTTATATTCCAAATGAAGTACATTTGTGGCATGAATGCCACAAAGTGCCTGCTATTCTGAGACTGCAGTCAATTGATCCTTCAAAGCATTGCTCTTTGTACAGGGATAGTGCAAATCTTCAGGGTTCAATATAGGTTAAACATTTAAAAATACATCATTTTATCTAGAAGCTGGCACATGCAACTTAAGTACAATATCTGGCATGATTAGATGTGTGGATTACATCTGTTGTAGAGATATCTAAATAGGTAATTTTTAATGGACTTTTTTGTTTTCAGTTCAAAAACCCTTGTTAAATCTTACCACATGGACCCTTCGGCCCACCATCCATACCGGCCATCAATCACCTGTTCACACTAGTTCAATGCTATCCCAGTTTCTCATCTACCTAAACATTAAGATTAATTTACAGAGGCTCATTAACCTACAGACCCACAGGTCTTTGGGATGTAGGAGGAAACCTGAGCCCCTGGACTAAACCCACAGTCACAGGAAGAATGTGCAAATCCAAACTTAGACGGTAGCTGACGTCAGGATTGAATCCAGGGGCTCAGGTTTCCTCCTACATCCCAAAGACCTGTGGGTCTGTAGGTTAATGAGCCTCTGTAAATTAATCTTAGTGTTTAGGTAGATGAGAAACTCGTGGCGCTGTAAGGCAGCAACTTTACCGTTGCACTAGGTTTGATAGGTATTAATGCAACATGTGTCTGTTGATCAGAGTACAAAGTTGATGATGCCATTGCTGAGGCCTTCCCACCGAGCCGCGGCTGCAAAACCAGGAATTCGGCCCAAGGCCTTTAAACGAGGCGCCACGGCCACAATGCCACCCGGAAGGTCCCGCAGACAGCCGAACATGCCTGGAGCTCATTTGGCACAAATGTAGGTCCCTTGCAGTCAGAAACGGGTGAATTGATCATGGGGAACAAGGACATGGCAGACCAATTGAATAACTACTTTGGTTCTGTCTTCACTAAGGAAGACATAAATAATCTGCCGGAAATAGCAGGGGACCGGGGGTCAAATAAGGTGGAGGAACTGAGTGAAATCCAGGTTAGCCGAGAAGTAGTGTTGGGTAAATTAAATGGATTAAAGGCCGATAAATCCCCAGGGCCAGATAGCCTGCATCCCAGAGTACTCAAGGAAGTAGCCACAGAAATAGTGAATGCATTAGTGATAATTTTTCAAAACTCCTTAGATTCTGGAGTAATTCCTGAGGATTGGAGGGTAGCTAATGTAACCCCACTTTTTAAAAAAAGGAGGGAGAGAGAAAACGGGAAATTACAGACAAGTTAGTCTAACATCAGTAGTGGGGAAACTGCTAGAATCAGTTATTAAAGATGGGATAGCAGTACATTTGGAAAGTGGTGAAATCATTGGACAAAGTCAGCATGGATTTACGAAAGGTAAATCATGTCTGACGAATCTTATAGAATGTTTCGAGGATGTAACTTGTAGAGTGGATAAGGAGAACCAGTGTCATATCTAGACTTTCAGAAGGCTTTTGACAAGGTCCCACATAAGAGATTAGTATCCAAACTTAAAGCACATGGTATTCGGGGTTCAGTATTGATGTGGATAGAGAACTGGCTGGCAGACAGGAAGCAAAGGGTGGGAGTAAACGGGTCCTTTTCAAAATGGCAGGCAGTGACTAGTGGGGTACTGCAAGGTTCAGTGCTGGGACCCCAGCTATTTACAATATATATTAATGATTTGGACGAGGGAAATGAATGCAACATCTCCAAGTTTGCGGATGACACTAAGCTGGGGGGTAGAGTTAGTTGTGAGGAGGCTGCAAGGTGACTTGGATAGGCTGGGTGAGTGGGCAAATGCATCACAGATGCAATATAATGTGGATAAATGTGAGGTTATCCAATTTGGTGGCAAAAACAGGAGGGTACACTATTATCTGAATGGTGGCAAATTAGGAAAAGGGGAGATGCAACGAGACCTGGGTGTCATGGTACACCAATCATTGAAAGTAGGCATGCAGGTGAAGAAAGCAAATGGTATGTTAGCATTCATAGAGAAAGGATTTGGAGTATAGGAGCAGGGAGATTCTACTGCAGTTGTACAAGGTTTTGGTGAGACCACACCTGGAGTATTGCGTACAGTTTAGGCCTCCAAATCTGAGGAAAGGCATTCTTGCCATAGAGGGGGTACAGAGAAGGTTCACCAGACTGATTCCTGGGATGTCAGGACTTTCATATGAGGAAAGTCTGGAGAGATTTAGCTTGTACTCGCTAGAATTTAGACTGAGGGGGGATCTTATAGAAACTTACAAAATTCTTAAGGGGTTGGATAGGCTAGATGCAGGAAGATTGTTCCCGATGTTGGGGAGGTCACAGTCTAAGGATAAGGGGGAATTCCTTTAGGACCGAGATAAGGAAAACATCTTTCACACAGAGAGTGGTGAGTCTCTGGAATTCTCTGCCACAGAAGGCAGTTGAGGCCAGTTCATTGGCTATATTTAAAGTGAGTTAGATGTGGCCCTTGTGGCTAAAGGGATCAGGGGGTATGGAGAGAAGGCAGGTACAGGATACTGAGTTGGGTGATCAGGCCATGATCATATTGAATGGCGGTGCAGGCTCGAAGGGCCAAAATGGCCTACTCCTGCACCTATTTTCTATGTTTCTATGTCAGTGTTTCTATGACACTGAACCGCTGAAGGCCCCGTCGGATGGCGGAAAGTGCTCGGGGGCATTGTCCATCAGTTGAATCCAACAAAGAGGCTTCGCCAAGTTGCCAAACTCACTTCAAGGGTCGGTAGGAGGGTGAACAGGGGTAATGCCTCCAGCTCCTTCAGATCGGCTGCAGGAGGTTGCCCGCAGAACACAAAGATGGCCAGCGAGCAGAAGAGAGAGAGAGAAACAACGGTTCTCGGGCTGAGCCGGTCGTGGGCGACTGACGGGATCAGGAGCCGCTGCAGTAGAATTAAATTGTGGGAACCCGGACTTTGAAGTTGATGAAATGGTGCCAAACATGGTGGTGCCAGCATTATATGCAAAATTAATTTCACTATGTAATGTCTAATTGCACATGTGACAATAAATATCCATTGAATCATTGATACATGGCATTTGAGGATACATTTTCTGAATTTCACTACATGTCAGAGGTTATTTTGTGCTTGGCATCTAAGGTTTAACTCCTAGCACAGAATACCTTGGCTGTCAAGTTGCATGGAGGTCTGGAGAATCTCCTGATTCTCTGGATGATATAAATTTCTCTTCCACACCATCTCCATTTAAACCTTCAATGCAGCACCATTGGAGCCTGAAGTCTCTCATTTTTAGTTTAGTTTAGAGATGCATCGCAGAAATGGGCCCTTCACCCCAGCGGGTCCGCACCGACCAGCGATCCCTGCACATTACCTTGTACTTTGTGGTCATTACTCCAGAAGAATCCACCAGGGACCACACTGGAAGTTAGGAGGGTCATGTCCAAATCACAATTAACACTATCCAACACACACTAGGGACAATTTACACTTATACCAGGTCAATTAACCTACAAACCTGTATGTCTTTGTAGTTTGGGAGGAAACCGAAGATCTCAGAGAAAATCCCTGCAGTCACGTGGAGAACGTATAAACTCCGCACAGAGAACACCTGTAGTTGGGATCGAACCCGAGTCTCTGGCACTGCAAGTGCTGTAAGGTAGCAGCTCTACTGTTGTGCCACCCTCGTTGTTGTGCAATTATTATATATTTTTTCTATTTTGGTACGAGTTCCACAACAAATGTTACTAGATTTTAGTTTAGAGTTAAGAAATACAGCATGGAAACAAGCCCTTCAGCCCACTGAGTCCATGCCGACCAGCGATCACCCATACACCATTACTTTGTTAACCCAGTTTCACATCCTGCACACCAGGGGCAATTTGCAGAAGCCGTTTAACCCACAAATCTTCATGTCTTTGGAATGTAGGAGGTATCCTGAGAACCCGGAGAAATCCCATGCGGTCACAGGCAGAACGTACAAATTCCGTAGAGACAGCACCCATAGCCAGGTTAGAACGAGGTTTCTGGCGCTTCAAGGCAGCAATTCTACGGCTGCACCACTGTGCCACCCTTGACGAAGCAATGATAATGACGGGGCTAGACGGAGTGCATGTGGAGAGGATGTTCCCAGTGGTAGGAGAGTCTATAACCAGAGTGCACAGCCTCAGAATAAAATGACATACCTATAGAATGGAGACGAGGGGGAATTTCTTCAGCCGGATTTATGGTGAATCTGTGGAATTCAATGTCACAGATGGTGGTCGAGGCCGTCATTGGGAATTTTTAAAGCGGAGATTGATAAATTCTTGATTATTAAGGGTGTTAAAGGTTACGGGGAAAAGGCAGGAGAATGGGGTTGAGAGGGAAAGATAGATCATCCATGATTGAATGGCGAAGTAGACTTGATGGATGGAATGGTTTAATTCTGCTCCTAATGTCCGATGGTCTTATACATCCCTATTGCAAAAGCTGTAGGCTGGGTTTAAATGGTGAAGGTTTTTTTTTTTTTTTTTTAAATTTCAAAATATACTTTATTCAAATGATAAATATATACAATACATTAACCTTGCGGAAAATCCATCCGACATTTTCGGGGGCTGTACAAATTGATGAATACAGTTTAGACATTTCTTTTCCCCAAATTTCCACAAATCAGTCCCCCACTCGTGCCACTCATGTGGCACAATGGCGTGGGATACCTTCCCTTATTTTGAGGGGCGTCTCCACCATACCATACCCCCCATGTCCAGCAGCGGAAGGACCTTAGACTGTGGCTCTCCCCCACCGAGCCTTGGCGTTGGCTGCACCGAGCTTCAGTGCGTCCCTCAGCACGTACTCCTGCAGTCTGCAGCGGGCCAGTCGGCAACATTCCCTGACGGACATCTCGCTCTGCTGGGTGGTGAACAATGCTCGGGCAGACCAAAGGGCGTCTTTTACCGAGTTGATGACCCTCCAGCAGCACTCGATGTCAGCCTCTGAATGTGTCCCTGGGAACAGTCCGTAAATCACCGAGTCCTCTGTGACGGAGCTATTCGGGATAAAGCGTACCAGGGACCCTTGCATGTTTCTCCAGCATTTTTTAAATGGTGAAGGTTACACACAATACTCGGCTTCTGCTGATTTGTCCAGGCACTTGGTTGCCTGATTAGCTCTGGCAACATGTTGCAAACATTGTAATTAACTAGCAATGTGAAGCTGACTTGCTGTTTGCATTAGAAACAATGGGATTAACATCCCATCAAAAATCACATGGCTCTTTTCCACAGGCCATTAGACTTAACCCTCACAACCTTAGACTTCAACGCTGAGAGCTGTAAGGTTATCAAGTCAGTGGCAACCATTTACAGAATTATTGTTTGATACTTGATTAATATTTACTTATCAAAAAGGATTTTGGGCAGAACATTTTGTCTTTGGAAATAACAATTGATATGAAAAGTTTCAGAACACCACCTGAGAAAGCTGGTGAAAGTTAATTCCACAAATTAATTTAATAGGAAGCAGAATTGGGTATTTGAGGATGAGGATCATACAGTTCATGAATTAAAAATGGGAAGCAAACTCAGTGGGTAGTTTAATTGATTTGGATAAGTGGAGAAGATTTAGGATGCATTAGCATAAACCATGGAAGCATGCAATTAGTTTGACGCTTAGAAATGTTGACGTTGCCAATGCAAGTGGATGAGTAAGTGTTGCTGCTTGCTACGATGCTTCTGCACCCGCTGAGAGCTTTTTGTGTACCCTCGATTCTCCACATGTCCTTCTTTACCCAAAGGAATTAGCTGGGTTCATTAAGTACTGCAATTATCATCGCCTACATTTGCTTGATCACCTGAACAATTTGAACATGAATTTACTCAAGTTTTTTCTCCTCCAAAATGGGCACTTTGTGCATTTTCCTCCCCATCACCTCAAGATGGATGGGTTTGTTTAGAAGTGTCTTGACCCGAACTGTCATCCATTCCTACTCTCCAGAGTTGCTGCCTGACCTGCTGTTACTCCAGCATTTTGTGTCTATCTACGGTGGTTGGATTTGTTAGGTGAAAGTGGTGGTATGTGGCAATTGAGTGAGAGTGCAAGCAATCGACTGATTGCTTGAAGCAATCGATAAGCAGGATCCATATACATCAAAAGGGCCTGTCCCACTTTCCCGAGTCCTCTGCCGAGTTGAAAGGACCTTAAAAAAAAAAATCAAGATTTTTGTGATCTACGAACTCCCACTCCCAACTATCTGTTTACTCGTGGACTTTTTTGTCATGCTGGATAAACGTCCCGACTTACCTGATGCCCCGAGTACCTACGGCTGGCATAACGAGCCGCTACGATATAGCTACGGATTAGCTTCGGCCTCCTACGGACTCACTATGGACATTCTCTGAGTTTAAATCAAGGGGAAAACTCGGGAGAATTCGTGAGTAACTCGGGAAAGTGGGAGAGGACCACTGAATAATTTCTTATATCAGGCTTGCATTTCTGTTGGGCTTCTTTTTAATATGGATAGTTTATATTCTGTGGGAGAATTTTCCCACTATTGGCCTAATACAGAATTGTAAGAAAGTTTACTTTAGCTTATGTTCATGTCTAGGAGCAAAATTATGCCCTTTGGCCCACCAGGTTTACTCCGCCATTCAATCATGGTTGATCTTTCTTTCCCTCTTAACCCTATTCTTCTGCCTTCACTCCATATCCTCTGACAATCAAGAATTTGTAAATCTCCACCTTAAAATTACCCACGGACGGGCTCCAAAGCCGTCTGTGGCAATGAATTCCAGAGAATCACCACCCTTTGACTAAAGAAATGCCTCCTCGTCTCCTTTCTAAAGACACATCCTTTTATTCTGAGGCTATGGCCTCTGGTCCTAGACTATCCCACTAGTGGAAACATCCTCTCCACATTCATTATCCAGACCTTTCATTATTCGGTAAGTTTGAATGAGGTGCCCCTTCATCCTTCTAAAGTTTAGTTTAGTTTTGAGATGCAGTACGGCCCAATCCATGCTTACTATTGATCGCACATTCATACTAGTTCTGTATTACCCCACTTTCATATCCCACACACTGAGGTGATTTACAGAAGCCTATTAACCTACAACCCAGCATGTCCTTGGAATGTAAGAGAAAACGGGCACCTGGAGAGAACCCAAGCGGTCACAAGGAAAATGGACAAAGTCAACACACACAGCTGTCGAGGTCAGGATCAAACCCAGGTACCCGGAGCTGTGAGGCGGCGGCTCTACCGCTGGGTCACAGTGCCACCCCATTTGCACCATGGAAAGAGACTAATTGGCGCATTAGTGTTGTATTCAAGAGCATCCACCTAGTCCCACCTGGCAGTGAAACAATCCTGTCCCAACTCCCCCACTTCTGATTTCTCCAATAGCCCACACCCCATATTGCATTGCTGGTCTATGCTGCTGGAACATATTGAAACATTACTTGCATTCCATTTCTCCTGTCCCTTTTCAAGTAAATAATCCTACTAACAGCCATGGGCATTTTAGGATTGAGTTATTTAAACTTGAAATTCGGAACCATCTATCTTACTGCACAGTAAATATATAATAGCACATATTGCACAGAAATAACATCTTTCCGCTTCACAAATGCAAAAGAATAGATATCACAGTAAACGAAGATGCGATTTTCCTAGATATCTGTCTGGAAATCATACACCATTGTTAACGAGGGGAATGAAATGTTCTCTGGTGAAGCAACACTGCTCTGAATGTTTTACAACAGTGGTGCAATCTGAATATGCATACCAATATATTAAGGATTGTTTTCTGCTCTATTTGAATGGTCTCCACTATAATTAGCATTTTTCCATCTAACTACTTATCTAGTGCGGGAATCAATATTTGCACATTTTAAATACAAAAGCCAAATACCCAGAGGATTCTATTTTCCCTGCAATACAATAATCAGTATTTTTCTTCATTATGTGCTTCCTCTGAGGTATGAATGCAAGTTCAACACAACACAACACAACACACACAATTGCATACATTATATTTGTTTAGTGCTGTTAATCTGTTTGAATGGCTCTGAGTGAAAGGTTCCATGATTAATGGCTTTCATTCACTGGTCCATAACTCCCAGCAGAGAGTTATGACTAAAGGCAGCAGAGACTGGAGATTCAGCATTCCAGTCTTAAAGTTACAGAGTTATACATTACAGACCCTTCAGCCCAATTTGTTCCTGCTGACAAAGGTGCCAGCCTGAGCTAATCTCATTTGGCCAATATTCCTCTCAACCTTTCAAGTTCAAGTGAGTTTATCGTCGTGTGTCCCTGATCGGACAATGAAATTCTTGCTTTGCTTGAGCACACAGAACATAGAAGGCATTTACTACAAAACAGATCGGTGTGTCCATGTACCATATATAAATATATACACACATGAATAAATAAACGAATAAAGTTTAAATAATAACAGATAATGGGTTATTAGTTATCAGAGTTTTGTCCGAGCCAGGTTTAATAGCCTGATGGCTGTGGGGAAGTAGCTATTCCTGAACCTGGTCGTTGCAGTCTTCAGGCTCCTGTACCTTCTACCTGAAGGTAGCAGGGAGATGAGTGTATGGCCAGGATGGTGGGGGTCTTTGATGATACTGCCAGCCTTTTTGAGGCAGCGACTGTGGTAAATTCCCTCGATAGAAGGAAGGTCAGAGCCGATGATGGACTGGGCAGTGCTTACTACTTTTTGTAGTCTTTTCCTCTCCAGGACGCTCACATTGCTGAACCAAGCCACGATGCAACCGGTCAGCAAGCTCTCTACTGTGCACCTGTAGAAGTTAGAGAGAGTCCTCCTTGACAAACCGACTCTCCGTAATCTTCTCAGGAAGTAGAGGCGCTGGTGAGCTTTCTTGATAATTGCATCAGTGTTCTTGGACCAGGAAAGATCTTCAGGGATGTGCACGCCCAGGAATTGGAAGCTCTTGACCCTTTCAACCATCGACCCGTTGATATAAATGGGACAGTGGGTCCCCATCCTACTCCTTCCAAAGTCCATAATCAGTTCCTTGTTTTTTCTGGTGTTGAGGGCCAGATTATTGTGCTGGCATCATATGGACAGTTGCTCGATCTCTCTTCTGTACTCCGACTCATCCCCATCAGTGATATGTCCCACAACAGTGGTGTCGTCAGCGAATTTGATGATAGAGTTCGCACTGTGACCGGCTACGCAGTCATGAGTATAGAGAGAGTACAGCAGGGGGCTGAGCATGCAGCCTTGAGGTGCTCCCGTGTTGATTGTTATTGAGTCTGACACATTTCCACCAATACGAACAGACTGTGGTCTGTGAATGAGGAAGTCGAGGATCCAATTGCAGAGGGATGTGCAGAGACCCAGTTCTGCGAGTTTGGTAACCAGCTTGGAGGGGATGTTAGTATTAAATGCTGAGCTGTAATCAATGCCTGACATATGAGTTTTCCTTACCTATCCTAACCTGTATAAATGCCTTTTAAATGTTTTGATCTTACTTCCCTTGCATACACCCCTCATGTATGGATGATATGAGCTCCAAGAAGTGGAGCAGAATAGCAGAGAGATGTTAACGTGCAATTTGATCTTTAGCATTGATTGGGTTTTTTTAAACAAAGAAATTAACCAACACAATAACTTAAGTGGTCCTAATGTAGTCCTACAATCAACAAACTACTCCTTAACACTTGGTGCTAAGAATAATATCAGAGTAGAATAGACAATATTATCTCTCATTTGCTTGCGAGTTAGTTTAGTTTATTGTTGTCACATGTACCAGGGTACAGTGAAAAGCTTTTTGTTGTGTGTTATCCAGTCAAAGAAGACTATACATGATTACAATCAAACCATCGACAATCTACAGATAAAGGTTAAAGGGTACAGCATTTAGCGCAAGATAAAGTCCAATAAAGTCCGATTAAAGATAGTTCAAGGGTTTTCAATGAGGTGGATGAGAGATCAGACTGCACTCTAGCTCGTAAGGGGATGGCTCAATTGTATGATAACAGCTGGGAAGAAACTGTCTCTGAATCTGTAGGTATGTGTTTTCAAACGTATGTACCCCATGCCTGATGGGAAAGAGGAAAAGAGGGAGTGTCCGGGGTGAAACTGGTCCTTAGTAACTGTTTAGTGTGTTCCATCTAAGGCCAGAGTCCAATACTTAATACCCAGTAAATCAGAATTATGTTCCATATAGATTAGCCTGAGTGAAGATGCCCAGTAGAACTAAGACCATTTGAAAGAACCCTCAGCACCAATGACAAATCATACCTTGAAAGAAGATGGACCCACCTGGTCACTTTAATTGAAGAGCTGCAAAATAACTCGGCTTGTCTTTAAATGGTTAAACACAGAGCAAAAAATATAGGTGAGTTGAAATAATGTTTAAGCAGCCCATTGCTGGACTTAATTGTTAACAGTATATGGAATAGTCTTGATTCAGAAACTCTCTTGGTACAACACTAACCAACCACAACGGTTCTATATTCTATTGATGAACAGAGACCCAGTTCCCTGAATTTGCTAACAAGTTTGGATGGGATGATGGTGTTGAACGCTGAGCTGTGGTCAATGAACAACAGGCCGACATTCGTGTTCTTATTGTCCAGTGGTCAAGTGCAGGGTCGAGAGCCAGCAAGATCATATCCCCCATTGATTTACTGTGGCTGTAAGCAAATTGTAGTGGATCCCGGTCCTTGCTGAAGTAGGAGTTGATGTGCGCCATAACTAATCGTTCAAAGAACTTCATCATCACGAATGTTAGAACATTACGAATTATGTCAATAGCAACCACAGTGTATTCATTCAGGTTTGTCGCTGAGTCCTTGAATAACGCCCAGTTTGCCGAATCCAAACAGTCACAGAATAATTCCTCTGCCTCCCTTGACTCCCTGTGCAGTCCACACTGCTGGACCTGCTCCTTTTAATCGCTGTCTATATGAAAGGAGGAGTGCAGCCAGGTGGTCCGATTTTCCAAAGTGAGGGTGAGGCCTGGAGAGATGGACATCTTTGAAGACCATGTTAGTGCAAAATGGAAGCATTCTATGTTTCATATGTTGGACACGAGGAATTGAGGGGCAGCTCTCCTGAAGAGTCAGCCTGTTGCTTTGGTGACTTTGGGCTACACTGTACCTTTGGTTAGCAATTACATGGGGGTCCTTGTGGCGTAACCACAGTGGTTACAGCTCTGAACAATGAAATATTGGGGGGAAAAACACCTTTGCCTACTGGGTCCAGTTCTGGTGAATTAACCAAGCTGACCCTCAAATCTGGGACATGAAGTGAAGTGCAACATGATCTTAGCAACAAATAGAGCTCAGTCTACATCCTGCTGAGGCTCTGCCCCTGAACACCACCTGACAGGAGGCACAACTAGGAATGGGGCTTATCTTACTATCATAACGGGACTATAATTCAGAGACATTTAAAAGGTTTAAAAAGAGAATAAAAACTCATCAAATGAAATTATAAAACAGTAAAACTGACCATGACTGGAGACATAGTTATAAAGCAAGGAAACAGGCCCTTCAGTCTAAATGGGAGCTAGCACCATTTACCTGCATTTAGTCAATATCTTTTTAAACCTTTCCTCCCCATGCGCCTGTCTAAATATCTTAACTGTTGTATTTGTACCTGCCTCTACTGCTTTCTCAGACAGCTCTTTCAACATTCTCTCCACCCACTGTGTGAAATAGTTGTTCCCCAGGTCCCCTTTAGATCCTTCTCCCTTCACCTTAAACACATGACATCTAATGTTTGACCCTGTACCATGGGAAAAGGATTGAGACCATTTGTCTTATTCATGCCCATCATAATTTTATACACCTTTATTGCAGTACATAGATCAATTTCATGGTAGACTCATAGATAATTCTTGATCTGTACAAAAAATTAATGCCTGACCCCAATGTGTGAGTATACTTCAAGATTCTACCCAAATCAGCACAATCATATTGCAGTTTGAACAAAGACTATGAGTGGTTCCATGTGTAAGTGTTGATCCAGGTAAACTGAATCTTAAAACATCAAGGTTTGCAAACAGGCAGAAGGCACGTGGTTTTGTGCGTACCTTTCTTACATTTAAAGTTCTCCAATATTTTTGGACTTCTTAAGCTGATTAGACAGAAGTATGATACAATCCTTTCAGAAAGAAGTGGGAAATCTACTGCAGCATTTATAACGCACATTTGATTTTACTTGGATTACTCATCAACAATTATGCTGTGTGTATTTCCCAATTTTTTAATATGTGCTGTCATTTGCTGTTATCAGTATTAAATCTTTATATCTCTTTCTTTTATGTATGTTCACATTTTTCCCCCAATATTTCATTGTTTAGAGCTGTAACCATAAATTAAACTTCCCCTCCCAGTTCAATATGCTGATCAGTCTTACCCCTCCCAGCCCTGTGTCAGTTTTAGTCAATTTTCTTTGAATTTCTGATACACATTGAGAACAATTACAATCTCAATACAAATCCCTAGATAACTCAGTTAAGTACTTCACATTTCATAACTGAAGTAGCAATCAAAATAAATAGAATGCCACATTACATAGCCATAATTATAGAGCACTAGAGCATAAAGTGTACCTGCGTCATTTTGTTCAATTCTGATGCTGAGTTGCAAAGAACAAATAATTCAACAGGACTGATCTCTCAGAGTAAAGTAGTTTTTGTCCTACTTGAGATTATTCACATGGAAATCATGCGATTACTGGGTGCAAATACTCACCCTTGGATTTATTGGCTATGAAATTGAGGAAGAAGAAACACATTTTTTTTTACGTTTCCCTGGAATTATGGCAGACTTCTTATATGTTTGAGGATTTGGAAAAGCTATCCATCAAAGGTCTCTGAGGTGCCAGGACAAACAAGAAACCAAGATATATTTACCTTGCTAGGAGGTATCTGAGGGATTATATTAAGTTTTAGAAAAAAAGTAAGTCTCTAATAGTCTAGAAAATACAATTGCTAAAGTCAATATTGCCACAACATTCTGCAAAGAAGTAGTACATTTTACATGTGCAGGAAGGAACCGCAGATGCTGGTTTAAATCGAAGATAGAAAAGATAGAGGATAGAGAGAGTACAGAGGAGATTTACTAGAATGTTGCCTGGGATCCAGCGACTATGTTACAGAGAACAAGTTAGGTCTTTATTCTTTGGAGCACAGAAGGTTAAGGGGGGACTTGATAGAGGTCTTTAAAATGATGAAAGGGATAGACAGAGTTGACGTGGATAAGCTTTTCCCATTAAGGGTAGGGAAGATTCAAACAAGAGGGCATGACATGCGAATTAAGGGACGGAAGTTTAGGGGTAACGTGAGGGGGAACTTCTTTACTCAGAGGGTGGTGGCTGTGTGGAATGAGCTTCCAGCAGAAGTGGTGGAGGCAGGATCGATTTTAACATTTAAAAGTAAAGTGGATAGGTATATGGACGGGAAGGGAATGGAGGGGTAGGGTCTGAGTGCAGGTAGATGGGACTAGGGGAAAACAAATGTTCGGCACGGACTGGAAGGGCCGAGAGGGCCTGTTTCCGTGCTGTAATTGTTATATGGTTATAAAAAAGCTGGAGTAACTCAGTGGGACAGGAGCATCTCTGGAGAGAAGGAATGGGTGACATTTCCAGTCGAGACCCTTCTTCAGGTCTGAGCTTTTTGTGTACATTTTATATGAATTAAAAAATATATATACAGTGAAGACAGGTGTCAGTCTTATAACACGGATATTCCAACTTGCATCGGATGTGTGGATCAACAAACTAAAATACCTAAAATCCCTAAAGAAAATGATATAATGAAGTGGAAGACGGTCACGTCTGTTTGGATGAATAATTTAAAATAGATCAACATGTCTTCCTCATCCATGAATCTGTGGGTTGCAGAAATGACAAAGAAAAATTTAATTTGAAATACCTTTACCATAGAATGGAAAATGGAAAACATTGACTTGTCTACATTGACAGAAGTAATTTCAGAGGTTCTTTATTTTAGCATGATACTCCAAGAAGGGTTAAGTGAGCGGACAAGGTGAAAATTGAGGTTGTTTTGACCAGGGAAACAATAAATCCCAGAATATTTGTAAAGATTAATTGGCGGGAAATTATGTTATAATATGCAATGGATCTTGGTTTACCGATTCATGACAAAGGGCAGCACGGTGGTGCAGCGGTAGAGTTGCTGCCTTACAGCGCCATAGACCCGGGTTCGATTCTTACTACGGGTGCTGTCTGTACGGATTTTGTACGTTCTCTCTGTGACCTGTGCGGGTTTTCTCCGGGAACACCAGTTTCCTCCCACACTCCAAAAACGTACAGGTTTGTAGGCTTGGTATAATTGTAAATTGTCCCTAGTGTGTGTAAAATAGTGGACGTATGCGAGGATCGCTGGTCAGTGCGGACACGGTGGCTTTAAGGTCCTGTTTACTGCACTGTATCTCTAAACTAAACTAAAGTTAACAGTCTGATATAGGAAAGATGTTGTTTGCAGATACACAGGGACCGAGAGTAAAGGGCCTTGAACTTCTTTGGCACCTGTGGGAGAGTAGTAAATGGTTATACTGTAGTGGACCAATATCTGTTTTGGCTATAGTCCAGCTGCACACTGCATTCATTATGGAGTACACAAAGGACAATAGCAGGTAAACCGGTGATTTGGCCTTGGCCTGCGTTTTGGAGAATGGTGTGGAAGGAAGTCCCGACAGTGATTGTCATATGTCTCAAAACAGAACAATGAAGTTCTTACTTGAGCAGTTGGAGATTAGTTCAGAAGATCAGGGCTTGGTGTGGTCGGATCACTATCTGGAAGGCTGGGTGGCCATGATGGTTGGGTGGGGTCGTGGTGATACATTGTGGACAGTCCCAAGAAGTGGAGGCGAATAAAGAAACAATGTAAATAAATCAAAAGTGCCCATTTATAATAAAGAGGAACTGCAGATGCTGTTTTATACCAAAAATATACACAAAATGCTGGAGTAACTCAGCGGGTTACGCAGCAACTCTGGAGAATGGATATGTGATTTTTCAGGGTCAGGACCCTTATTCATACTGATTGTACGAGGGGAGCATGATCAACGCATAAATGATTGCAACCAAGACTTGCTCCAGAGACAAAATGACTTTCATGCATATGGTGCTAACAGTAAAATTGCGCAATGTATCTGAATTTCGATGCCAGATGCCTTGCTGCAATTATACAAGACTTTAACCGTACCCCACCTGCAGTACAGTTTTGCATACCAGTGCAAAGATATACTTACCCAGGAGGTTGTGAAATCTATATCCACTGGATAGAATGCTGCAATAAATATGTTGTCATTTGAAAAGCGTAAAATTGACCAACGCTCAGCAGATTTACAGTGATGTTTGACGAACAATGTCTTGAAAGTGATTTACACGTTAGAGGATTAAAGGCCTTTTCCTATGGCAGGAATGTCTAAACCTGGGGTCAGAATCTCCAACTGACTATCATTATTTGGGCTGAGACGGAGGGAAATATCTTTGCACATAATGTTATAAATCTCTGGAATGATCCACCCTAGAGGGCTGTTGGTGTTCAATCATTCGATTTATTAAAGGCTAAGATCAATAGATGTTTGGTCTCATCAATAAATATTGGATTTGGGTGGAGAATAGATGAGCTAGAGATCAGTCGAGATCTTATTGAAAAGCACAACTTGCTGAATTGGCTGCATGTTTTTTTTTCGTGTTTCTATTTCTTAAACACACAGAAGAAGCCATTCAGCCCATCGGGTCAATGCAGACCTCAAAGAAGCAATTCTCATTCCCCCCTCCTTATTTCCCTGTAACCCTGCAAATCACTCTGTCTCCCACATGCCCATTATCTCTCTTGATTTTGTTTGCCCCATCAAAGGGTCATTTACAATAGCCTATGAACCCATTGTTAGAATGTGGGAGGAAACCAGAGCAGCCAGAGGAAACAAATGTGATCAGGGAGAAAATGTGCAGACTCCATATGGACAACATCAGAGATCAGGCTCTAAGCCAGGTTCCTGAAGCAATGAGAAAGTGCAGCCAACCGTTGCACAAGAGAAAACACTAGAGTGATTGGAGTCAAAACGTGAAAAGGGAAGATAGTCAAGGTCATTAGACATGCATCATCTGTCCCAACACATGCTGCAGGAGCTCCTGAAGGCAATGGACTAGGACTGGACATCTCCAGCTGCTTCAGGGATCAGAAGTAGGATGTTTCCTATAATTGTATCATGTTAAATTCCACTTGAAGATTCTCATCCAACAAAGCAGCCCATGCCTGTTTGGAGTAAGAGATTCAAGCACAAGCAAAAACATGGGAAGTAACATTCAGACAAATCGTTAAGTTTAAGAAAGAACTGCAGATACTGGAAAAATCGAAGGTAGACAAAAATGCTGGAGAATCTCAGCGGGTGAGGCAGCATCTATGGAGAGAAGGAATGGGCGACATTTCGGGTCGAGACCCTCCCTCAGACTGATGAAAGGAAGAAGCAGAGTGGGAGAGCTGGGAAGGGGAGGGGAAGGAGGGAGAAAGCAAGGACTAAGAAGGAATCACAGACGGGGAGTAGTGAGAGAGGATGTTGCTAAACTGTCTTCGAAGAGAGGAGAACTTCTTCAAAGTAGACATACCTTGAGGAGATTTTGCAGTGGAGTAGACAAAATGTTTAAGAAAGAACTGCAGATGCTGGAAAAATCAAAGGTAGACAAAAATGCTGGAGAATCTCAGCGGGTGAGGCAGCATCTCCAGACAAATCGAGTGGTCAGTCAATGGCTATTAGTAACAAACCTGAATCTAACAACCCACCTTTAGCATTTAATGTCATCACCATCGAACGGCGAGTCACATAACACCAACAATGTGGGGATAATCATTGACCAGAAATGTAACTGGAGCAGTCAGATAAATATTTTGGCAACAGAAACATAGAAAATAGGTGCAGGAATAGGCCATTTGTCCCTTCGAGCTTGCACCGCCATTCAATATGATCATGGCTGATCATCCAACTCAGTATCCTGTACCTGCCTTCTCTCCATACCCCTTGATCCCTTTAGCCACAAGGGCCACATCTAACTCCCTCTTAAATATAGCCAACGAACTGGCCTCAACTACCTTCTGTGGCAGAGAATTCCACAGATTCACCACTCTTTGTGTGAAAAATGATTTTCTCATCTCGGTCCTAAAAGACTTCCCCCTTATCCTTAAACTGTGACCCCTTGTTCTGGAGTTCCCCAACATCAGGAACAATCTTCCTGCATCTAGCCTGTCCAACCCCTTAAGAATTTTGTAAGAAGCAAGTTAGAGGCTAAGTATTCTGATTCCTCAAAAACCTTTCACCATCTAGTAGGTACAGAAGTATAATGCAATACTTAGCACAACTGACAGGATTAGGCATACCTTTGTCCAAAGTTTAGCAATTAAGCAGTTTTATTCTTATTATTGTTTCTTTATAATAGTTCTATACAATGAAAATGATCATGAAAATCAAATAAGAAACGACAGATGCTGCAAATCTGAAATAAAAACAGAATTAATATCAACTCGGTTTCACTTTCCCAAGTCTTTCTGAGTGTTTCTGCCATTCTCTAATTTCATGGCAGAATTGCTAGACCGTTTTAGAAGATAATTAAGCGGAACCTGTATTGGGCTGGGTCTGTTGCCAAGAGACTATACACAATAAAGATGACAGATCGACACAAAAAGCTGGAGTAACTCAGCAGGACAGACAGCATCTCTAGAGAGTAGGAATGAGTGACATTTCGGGTCAACCCTTCTTCAGACTGAGAGTCACGAGAGAGGGAAACTAGAGGTGGATGAGCGTAGGGAAGAAAATGAAAACATTTTACAAGAAATAGAAGTGCACATGAAAATTACCACCACTATTTATGATATATTATCCTTTCTTGTATATTCCTTTTACCTAATCATTCTCCACAATCTATCCTTTATTGTCCAATTGGTTGGCATTTCAAATGCAGTTGGTCTTTTATGCATTGTGGCCTCATCCACTTACGATTTTTATCCTCTACCAGCCTCACCCTTGCAATATTCCTTAAATCTGTCTCTTTGAGTTTCTGGTGTGGTCACACTCCACTTGCACCATCAGCGTTTGTTTTGCTTCGAGTCCAAATAGAATTAGGTCATTCGGCCCATCAAGTCTACTTTGTCATTCAGTCATGGCTGATCTATCTCTTTCCTAACCCCACTCTCCTGCCTTCTCCCCATAACCTCTGACACTCGTACTAATCAAGAATCTATCTATCTCTGCCTTAAATATATCCACTGACTTTGCTTCCACAGCCTTCTGTGGCAAAGAATTCCATAGTTTCACCACCCTCTGACTAAAGAAATACTTCCTCATCTCGTTCCTAAAAAAAAATATCCTTTAATTCTGAAGCTACGATCTCTAGTCCTAGACTTTCCCACTAGTGGAAACATCCTCTCCACACCCACTTTATCCAAGCCTTTCACTATTCTGTATGTCTCATTCTTCAAACTCCAGCGAATATAGGCCCAGTGCTGTCAAACGCTCATCATATGTTGACCTACTCATTCCTGGGATCATTCTTGTAAACCTCCTTTGGACCATCTCCAGATCCAGCACATCCTTCATCAGAGATGGTGCCCAAAATTGTTCACAATATTTCAAATGCGGCCTGTCCAGTGCCTTATAGAGTACATCCCTGTTTTTGTATATAAGCCCTCTTTAAATAAATGCTAACATTGTGTTGCTTTCTTTACTACTGATTCAACTTGCAGATTAACTTTTTGGGAATCCTGCACCAGCACTCCAAAGTCCCTTTACACTTCCAATTTCTGGATTCTCTCCCTATTTAGAAAATAATCTACGCCATATTCCTACTACCAAAATGCATGACTCCACACTTTGCTGCACTATATTCCATCTGCCACTTCTCTGTCCACTCTCCCAACCCATCCAAGACTTTCTGCAGAGTCCCTACTTTCACCGCATTATGTGCCCCTCCACCTATTTTTGTATCATCTGCAAAATTGGCCACAAAGTGTTCAATCCGTTCATCCAAATCATTAATATACAATGTGAGCCCCAGCACCAACCCTTGCGGAACTCCGCTAGTCACTGACCTCCAACCAGAAAAAAAACCCTTTATTGCCACTCTTTTTACTTCTGCCATCCAGCCAACCTGATATCCATACTACTATCTGCCTTTTGATACCATGGGCTCTCATCTTCCTTAGCAGCCTCCCATGTGGTACCTTATCAAAGGCTTTCTGAAAATCTGGATTTACAACATCTACTGACTCTCCTTTGCCCTGCTATTTCCTTCTTCAAAGAATTCCAGCAAATTTGTCAGGCACGGCCTCCCCTTCACAAAACCCTGCTGACTTCAGCCTATTTTATCGTGAACTTCTAAGTACTCCTTAATTAACGGACTCTAAAATCTCACCAACCACCAAAGTCAGACTACAATTCTCACAATTCTGCTTTGCTCACTTCTTGTGCAGCGGGTTAATATTGGTAATTTTCCAATCATCTGGAACCACTCCTGACTCTAGTGATTCATTAAATATCACTATCTGTGCCGCCACAATCTCTAAAGCCACCTCTTTCAGACTCCCATGGTGCAGTCCATCTGGTCCAGGTGACATCCACCTTCAGACCTTTCAGCTTCCCAAGCAACTTCTCCCTAGTAACAGCCATTCCACTAACTTCCAGCCTCTGACTATCTTGAATTTCAAGCTCGTTGCTAGTGTCTTCCACTGTGAAGATGGAAAAAAAGTTATTCAACTCCTCTGCCATTTCTTTACGTCCACTCTTGCCTCTTACTCTTTATTATTGTCAAGATTATTCGGTGCATGTTACTATATATGTTATTCACCTCTTACCACAATGGCTACAAACTCAAACTAAATTGTTAAAATAACGAGCTGAAATAAACATTTGCATATTCAACTGAAAGAACATTCACTACAACTGATTTGCTATATATACAAAACTTGATATATACAAAAATATGTCATTCAGGAAGTGCAAAAACATTAAAGTTGTGAGCATTTTCCTGTATTATAAATACATTTTCAATTCACCGAGCAAAATAGTAATGATTTCTTATTCTCATATATTATGAATAAATAGAATTGCTCAAATCATACTCAAAGAACACATTTTGAAATGATAAACTTAAAACTTATTTTTCTTTCTCTTGTGGTGCAAGAAATGTAGAAAGTGTTACAAACATATCACTTGTGGAGAAAGATAATAGTGATGGAGAGGGCTAAACATTACGTTTTCGGTGAATATATAATCAAGCTGCATCATGTGTAACTTTTGAATAGCACTGAAGCTGGAAATAATTAAAAGTGGTTGACATGAAAACTAACTTAAAGAACAAGTAGAATTTTCCTTTTACTAATAAGGCTGACAAGGCTATAGTTAAATAATAAGCTGATGAGGCTATAAATAAACCATTCCTACCTTTCAAATATAAGCTGAAAAACAGAAAAATAATGACTTCGAAACTTTTCATTTCTTTTTCGTGCTTTAATGCAGAAAGCTATACATAAATGTACTTCCCCAAGTCCAGGTTGGTTTGCAAGTGGAAAAATGTGTAAATGTATGGCTCTGCACCGTTTATTTCTGGTGTTTCCTTTGAAAGAATGGGAGGAAGTTGAATGAAATCACATGAGAATTAACGGCACAGACCACTTGCTTATCTAATACCATGTTCTGATTCACAGGGTGTGGGAATCTTGCATCTAAAAGTTCACAAAGATTTGGCACCATTTGCATTTTAGTTGAATGCCAGCTCCAGAAATACTCTTTAAAAATAGATCTGTTTACTACCGTTCCAAATTTTTCAGACTAGAATTTCAACTCTTTTATTTTAGATCTATTCTGAAATACAATATACAATATAACTACAGTAAAGACCAAATCATTCTAATCCTTTTTGAAAAGTAAATTATAAAATGCTATTTTTCTTTATTTTCTTCTTTCGGATCCAACTTCCTTTACATTGCTTCTTTTGGTGAAAATACTTTATTTCAAAATACTTTCTGATGTTTCTTTCCTTACTCTCTTAAATTTTTCTGGCTGGTGTCTTCATTTTGTATAAAAATTTCTGTTTTTCACTCCACTGTGCTCAGATCAAAGAAAAAATTACACTCTTAATTGTCCGACACTACACCACACAATAGAAGTTTAATGAAAATTTGTATTGTGTGTTTAATAAATCCATGATGCAATTCCAATACACTTTGAAGACTGGCAACTAATTAATGAGCCTTTTACAAGGTCTTTGAATCACATAACATGCCTTGCTCGCTGGCATAAATATATTGACATAATCCAACAGGGAGGGTTTGAATGTTATGTACCGAGTGAATTCAATTAAAAATTGTGAATTTGTTGTTCCATTTGTGCCTGTAGCCATTATAGGGAAACAGTGAGTGTTCAGAACAATTGATCCCACAAAGCTAGAGCCGCTGGCTATGAAAAATAAACAATAGAATGACTCAAAGAAAAGCTTCCATCATCATGAGAGTGATCAAAATTGCAGACAGTTTAAGGGAGCAGAGACATAGGAAGGAATGAATGAGCACATTAAAATAACATAAAACATCTTGAAAAAAATGATAAGTTATATGAAGGATTGCATAATTCTTTCTGCTGTTAGTTTTAAAGGGGTCGAGGTTTCACAAATATCATTACTTTGAGGTCCTATTATCTAGCTAGAATTCCAAAGCCATTTTGGAGCATATCTGCAAGAAACATCATTGAATGTGATGTTCAGGGGTAATAATACAAGAAGCAAGCACATAAACTAATCTTTGGTCTCTGTGACTAATCGTTTACCCCCCCACCCCCCATAATATTCACTGGAACTGATAGGAAGATGGAGAAACCTTTGCATTAAAAATAAGCAGGCCATAGCTCATGCCATTGCTCCATCGTTAAGTAAGATCAAGGCTGATATTACTTTGGCCTTAACTTTGTCTTCCTGTTTATTTCCCATAACCTATGAGGTCTAAAACACAGTCTCACTCTGCATTGTGGCAAGTCCAGAACAACAGAACATAACATTAAAACTATGGGCAGGTCATTCCTTAACATGAAGAATGGTAGAAGCATGGAAACATCTCCCACAGAAAGCAACGGTCACAGCTCAATTAATGTACTTTAAATTAAAAATCAATATAATTTTGCTTTCTGGTAGTATTCAGGTACATGGACATAAGAACATAATCCTATCCATGAATTCAAGAACATTCACAGGACTAGAGGTTTCTCCTGGATTTATTTGGAGAATCAGAAAAAATCAAAACAAATTAAACAATTCAAAATTTTCAGTATGAAAAGATGAACCTCCATAAAATAAAATAAAGCATTCAGGAAAAAAAATGTAGTAGGCACTGGAAATGGAAAGGGTGAATGCACACACCATTTTCCCTGCAAGCCACAACAGTGACCTGGAACAGCTACTCCAGATCAGTAGATGATTTGGTTAATTTAGGCTGCTATGAACAAAAAAATAATAACCAGAAGAAAAATGGTCATTAGATGCTAAGGTTGTCCCTTATTGAAAAAAAGCTAAATTAATGCAGATGGAACAATACAATACAATCAGTAGTTCAATGTTCCTATCAACAACAAGCAAATTATATCTTTCTATTGGGGAAATGCAGCTGGTTTGAACACACAGACTATGAGAAAATCTGACATGAGACCAAATTAATGTATGTTTAATTTTTAATTAGAATTATGCGTTGAATTAGGCACATCAGCCTGTGGGGCTGATTTCATGTTGATGTTCTTACTAAACTGCCAATTTCAGGGCTGTACATTTTTTTTCAGGATTTGGCATCAATTCTGGCTCAAAGTTTAACAGTAGATTTTAATGGCAAATATAATTTACCCATTTAATTTGAACAGAGAAACTTTGCCAAGTTTTACTGCAGCAAATTTCCTGAGACCGAACATGTTCCTACATCTGCTCCCTTGCTTTTATTCCAAGTCTTCTAACACAGGGACTGCCAACACTGCATCAGGAAAGCAAAGTGTCCTGTGATATTCTCCACCCGCTTTTATTCTTCATCCATAAAATATTTCAGCTGCAATTTTCTTGCCAAACGGGATGCAAAGCCCCTCAACACGGCAGCCGTTGCTGTGCATAGCTTCCTATCTCCTACTGAAACGGAGAGCTCAACAAAAGTCCAATTTGGTCCAAAAGCTCGTTATAAATAGTAAACTGAGCCATTCTTGAGAAATCATGCCAGTTCTGCTGTGGGTGATTTGTTTTTAGCTCAGTGATTTAGAGAATAATGTAAATATATTCTGTATGAAACATTATAAACTAGAAATATTGTTGAAGCTGCATGTTAAGATTACAGAAGTATTTACGTTTACCTGTAACATGAATTTCTAATTGAGCATTGCAACAACAGCATGCAGCCTTGAAATACAGCACAGCGGTGCTTCGTGAACAACAGTAGTTCAAGGTGGACACAAAATGCTGGAGTAACTCAACCCTTCTTCAGACCTGAAGAAGGGTCTCGACCCGAAACATCACCCATTCCTTCTCTCCAGAGATGCTGCCTGTCCCGCTGAGTTACTCCAGCATTTTGTGTCGATCTTCGATTTAAACCAGCATCTGCAGTTCCTTCCAACACACAACAGCAATCGAGGTGTCAGGAACCTTGACTGAGTAGATGGAGAAGCCGAATAATTACTTTGTGCGCATTTACTGAGTGTCAAAGGGTGCAAATAGGGAATGTCCGTGTAGCAAATCATTAAGGCACTACCTACTGTGCAAAAAAATGCTGACTATGCCATAATTCAGGTAAAGAATCTGGCAATACTCAGCATTCATTCACTTCATGGTATTCAAGAAATTCTGCTTCAAAGCCAATATTAATAAAGCACAATACTCTTTAACTTGACAGGTCACCTTTCTAAAAACTTCCTGTGACTGAGTGAATATCTCACTGCAATTATTGAAAAAAAGATGCTCTCAGCTAGTTAGGGGTTTGGACACCCAGTATTATACACTGAGATTATAACCAGTTCCGCAAGGCCAGTTCATTTGGTCACAACTGCGTGCACACAAGGACTTTAAAGGCAGTTCGTCGCAGTGGGTATGAACCTCAACGCACAATTGAATTGCATCCCGAGGGTCAATATACAAGGTTCGCCAGTAAGTGAATTATGGTTTGATCTAGGACAGGGAAAGAACTTGCAATATGGACTACATATGGAAATGGTTTATAAATGAAAACTATTGACAGCAATATACTCAATTCCTATTATTAGTTAAAGGATTGATGATCTAACACCCACAATGAAGATTATTACTAATAATGGTTAATTGTTTATTAAGGGCGGTATGGTTGCACAGCGGTAGAGTTGCTACCTTACAGCGCCAGAGACCCAGGTTCGATCCTGACTATGGATGCTTGTCTGTATGGAGTTTGTACATTCTTCCCGTGACCTGTGTGGGTGTTCTCCAGGATCTCCATTTTTATTACCACACTCCAAAGATACAGAATAGTGAAAGGCTTTGATACAGTGGGTGTGGAGAGGACGTTTCCACTAGTGGGAGAGTCTAGGACTAGAGGTCATCGCCTCAGAATTAAAGGATGTTATTTTAGGAAGGAGATTATGAGAAATTTCTTTAGTCAGTGGGTGGTGAATTTGTGGAATTCTTTGCCACAGAAGGCTGAGGAGGCCAATTTAGTGGAGATAGATAGGTTCTTGATTAGTACAGGTGTCAGAGGTTATGCAAAGAAGGCAGAATAGGGTTAGGAGGGAGGGATAGATCAGCCATGATTGAATGGCAGAGTAGACATGATGGGCCGAATGGCCTAATTCTACTTCTATCACATGACCTTATATACAGATTGCAGGTTAATTGACTTGGTATAACTGTAAATTGTCCATAGTGTGTGTAGGATAGTGTTAATATGCGGGGATCGCTGGTCGGCGCGGACGAAAGGCCGAAAGACCCATTTCTGCGCTGTATCTCTAAACTAAAACTAAACTAAACTAAACTAAACTAAAGTTAACATTAATTAACTAATTAATTGAAGGTCATTTCTCATGCAAAAATGCATTGTTAAATTGATATGGATGTGTCCACACATTGATAATTTGATGCTTACTAATCTGAATATGAACACCTAATAAAACATAACTTACATAATAATGTATTATAATTAATGTGATATTATCCAGGGTGGCTATATCCATTAAGAGCCCCTGAAATTTATTTAAAAAGAAAAATCAGCACAGACATTTCAATCCACATTTGCGTTACAGGAAAATATGTAATTTCCTGCCAGACAACCATTGTAACACCACACTGTCTGAAACAATAAGTACCACCAAACTAAATAACCTAATTACTTGTTTTATGTTAATCAATTTCCTGTCTAAGTCCATTATGACATCAATGTTCAGACATTGTAAACCAATGAACAAGGAAATCAATGTCACTTTACACAAAGCACATTATAGACCATCACTTCAAGCTGACCTCGAGAAATATTTCAAGGCAGCACAAGGAACTGTTCACTTTATCTGTGCCCTCTTCACACACTCTTCACTAATCTACTTTGCTTCCTCCGCAGCATTAGCAATGAAGCTGGTCCTTGCACACGATTATGGAGAGTAAGGATTATGAAGAAAGGAAAACCTGACAAACAAACTAGCAGAATTATTTAAAGGGATCTATTGTAAAACATTCGTTGATTGATTCAATTAAGATGCATAGGGGTATTTAATGTAAAAAAACATGTTGTCAAAATCTCTATCACCGTACCCTATTTTGGTGCAAGTGGCTTAATTCTCCATATAATCATTGCCAATTAAATAAATCAACAGCAGAATCCAAGCGCTGACTTTTACAGGTTTAGTTTAGAGGTACAGTGCGGAAACAGGCCCTTTGGCCCACCGAGTCCGCTTCGACCAGCAATCCCGTACACAAGCACTATCCTACACACTGGGGAAAATTTTACCAAGCCAATTAACCTACAAACTAGTACCTCTTTGGAGCATGGGAGAAACATGAACTCCCGGAGAAAAGCCATGCAGGTCACGGGGGGGACTTACAAATTCTGTACAGACAACAACCATAGTTAGGATTGAATCGGGGTCTCTGGCACTGTAAGGCAACAATTCTACCGCTGCACCACCATGCTGTCCTGTTTAAGTAAAGGGTACTTTAAATCCAACGGATAACTAAAATCTTTAATGTGACTGATGCAAGTAAAAACGACCATTCACATATTACCCCCTCAAATAGGAAATAAGAACCCCCATTTATATTTCCTATACCTCAGCATCTTTGTTTGCTTCAGCGAACTGCAGTCTCAGAAGTATGTTAAGTATCATATTACGGTCAAAGGAATCTGGCTTAAAC
This sequence comes from Okamejei kenojei, assembly GCA_035221665.1. Classification (NCBI taxonomy): domain Eukaryota; kingdom Metazoa; phylum Chordata; class Chondrichthyes; order Rajiformes; family Rajidae; genus Okamejei; species Okamejei kenojei. Next base: position 21,355,344 of record CM069141.1, on the reverse strand, counting down.
ATGCATTAACTTGTTGAGGTTGCATATTAACCAAGTGTTGATGGACAAACAAACCATGCAGTTTACTAAAGTGGTTCCAGTGGAGATCACATACGTACAATCAGCCATCCGTACCTATAGAAATCTAGCCAGAACTGTAAAACCGAGTGGCCACACATTCAAAACATTATTACCTCAGCAGAAACAACCATCTGTTTCCTGCCTTTTTCCTGTCTATAGGCAGCAGACTCTGGGATCCTTGAGAAGTTTCTGAAAAGATCCAGGTTAAAAACAATTGATGGGATTGGCAAATATCCATTAGATTCAGCAGGTGGTCCGCTCTTCCAAAAGGTTGCCAGTGAATTTGCATAAGATTCAACTTGCTAATAAAGCTGAGCCTGCCAGTCAACGTTATGACAGGTAAAGGGTAACCTTGGTTCATCCCCTGTCTACTTCCGGCATGCATCAAGGAGCTGCCCTCCTCAAGATGTGATGGCAAATCCATCTATAATGACCCCATTGTCATCTTCACATGGGCAGTAGAAACTAAATGTAACCAAGTTATTCAGATGGGGGAGATGAAAGTCCAGCTATATAGCTAAGCTCCACTGCAACTCCATTTCCTTGGAAAGTTTCTCAATCTGTTGAAAGCCCACTCTGGAGAAATTAACATTAGAACTAAGCATATTATTTATGCTGGTGCATGTTGCAAAAATCAGAGTTTAAAATCAGAGTCATAGTGCAGAGTCTGAGATGGGAAATCCCACCTCATGATGCTGATCCCCTGCCACACAAAACACAGTGATCAATTGAAAGATACAATATGGTAACAGGCCCTTTGGCCCACTGGGTCCATGCCGACCATCAAACATCCTTTCATACTCGATCTACGTTATCCCACATTCGCATCTACTCCCTACATGTTCGGGAGAATTCTCAAAGGACAATTAATTTACAAACCTGCACATCTTTGGATGTGGGAAGAAACCTGAGCACCCAAAGGAAACCCACAGGGAGAACGTGCAAACTTCATGCAGACAGCACCCATGGTCAGGATTGGACCCGGGCCTCCAGCGCTGTGAGGCAGCAGCTCTTGCCAGTTGCGCAGCTGTGTTGCCCAAGAATGCAGCTCAGTGCAGAGATCAGCCCTCAACCCTGAACCAATTAGAGTCTACATCCAGTTAGGCCAAGGAATCTACTCTTTTTTTCGTGTTTGTTAGCAGTTGAGAATAATGGAGGGAAATGTAAAGGTTAAAACCAGAAATCGCAAGGCAGGGATAGAGACAGAAGGAACTGCAGATGCTGGATTCTTGAGCAAAACACAAAGAGCTGGAGGAACTCAGCAGGTCAGGCAGCATCTGTGGAGGTAATGGACAGTCAGATTTGGAAGATGGGTCCCAACCCAAAACATCTCCTATCCATTCCTTCCACAGATGCTGCCTTCCCTGTAGAATTCTTCTAGCATATTATATAGAGCACGGATACTGTAGAGTTCCCCATTAATAATCAACTAGATAACTTAATCAATAGCTCATTCCCACAGTAAACTGGACAAAACCAATCAGATATTTTTTTTGTCCTATCCATCCCTTCCCTACAATGTTTGCATTTGAAAACGATCATATTTTCCCTCTTTCTCACCCCTCTTCTGACAAAGTTGTTTCAAGTTGAAATGTCTTCTACTCTATGTACAGATGCTGCCCAAACTGCTGAATGTTTAAAGCACTTTCTTTTTCAAATGTTCAATTAACATCTGCAATTTTTTGATTTTCATGTAAAAGGATAATTATTTATTGTCAGCTAGTTCCACAAATCCAAATAAATCAATTTCTTCTGAATACACAAATACCTAAAAGGATTTATTATTGACTACCTTGTACTTATGACAAAGGTAGACAAAATGCTGGAGTAATTCAGCGGGACAGGCAGCATCTCTGAAGAGAAGGAATGGGTGACGTTTTGGGTCGAGACCCTTCTACAGGCTGTATTGTATTTATGACCCTTTGTTTTGGAACATACTGATGTTGATTAAAAAAACAAAAAAAAACACAATAAATAATTAGACAGTGATAATTTAATTATATAATTGAAATATGAAGTTCCACTAACTTGTGTAAATTGTAACATCTTTATTATTGTATTTAAGACGGAGAATCTCTATTTTTGCCATTAACCATGCATTAATTGTCTGTTTGTGTGACACTTTATTCATAAAATAAACTAATAAACCATCTTAGAAAGCTCCCCAATATACTCGGAAAGATAAGATTCCTGGAAGTTATGAACAAATATGGTTAAAACTGAGAGGTTTGTATTTGATTTTCCATTTTATTAACAGGCAAGAAAATATGTTATTTTTAATTCTATTAAAAGCATCTGAGAATTTGCTTCCACTGAATTCTGTGTTAAGCTGATGCACCAAAGATAATGACATAAAACATGCAACGTTTTTAATATTTAGTAGTTTTTGCTTTGTAAAGGTTGTGGAACATTAGCGTCGCTGATCATTAATGTTTGGTCACTAACCACTGAGTCATTTAATGTATCGTCCCAAGTATTTTCCTCCGGTAATGTGTATTCAGTTTTGTCCTGCGCCATATTGTTTAGGATCAGTGTAGATAAAAAATGAGAGTCCATATTTCTGTCCTGTGAATCATCTGAAATACAAAACATATATACTCATAACTGCAAAAAATCTGGAATAAATCAAGATATCATTTCAATCGATAATATTCTTTATTCCATGAAAAGTCAAATACCTATCCTTTCAAATATTTTCCTTGACTCTGGTATAGAATATAGTAACTTTATCTTTTATCTGTACACTGTTGACAGCTTGATTGTATTCATGTATAGTCTTTGACTGGATAGCAGTCAAACAAAAGCTTTTCACTGTACCTCAGTGCATGTGACAATATTAAACTAAACTAAACTAATATAGTGAAATGCCTTGGCTTGCATACAATCCAGTAAAATTATCATATAATCATAGTGTGCAACAATTGAGTAGTGTAAAGAAAAATATTTCTTCCGAGATAGTACACAAAGAGATGCCACATTTCTGGCACCATCTTTTAGCTTTCAAGAATCAGGTCATTAAAACATATCAGGGGTTGGGGGGAGAAGGCAGAATGGGGTTGAGAAGAAAAAATATATCAGCCAGGATTGAATGGCATAGACTTGACAGGCCGAATGGTCTAATTCTGCTCCTAGAACTTAAGAACTTATGAGATATGGAGCCTTATCTTAGCATTGAAGGTCTGTATTCTTGTTGGTGGCACTGGATCGGTGATGTTGGGGTCGGCCTTGACTGGCAAAGATGTCGGTACCTACTACTGCCATTCCATGCAGCTGCTACAGGCTGCACCTGATCTGTCCACTCATTCTACTTCTGTGAGGCTTCTGTTTAATCTAGTATTAACCACATCAAATCATTTGTACCTATACCATGGATATCTGCAGCTCCATTGTGGATGAATCTGTTGACCTTTTGGTCAATGGGCCAATGAAGATGGAGAGGGGAAAATATGTTCCAGTGCCAGTTGCAGATGATGAGGCCCTTCAGTTCAAGACATTAGAGATAGATACGTATCCACAAACATTCTTGCAAAGTACTAAGTGCTAGTGATGCCCGCACAACCTCTCAGACATTAAAAAGTAACACATATAATTCCTTCAGGTTTTACGTTTTTACGGCAGATTTTAATGTTAACTCAATTCAGTCTCTCACTGCATTTTTGTACTTATTTAATATTAAATATAATTGCTTAATTATAGTCATAGAGCACAGAAACAGGCCTGCCCATATGTGGCCCATATCCCTCTACACCTAAACCTAAACCATGTTGTACCTGTCCAAATGTATTTTAAATTATGTTATAATACCTGCCTCAACAACCTCCTCTGGCAGCTTGTTTCATATACCCACCACCCTCCGTGTGAAGAATGTCGCCCTCAGGTTCCTAGTACATTTCTCCCCTCTCACCTTAAACCTATGCCCTCTGGTTCCTGATCCCCTTACTCATAAGATCACAAGTGATAGCAGCAGAATCAGGCCATTCGGCCCATCATATCTACTCCACCATTCAATCATGGCTGATCTATCTCTCCCTCCAAGTAGACTTGATGGGCTGAATGGCCTAATTCTGCTCCTATCACTTATGGCATGACCTTATGATCTGTGTAGCCCCTGGTTTTGCATCTCCCTGCTAAAGGAAATGACCTTCCTATTAACTGGGGGTAAGCACAAAATGCTGGAGTAACTCAGCGGGTGAGGCAGTATCTATGGAGAGAAGGAATTGGCGACGTTTCGGGTCGAGACCAACTTACTGATTAGGAAGATACCTTGCTGGTTCCCCTGTTAACATGGGTGCCTGTGAACTGCTTTATACATGGAACTATCAATAGCATTCACATGCGGCAGCTTTGCAGGTGGGAATGTTTAAGCAAGATGAGAGAAGGCACTGCTTTTTAAAATAAGGAATGGAACTCCAGGATTTAATGTTCACTTTGTGAACATATTTTGCAGACCAATCATGGATGGAATGAATGAATTGTTTGAATGTTTTCAGTGCCAGCATGGATTTATACAAGAGGGAAGATATTTCTGGATGTTACATATGTGTGGTATTGGTATTAGTCTATTATTGTCATGTGTACCCAGATACAGCGATCCAGAAGGCATTTTGTAAATTGCCTCCAAACAGGGTGTTAACCAACATTGGTGGAGTTGAATGCAAATTAATGACCTAGCTCAAAAATTAGTAGGAAATGGACTGAGGGCAGCAGGTAATGACTTCAAATCTGCAGGAAGCAATTACAGTCAACTCCTGATTGACCAGCATTTGATTTACTAGCTTGTAGGCTAAACAAGGACATTTTCAAAGACGCGCCCTGGCTGTTATAAAAGCACACATTTCCAGGCTTTAGAAACCTGCCAGCAGAGAAATCAACAAAAAAATCAACTGCAGAAAGAGTGCATTAACCATAATCAGTGATTTAACCTTAAGCTTGCTAGTAATGTAAAGTACACGGAATTACCACCTTAGGCAATCTGTCGTGGTCAAGAATGATTTGCTACCGTTTCCAAGGAATGGAACCTAGCCAAGCACAAATTACAAAGCACAAAAAAAGGAGTCTGAAGAAATGTCCCGACCTGAATCGTCATTCATCCTTTTGACCCGCTGAATAGCTCCAGCACTTTGTGTCTATCTTCGATATAAACCAAAATCTGCAGTTCCTTTCTACCCAAATTATTTTAACTGTGTGGGATGGGGGGGGGGGGGGGGGGGGGGGGGCAGTACTGCGCTCCAGCTACCACGCAGTCTTGACAAGACAAAGACCAGGTATAAAGACAGTAGTTGTAAGATGACGCAAGACCAGGGTTTACGTACAGATTTAGCAAACGCTTGTATGTGATCACATTCAGCCACTCGGTAGCTTGGTTCTTGGTTGCATATTTTCACACACACACACACAACTGGTAACAACATCTGCAGACTGTTTCTCTGCCCCTCCCTTCCAGCTCCCTCCACCCTCTTAGTAAACAATCTTTCAATAAGATCATGACTATCTGTTACTTTACTATCATTCTTTTGCATTAACCCACATCCCGTGTCCCTTAATATCAAAATATAAATGCCTTAAATCCTACTGAGTGAATTAACCTTGAATTAACAGCTATGTTGGGTGGAGAAATCCAACTTCCTTCTGATGAAGAGACCTCTTCTTATCTGTCACCTCCGTGCTTGTGAACTTGCCAGCTAGGTTGAACAGTATTCCTGCATCTACCCTGTCAACTTGTAGATTTCAATATGGTTCACATCCACAGGGAGAAGTGCAACAATTCAGTGACACGTCTGGTAGAGCTACTGCCCTACAGCTCCAGTCACCCTAATTCAATCCTGATCTCCAGTGCTGTTTGTATGGTCATTAAATATTTTCCCTGTGACCATGTGGGTTTCCTCCCACATTCCCAAGATATGCAACTTGTTAGGTTAATTGGCTACTGCAAATTGCCCTAATGTGTGGCTCAATGATAGAAATAAAGTCGCAGAGTTCTGGACGATGTGGATAGGCAACATTTCAGTGTGGGACCATACTTCAGACTCCGACCTGACCTAAAACATTACCTATCCATGCATTCCAGAGATGCTGCCTAACCTGTTGAGTTACATAGATGTTTGAGGTCTGCATCGTCTCAATCGGCTGAAGGGCCGTCCTTGATAATGAAGTGCAGAGTTTAGATGAAATTTGCAATGCAGATGAAATTGGACTTTATCAAAAATGTTTACTGATTAAAGATCCTGATAAAATGAAGCCAAATAGCACGTTCCAGTGTGGCTGTGTATTGAAAATGGCGAAAACTCATGTGCTGTGCATATAGGTTCATATAGGCCCTAATTCAGAGAGATTAGTAAAGCAAACAAAACTAATTGAAAGCAATTTAAAGTACCAGTGATTGGCATTTTCAATGAGTGATTCAATAAGAAATGTGTTCCATGTGCTCATAGATGGTTCTGTGTACATAAAAGTCGAGAACAGGTACAGAAAATAAATAAGCGAGTTCAGTATTCCGAAAAACGAAAGGAATCATGGGATTTGTCAAAGGTCATTCTTGATAAACATTCTCGGCAGCTGTGCTGCTGCATGTGTACAAACCTGGGTTTCATCTGTAGTCAGGATCGAACCCGGGTCTCCGGCATTGCAAGCGCTGTTGCTACTGGACCGTCCCCGTCTCCTCCCGAGTGTCCCATCCCTGTCTGGCAGCGGCCGGAGATGTTCGGGGTGACCCTGGACTGACTGGAAACGGGCCCATAGCAGTGGCGGCACAGGCTTACAGCCAGCGTGGAGAAGAAGCTCTAACTCCAGCTCACCTCTGCCTGTCCTGCCGGGATAACCGACAGCTCTGACCTGACGGGACACCGGCCCGGAGCAGTGGCAGCCCAGGCTTACAGCCAGCATGGAGAAGAAGCGCTAACTTCACTGCTCCAGGCCGGTGTCACGGAGTTGGAGTTAGCGCTTTTTCTCCGCGATGGCTGTAAGCCTGGGCCGCCACTGCTTCGGGCCACTGTTGCGTCAGTCCAGGGTCACCCCGGACATCTCCGGCCGCCCCCAGTCAGGGATGGAACATTCGGGAAGGAACGGGGACGGTCCAGTAGCAATTCAACAGCGCTTGCAGTGCCGGAGACCCGGGTTCGATCCTCACTGCGGATGAAACTCAGGTCTGTATGCATGCAGCAGCACAGCTGCCGAGAATGTTTATCGCGAGTGACCTATGACCTGGGCATGCGCAGTCGGAATATGGAACTCGCTTATTCAAAAGGATATTAGAATATTGTGCATTACAAATAGAGAACTAGAATAAGTGAGGTTAGAAGTTTGGCTTCAGTCATGCAAGGGGACCACATCAGATGCAGTGCCAGACATTTTGGACACATATGCATGATTCTGGTGAATCAACACATTGTTCCTCAGTCCTGGATTAAATGGATGTGGAGAGGATGTTTCCACTAGTGGGAGCATCTAGGACCAGAGGTCATAGCCTCAGAATTTAAGGATGTTCCTTTTGGAAGGAGATGAGGAGGAATTTCTTTAGTCAATGGTGCTGGTGTCAGGGGTTATGGGAGAAGGCAGGAGAATGGGGTTAAGAGGGAAAGGTAGATCAGCCATGATTGAAATGCGGAGTTGATGGGTCAAATGGCCTAATACTCTTCCTATCACTTGAAAATGAATTTATGCAGATTCGATTCACCAAAATCGTTCTTGGACTCCTAAAAGGTTAAATTAATGAGAGAGATTATTAAAGTGAAGGTTGTCATTGCTGGAAATTAAGAAAACTACCGGATAAACTGATTATGTTTTCAAGATAATAAGGGGACCAATTAAACTGGATGCAAACTACTTCCACTGAATGATAAACAGAAAATGCAGGAAACACTTAGCAGGTCAGGCTGCAACTGTGGGTAGAGAAACACTGTTTGTCCTAACTCTGTTTCTCTTCCCACGAATGCAGCCTGATCCGCTAAATGTTTCCAGCATTTTCTGTTTATCATGCGGTGGAAATACTTTGTTTCCAGTCTATTTGTTCCCCTTCTAATCTTGAAAATATAATCAGATTATCCAGTAATTTTCTTAGTTTCCAGCAACTGATATTTTTTGATTTTCAACTACTTCCACTGCTTGGGGACATTGGGGGACATTGGGGCCAAGGGGATATTGTATAAAAATTAAAGCCAGGCTTTTGGAGTGAAGATAAACGCAAAGTGCTAGAGTAACTCAACTGGTCAGGCTGCATCTATGGAGATAAAGGATTGGTGACGTTTTAAGTTGGGACCCTTCTTTTGGAAGAGAAATTGGGAATCACTTTCACGTGCAGAGAGTAGAGGAAGTCTGTAACTCTTTTCCAAAAACAGCAAAAAAAATGTAATGTTTTCAAATGACCTTGGATTTTGAAATGGATATATTTAATAACACAATAATTGGTAACAGGTGGCTACTTGGAGTCCGGACAAGAATCTGCCTTATGTTACTGAGCAGTTAAATACAAAGTTTTTGAGGGTTTAATTAACGTACTCCTACCCTTCTTCTTGTTCAAGATGGAAGAGCATTAATCTGTTGGCCAAAGAGTTCTGTAGGTGGAGCTCATGAAACAATGTCCATGCCCACATTTGACTTGCTGCTATTAAGGTTCATAGGGGCTGGACTCCCGGAGATACTGGTCCCTGCCGATATATCACTTCACCTCACCTCGAGTCAATCTAACTGGCAATGGACAGGATGTAGCCAGAGATAATGATGAAAGAGTGAACCACGGTCTGCAAATTGTGATTTTTGAATTAGATAACATAGTTGGTTAGTCTAGGGAATAACTCTTCCAATTTAGTGCCCATATGTATGTGAATTAGAATTTCCAAGATGAACTAAATTGGGAGTGACTATGTTGTGCTGCATTTGGTTGATGCCCATTGGCACATTTTGTTTAGTTTAGAGATACAGCGTGAAAACAGGCCCTTAGGCCCACCGAGACCACGTCGACTGGCGATCCCTGCACATTAAAGCTATCCTACACACTAGGGATAATTTATAGTTCTACCAAGCCAATTAACCTACAAACCTGTACGTCTTTGTATCTTTCTTTTAAAAATAATAGTAACATAACATCATATGACTCACTGGACCACTTCAGGGGTGTTACCATAGGATTAAAGACACATGTACACCAGACCAAGTAAGGATGACAGATCTCTCCTGAAGGTCAAAATGAACCAGATGTATTTTTCTGACATTCGAATAGATAGTGTTCATTGTTAATGGGACAATTTGTTTTATTTAAATTTCAAATTATTCACCATCTTTATATTCAAGCTTCTAGGTTGAAGATTACAGCTTTCATGGATTTGAACTCTGGTCTCCAGATTGTTAGTTCAACCTCTGGATTTAGAGGAAAGCAGAGCACCCAGACAAAATCACATGGTCACAGTGAGAACGTGCAAACTCCACACAGTCAGCATCCGAGGTCAAGATTGAACGTGGGTCTCTGGCTCTTTGCGGCAGCAGTTCTACCTGCAACGCCACATTATATAAAACTATTTGAGCAGCTGTATATTTGTTAGGTAATGTAAATTATATAAAACCATTTGAGCAGCTGTATATTTGTCAGGTAATTTAAATTAATGTACCATCCGCGGGGCTAAAGAAATATTAAAAAAATGCAGCTATTAGAAATCCAGAGGCATAGTTATACTCTGCTCATCTGTTAACATTTTTGGCCGAGGTATTTGTGCATTAAAGTAATTCCTCTCCTTCACCCAGCAAAATTTGCGCGCACAACATAAAGTGTTTTGGACTGATTTATACATTGGCATGTGTACATTGTTAAAGGCTCAATTGATTGAATCGAACAAAACCGTATATACAAACAGTGGCAACATACCATCATATGGAATTAATTTGATGAGCCCTGCACAATCTTGAGAGTTGTTGAGAATAAGTTCCAAGGTGCCGTAGAAAAGCTTGGCCTGCTCCACTCGCTGCTCCTTGCCTAAGGCTGCAGTGGCATCATTGGACATTTCAAACAGAGACCGCAGAGGTGTGGCGTATTCAATGATGCAGTGATGATGCTAAGATAGAGCAGGATGGAATAATAAGGTAAAACTAAAGGAGCAAAAATTAAATAAACTGCTTTGTATAAACTTTGTATTGAAGGCTTAGAGGGGTATGGGTCAAACGTAGGCAAATGGGACTTGCTTAGAGGCAGCCTGGAGGAGGTGGGCCAAAGGGCCTGTTTTCATGTTGTATGACTCGAAACATAGTAAATATAGTTTTAGTTTTTTTTAGGTTTAGAGATACAGAATGGAAGGAAGCCCGAGTCCACGCTGACCATCATGGTTCTATGTTATCCCACTTTCTCATCCACTCCCTCCACATTAGAAGGCAATTAACTTACAAACCCAAATGTCTGTGAGATGTGGGAGGAAAGCGGAGCCAGACAAAACCACATGGTCACAGTGAGAACGTGCAAACTCCACACAATCAGCATCCGAGGTCAGCATTGAACGTGGGTCTCTGGCTCTGTGAGGCAGCAGTTCTACCTGCAACGCCACATTATATAAAACCATTTGAGCAGCTTTATATTTGTTCATTCATCTAAAACCATTTCTGAATGTATTTAGTCAAACATCATGCTCTGGTCATGATCTTTCACTTCAAATCCACCAGATCCACAGATCAGCTTAGGACATGAGAAGCTCAGAATCTCTGAGCACAGACTGAGGTCCAGCCTTATGCTCTAGTTCATTGCAATTCAGCAGAGCAGCAAGGACAGGTTTAAACATACAGTGCTGGAGTAACTCAGCAAGTCAGGCAGCATCTCTGGAGAACATGGATAGGTGATGTTTTGGGTCGGAACCCTTCTTCAGTCAGAAAGTTGGGAGGGAACTGAAGGTAGGAAAAGGCCAGAAAAGGCAACAAATGACCAAGGAAGGGCGGAGCCCTGATGGCCCATTGTTGGTTGGAGAAGAGGTGATAATGAAGGGATGCAACGATGCGAACAGTGGAGCTGGTAGGATGAATAGGGTGGGGGAGGGGGGGAGAGAAAGGGAATGCAGGGGTTACTTGAGATGAGAAAAATCAACGTTCATATGACTGGGATGTAAGCTGCCCAAGTGAAATATAAGGTGCTGTTCCTCCAATTTGCACGTGGCCTTACTCTGATAGTGGAGGAGACCCAAAACAGAAAAGTCCGTTTGGGAACAGGGAGGGGAGTTAAAATGTTTGTCCCAGTCCAAGTCATTGAAGAACAACACAACAATGTTTAATGGAATATCCTTTGGAATTCACTTCCTGAATGCAAATCCATCCTGTACCTTTTTGTGTTCATCATAAATTGAATAAATGCTGTTCTTGTAACTTCTTTCTCTTATCCCTGCTCTGTCAATGCGGAGCTCAGGTAGATTGTCAAAAAAAATTATCCTATTGTCCATCTTTTCGAATTTGTCGTAAACTTTACAGCTGAATGGAATGAGGATATACAACTTCCAGGTTCCTTTAATTTTGGGTAAAGGTTTCAATATACGGCGATAATCCTGTATTCTTTCTTCCAAGGCTGATAATACAACACAACAGCATTAAATTAACCAGTATCCAAAAACAAATATTAGCAATATACATTTGTAAACTGACATGTAACTTTAAATTAAAAGTGAAGTCAGAAACGATGAGTTCATTGTCGCCCATTAAGACCATTTTGTTTAACCACTGCAACTGCTGAATTGCCAACACTTATCTACTCATTAGGAGCAATTTACAATGGCCAATTCACCTACCTGCAAATCTCTGGGCGGAAACTAGAGCACCCAAGGGAAAAATTCATGTGGTCACGGGCAGTCTGCATACACAAATACACACAGGATTTTAAAATTTTGAATGAACAGACCTCCACGAATTGGATTTGGATGGATTTGCTACTTGCAAATACTGTCATGATTCTTATGGACGTAAACATGACTGGAATTTGAATTGACTATAAGAGTCAGATGAACAGTGTGCCCAGAATAAAAAAATAACAACACCTACTTTAATATAGATGGCAGAGTGATCAGATAACCCACAAATGTAGCTGTGCTCTTCAACAGCAGAATGCTTAATGGGGAAAGTTGGAATTTATGAAAGCAACATTTAAAATCTCAGGCAAGATAAAATCCTTGATTATTCCTCTCTCATTTGAAAAGATGGTGATCATCTCCATAAGGACTTTAGTTAACACATTTCAAATAATCTACTTCCAGTCCTGCACTAGATGGACATCTGTGTCAGTAACCAAATAATAGAAGCCCTTGCAGCAAGCAAGGAAGTATGAACCTTGATCGGTCAGAAGATTTTTAGATTCCAGGCCTTACCCCAATATTGTATCCGTGACCTGAATGACATAGGTGATGCAAGATTGACTGGTCTTGACAGCAAGAAAGCATGTCATTTTGTCTGTCAGAAAGCAGAGTGGTGAATCTGATGTTAAATAGGATCAGGCAGCATGTCCAGAGGCTGATGTTAATCCGGTCAAAGACACCTTTTAGTTTAGTTTAGTTTAGAGATACAGCATGGAAACAGGCCCTTCGGCCCATCAAGTCCACGCCGACCAGTAATCACCCATACACCATATCTATCCTACAACACTAGGGACAATTTACCAAAGCCAATTAACCTACAAACCTGTACGTCTTTGGAATGTGGGAGTAAACTGGGGCACCTGGAGAAAACCCACGCAGTCGCAAGGAGAACGTTCAAGGTTCGTACAGACAGCATCCCGTATTCAGGATCGTACCCGGTTCTCTGGCGCTGTAAGTCAGCAACTCTACCACTGCGCCACCGTGCCTCACAGATGCTTGCTTTTCTTGATAGTTAACCACCTCTCTGAACATAATCAGGGGAAATATTAGCATGTAAAAATGCATCTCCCTCTGACGTACCAAAGTCAACACAGGATAGCTGACCATCATGGTAATGGAGTCCAATTGATGGAGCAGCTGATTTTGTCTTCTCCATTAATTTCTTATGTTTGGGACAATAAATGCTGTCACTGCTGTTTGTTCCCCACCCCAAGAATGAATAGCAATGTGGTGGCAAATAAAATTGTAACAAAAAAGAAACATACAAATCAGGAGCCTTTCCCAAAGACATGTGCGTTTGTAGGTCAACTGGCCTGTGTAAAAGTGTCCTTATATTAAACCAAGGAAGTTCAAGAGACAACGTAGTGAGCAAATCTCTGAGGAATTGTCTGTGGAATTGTAAAGTGCTGTACTTCATGGATATATTAAATCTTATTCTAAAACAGATTCTAAGTTTGAATATTTTACTTATGGCTGAGATTCATCAAGTACCTTGCTCCTATTAGTAGGGTATCAGCACAATCTGAATACTGTAGATACCTCAGTGCTGGAAATACAGTTGTTTATAAATAATACAATAAATCTATTACATCTAAAGTACAATTAATACAAAAATAACCACAAATGTATTCTCCTCTTTCTGTGCTTTATTATATCTTGCAAAGGTGCCTCACCTTTAACTTTCCTGTGTTTAATAGCTGATAATACAAATGCTTCAAACCATCCAACATGCTTTGTAAATTATATGTTGTCAACCAGTGAAGACATCATTCTCTTCATCCTGGTTTCTCACTCTACATATCTATACAGCTGATTCCCTAGCTTCTTTTTATTCTTGTTGGGAAGAATACAGAGGTAACATTTCCACCACTGACTTAATGGTGTATTACATCAAAACATGATCGTTGGTCTGAACATCATCCATGTGACGGCGGTAACCTTCCTTAATGCCAGCAGTGCATACAAATTGTTAAATAATACAAGATGTCTGGCAGAAACAGATATAGAAATTGCCTGAAGAGCTTATGAACTCCTCTTGCATAATTGCCTACCCTTTCCTGGTCACTGACTTTTCCATTACATTTGCTACCTGTTGTTGAGATTTCTGTGAATCAGAAGCCTCTTAAAGTATGTGCTCCGTCGAGACTACTCATTCCTCCAACAATCTGTTTCAAGAAATATTGCCAATCATTACTTTGCCAATAAAATGCAGTGTCCTAATCACTCTGCCTATTGTTGTATTGATTGCTAATCCTTTTCTTTCTTATTTCCGCAGAGACCGCTCCCTCAGTAGTTCCCTGGTCAATTTGTCCCTTCCCACCCAAACCACCCCATCCCCGGGTACTTTCCCTTGCAACCACAGGAAATGCTATACTTGTTGCTTTACCTGCCCCCTCGATTCCATCCAAGGACTCAAGCAGTCTTTCCAGGTGAGGCAGATGTTCACCTGCACCTCCTCCAACCTCATCTATTGCATCCGCTGCTCTAGGTGTCAACTGCTCTACATCAGTGAGACCAAGCGCAGGCATGGCGATCGCTTCGCCCAACACCTCCGCACAGTCCGCATTAACCAACCCGATCTCCCGGTGGCTCAGCACTTCAACTCCCCCTCCCATTCCGTATCCGACCTGTCTGTCCTGGGCCTCCTCCGTGGCCACAGTGAGTCCCACCGCAAATTGGAGGAGCAGCACCTCAGATTTCGCTTGGGCAGTTTATACCCCAGCAGTATGAACATTGACTTCTCCAATTTCAGGTAGTCCATGCTTTCTCCCTCCTTCCCCTCCCCTTCCCAGCTCTCCCACAGCCCACTGTCTCCATCTCTTCCTTTTTTCTTCCCGCCCCACTCCCACATCAGTCTGAAGAAGGATCTCGACCCGAAACCTTACCTATTCCTTCGCTCCAGAGATGCTGCCTCAACCGCTGAGTTTCTCCAGCATTTTTGTCTACCTTTGATTTTTCCAGCATCTGTTCTTTCTTAAAACTTTTTATCAATGTGTTATTAACATCAAATTCAAATTATAAACTTTTCTAAACAAAATCTTATCTCGCTTATGCAACTTCTTTCCCACATTTTCTGCTGTTGGCTTTAACACTAAAATAACAGAGAAACCAGCCTTTGAAAGCTTGTACAATAACGAGGCCAATAGCAAATTGTTATATGGCATTCAACAGTAATAAAGAATACTGTCGAGTAATCAGTCTACCAGTTATGAGTACTGCAGAAGCAAAAAAAAAGCGCAAAGGCTCCAAAATCAAAAATATAAAATCTCATTGTGAACAGACTAGTCATCTATATTGTGATTAGGATTACAATGAAAATGCCATTTGTTTTGTTGCATAAATAGGCACCAAGATCTCTCCCTTAGGAATAAAGTAACATTAGAAAAGATATTATACAAAAAAAATGTATGTTTAATATTTCATATTATGCTTATAAATGATATGCAAATTCAGTAGATGGTTAGGAAATTTATCAGTGATATGATGTTAGTTGTTCAACAGTAGATAATAATTACATTTTAATGCCACCAGTCATAATCTCTTTTCATACAATAGTACTTACAAGGTAAATTTAATAGTACTTACAAGGTAAAATTAACTTCAAGTAACCAAGGTAATAAGACCAAGCCAATCCATGAGCGACATTAAACTTATTCTTCTCACAAACTGCTGATATTTGCGCTGGCGTGGGATCCTGTAAAGTAATATTTGCCCATGTATTACTTTAATTAAAAAGTACATTTCTTCATTTAGTAGATACAGGTAGCATAGGAAATGAGAGCAGGTATTGAGGAGGGTTGTTCTGAGAGGCCAGAACAACCCTCTAAAGAACAAAGCTTCTTAACGTATGTGAAGAGGAAAACAATAGTTAAGACCAAAGCTGGACCCTTGAAGACTGAAAAGGGTGAATTTATTATGTGGAACAATAAAATGGCAGATGAGTTGAACAGGTACTTTATATCTGTCTTCATTAAGGAATGTTCCTGATGTATTAGCCAGAGGATCTGGGATGATGGAGGAACTGAAGGAATTCCACATTAGGCAGGAAATGGTGTTGGGTAGACTGATGGGACTTAAGGCTGATAAATCCCCAGGGCCTGATGGTCTGCATCCCAGGGTACTTAAGGAAGTGGCTCTAGAAATCATGGATGCATTGGTGATAATTTTCCAATGTTCTATAGATTCAGGATCAGATCCTGTGCATTGGAGGATAGCTAATGTTATCCCACTTTTTAAGGAAGGTGGGAGAGAGGAAACAGGGAATTATAGACCAGTTAGCCTGACATCGGTGCTGGGGAAGATGCTTGAGTCAATCATAAAAGATGAAATAGCAGCACATTTGAATAGCAGTAACAGGATTGGTCCGAGTCAGCATGGATTTACAAAGGGGAAATCATGCTTGACTAATCTTCTGGATTTTTTTTGAGGGTGTAAATAGGAAAATGGACAAGGGAGAGCCAGTGGATGTAGTGTACCTGGACTTTCAGAAAGCATTTGATAAGGACCCACATAGGAGATTAGTGGGCAAAATTAGGGTACATGGTATTGAGGGTAGTGCTGACATTGATAGAAAATTGATTGGCAGACAGGAAACAAAGATTAAAGATTAACGGTTCCCTTTCAGAATGGCAGGCAGTGACTAGTAGGGTTTCGCAAGGCTCGGTGTTGGGACTGCAGCTATTTACAATATATATTAATGATTTAGATGAAAGGATTACGAGTAACATTAGCAAATTTGCTGATGACATAAAGCTGGGTGGCAGTGTGAACTGTGAGGAGGATGCTATGAGAATGCAGGGTGACTTGGACAGGTTGGGTGAGTGGGCAGATGCATGGCAGATGCACTTTAATGTGGATAAATATGAGGTTATCCACTTTGGTAGCAAAAATGGGAAGGAAGATTATTATCTAAATGGTGTCAAATTGGGAAAAGGGGAAGTACAATGGGATATGGGGGTCCTTGTTCATCAGTCAATGAAAGTAAGCATGCAGGTACAGCAGGCAATGAAGAAAATGAATGGCATGTTGGCCTTCATAACAAGAGGAGTTGAGTATAGGAGCAAAGACATCCTTCTACTGTTGTACAGGGCCTTCGTGAGACCACACCTGGAGTATTGTGTGCAGTTTTGGTCTCCAAATTTAAGGAAGGACATTTTTGCTATTGAGGGAATGCAGCGTAGGTTCACAAGGTTATTTCCCGGGATGGCGGGACTGTCATGTGCTGAGAAAATGGAGTGGCTGGGCTTGTATACTGGAATTTAGAAGGATGAGAGGGGATCTTATTGAAACATATAAGATTATTAAGGGTTTGGACACGCTAGAGGAAGGAAACGTGTTCCCGATTTTGGGGGAGTCCAGAACCAGGGGCCACAGTTCAAGAATAAGGGGTAAGCCATTTAGAACGGAGATGAGGAAATACTTTTTGACACAGAGAGTTGGGAGTCTGTGGAATTCTCTGCCTCAGAGGGCGGTGGAGGCCGGTACTCTTGAAACTTTCTAGGGCACCTGAGGATAGTGGAGTCAGGGGATATAGGGAGAAGGCAGGAACAGGGTACTGATTGTGGATGATCAGCCATGATCACATTGAATGGTGGTGCTGGCTTGAAGGGCCTTATGGCCTGCTCCTGCACCTATTGTCTATTGTCTAACTAACTGTTCAGCCTTCCTGAGGTTAGACACAAAAAGCTGGATTAACTCAGCAGGACAGGCAGCAGGGTCTCGACCCGAAACGTCACCCATTCCTTCTCTCCAGAGATGCTACATGTCCCGCTGAGTTACTCCAGCTTTTTGTGTCTACAGTATCTTTGGTTTAAACCAGCAACTACAGTTCCTTTCTACACAGTCTTCCTGAGGTGTTGTGGGCCTAATTCAATGAAACACCAGTGAAGGGAGGTGCCCACTTGCTCAGCCCAATGATATATTTGTTTTTACACAATCAGGGTTTTTTAAATGTGCTTGTTAACATGTAGGTCGCTGATTATTGCATATGGAGTTAGATATTGGCCTTAGCATAAGTTGGTAGAGTCAGTTTAGATAGTACTTTAGCTTTGGGCTTAGTTTTCTTGGTTGAGCGCTTATTCTGGTGTTATAAGTATTTTGTGTTTTCATTGTAATTTTCAGATTTGTTTTTCAATCATTAGTCTACTTCGTAGGTTAATGTTTTGTTATTTGAGAATTGAAAGAAAATGAACCAGAAACTTTCCAATCCTTCAAATACAGCTCGCTAATTCCTAAAATGTGAACAATTCACTTAAATATATCCAACGTTTACACGTAGAATGTGAAATAATGCAATAGAAATTAAAACCAAAATATATATAAAAACTAAATTCAAATCTGCAAATCCTTTTTCTCAGTTCAAAATATTTTAACTCGAGTTCCAAATTATAAATATGTTTGTGTTAGGCCCTTTGTTCCTCAACAGGCAGTTTTCGTACTTCTGACCTATATCCACCGTGATATGTAAAAACAGTGCAAAGATGCATAAAGCAACAGGGTTGTTGTAGTGAGCAATTTTAACTTTCCAATATTGACTGGAACTTACTCAGTGCAAAAGGGTCGGATGGGGCAGAATTTGTTAGGTGTATCCAATAGAATGGCATGAAGCAGAATGTGGTTAGTCCAACTCAAGGAGTGACCTTACTATATCTTGTGTTGGGAATCCAGAATAAGGATGTAAATTTGGACATAAAGGAAAAACAAGCCTACGTATGGTTTAGGAAGATGTTATCAGACAGAGCCTTTGAGGAATATAAAGCAAGCTAGAAAGAACACTAGTGGGTAACGAAAAGAGCCACAAGGAGCCATAAAATGCCATTGCTGAGTCAGATTAAAGAAAAGCCCAAGCCTTTTATATATTTTATATTAAAACCAAGAGGTTAGCCAGGGAGAACGTTGGACCGCTCAGGGATAAAGGTGTAAATTTATGTTTGGAGTCAGAGGATGCAGGCAAGGTACCAAATGTGTACTTGGCATCTCATTTTTCCAAGGAGAAGGATATGAAGGACAGTGAGATCAGTATGGGGAAGAATAATATGCTATGGCAGTTTGAAATCAAGAAGAGGGTGATGTTTAGGGCTCTTGAAGAGCATCAAGGTGGATGTCAGGGCCTGATGGGACCTATCCCAGGTTACTGAGAGATGCAAGAGAGGAGAATGCTGGTGCCTCGATGAAGAACTTTACATGTTCTTCAGCCAGATGATCAATATAAAGTTCTGGTCACCCCATTAATGGAAGAATGTGAAGGCTGTGGAGAGGGTGCAGAGCAGGTTTGGCAGAATGTTGCCAGGGTTACAAGCAGGCATGTGCCGTGAGTAATTACTCATGGTAGGCACTCAGTCTGCTAAAAAAAAATTAAACCGCACATGTGCAGATTGTTCGCTCCATTAAATAAATAAATAAATAAATAAAACCGTGACATTTCAATTTGCCCAAGGCTTCCTAGTCTTGGACCAATTGGGGGAACAGTTCCTTTCACAGCGTGTGGAGAGTCTGTGTCAGGGGTAAAGTTGTGGGGAGGGCACGAGTGTTGACAAGGAGGGTGTCGGGGATAATGGCAGAAACTTACTCACCGCTGCCACAGCTCTCTGGGCACGAAGCCCCCGCACTGTAGCTGGGGATAGAAGCAGCTCGGGTAGCTACGAGCGGCCGCCGGTACCCGACAGCAGAACTGACCGCCACTTCAGCGCCTTCTGCCGGCCCGCTCACCTCTGGCAGTGCTCTCCGTCGGAACACCTGTCACCTGCCGTTCGCCGACTTCGCTCATGTCAGCGGCTTTCTGCAAATCCTTATATTCCCTAACATACACTTAAAATATTGACAAACCACATTTGAAAACCCCGCCAAGAAACTTGCTCTGCGCATGTGCAGTAGACCGATGCCTTCGTAGAATTTCTGCTGCCTTCAGCCCCGCTTGTCATTGACAGCTTCAGGCAGCGCTGACGGCACGTGGGTTGCACAGAGCTTCCCGTGTTACAAGCGCTGCGGATCAAAGGCATGGAGAATTATGCCTACCTAAGAGATCGATCTCTTACATAAGCATAATTCTCCCGTGCCTTTACTATTTATATTTAGTTATTACCATGTTATAATTTTAGTCAGGGTAGGCAGTGCCTACCTTGCCTACCCTGACGGCACGTACCTGGTTACAAGGTATTACCTGTAAGGAGAGGTTTGAACAAACTTGGATTGTTTTCTCTAAAACATTGGAGGTTGGGTGAAGATCTGTTAGAAGTATATACAATTAAGAGGGGTATAAATAGCTAGATGGAATGTCAAGTACTAAAGGTCATGGCTTTAAGATGAGAGTGATGAATTTTAAAGGACATGGGCGGGACAGGTTTTTTTGAGACGGGAGAGATGGGTGCCTGGAATGCGCTGCCAAGATGGTAGTAGATGCAATTACAATTGCAGCCTTTAAAACGTTTTTGATAGGTACATGCAAGGGCCTGTGCCTGTGCTGTAATGTTCTATGTCTGTCTATTAATGTACTAAAGCTAGAACTACCAGAAAGAGAGTTAATCTACTGCAAATTATTTTGGTTCAGATATTAGTACCGTATCGGTCCTTCATTTTTCTTTGAATTTACCACTGCCTTGACCAACCAAGAGATACAATTCATCAGCACAGTTGGCATCAGAAATAAATCTAATAGCATAATTATTTTGTTTCAATAAATATATACCTACAAAAAATCCCACAACCTTGAGCAACGAATAGCAGAAAAATGAAGAGCTTAATTTCCATCCCAAAGTACTCAGATTATCTACATGATCATTTATCTTCTCTTCAGCTTCGTAGCAGAGCAATATAAAAATTACTGCTCCACAGCCACATTCCTTAAAATTAATTGATGCAGCGAAAGCCTTCCAGCAGTTTTTATATCTGCAAGATAAATGCAATAAATATGTTTGAAAGTGATGCTGTAGTCATTTGGCAGAGACGAAAACAAAGTTATATTTAAAAACTGCATCTCAATTTTAATCTCCTCGGAAACCAGAATAAATTAACTAATCGAGAGCAAATCACATGTCTGTATTTTTGCAGGAATATAATGTAAAAGGATTCTATAAAAATCCTTGAAATATATATTTTTTCTTTTTTGTTATCATTTGCTCTAAACATGTACAATTAACAACCCAGATTTCTATTTTGAACAGACAAATATTATTGCCCTTGGAATGTCAATGGTGAGAAATCAAGAGGTTTATTGTTTTTGGAAACCCAAATGCTTTGTTCACTGCAGAAGCCACAGCCAATTTTAAAAGGAAAATTGGATAATTATTTAAAGCAAAAGAAATAACAGAGAGACGGGGACAAAACAGGGGAAGTGGTCAGGTTTTGAACTGAGAGCCAGCTGAGATACATTTGACAAATTGGGCTCCTTTTGTGCAAATAAAACAATTTTCATGTGAAATTTTCTTCGATTTGTTACTTTTTAGTTACAGATTATTTTATATTTTAATGCGATGCTATTTTGTACAATTATTATATTAACAGCTTCAAAACTGTTGATAAATTAGTTTCGAGCCTGCACCGCCATTCAATATGATCATGGCTGATCATCCAACTCAGTATCCTGTACCTGCCTTCTCTCCATACCCTCTGATCCACATCAAAGGGCCACATCCAACTCCCTCTTAAATATGGCCAACGAACTGGCCTCAACTACCTTCTGTGGCAGAGAATTCCACAGATTCACCACTCTCTGTGTGACAAACGATTTTCTCATCTCGGTCCTAAAAGACTTCCCCCTTATCCTTAAACTGTGACCCCTTGTCCTGGACTTCCCCAACATCGGGAACAATCTTCCTGCATCTAGCCTGTCCAACCCCTTTTGAATTTTGTAAGTCTCTATTAGATCACCCCTCAATCTTCTAAATTCCAGCGAGTACAAGCCGAGTCTATCCAGTCTTTCTTCATATGGAAGTCGTGCCATCCCAGGAATCAGTCTGGTGAACCTTCTCTGTACTCCCTCTATGGCAAGAATGTCTTTCCTCAGATTAGGAGACCAAAACTGTACGCAATACTCCAGGTGTGGCCTCACCAAGACCCTGTACAACTGCAGTAGAACCTCCCTGCTCTTGTACTCAAATCCTTTTGCTATGAATGCAACATACCATTCACTTTCTTCACAGCCTGCTGCACCTGCATGCCTACTTTCAATGACTGGTGTACCATGACACCCAGGTCTCGCTGCATCTCCCCTTTTCCTAATCGGTCACCATTCAACTAATAGTCTACCTTTCTGTTTTTGCCACCAAAATGGATAACCTCACATTTATCCACATTATATTGCATCTGCCATGCATTTGCCCACTCACCCAGTCTATCCAAGTCATCCTGCAGCCTCCTAGCATCCTCCTCACAGCTAACACTGCCCCCCAGCTTCATGTCATCCGCAAACTTCGAGATGTTGCATTTAATTCCCTCGTCCAAATCATTAATGTATATTGTAAATAGCTGGGGTCCCAGAACTGAGAACACTAGCTAAGCAGATGACAGAAATGCAACTTGGAAAACCAATTTTGGAAAGTAATGGATCAAATATTATCCATTAACAAGAACATTGATAAAATGTAATAACTTTTTAAACATTTTGATAAAAAGTCATAGAGTCTTACAGCGTGGAAATAGGCCCTTCAGCTCAACTTGAAAACATCGGCCAATATGTCCCATCTACACAAGTCCCACCTACCTGCATTTGGTCCATATCCTTCTAAATATGTCCTATCCATGTACCTGTCCAAATGTTTCTTACATGTTGCAATAGTCCCTGCCTCAATATCTTACATTTTAAAATAGGTAATAAATCCACCTAAAAATCTAAAATAATTGAAATGTATTGCAAACAAAGGTTTGCCAAGGGTAATGGGTAACATTTACTTTCATGTCATACCAATGTAAACTTTGATAATATTTATTCTTTAACCACTTTCTTTTAACTATAATATATAAATACCTTGAAGGGATGTGCCTGCACTCTTCCACAAACTCACAAAGCTTTTCCATGGTTCTTGATAGAAACAATATGAAAAGATGAAACAAGAGGTGCTGCACAATCGAATATACTTTTCTCAAAGAAAGCATAAAGGAAAATGATGCAGCCATAACAATCATGGAGGACCAAACAGCTGCATTTCCACGAGGCAAGGGAATGTCATCCGAAAATAACTGTGATAAAAAGGCCATCTGCAAATGAAACAGAGACTGTAAATATGAGTTGCAAAACACCGAGTGGCGCCACCAGCAGTGGCTGTCTCGCCAACAGTTTGTCTGTCCTTTCTTCACTTTGTTATTTATAGTATGTGTTAAAAAGTATGTTTTAGTGTTCCGTGGTTTGTTTAATGTGGGGGGTGGGGTTTGCGGGATTTTTTTTTCAATCTTTTACCTCGATGGAGATGCAATTTTTTTCCATATCGTATCTCCATCCCCACTGTGGCCTAACATCGTGGAGTTGGCGGCCTTTCCTGGAGACCGACCGGCGCTCCAAGCTGCGGGTGTCTGCGGGACTTTAACATCGTGGAGCTTGCGATCCTTTGCCGGGGATCGAAGCTCCAACCAAGGGGCCTGTCTATTTTAGCATCGTAAAGCCAGAGATCTCTGGTAAGAAGAGGCTGACTCGGGAGCTCCATGCCACGGGGAGAGTTTCTACCGCCCCAATGCGAGCGTTTCGATCATGCCAACTTGATTGAGATTCAATCGTCAGCTGCGGATGGTTTGATTTCCCCGACGGCGGGAGAATAAAGAGGAAGAAGATTGAACTTTATTGCCTTCCATCACAGTGAGGAATGTGGAATCCACTGTGATGGATGTTTATATTAACTTTTATGTGTTTGTGTATCTTGTTGCTTTTCACTTAGTATGGCTGTATGGTAACTCAAATTTCACTGAACTTTATTTGGTACATGTGACAATAAACACACCTTGAAACCTTGAAAATTAAAAAATACAAACTAAACAGCCACATGTTGAGTGAAGCCAATCTACTCATTAGCTAGGAAGCAACTGCAGATGCTTGTACAACTGAAGATAGACACATAATGCTGGAGTAACTCAGCGGGACTGGCAGTATCTATGGATAGAAGGAGTGGGTGGCGATTCGGGTCTGAAGAAGGGTCTCGATCTGAAACATCACCCATTCCTCTATCCAGAAATGCTGCCTGTCCCACTGAGTTACTCCAGCATTTTGTGTCTATCTACTCATTAGCTCCTCCAGGGGTGGAAGATTGCAAATTTCACGTGGTCCGCCCTGTTTCGACAAATGCAATCAACCCGGCGTGCACAATCAAATAAGATCAAATAGAACAAGTTGTCCGACAGCTTTAGGCTGTGCACGCCATACGAAAGTAGAAGAATAAAAAGAATTAGCTCCTCCATTCATAACAATCCAATAGATCTCCCAGTGTAAATTCAGTCTGAAAAAGGGTCTCGACCCAAAACACCACCTATTCCTTTTGTCAGGAGATGCTACCTGACCCACTGAGGTACTACAGCATTTTGGTGCAGTCTTTGGTGCAAACCATCATCTGCCATTCCTTCCTACACATAAATTAAATTAAAATTATTTCTGGGTCTTTATCACACTTGCCTTTTCCAGAACATTGTTCCTGATTCTAATCACCCTTTCCATTGCTCTGAAATTCATCCAAATGTGTAAACTGTGTCCACCTCTTTTTTCTTAATTTATATTACAGATGTGATATACATTAAATGAAGATATAACTTGGTCTACAACTTAGATCATTCACATTGAACATTATTGCACAATCAAGATCCATCTTCTGTATCAATCAGCGCCACTATTCCTAAATCTGCATGTAGCTATGTCCTTGACTGCAAATTAGGTTTATTTAATTTGAAGGAATAAGTTTTGTTCATTTTCTTTCAATGTCCCGCTATGCTGAAGTAAGATTGCTTTGTTTTATGCCCCTTATGTATAGTGACTCAAAATCCTGGCCATATCATTTAAGATGTTATATCTGATAATTTGTTATTTTACCACACAGGTAATTTCACAAAATACCTTCCAAAAAATATCCCAACTGAAGATAAATTAGGCAAAGTTATTGAACCGTGATGCGTTGTGCATGAGGTGAAGAACTAAAGAACACTGGAACTGAAAATTAAAATCAAAATAATTAAAGTACCACTGATGAAAACAATCATACTTACAACATCAGAAGAAATCTCCTATTGCTGAAAACTTTTAAATGTCTACAATAGGATTTGTAATAAATATAAATATTTATTTCCCACCAGCATTATTAAAACTAATTATAAGCCTGAAAGCAATTATATGTCTGTTACAGGTACTTCTCAAATGGAGAGTTCTTATCTGCTCCTTTAAATGATCTGATTGTAATTGTAGTTGGGTTCACTTCTGCTTTTCATCTGCTTTTCTGGCTATGAAAAGAATACGTTACAATAGCGCCCCCCTGTGGCCTGGACTCAATGCTCTCATTTTCATATGCAATGTTTCCACAAACAGATTGACTAAACACTCGAATGAAGACTTAATTTTGCTCTCAATAAATGACCACTTAGGAGGGAAAACAGCTAGGAGGGAAAGACATATCAGTACTTCAAATAACTCAGTGTATATATTTTCCAAAGTTAACTGAGAATGGTATAACAAAGCAAAGGCATTGGAGAGGGTACAGGTGGGGTTTACCAGAATGTTACCTGGATTAAATGGTCTCAGCTTCAGGCAGAGATTGGATAGACTCGGATTGCTTTTTTTTCTAGAATGTCAGAGTTTGAGGGAGACTTGATAGGACTATATAAAATTATGAGAGGCATAGGTAGGGAGACAGTCAAAACCTTTTCCCCAGGGTGGAAATGTCCAACACTAGAGGACACAGTTGTAAGGTGAGAGGGGAAAAGTTTAATGTGCGGGACAAGTTTTTTTTACACAGAATGATGCGGGTGGAGGCAGATACAACAGTGGCATTTAAGAAGCTTTTAGATAGGCACATGAACATTTCGGGAATAGAGCGATATGTATCATGTACAGGCAGATGAGATCAATTTAACTTGGCATCATGTTCAGCACTAACATTGTGGGCCGAAGTGCCAGTTCCTATGCTGTACTATGTTCTAATGGGAGAATTCATGCAGAAATAGGCCGGTTATTCAAAAATATTTAGATTTTTGGTAGCTCTAGTTCATTACAAATCATGTCATTAACGTCTGTATAAATTGGCAATTGTCCAATGATAGGACTTGATCCCATCGGGTGACATGGTGGCAGTGGTAGACTAGGCTTACAGCATCAGAGACCCGGGTTCGATCCTGACTATGGGTGCTGTCTTTACCGAGTTTGTGTGTTCTCCCCGTGACCGTGTGGGTTTTCTCCAAGATCTTCGGTTTCCTCCCACTCTCCAAAGACGTACAGGTTTGTAGATTAATTGGTTTATTGTAAATGCAAAAAAAATCTCCCGAGTGTGTGCAGGATAGTATTAATGTGCGGGGATCGCTGAACGGTGCACTCGGTAGGCTGAAGGGTCTGTTTCCACTATATATCTCTAAAGTACGCAAGGTCGTGCTGCTGCCACACAACACCGGGATGCTAGTGTTAATCGTGATCTCAGGTACCACCTATGTTGAGTTTGCAAGTTCTCAACTCAGCTACATAGGTTTCCTCTGGATGGGGTGGGGGGAGGGGGGAAGAGTGCAGATGCTAAAGCAAACAGTAATGGCCCTGTCTCACTGTGCGAGTTGACCCACGAGGTACCCCGAGTGACAGACTCGTGGCTGTGCACGAGACTTCAAGTTTATGATCAAGTGTGTAACCGAGTTCCCACGGGTATGTCATTGCTGCGATG